>CM062817.1:515577341-516290456 GCA_031772625.1 Pinus tabuliformis
GCTGCCCATTGAATGCGAAATCCTGTCACTTCAAATGGCTGTCGAATTACTTCCAGCTACTTCCGAAGAGGAGAAGCATTTATTATACTTAGCTCAATTAGATGAGACTCGACGTGATGCTGCATTGGCGATCGAGACTCATGCAAAACGTATGAAAGCTCAGTATGATCGAAATGTGACCCCTCGAAGTTTTTCGGAAGGAGACCTAGTGCTATTATATGATCAAGCTAACGATAAATTAGGTGCTGGAAAATTCGTTCCTATGTGGCATGGGCCCTATATTGTCAAGCGAAAGCTAGCAAAAGGGGCCTATGAGCTAGTTGACTTTGACGGGGACTCTTTGGGTAAACCCAGAAATGGACTTTACCTAAAGAGGTATTATGCTTAAATGATGGGTATGGAGATTTTAGTTAGGTTAGGTTTTTCTTTCTAGCTGGTGTGTTTGTTAGTTTAGACAGTGTGCTTAGCTTAGAAAGTGTGTTTTTCGTCGTTATTCTGGCTTATCTTGGTTTTACTCTTGATATTGCAGATGTCGACGCCTCTCCAGACATACATTGGTTTTGCTGATGGTGCTTGTCGTAGTACACGGAATATCTCTTCCGCAGCTTGGGTTATCTATTCGCCCTCTGACGAGTTAGTTTCTATGCATGGGGTGAGCCTCGGTCAAACAACAAACAACATTGCAGAATCCAGTGCAGTGATTGAGTTATTGTTTGAATCTATTTCGTTTGGGATTCAGAGTTTGATAGTGAGGTTAGATTCTGAACTCGTTGTATTACAACTTAATAGAGTGTATGCCATTAGAAATTCAGTGTTATTAAGGTTATTTTTGAGAGTGCGTCTCTTGGAACGTGAATTTGATTGCATTGAATATCAGCATATTCCAAGGTCTTTAAATACATTAGCAGATGCAATTGCTTCTCGAATGTTAGACAGACATTTGCGATAATCATACATGTAAATTTAAAAACATTTAATCACACATGTTTAACAAGATAAGCCGGTAATAATGATATATATAGATAGGAGTGTGTCAAAAATACATCGTCTTCGATCATAGGTTGCAAAACGCCTTATGATCGGCAAAAATGATAAGTACAAAAAACCAAAATGTCACATGTGTCTACAAAAACGACCATCCAATCACTGGTGATGATCTCTATACGACACCACTTCACGGGATAACCTACATAAGAACCTTCTAAAAGGTCCTGGGACTCCAACTACATAGCGCTGAAGCCTGATAGGAATATCATCTACAGTAGTCTCTGGTATATCTGCCGTCAGATGCTCTAGGTCTTGTTCCAACTCAGCTAAGGTCTCTGTAGCCTTGTCCTGTGGAATCGGTGCCGGTGCAACTAGTTGTCTTCTCTCGAAAGGCCGGAGATTGGTTGGACGCCGTGGGCCTACATCTGCATTTTGTAAATTGTCACTGTCAGCTTTGAGACGATATAAAAACAAAAAATATAGATAATTTAAAAACTTGTGAAAAATGAAGTACCTGTGTCATCCCATTGTTCTCCCGGTGGAAGAACCATGTCTGGATCTCCACGAAAATCAACTCCGGCATAAGGAAAATCCTGTATCGAGAAGATCTGGTCCTCCAACCAGTGAAAATACTCCGGTCTAAATTGGACAACCTCCGTGCCCTCGTCAGGATGACGGGCCATAACCACAACCCATCGCATCAACTTAGGCTCTCGAGGAGGCCCAACCTCAACAGTAAGCTGCTGTGGGATCAGCATCGGAACCCTCTCTAGGGCAAAACTCACAACTAAAGGCCCATAATCAAAAGCCTTTAGTTGCCCGTTTTTCGCCCTAGTCAGTTGGCCCTTTAAATTGGCCAACACAGCATCACACCAGTTGAAAATGGTGCCTCGATAGCAGTCAATCGCCATCCGCATCTGGGATCCAGTGGCAATGTGCAAAGCGGCAGCTCCGCAAAGTCTGGTAACTGTAAAGGCAATTACCATAAGTTCAGGTCGGGATATCTTTTTAATCTCTATCCCCCTCTCCTGGTTTTGATCATTACACCACTCTAGACGGAGACTAGCGATGGACTGGCCACCCGGCCTAGTCCCGGGCAGAGTCAATTGTTTGCCCCTCTTGGGCAAACCAGTGAGAAAGTAAATATCTGAGGGATCTATCTCGAGCTGGTGCCCTCCAATGTAAAATCACTGATCCTGAACGTTCCACCTTTCAACCAGCCACTCTAGAAAGCGCACCTGGGCCCTCATGCCAGGTATGGCCCGGTATTTGTAAAGACCACATGCCTTCAAAGCATCAATGGAAGGTTGGTGATTAATGGCGGCCAAATCAACATCTTCATGTTCTCTCTCGCGCCAATCAAGCATGGTGGGCAATCTACACACCATAAAACATCTGTTAGAGTCCATAAAATTAAAAGTTTTTGGTTCATTTTGGAGAAATGGGGGTTTGAAAATCCTCTCCGCGGTGTACGCAACCCGCCTTTAGAGACAGAGCGTGTGTACGCAGGTTCTCTTAAGGCAAGCTGCGTCCACCCGGCATTTTCCCAACTGAGAAAATGTCGGGGTACGCAGGTCACCAATGGAGCACCTGCGTACCTCGAAAAGCGGACCTTGAAACCCCAAGGCCTCCAAAAAATGAAACTAAGGCTTAAAAACAAATTCTAAACGGATGGAAATGTAAGGGAGGATGTTGTAGAATACCTGATGAGATGACGTTCGGTTTCGACGGTCGGATTCTCCGCAATATCCACGGGAAGTTTCTTGCCAAAAGCCCTTTTTCTCTCCTCAACAGTAAAATGGTAAAAATGAAATGGTAAAAGCCCTTTTATAGGTTTTTTGAGTAAATAAATGTTAAATTTGTTTATTTTCCACCGTGAAAAGGTATTTTTCAAAGTATTTTTACCTATCTTTAAACAGGTATGAGTAATGTGTTGGTTTTTGTGCAGGATAAAGGATTATCAGGGAAAATTGTCATTTTTCACAAACAAAAACATCAGAGTCATCTTTTAAGCCCTTTTCTGACTCCTAAAACATGAAAAGATTGCCGAGCGTTTCTTTTACACTCGTTAAAACGAAATTAAAAGACGGTCCCCTTATAGCTCTTTTCTGACTGTAAAAACAGGAAAAGATTGCCGGATTTTTGTCGTTTCAAATTCGATACTGGAAATAAAACGACGTGTCCTTGATCGCTTTTTACTTTTCAGGTCAAAGACACTAACTATGAAAGTACTCCTTGGTCGTAAAAAACCAAGCGGTTCTCTCAAGTATTATTTTATACTTTTTCGGGCTTGGGAGACACAAATTTACGAAAAAGTTCAACCCTAGAGTCTTCTTAAGTTCTTCAGACTCTCTAAAATTGAAAAACGCCGAGTTTCTCCTATACTGGACTCGTTAAAATTTCACAGTAAAGGACCTGTTCGATTACAAACAGGAACGGACCACTCCTTCTTAGGGTTCGAATCTAAACTAAGTTGGACTCATCCGAAGGATGAGCTTATAATCAAGCATATGTTATCCTCCTCAAGCTTGTAAAAAATAAAGAGGTACTTGCCAGAAATGGTGGGGGAAAAGAGAGGAAAATGAGCCTATTTGTTATCCTTTGTCTCAGAAGAAACCTTATCACCACTCTTGAACACGACACTTTTCATTCACCTGGGTTGGGAAATCCTTTGCCTCACAGTTGATTGAACCACATTGAAAGTCTTCAGCCAGGTATTAACTTTGGGTCAAATGTCACCAAGCCATCTGTTGTGTCGTTATGTGTTCAAGAGGTCACTGCAAATAAACCATTCATCTGCAAAATACCTGTCATCCATCTTGACCATCCCTGAGTCAGTCCTTATAGCTACATTTCTTCAACTTGATTTATGATTTCATGTTGTGGGCTTGCCTACGACGGATCGCTTTCTATCGACATCGACACATTATCTAGAAAGATGATCTAGAAATCGTTAGTACCTTGAAATACACATGCATCAATGGCAGATTTCTTGCCTTCGACGATAGTTTACATCATTGAATTTCGATTGAAGGATTCCGTGACATGTTCGACATCAGCACATTCATTCACATCTCAGGGATTGTACTGGGTACTTTGAGAACCATTGACATCACTGGTGGTCTCTCTCACACTTGTTAACAGTTTACATCATTGACTGGTAATCAAGTGGTTTCTAGCATGCTCGACATCAACTCATTTATTCGCATGGATAGAATCGTACTATTTCGGGAAGTAGAAATGAAGACCCTGGATCTAGTTTCCACCATCCAGGCTGCGAGGAGTTTTGTATTCATTGTATAGTAGACTAACTATAAACAGATGGCTGCATCCATACTGTGTCTATAAGAGTCTATGATTATGATGTACTGCGAAATCATTCCTATGTCAGAACAGTAGTTAGTTTGTTAGTTAAAGTTTGTGATCTGAGTATGGGAATGCCTACCTCAGCGATGATATGATCTCATACATGTATTTTGTGTTGAATACTTGCAGGTTCCAACCGGGCTCTCAACGAGATAATCCTTGAAATGATAAAGTGCTTCACCCTTCCTAGATGATATGAAACCCTAATCTACTACAGGTTTCGCACTTTAGGGGGCAATTTGTTACACTAAAATTTGTCACCATGACTATTTGCAGTTAGTATGGCTCTATCAACTGTCATACTATCCTCCTTGGCAAGTCTCATACCTCTGCTCCTCATGTCAAACTCCAAGAAAGAGAGAAAGTCCTTAAAAAGTCAATTAACTCTGGTTACGCAATTTCTCTTAGCCTTACCTGCATGTACACACCCCAAGTTCACAATACCTGCGTACTTGTACGCTCTGTCTGTAAAGGGGTGGGTGCGTACTCCTGTAAAGGTCAAAAGGCGCAAGTTTCACTTCAAAAAAGTTACTTGTGGTCATTTCTAGAGCATTCTAGAAGATGGTTTGACGTGGATTGAGTGCCTCCAGATGGTTCATGCATCCCAATGAAAGAGGAACTTATCCCATGAAGAGGGGAGCTATCCCATTGAAAGAGGGGCTTATCCCATTCATGGTGGACCTGATTAACTTCCTCCAAGGCACTATAAATACAGGCATTGGGCCAGAGGGAGGAGAGGTTGAAAGCTGAACATTCCTAAGGGTAGATGCTGTTGAAATTAGGACTCCCTTATAGAGCTTGAGAGGAGAGATTCCCATCCTTTCTTAGCTTCATTTGGAAGTGGGTGAGCTGATCAAAGTAAAGGAGAACTCTTGCTAGACCCTGGGAGGGACCTGCACAACACCAAGGCATAGGTTGTAATGGTTTCTTTTGTTTCCACTTAATACAATTAAGTTCATTTTTCTCAACAAGTTGTTATATATAATTTGTTTCATATACTCCTTGGTCTTTATGATGAATATGTTTTATTATATGAGTTATTCAGGTGCTATGTAATCGTTCGCTTGTTAGTGAATGTAGGTTTCGAAGAGAAGGAGGAGCTCATCTGGATCGGAGAGGCTAGACTGCTACAAACAACGTTGGACTAAAGGTATGTTTTAAACACCTGATTGCTTGTATTCTAAATGCATATTTAGGGAAAGATAGTGCTTAATTGTCTTGTTTGTCACTAGAAAGCCTTAGCTTCTAGGGAGGTTGATTTTGTCCGCAAAATTGACTCTTTCCGCATGACACTACCTTGTGGGAAGCAATCATGAACAAGTCAAGCAACATGATATCTAGATGGCAAGAAATTAAATTGCAGAAAGGAAACTAATCACACTGCTTCAACTCTTCTGATCCTTTACCCTTCAGCTCAATCTACCTTGTGGGAAGCAATCATGAACAAGTCAAGCAATATGATATCTTAGATGGCAAGAAATTAAATTACAGAAAAGGAAACTAATCACACTACTTCAACTCTTCTGATCCTTTACCCTTCAGCTCAATCTACCTTGTGGGAAGCAATCATGAATGAGTTTAAGAAATATGATAACTAAATCACACTACAATAAGTAATATTCTGATTTCTTACTAATAGAGTCACTTGACTATAAAAAGAAACCATAAACTGATGAGTAGTATGATGTCCAAGTAACAGAAAAATAAATAAGCAAATCACAACTTGAAAAAAAGAACATTGCTGGAATTAAACTTCAGAAAATGAAAGTTAGCAGGAAGGACAAGATGATCTCATATGTCAATAGTTATCAAAAAGATGAAAATTTGCCCGGGCTGCCTAAGAAAACCTGCAGAAAAACATTGATCAGCTGACAGCTATAAAAACGGAAGTGAGCATGTAAATAGTAGTGAATTTAAAAACATCTAAACAACGTGTTATATACAAGCTAATGATTATGAAGACAAAAACATAATGAAAACAACTATACAGGGATTTAGTGTGCAGGGGCCCTCTGCCACCTCAGCCAGTCAACGAACAGTCACAATAACGAGCTCAACAAAGTAGTCTTCTCATGTGTTAAAGCAACAGCAACATATATAAAACAAAGTATAGTGGGGTGCTAATAGAAACAGTTCCAAAAATTACATCGCAAAAGCTTCTACACAGCGTTCATCAACACGTTATTTATAATGAAAAAGTACTGAAACTAACTAACTAAATCCTATGCTATTAACTGTGTTGCCAAGGACACGTAGATCTCCTCAGCCGAGATCTAGTGTAACTATCATCATGTCTATTAAAGCTTCGGAGTGGTAGCAGGTTACGGGGATGATCTCCAGGTATGCCGGTGTCTTCGTGGGCTGAGGACTGTGCCACGTAAACGTTCACGTGCTCAAAACAGAGACGTGCCACTGCTAAAATCCTTGGTTGGCTTTGCCTTTGACCCTTGTTGATCGTGACCTTCTATGGATGATTTGGCTGATTTGAAGGGACACGTTCCATGTACCCGTCACCTGTAGCTTGCCCATGTGGCTCATTTCTTCATAGGACACCTGTAGCATAGATTTTAACAAAATAGCTGCGGAATCCTGTGCTGGCTGCGGAAACCTGTGCTGGCTGCGGAAACTGACAAGTTTCCGTAGCTGTCTGAACAAAAATCTAAACCAAACAACAGTCATAAGCATAGTCAGAAAACCATGTAAAAAGCTCTTTTTAGACTATAATGCAATGATTTTAACAACTTGGTGGATGAAGTAAGTGGAAAAAGAAGGCTGAGAGGGTGTATAGGAAGGTGCAGGTTTGAGGCTCAACATACCCCCACTGTGAAGGTGTTGCATGTCCTCATGCAACCAAAATTTAGTTATTTCCCTCTAATCCATATGTTCTGAGGCTTCTGCAAGGACATGTAGCCCTCTTTTCTTCTTCTTTGATGCTAAGATCATCCTTGGTTTCCTGACTAGACATTTGAACTTGAGATTAATCAATGCTCTGCTTAACTTTTTGCACTTTTTCTTCAGCCTCCTATTTTTCTTTTGCCACAGTCCTAAATGGAGCATAGTGTTATCATGGACGATCTTGTCTACCTTACTCTGCTCTTTGAGTGCTTCATTTTCCTGTTTCATATGCCTATTTAGGACTTCTAATTCAAATACTTCATGTTTCAAAGACTGAACTTGTGCATCAAGTGGCAAAGTGGTATTCGGTCCTGCAATTGATTTTTCTAAGGATTCCAGGTAGTTATACACCTCTTGCTGATTAAGATCTACCTCAGGTGTCTTTCTCGGACTAGGCTCAAAATCTGGTGGAGGAGGAAGACTGCTCTCTCTTTCTGGCCGAAAAGGGCTTTCCTCATGTGGAGGACTTGATTCAATGCTTGGCTGAGCTGGAGATTTTTCAAGTGTCTCTTCACCTAAATCAATAAAGTGAGATTGTTTTTCTTGGGTTTTATTCCCTCTCCCTTTTAGCCTAGTGCTCCTCCTTAAGTATGGACTAATACTCTTCTCTTGTGCACTCTGTTTTCCTTTTTTCTTTTTCTTGGCTATGGCAGTAGCCTGAAGGTGTACTAATCTTTCTGACAGAGGTTGATAATCCTCTTCTATGGATTGCTCAGGGGATGGATAGACTTCTTGAATGGTTCTTTTGCCTTTTTCTTTCTTTTGTTTCTTATTTTTAGCTCTATCTTCTTCTTCTTTTTGGAGAGTTTCTTGAATTTCTATTGTAGGGGAGTCTTGGACCGTAATGTTCTTTTCTTTCCTCCTACTTTTCCTTGGAATCTTTGGTGGACTGCTTCTAGAGGCCTCAGATGGCTCTTGGAAGTAGTTCCTTGTCAAGATGCTCCCAAGTATCCTTAGTTTTCTTTAACTGGTCCTCAATAAGAATTTTTATGAATCCATGATGGTAAAGATGAGGTTCAATGTTGCCTACGTGTTTTTGAACTGTAAAACTCATCTTTTTCAAATTTAATAGCAGAAAATGAGGCAAATTAAGAGTGTTACCCTCTATGAAATTCATCATCAGTCTAGCATGATACATATACATAGAACCAAAACAACCTTCACACGTGATAAATTTCTGGATGACTAACAGTAAACTAGACCATTCCTCTTTTAGTGCATGAACAGGGATGCCTCTTGTAAATACGGTGGTACCCATACCTTGGTTTTGTAGCATGATTCTCCATATTTGATCATCCACACTTCTATTTTTAAACCATCTTTCACCTTCTTGAGGTAGGCCTGTGGCAGCTGCTATTGTGGCCTCAGTCACTGTAAACTTTAAGTCTCCAATCTCCACTGTTTGTCCATCAAAAGACCGCGCAAAAGCTTTGGCCACCTCCTTGTTATGCCCTTTAAACTTTTGGATAAATCGTAGCCATCTGGCTTTCTTCAGCAATTCCTTAGTTTGAGGATAACCCTTCAAGTATTTCGGTCCTTCTGGCTCGGCTCTCAGTAATTTTCCCATCTGCTGCTTTAAATTCCAACTGATAGTTCTTCTGCATGTGAGGGTTCAGAAAAAAAAAAAAAAAACGGCTCTGTTACAGGGTTTAGGATAGACTGTAGTGACTGCAGTATAGGTTTTAGGATGACTGTAGTGACTGCAGTCGGAAATGGAGAACAGGGAATGGAAGTACTCAAATTACCAGAAGAACAGAGGGTGAGTAGCAGTGAACAAGTTTAAAATGTGGATTCATGCGAGGAGTATGGTATTAGTGGAGTGGTAAACGAGTGGAATAACGACGGGATTCTTTCGAATCAGGTGACTGTGTATGAAATTTTTACACGTCTCAACAGACGACTGCGGAAATTACGGCTAAGAAGAGCGTAACACAATAGGTCATGTCTCAAGAGTACGGGTAATAAATAGAAGTGCAGTCAATCTTGAGTTTAAACTCGGAATAATCATGAGACCGTTGGAAAATGAATGCAAGGTGTGTGGAGTGATATCATGGAATAGGAGTGGTAGTGGAGCTATCGTATCAAATCATTGCACATAGTAGAACTTGTTATGGTTTAATAACTATGCATAATTACGACTTGTATTGTTATTTGATAAAGATTTTTGATCATACCTTTGGAAACTTTGTCATTTCTAGCTCAAGTCTTCTAACCAATTGCTCTTCTTTGATGTCTTTGAGATGCCCCATGTATTTAGCTCAATTACACCTGCATTTCATGAGTATGGCACTAACAGTTGACTGTGAATTTTGAAAACAGAGTGATGCTGGCTGCGGAAATTGTTTCTGGCTGCGGAAACTGCTTCTGGCTGCGGAAACGGTTTCCAGCTGCGGAAACTGAGACATCACCCCCTTAACTGCACAAAGATAGTTAGAGAAGAACTAACTGAATGAAAATAGTCATGGAAGGGACTTTTATTGATGGAGTGAAATGGAATGAGTGGAATGAAATGAAAATGAAGTGGAATGAAGTGAAATGCAAATGAGAATGAGACGGAGGTGAAGTGAAATGGCAAATGAGATGGAGTGAAGATGGCAAGAGAAGGAGAGAAGATTTTTTTTTTTGGAAAATATAGAGTGTCAGGTGTCCCTGATTTTCACTCTATATTTTCTGTATAAGACTGCCAATCTATGATTGGTTTTCAAGCCCATACGATTTTTTTTTTTTTTTTTTAGCAAAGAAACAAAGGCTAGGCTGATGGGGGAGAAGGATTCTTCTCCACCAGCCTTATTGCATAATTCTCTTGGAACATTTTTACAAATTCCTCTTTTGAGAGTGGCTTATGATAAATTTTCAAGCGGTGGCCATTCACAATGAGAGGAGTTTGAAACTCATCAATGGTCTTGATTCTTACTGCTCCATTGTTAAAGACTTTGTCAATCTCATATGGCCCAAGCCAATGAGTCTGAAATTTTCCTTTGAAGTCTTTAAACTTGGAATCAAACAGTAACGCCCAATCTCCCTCTTGAAACTTTCTCTCTTTGATATATCTGTCATGCTACTTAGCTCTTTGATGTTGAAGTAGATCAGTCCTTAAAATTGCATCTTGTCTGATCTCATCTAGCTCATTCAGCTGCTCCATTCTGTGCTTTTGGGCTTCTGATAGATTCATCCCCAACTAAACTGCCATCTTGAAAGTCTTGACTTGAAACTCAATGGGGTGCAGGACTTCTTTCCCATAAACAAGTTCATAGGGAGAATGTCCTGTTGTGTTCCTCCATGTAGTTCTATAGGCCCATAAGGCTTCAGGGAGCCTTTCTGCCCAATCTCTTCTGTGTAGGTGAACAGTTTTGGTGATGATATTCTCAAGAATTTTGTTTGTAGATTCCACTTGGCCATTTGCTTGCGGATGGTAAGGAGTAGATTTTCTGTGCTTGATTTTGTATTCTTCCATCAGCTTCTTCATCAAGTTAGATGTAAATTGACTTCCCTAATCTGTCACAATTTCTCTTGGGACACCAAAACGATTAAAAATATCCTCAAAAAGAAATTGAACAACTGAATTTTCAGTTGCAGAAGGCAATGCTTTAGCTTTTACCCATTTAGTGACATAATCAGTGCATACCAATATATAGTTCTTTTGTTTAGATGGTGGATTAATGGGTCCAATGAAATCTAAAGCCCATTTTTCAAAGGGTTCGATGAGTACCTGTGGTTGTAATGGCATTTCATTCGAAAGAGTCGGTCTCCCAACTCTTTGGCAGCTGTCACACCTTCTGACATATTGTTTTGCATCTTTGAAAAGGGAAGGCCAATAATATCCTAAAGAAAGGATTTTATAGGCCGTCCTTTTTTCAGCAAAGTGTCCACCGCATGGTTCATCATGACATGCCTTGAGGATGTCAGGTATTTCGTCTTCCCGAACACATCTTCTGATCACACAATCTAGCCCTGTTTTAAACAATTCATTAGAAATCCATGAATAACTTGAGCTCTCCTGAATAATTTTTCTTTTTTCACCAGGAAATAGATGTGGAGGTAGCTTCCCTGTAACCAAGTAGTTAGCAATATCTGCATACCAAGGAGTCTTAGTAGTTACTGCAAACAAATATTCATCTGGAAACTTATCCTCTACAGGAGAATCTTCGTTAGTATTTTGGATTCTAGACAAGAAATCAGCTACTGTATTTTGTTTCCCTGGCCTATCCAACACAGTAATATTGAATTATTGTAAAAGTAAAAGCCATCTTGTAACTCTGCCATTAGTAACGGGTTTGTTCATGAGATATCTAATTGCAAAATGATCAGTATGGACAAAAGTTTCATAGCCTGTTATATAATGTCTAAACTTGTTGATTGCATGAACAACAGCTAAGAACTCTTTCTCAGTCACAGTATAGTTTAACTCAGTGGGAGTCAAATTTTTACTGGTGTAGTAAATGGCATAGGGAACTAAATCCTTTTGTCCCAACACAGCTCCTAGAGCTGTATCTGAAGCATCTGTAGAAATATGGAAAGGAAGTTTCCAATTTGGACCTCTCAAAATGGGTGCTTCAGATATTCTTGTTTTCAAAGTTTCAAATGCAGATTAACGATTATGATCCCATTTGAATTCACAGTCTTTTGTAAGTAATTTGAAGAGTGGAGATGCTATTTTGGCGAAGTTTTCAATAAATCTTCTATAGTATCCAGTAAATCCAAGAAAAATTCTAACATCTTTTTGACAATTTGGAATAGGCAACTTGGAGATGACCTAAACTTTTGATCTATCAACTTTAATCCCATCTCCTGAAATATGATGTCCTAAAACAATCCCTTCAGTAAAAATCATAAAGCATTTTTCATTACTTAATGATAGGTTTGTTTCTTTACATCTTATAAGTACTTTTTCCAAATTCCCTAATGCCTCTTCAAACGAATTACCATAAACTGTAAAATCATCCATATAAACCTCTACACAATCATGGATTAGATCGGAAAAGATTCCTAGTACTACCCTTTGAAATGTTGCGGGTGCATTACATAATCCAAAAGGAAGTACTCGGTAAGCAAAAGTTCCCCATGGACAGGTAAATGTGGTCTTGTCCTGATCTTCAGGTGCAACCTGAATCTGATTGTAACCACTAAAACCATCCAAAAATGAAAAATACTTTTTGCCTGCTAAAGTATCTAATACCTGATCGATAAAGGGTAAAGGAAAGTGATCCTTCATAGTTGCTTTGTTCAATTCCCTGTAATCAATGCATACTCTCCATTTACCATTCTTTTTAGGTACTATAACCAAAGGAGAAACCCATCGGCTATTTGAAATTGGATAAATGAAGTTCACATTAAGTAACTTTTGGAGCTCTTCTTTCATGATCTCCCTAAGGTTTGGATTCATCCTTCTCTAGGGTTGTCTGATTGGTCTACTGTTTTCCTCAATGTAGATGTGATGAATGCAAGTCTTAGGGTCAATACCTTTCATATCAGTATACTCCCATGCAAATGCAGTAGAATGTTTTTGCAAGATTTTGGTTAGTTCTTCCTGTTGTGATCTTTCCAAATTTTTGTTGATATTCAATGTTTTTCCTGGAAAGATCTCAATGGCAAAACTACAAAATTCTTCCATAGAGAAAAGAGACATTTGTCTAGATGATAGATACTCAATGTCAGAATCTAACTGAAATTGTGTGTGGTCATATTCTGAAGATGTTTCAAAATTTTCTAATGTGTTCAGAATTTGACTATCTTCACTAACTTCAGAAATGGTAAAGACAGGTTGTATAGTATCTTCATCATCAACCCACTCATTATCTCCTATTTCTGTAATTGCTTTTGCTGGAGGATACAGATTGAATTTCTTTGTCGAATTACCATCAGAAATATACATATCCCTAGACCTACAACTGATGAAAGCATCGGCTGTGGCTAGCCAAGGTCTTCCTAAGATGAGAGGATTTCCTCCTAAATTACTCTTGGGAGTTAAAATCATGAAATCCACTGGATATTCCCAAGAGTCTAAGGAGACTGAAATGTCTTCTAATACACCATCTGGTTTAATAATTGATCGATCTGCAAGTTGCAGTAAAGTAGGTGTAAAGAGAAGATTAGGAAGTTTCAGTTGTTCCATAGTCTGTCTACTCATAATGTTGATAGCAGCCCCTAAATCAATCAAAGTATTTGGAATTTCAACCCCATTGATATGTGTTTTGACAATTGGACTACCAAGATCTACATACTTCTGCATAGTAATTTTTCCCATCATGATGTCTGCAATTTTCCCTACCAGGTGGATTCTTCTTGTGTCTCTAGGTTTTCTTCCTGGTCTTTTAAGACTCAACTCCTTTATTGTTTTTGCTAGAATAGGAATCTCTTTGATGGCTTGTAACAAGGGAATCTTGATACATACATTCTTCAATTCATCTAGAAAATCATAGTCAGGCAAAAAGATTTGTTTTTCCACCCCTTTGTCAATTTGTAATCTTTCAGGAAAAGGAGGTGTGGATGAAGATGCAGGTTGCTCAACTATAGGAGTTGTGGGGGTTAGCTCTTTTTCTTTTTCTTTCTGAGTGTTTGGGTTTTGAAGAGATGCTTCAGAACCCTTATTGGCTTCAAGAGACTCTTCCTCAGAAATGCTTTGATTTTGGGCATCTATAGAAGGTTTATCTAGAACTATACCAGATCTAAGTTATACATCATTGAGAGGAACAATCATATAGGCAGGAAATTGTTGACCTTCTATCATGTAAGCATTTTGAGGGTTTTTATTATTGGGGTTTGGCAATGGCTGAGAAGGAAGTTGATTTGACTTCTGTTGGAATGGAAGCAAGAGTTGAGAATTTGGGTTTTGTTGAGAAGGTTGTTGTTGTTGAAATGGCAATGATAGTTGTGGGTTTTGATTTGGAAGTTGTGGAGCTTGTTGGTTTTGAAAAGATGGAGGATATTGATAAAATTGAGCAAATCTCCCATAAGGATTTTGCATACCTTGTACCTATGATTGAAAAGGATTCTGAGGTTGGGACCAAGGTTGTTGCCAAGGATTCCAATTTGGTGGGGATTGAAAGTTCATAGAGTTGTTAAACCCTTGATTTTGTTGCCCCTGCCAAGGTCTCCTTGCAACAAAACAGAGAGACTCAATTGTATTTGGATCTTCTTGAAAGACAGCTTTGAGCCCAGGAATTGAAGGACAATCCTTGGTCTCATGATTCTCTGAACAGATCACACATGTTTCTACAACTTTCGCATCCAAGGGACATTCCCTGAGAGCATGTTTTTTTCTACATTTTGGGCAAAAGATGGCTAAAGCTTCAGCTTCTGCTTTCTGCTTATTGTGGATCTTAAGAGTGTCTAGTTGCTCACTAAGACTCCCTAAGATATCAGTTTTAAATTCATCAAGCATGTTGCCAATCTTAGCCCTACTTACTGATCCAGTTGCAGATTTGTTTTCTCTGATGAGAGAAGGATCTCTAGGCCCTTTTCCAGTTTTAGATTTTCCTCTTGAGAGATGGACACACAGTTCTGCTATATCATGAAGTGGAAGTTGAGATATATCTCCTTTTCCCATCATGTTCAAAATATCTATCCATTCATCTCTAATAGCTTTTAATAGAAGGGCTTTCAAGGTCTCCTCATCTAAGTTACTCATTTTTGCTCTTTTCAGGTTGTATTGAAATATTTCAAGTAAATCCTCCAAGTTTTCGTCTTCCTTTTGTACCATTTTGAATACCTCATCCTTGTGATTGGTGGGCATACAATAGTCCAGGTATCTATCCAAAAATGTTTGTTTCATATCATTCCAAGTCCTAATGGATTGAGTGAGTAATCCCATGAACCATTTCAAAGCTGCTCCTTTCAATGTTGAAGGAAACAGTTTGAGTTTTTGAGAGTCTTCCAGATAATCATAGGTTCGACACACGACCTCAAACTCAAATAGAAATGTTTCAGGATCTTCATTTCTTAACCCATGAAAGTTTGGGAGGACAGATGGTGAAATATTTTTCATTGTTGCTCGAGAATCCTCATCGACTATAGGAAATCCGAATGAGTTATCTCCATCCCTATTTCCCCCATTGTTACCTCTACCTCCTCCATTATTTCCTCCTCCTCCTGCTCCACCTCTACCTCTACCAAATCCATTTACTCCCTCTTCTGTCATGGTAGTTTTCTCAGAGATTTCAGAGTCCTCTGGTTCTTCTACTAATGGCGAACGAGGAGGAATTTCTCCCTCTTCTTCCTTAGGTGATTCTACTTCTTCAATTACAATGTGTCTCCTTGTAGAAGAAAAGAAAGGATCTATTCCTAATTCAGATTCGATGGATGGTGTGGGAGAGTCAACTACTGCCTCTTGAATTCCATGAATCCTAGGGCTAGGAGACGATGGAGGTGTCTCTTGTCTATTCCTTGAAGTAGAAGGAGTTGTAAAAATCTAACTCTTGGCTCTAGCTAAAAACCTTCCCCTAGAGTCTCTTGCTCTATGCATGTCATTTTTTTTTTATTTTTCTTCAAGTCAGGCTAATAAATCTCTTTCTGATCTTCCAGGTCACTCTAGGTGCAAGAAGAGAGCATACTCAAGAAACTATTAAACCAATAACTTTCTTTTTTCTGATCCTCCAGATCACTCTAGGTGCAAGAGGAGAGCATACTTTGAGAGGTTATTGATTTTCCTTCCTTGAAATTTTCTTGTGTTTTTTTTTTTTTTAAGAAATTGGCTACCTAATTTCACTTCCCCGGCAACGACGCCAAAATGTTTGGTCAATTTAGTGTGTTCTAAATTGTTATTTAAAATGTCAATCCAGGGTTCGTAAACTGACGAAGTGAAGTGTACTATATGTACTAGATAACCATTTCCTTAGTCTTTTGTCATTTTTGAGTTTTTTAGTTTGTTTTTGGATTTATCTTTCCCTAATGTGTGATGGCGAAAATGAAAGTTAAGTATGGATGGTGATGGTGATTTCTACAGTGATTTTCCAAAACTTAAAAGTGCTCAAAAAGAAAGCTTTAAAACGACTGTAATGAAATCAATTCTTAAGAGGAAATCAATGTATTAAATAGTGAACTAATGACAATGGCACAATATCCTTGCTGCTGAATGAAAAAGAAAGTAAAAACTGAACTTAAAGCAACTCAAACTAAAAGCAAAGCAACCAATTCACACTACTTCAACTCTTCAGATCCTTTACCCTTCAGCTCAATCTACCTTGTGGGAAGCAATCATGAACAAGTCAAGCAATATGATATCTAGATGGCAAGAAATTAAATTGCAGAAAGGAAACTAATCACACTACTTCAACTCTTTTGATCCTTTACCCTTTAGCTCAATCTACCTTGTGGGAAGCAATCATGAACAAGTCAAGCAATATGATATCTTAGATGGCAAGAAATTAAATTGCAGAAAAGGAAACTAATCACACTACTTCAACTCTTCTGATCCTTTACCCTTCAGCTCAATCTACCTTGTGGGAAGCAATCATGAATGAGTTTAAGCAATACGATAACTAAATCACACTACAATAAGTAATATTCTGATTTCTTACTAATAGAGTCACTTGACTATAGAAAGAAACCATAAACTGATGAGTAGTATGATGTCCAAGTAACAGAAAAATAAATAAGCAAATCACAACTTGAAAAAAAGAACATTGTTGGAATTAAACTTCAGAAAATGAAAGTTAGCAGGAAGGTAAAGATGATCTCATATGTCAATAGTTATCAAAAAGATGAAAATTTGCCCCGGCTGCCTAAGAAAACCTGCAGAAAAACATTGATCAGCTGACAGCTATAAAAACGGAAGTGAGCATGTAAACAGTAGTGAATTTAAAAACATCTAAACAACGTGTTATATACAAGCTAATGATTATGAAGACAAAAACATAATGAAAACAACTATACAGGGCTTTACTGCACAGGGGCCCTCTGCCACCTCAGCCAGTCAACGAACAGTCACAATAACGAGCTCAGCAAAGTAGTCTTCTCATGTGTTAAAGCAGCAACAACATATATAAAACAAAGTACAATGGGGTGCTAATAGAAACAGTTCCAAAAATTACATCGCAAAAGCTTCTACACAGCATTCATCAACACGTTATTTATAATGAAAAAGTACTGAAACTAACTAACTGAATCCTATGCTATTAACTGTGTTGCCAAGGACACGTAGATCTCCTCAGCCGAGATCTAGCGTAACTGTCATCATGTCTATTAAATCTTCGGGGTGGTAGCAGGTTACGGGGATGATCTCCAGGTATGCCGGTGTCTTTGTGGGCTGAGGACTGTGCCACGTAAACGTTCACGTGCTCAAAACAAAGACGTGCCACCGCTAAAATCCTTGGTTGGCTTTTCCTTTGACCCTTGTTGACCGTGACCTTCTATGGATGATTTGGCTGATTTGAAGGGACACGTTCCATGTACTCGTCACCTGTAGCTTGCCCATGTGGCTCATTTATTCATAGGACACTTGTAGCATAGCTTTTAACAAAATAGCTGCGGAATCCTGTGCTGGCTACGGAAACCTGTGCTGGCTGCGGAAACTGACAAGTTTCTGTAGCTGTATGAACACAAATCTAAACCAAACAACAGTCATAAGCATAGTCAGAAAACCATGTAAAAATCTCTTTTTAGACTATAATGCAATGATTTTAACAGCTTGGTGGATGAAGTAAGTGGAAAAAGAAGGCTGAGAGGGTGTATAGGAAGGTGCAGGTTTGAGGCTCAACAGTGGTCATCCACACAGACCACCGGCCCTTGTAGTTCATACAAACACAAGGGAAGTTGCAGAACGATCACAATAAAAAATGGTCCACCTACTTGCAACAGTTTCATTTGAACATTAAGTATAAGAAGGGAAACACCAATAATGTTGTAGACCACCTCAATCGACCACTAGTCATGGCACTGATGACTGTGCTCGACTCCTATGGGCATGATACTTCAGGGTGGTCGCATCTTTACCAGAGCGATCCAAAATTTGGCAGCACATATTAGACACTCCTGGAAGGGAGCAAGTTCCAAATTTTCACCTTTAGGATGCACTATTATACCACCCGGGACACATTTGTGTTCCTTCAAGCAAGCGTTCCAAGATGATTTGAGAGGCACACTATAGTCGGGTCGCTGGACATTTCAGAGTAGAGAAAACAGTGGCAGTACTACAAAAGTATTTTTATTGGCCGAAATTTCATCAAGATGTTGGGAATTACATTAGATCATGCACCACCTGTGCCATTTCCAAGCCAACCATCAGGAAGAAAGGCCTATATACTCCTCTACCTAATCCTAGTCAACCTTGGGAATCCATGGATTACATGTCGAGCCTTCCTTTTACTAAGCATGACAATGAATTTGTTTTCGTGGTGATCGACAGATTCTCTAAGATGGCCATCATGATGACTTGCAATAAGAGTATCACAACAAAGGCCACTGCTAAGATCTTCTTTGAGCGAGTGTGGGTACACCTTAGGATCACATAGTCCATTGTCTCAAATCAGCTACAACAAAGCTCTCGACTACTACAACAAATCTCTCCACAGCTCAACGGGCCACAACTTGTTTAGGTAGGGCTAGGATTTCAACCATTATGTCCCATTGATGTGGCCATGCCATTTGCAGTTACTCAGGCAAATTCATCTCATGTCCAATCCAAAGCCGACAGGGCTAACAAACTCATTGACCGCATTCACCACATCCCCTAGTAAGTCCATGATATATTGGTTTTGCGGGTGAGAACACCCTAGGGTCTTGGGTTGAGAACCCCAACAGAGCGGAGGTAAAACCACAACAAGAAATGCTTAGGCAATCAACCAAAATTCTTATTCTACTCAACTGTGTAAGTGTGTCCTTACCAGGAGGTCCTACATTTGAGTAGATCCTGCAGGGTACAAACCCTCAGCTTCTCTTGATGTCTTCGAAACCTGAAAATATTCAAATGAAATATATACAACAGTAGAAACATAAAGCATGTTCATGATATTAACTTAGAATCATATAAATGAATGAACAATTATGCATCAATGTAAGATTCATAAACGAATTACAATATAAATAGATGCATAAACACATTTAATATCAGAAACAAAACAACATTCCTTTATTGAAGTTAGCTACAAGTAAAGTGGAGAAATATGACCTGAGTCCTTCTCCGGCTCCAAGTGGAACCGTCCTCTGGATCCGTCCTTTCCCAGCCTCAACAATCTTCCTCCATCACCAATACAAGGATATCTCAAGAAAGATGAAGGATATCTCCAACAAGGAAACAAGGGTTTCCTAAAGCTTTGGGGAGTGCAGGAGGCACAGGGATTTCGTCAAACTTGATCAGGGATAATATCACTATAGTATCAATATCTCATCTCTTCTCCCTTAAGGCCTTCCCATGGAGGTTTATTTATACTTCTCCAAATTAGTTTTCTCAGTTGGGAAAAAGTTGGGCCATGGGAAATAGGAGATGAGTAACAAGTAAAACCAGTGAAATCCACCAAAAATTAAGGAAATTTAATTTTTTAAAGTGTTTTAACATATGTACGTGGGTTGGGTATATGCTGACCCGCATGTACACACTTTTAGCACAGGGAAAAGTAGTGTATAGGGAATAAAACACTATTTTTTAAATTTTGGACCAAGTCTGGAAGGAAGGGTTGCCCTAGGCCATAATCAGAGCATTAGATCTAAATGGTGCTATAACAATTGGACAAAGCCAATGCTAAGTACAAGAAACACCATGATCAACATCGAGTGTCACACAAGTTCCAGGTGGGTGACAAAGTTTGGCTACATTTGCAGAAGGAGCGCCTCGCTAGACCCCACCACAAGCTTCACCCACTTTGATATGGGCCATACACCATCAGAAAGGTTGTAGGTGACAATGCTTTCAAGCTCAGTATCCCACTGTTCCTTGGTTTGCACCCAATGTTCAATGTAGACCTCCTTCGACCATACTTTCCACCATTGTTAGACACATCTGACATCGCAGAACAAATCACACCAACAGAGCTCAAACTAGACTGCATGGAACATGCCACAATTGATTAACTCATGGACACATAGATGAAGAACACTCGCCAACAAAGGATCCAACTATATCGAGTTGTCGAAGCAGGCAAACTCCTTCACCAAGGCAAGTGGTTCACCAAGGACCAAGTTCAACAAAAATTTCCTCTCCTCGTGGAGGCTCTGCACAAAATGGGGACCATTTATTCCTAAGGGGGGAGGATTGATCCAGGTGGATATTGGTGGCCACCCGCCTATTCCACCTAGACCTCTAGTCGAGTTCATCTGTTTCCTTGTTTATTTCAACATTTACTCTTTTTAGTAGTTTTTTCAGGTCGTGAACTTCTTGAGTAGTTTTGAACCCCTAAACGGTGTTTTTTTGAGGTCCATTGCAGGCCCATAGGTTATGGGCATGCTGCAAATCCCGTATTACTCAAAGAGACCTTTTCAACAAGGTATCATACGTGCCAAACAGAGATAATATGACCAAGTTACGACCCCGGTAAGTTGGTTTCCCAACTAAACCCAACGAGGCCCAGAAAGTCTTAGTGTTACATCTCTTGTGGTTAGGGTTTTGGTTGTTTAGGGTTTTCTCTTGTTGTTAAATAATAAATAGGCCCTCCAGCCTCATTGAAACACATTTCAGAGGCATGTAGCCACCACATATGTTCTCAGAGATAAACTACCATTGCCTGAGCTAGTTTATTTCCATTACGTTTATAAGCATATTTCAATATTTTGATATTAATGAAATGAAGTGTTATTTCTGCTACATATCTGTATTTATGGTTATATTTGTAATTTGTTGCATTCTTGTTTAAGTTTGGATCATGCTGCTTTTAGTGTCAATGGTGTTCCCATATTTCAGTCTTTGATTCATCCATGAAGTAAGGTGGATTCCAAGAGTTATGGAACCTAGATGTGCACTTTCCATTCACCATATTGTTAGACCAACAAATTTCGGCAATGTACTTCAGACCATAGAATCAAAGAACTATCTCAATAAGAAACTATCCTCTATGGGGCTTATCCATAGATCCACTCAGAGTTTTTATAGTGAGGCATATGATAGGTGTTTATCAAGAACACTAGGGATCCTACAAGATATATATCAACAACTTCTCCATGTCATTAGATCTTTAAGTGCATCAAGGCTAGTTCTTCCATCTTAACTTCCACATTCTCATACATTGATAAAATAATAGGGTCATCATATGAATCCTCTATCAGAGTCATCATATCCAGCTATCATGAATTTCCTTTATAAAAACTCATTTGGCAAGAGAAGTCATTAGGGATTTTATAGCTCCCTCTAAAACCTTGCTCCAGGTGATCATCTAGCCTTGAATCATGATCTTCCCTTATGAGAGATGAGACTTTTTACATGGAAACAAAAAGCTTATAGGAAGCTTCAGGTCAATAAGGAAAGTTTATGAAGAGTCATTGATCGGAATATGGATTAGGGGCAAAAATTTACTCAAAAATCAAAGTGCTCAAAATTGCTTAAAACCTGAACAACAATAGCTGTCTTGGCAATATGATCCCAACGCAACTCATTTCACTCAAAACGGAGTTTGTATGAGAAAGATATCGCGTTCTTATCATTTGGTCAAATAAGCGAATTTTGGTACAGGCTGATTGGGATGTTGACTAGCCATTCGTACATCCCAGTCAACAAAAAGAATATTCCATAGAATATTCCCACAGGTGGCTTACTTCTAACACTTGTTGACATCGGATTAGTTAACAACACATTGGGTGGACCAATGAGAGGGTGAGACGAGGCAAGCCTGAAGGTTGCCATATGCCCTCTCAAAGGTCATATAAAAGTTTATTGGAGGTCGGCGGAATCAAAACCGTGACCTCGCCCAAACAAGCGCAGTGCTCTACTATTGTACCACCACCGTAGGTGTTAATAGATTATGGTCGCAATTTGTATTTAAAGTTTAATACATGGTGTATTGGAGTTAACCACGAACCTTAACTACTAGCATTCACGTCCCGCATGTGACCAAGTTTGCAAACCTTAACCACTAGAATTAAGTGCTAACCACCGGGTAACCCTCCGCATGTGATCAACATTGTTTAACGCTAGCATTTTATGCTAACTGCGTAATAAATCTGTTAACTACAGATTAACATTAATTAATCATGATTATCTCTTAATTAAGTGTGAGATTAACTTGGTGGTATATTTGGAGGGTCTGCTAAATCCGTAATTCCTCCATTTTTGGTAGAGTTAACTAGAGTTTCTCCAGTTTTAGTGGAGATTTCCTAGGAGAAATTGAAGGGGCCACAACTTTGAAAGTTTTCGACCAATTTTAGCTCAGAAAGAGTCATTCCTAGATGATTTGGATGCTATGAACACAATGGAATAGGTTTCAGAGGCAGAAAGGAACTTATGTATGTGATTTTTCTACGTTGAAGTTTAAGGAAGCCTAGGGCCACCAAGAGAGGAGGTCAAACCTAGATCAGCTGAAATCCAATTGTAGAGCTTGAAGAGTCATTTTTGGGGTTTATAGGTATTTTGAATCCAATGGAGCATGTTGCAAAGCCATTGGAGTAATGTAGGTGCATGTAATAAGATAATTGACCATCAATCCAAAGAGGGCCTAGCCATTGAAGTAGGACCAAGGAGATGTAGCCCAGGAGGGGTGAAATCCTTTATGTTTCTGGGAAAACTAGTATTCCTAAAGAATGCTAGCCCTCTAGGTTTGGAAACTACCCTAGAAACAACAGTTTCAAGCTATTCAGTGATTTCTTCTATGTGTAACAGATAAGAGAAAGACAATGGAACCAACCTAGAACTTCTGCTTGATCCCTTGCTTGCTCTCTCTCTCTCGTTTAACAGAACCCGCAACTCCTCCCTGTACTTAACACGCTTGGAGAGTACCTGCACATGTACAACAACAAAGAACTGTCAAAGCATAGTGATCTATTACAACATAAACATTACAGAATCATATACATAATGAACATATTATAGCATTCAATGTTATGCTCTTAACCTGCAAGACGATACAAGGATATCGAATATGCACAGAAATATACCTAGAACATAGAACAGTGAGAAATAACAGCAAGTATTTTATTATTCAGAAAGCAATGTTCACTTGCCTCTTCGAGGGGGCAACCTCCAATAGAGCAGAGCTCGATTACAAAATAAGACACGCTGCTCCTCGCAGGGAGTCTCTATCCTTTATATATGACTCATACATGCAATACCATGGAGAAATACCATGGTTCTTATTAATACCATCTATCTAATACCATGGCCCATTTGCAACTAACTGTGGTCCTGTCATTAGATGCGGGTTAACCACTTACAATTATTAATCTGGGCTTTATTGACTCTTTACTTAACTATAACTATGACTCGATCCTAATACATAAATAAGGGGGTTAGGGTGGGACCCTAACATGCCCTCCCCCATAAGAATAGCCTTGTCCTCAAGGCTGAAGCTACAGAAACTACTGAAGAATAGTGGCTGGTTCCCAGGTTGCATCTTCTGGAGAGGTGTCTTTCCACTTGACGAGGGCTTCCTTGATCACGCAGCCACGCAGGTGCCGTTCTCGTGTGTCTAGGACCTGTTTAGGTTAGAGCCAGATTGACCCTTCTTCATCCAATTCAGGTAGACTAGTTTGAATTCTGCAATTGTTCCCAATCACTTTCTTGAGGCATGAGACATGGAAAACTAGATGGATTTTTGTAGTGGGTGGAAAAGCTAGCTTGTAGGCCACTTCTCCAATGCGTTGAAGTACTTGATACGGTCTGTAGAATTTTGGAGATAGTTTCTGACAACCCTTGTCTTTAAGTGATGTTTTCTTATATGGTTGCATCCTCAAAAATACCTAATCCCCTTCTTGAAATTGGCGTTCCGAGCGATGTTGATCTACCTATTGCTTCATGTGGTTTTGAGCTTAATGAAGATTCTCTCTAAGATGGGCGAGCATGGTTGTGCGGTTCTATAGGAGTTGATCCACTGCTTGTACCCTTGAGCACCCCTTGATATAAGAAGTAGGGGAAGGAGGGAGTTGACCATAAACTGCTTCATAGGGAGTCACTTTGGTGGTGGCATGATAGTTGGTGTTATACCACCATTCAACTAGAGGTAACCACTGTACCCAAAGATGTTGATTTTCTGAAGTGAAACACCTAAGGTAGGTTTCTAGACATTTGTTGACTGCTTCAGTTTGACCATCCATTTGTGGATGATAGGAAGTACTGAGTTTTAGTTGGGTACCTTGTAGCTTGAAGATTTCCCTCCAAAAATTACTGGTGAAGATCGGGTCATGATCAGACATAATAGAAGTGGGCATGCCATGCAATTTGAAGATCTGATCCACAAAAGATTGAGTGACCAGAGTCGGTGTAAAAGGGTGGGGTAGGGCACAAAAATGAGCATACTTAGAAAGTCGGTCCACAACCACCATGATGACTAACTTGTTTCCTAACTTTGGAAGACCTGTAATGAAATCCATAGAAACCTCTGTCCATATTGATGCCAAGATGGGCAATGGTTGTAATGTGCCTGGTGCTTTGACTGTCTCCCCTTTGTGGCGCTGACAGACATCACATTCCGCTACAAAAGTAAGAATATCCTTTTTCATGCTTGTCCAAAAAAATGATCTTCTAGTGCGAGCATACGTCTTCTGAAAGCTGAATGTCCTGCAGTGGGGGATGAGTGCAACTCCGCCAAAATGCAGTTTTTGAGGGTGCATGTTGGTGATATTATGACTCTATCCTTGTAGTGAAGAATCTCATCTTGCCACGAGTAGCCCTTGGTGGAATTTGGATCTACCTGCAATTGAGTAATGAGTTGGGAGAGCTGGGGATGTGAAAACCATTCCCTGTGAGCCTCTTCAATCCATTCTAGAATGGAAAGGGAAATTACGAGCAGGGTACTTTCCTCCTCAAATTGGCGAGATAATGCATCTGCTACAATATTTTCGCACCCTTTCTTGTAAATGATCTCATAATCATATCCCAACATTTTGGTGAGCCATTTATTTTGTTGTGGTGAGGATAGGTGTTGCTCCAAAAAATATTTAGGACTGTGATGGTCTGTGCGGATTTGGAAACATCGCCCCAATAAGTAAGGTCGCCAGGTATCTACTGCATGTAAGATGGCCATCATCTCCTTCTCATAGGTAGATTGTCCCAGATTATTTGCACTTAGTTGTTGGCTTGTGAAGGCAAAGGGTCGACCTTCCTGCATTAAGACCACCCCAATACCCGTACCCGAAGCATCACATTCAATGACAAAAGATTTGGTGAAGTCGGGTAGTGCTAAGGCTGGAGTGGAACACATGGCATTTTTTAGAGCTGTAAAGGCCTGTTGTGCTTCATCATTCCAAAGGAATGAATTTTTCTTGAGGAGTTGAGTGAGGGGCTTCGCAATGCGACCATAATTGCGTACAAATTTGCCATAGTAGCTTGTGAGACCCAAAAATCCTCTCAGGCTCTTCAAGGTCTTAGGTTGAGGCCAATCTTGCATTGCCTGGATCTTTTTGGGGTCCACCCTAACACCTTCATGCCCCACAATGTGGCCCAAATACTCAACTTCTTCCATGCCAAAAGAACACTTGGACATCTTAACAAATAATTTATTCTTGCGGAGTAGTTGCAACAGCAGATCTACATGCTGAAGATGTGCGGCCCAAGTGCGACTGTAGATGAGGATGTCATCGAAGAAAACAAGGACAAATTTTCTAATATATGGTTTGAGGAGGTGGTTCATAAGGCTCTGAAAAGTAGATGGGGCATTACAAAGACCAAATGGCATGACGAGGAACTCATAATGGCCTTCATGAGTTCTGAAAGCAGTCTTTGGAATGTCGACTTCTTTCATGAGAATTTGGTGGTAGACTAAGCGAAGATCCAGCTTAGTGAAGAATTGAGCCCCATTTAGTTCATCTGGAAAATCATCAACAACTGGGATGGGAAATTTATTTTTGATTGTCAACTTATTGAGGGCCCTAAAGTCGAGACACATACGCCATTCCCCATCTTTCTTGAGCACCATGACCACTGGTGATGAATAAGGACTAATGCTGGGACGAATGATGCCTGCTTCCAAAAGTTCCTTGATTATTTTTTCTATTTCATTCTTTTGGGCGAACGGATATCTATATGGGCGCACATTTGGTGGTTGGGCCCCTGGGACCAAAGTGATGCTATGATCATGTTCGCCTCTCGAGGGTGGAAGCTCATGAGGCTTGTCAAAGACTGGTAGATGGTTATTTAAAATTTGTTGCATCTCAGGATGAATCAGAAGAGAATTGGGTTCAAAGGCCTGGATGGCATTAAATTGAGCTATAACTCCATGATGGCCCTTTTTTAACAATTTTTCCATCCTATGTGAGCTGATGATAGAGGAATCTCCCGCCTGGAGTTTGTGGAGGGTATGTGTGTGGTTGTTCTGCTTAAAGCTCATATATAACTCCTGGAAATCCATTGTGATTGGCCCAAGTGTGCGAAGCCATTCAACACCAAGGACAATGTCGCACCCTCCCATGGGTATGGCAAACATGTGGGTCTTCAACTGATAATCCCCCATTTGAAGTTTGACATTTTCACAGCGCCCGTCACATTTCATTGTTCCCCCATCCACAGTTTGGACTTGGAAGTTAGAAACTGCTCATACAGCACTACTTCCACGACTCTTTGATGGATAAAATTATGTGTACTTCCACTATCAATCAAGACTACTATTGGGCGATGCTTAATAAAACCTCTGATTTTGAGAGTTTGAGGTGAAGAAATCCCTGCCAAAGCATGCAACGAAATAATTGGTTCGTCAGGGACATTGTCCTTCTGGTTGTCCTCTACTTCCTCCTCAGATTCCTCAAGTGGTGGGGCTTCCTCCGATGAGTTGTGATCAGTAGCATCAATTTGAAAGAATTTGGGCTCCTTGCATTTATGACCGGGGAGTATTTTTCATCACAGTAGTAACATAATCCCTGCTTTCTTCTTTCTGCCATTTCTGCAGGTGACACCTTTTGAACCTTAAGTGTTTGGGTAGTGCTGTGAGCCTATGGGGGCGACCCTTGGAGGTGAAATTTGGGTGACTGGACTGGGCCGCTAATGCACGTTCAACCTTACGAGCTACCTTGCAAGCCTCTGACCATGTGGGAGGGTGGTGGAGTCGGACGTGAGCTTGTATGGCCTCTTTAAGACCACTGATAAAACATTCCGTGTAGAACTCATCTTGTAGACCTATAGTGCGGAAAGCTAAGGCTTCAAAGGCTGTAATATATTCATCCACTGTTCCAGTCTATCGGAGCTTAGTGAGACGGCCCAAAAAAGCAGAGTCATGGTCAAAGTGCTCCATACGAGTTTTTTTGAATGTGTCCCAAGTCAAGGGCCTTCCATTGCAATGTTGATGCCATTGCCACCATTGCCATCTTTCATTGTCCAAGTACATGCTCCCCACCATAAGCTGAGTCTCATTATCCAAGATGTAATTTAGATTTAAATTTGTGCTATCCATGTTGCCAGGTGAGAACCATCAAATTTATGCATATCCAGCTTGGGTGGTCACGAACGAGATTGTTGGTGGGTGCCCTAGAGGTGAAGAGAGTGGATAGACTCACCCTCACTGTGTTCATTGCCAATATACGCCTCCTCGCGGGCTTCTGCCTTTCCCTTAGAGAGTGTTGTAGTGATTGTCGCCAGCTGGTCTTGGATGTCTTTCAAGTATTGTTCAAGTTTGTCGATCTTCTCATTGGCCATAGCTTAAGCTCTAGTTTCTACCATGCACCGATCCGATGTACTTGAAATTTGGGACCACCTGAATTTTATTTTGGCACTAACAATTGAATGGTACCACCTTGCTCCACTCGTCGTCCTGATTCTTATGGGCTAGGTCACCAATAAGCACCCCGGGGGGTCTTAGACTTTTTTTTTTTTTTTTTTTTTTTTTTTTTTTTTTTTTTTCTGAAAACTCCTAATGGAGTTTTACTCCTTGCTTAGGAATAATGCAGTAGCCGAATCCCCGAAATGTCAATGCTGCCAAAAGTCCTGCGAAAATCACACCCCGGTATAGGAACCCACACAACTACTTAGATCTGGATGGCGGATCTGGTGGATATGAGAGATTTGAATGGCTGATCAGATAGATCTGAGCGACGGAACAGATTGCTGCTGCGGGTCTGATGGATCTAATAGATCTTAATGGTTGTTCTGTTAAATCTGAACTACGGGACTGATTGCTGATTGCTGGGACTGATTATGCGTGATCCAGAGATAGAAAATGGAACTATGGTCTCGAGGAGTGTCAGGTGCTACAAATCGCAATATACATAAGGGTCTGACAGTAGTACTCGGCCCAATTTTTTTGGGCAGTAACCAAAGAGGATCAACTGTACCCTTAGTTGTACAACCCAACTACCCTATGATACGGGTGAGTAATCTCTGCGAGTGCTATTCTCGGTGTATTGTAGCAACAAGACAACCGACGGTTTATCTATGTCGAGGTTTCAAGGGAGCTAGGGGGCTTCTCATATACCAGAGGGTACTTGGAAGACAGTCCGTGCGCAGTTCTGTCTAATGCACTACTACTCGAAGGGGTACTCACAGGGGTTACAAGGGAGTCCAACAAGTGTGACCACCTCTTGTATTTCCTACATGCATGCCTCCCCAAATCCATAGGTTTATGCGCTCAACGACAGATCCCGTGGTTTAAAGACGCCGGAACACGTCTCTAGCCAAATTTTTTTTTGCTAAAAGATGGAGATCCCACTGGCCCTGGAAAGCGCTCTGATACCACTTGTTATGCTCTTAACTTGCAAGACGATACAAGGATACCAAATATGTGCAGAAATATACCCAGAACATATAACAGTGAGAAATAACAACAAGTATTTTATTATTCAGAAAGAAATGTTCACTTGCCTCTTCGAGGGGGAAACCTCCAATAGAGCAGAGCTCGACTAGAAAATAAGACACGATGCTCCTCGCAGGGAGTCTCTATCCTTTATACATGACTCATACATGCAATACCATGGAGCAATACCATGGTTCTTATTAATACCATATATCTAATACCATGTCCCATTTGCAACTATCTGTGGTCCCGTCATTAAATGTAGGTTAACCACTTACAATTATTAATATGGGATTTATTGACTCTTTACTTAACTATAACTATGACTTGATACTACTACATAAATAAGGGGGTTAGGGTGGGACCCTAACATTCGCAAATAATAACATTCACAATTGCACAATCATATGGAAGAAAACTTGAAGAACTTTATTGATAGAAGGGAGAATCACAACCCAGTTGTCTGATCCAGCATCATCCTCCCAGCTTCAATCCTTCTTCACCTCATGAAATAGCAAGATCACTCCAACAATACAATGCTCTTTCCTCAATTACAAACTATCAACACTTACTTGCAATTCACAACATTCCAGCCTCTGGATCTCTTGGATGAGGGATCCATTTATAGATGTTTGCAAGGGTGTGAGTCATCCATGGGGTTTGATTAGTGTCATTCCACTTGTTACATTTGGTTCCATAAGAGAGGGGATAACTGAAGTTTAGATCCCTTACTCATCCTTGGGCGAATTTAGAGAGGCAAGTGGCACAACAGAAGTTTCTAGAAGATTGCATGAGCATCCACTTACCAAACTGTCCCAGACATTTGTCCATCCTCACCCATCGGACCCTATAGAAGGCCTAAACAGTATGCATCATACCTTGGTAGTGAAGCAGTCAGTATGCATCGCACTCTGCCAATGGAGTAGTCAGTATGGTTTAGTTTAGGCAATTTTTGGATGGTTTCTCAGATGGAACTTTTGGGGAATGATGTATTCAGATGATTAAGTTCTTTTAGGGTATGAAACAACTCTTTAGGGGGTTGAATGAGCCCTAGTTTATCAACATATAAGCTTGGGGTTGATGTGCCCAAATATGTGTATAACACTTTATCAGCTTTGTGTTGTGAGATTGTTGTGTTTTGTTTCTTTGCAATTTACTTGTTGTATATATGTTTTAAAAAACTAATTAACCTCATGAATTGTTCATAAAATACACTCAAACTTGATACATAATCCTTCACATTTTTCTTAATCTGAGACGATCCTAAACACACATTTTTAATATTGATGAGGGATCTTGCATAGAATTAACATGTTTTCCCAACATTTCAGATTAGTCATCATGGTCCTACTTCAGGGAGAATAATTTTTCTCATAAAATTATCGCAAACCACCGAATTATCCTTCCTCACTAGATGATCATATCAAAATACCCAATCCATGATTTCGAATTCATGCATCTATATCTATAAGATCATTTAAAAAAAAAAACAGGGTCTTATGCTTATCGTGCTCATTAAGACATGCACTTTCTTCAAGGCACCTATGTTGTCTTACTCATAAGGGTTGTTACAAGGAACTTCTTCAAAGTGTTGTGTACTTATTCTCCCAGCTGCCAGACATCTAAGGGTATGCAAAGGTGCCAACATGAGACTAATTACTTCAGCTACTAGATAAGGATTTAAATGACTATTGCTAATATTTTCAATAAGATTTCATCATCTGCTGGGGATCTTCACACTTTCCTCTTTGAAGAGAACTATTTTAAATGTATTTTACCTTTGATTAATAACTTAGATTTTAATCTATAGAATGTTTAGAGTAGTGTTGTAAACATAGAATTCCTTTCTTTGTTGAGGCTCAACCTTTCTACAAACGAGAGCAGACAAACAACAGGCCAATCCAAGGCACCAACTCCCTCTAAGTCGGTTGATCCTTCTCACTATTTTAATTCTATATAAGATATAAAAATAAACTGAGGATCTTGACCTTTATATCACATATATGCACTGTTGAAGGTAATTTATCATGGAAATCAATAAAGACCAATCTTGGCTCTATGTGCCATTCGTTGCAGGTTGTGTAGAGTATTTGGATTTAATACATGACTTCATAATAGGGATCTTCACATTGCACGTTTTCATACAGGGATGATATGAATCTTACTTCGCAGATAGGGATAATATATATATGTGTGTGTGTGAGATAGAGCTGACCACGTCACTATAGAAGGTACAAACCATGGATCTCATATCACATAGATTCATACTACAAGTCAACAAATATTGTTATTACTGTAGGATGAATAGTTGCTTCAATCTGAAGGTAGGGTAATGATCCATCTTCCTAGGTCTCCTTCAAGCATCGACTCCTCTTCCTTTATGACAAAGACTTGAATTAAGCTTTCCTTTTAAAAGAAATAAAATTGTGCTAGGCTTCTTCTTCTAAATTGTTCTTCAAGAATGAATACTTCAAGTGTGATACAACCATTATCCTAGATTCCCAAAAAAAGGAGATGCAATATATTTTAGTGATAGATCATGTACATTCTTCATAGAAGAAAATATTTCAAAAAATGAAAATCAAGCTATTTATATCTATATTTTTCACAACTTCATTTGTGAACAAGACTATAACACTGCCATCAATTTATAAGGACAACAACATATCATTGCAGCTACAGATTGTAACAATATCATATTCAATGTTGAAATGAAAATAGACCATAAGTGATCCTATTGAGATGTCATACATAGAGGTAATGATGCCATATATACCTATGAGGTAACCAGGAAACTTCACTACATAGGGTTCCGCTTCTTTTGATATGGCCCTCTTTCTTTAGACTTTTTCATCAAAAGTGAATTTTTATTCTTTACTTTATGATGGCTTCAAGTCTTTGAGCTTCACGGAGAACATTCCTTCTCAATTTCCTACCAACATGACTTCGAATGAATCTCTGCTCTATTCTAACATATAAAAATGAAGTTTTGAGTAGATCAAAATTGAGATTATATTTCTCTAAGTGAAATACATGAGTGCCAATAGATGAATGTTGTTATAAGAAAATTGATACAATGATAACACTAGGATCTTTAGAATAGGAGTTAGCTTCTTGACATACTTTCAGTATGCTTTTGAAAACAAGACTATTCCAAGGTTGAATTTAAGGATGACTGAGCCTACTCAAACTAAGTATACATATGTGCCTCAAGATTGAGTCACTAGGTCTCGGCCTCCTCATTGATATACAAGGGCTACAAATTGTAGCTTGAATATTTTCCTTAAGAACAGGCCTAATAGCTGTTAGGAATCTCTCTTTTATAGTTCACAACCTTCTTTAGGATGACAAAGGGTACTTCTTGTAGATCTTTCGCATAATACTTATGCCCAAAATTTGATGGAGAATAATCAGTTTCATATCTAAGAGAATAAGACTTCAAATCAATCCCTCTGAAATCTTCTTTCAGCTCAACTTAGAGAGGGAAACTTCAAAATATATTTTCAGACCTATGAGAAAACTCAGAGAATTAATTTAAGACCTTATGTGTTGAGCCTGGGACTGCGATTTCCATGAAAACTAACTTGACTTTGCGTGAACTATTGAATCAACTCCTCTACTTCCAGATCCGGGTTTATATGCCCCTCAAAAGTCTTCACACTCACTGGTTAAGATTTCATCCTAGACACAATGATGCTACCCAAAATTTGACAAAGAGCTCGGTTAATGAAGCCTTGAACTATGGAGCTGAATATTTCCTTTCCAAGACCAACAATATAGATCGATACTTCAATATGTTTGATCTTTAAAGAGGAAGGAGGTCATAGAGAATTGTCAACAAACCTTTTTGGTGATTTCTTTTACTCTTGTTTTGGCTTTACCTCTCCTGAGGTCTGATACCATGTTAATTTTAGGATAACATGTTCTTTGCTTCAGATAGTTACTTCAATATTCCATATTAGCCCATTTATTAGTCCATTAGCAATCATTATCATATTGACAGTAACTGAAGAAAGAACATAAACAATAAACGTAGAGGACAAGCCAAGACAAGAAGGCACACTAATGTGGCTCAAGCTAGGGAAAAATGCCAAGATGGGGAAAACCCTTGATCAATTCTTCATATTATCAATATCAAATGTTCAACAAAGAGAAAGTAAAATAATTCAAACTCAAAAATGACTTGATAGTTTTAAGATCCAACCTTAGATAAGAAGATGGCTCAAAAGCTACAATTCCAACACTTTTTCAACAATAGTCACTCGTGGTCTGATTAGGGTTGTTTACGATATATTGTTGTCTCACTCAACTATTCCAAAGAACGTCCTTTCAACTGAAACTTACCCTAGCATTCAACGAGAATTCCTTTGCTAGCCCTTAGGGCTGGTCTGGACCCATGATAGTCTACTCGTCTCCTTGATCTATGGCAGTGTAGACTTGTAACCCTTCCTAAAGCAGTAGATCTGAAGTGCGGTCATACAATGGGGAGAATTTCTTCCTTAATATTAACCACAAACCATCCCAAAGACTATACACAAACTCAACCTTATTTTATGCTCTTGAATTCAGTCCTATAATGACAAATTGACACATACAAATTGCCTAGAATTTCCCTTAATTCCCGCGGCTTTCCATCAGAAGAATGTCAACCCTATTGCAGAAGAAAAATCCCAAAACAAACAACCCTTTGTCCTCCTCCATGAGCTTGACAATCTCAGCCATAAATTTTCTATGTAATGAAGCACTTGAATGTGTCTAATGAGGTTGGAGGACACCTCTATTTATATAAGATGGAGAGGGGTGTTACATGTCTAAATAACCCCAAACCGACCTTGCTAAATTACACGTGTGAAGGCTTAATTTCAAAAAAATATTTTTCCTTGTCCAAATTTAGTGATCTTTAGGTCTATTTTGGTCCTCTCGAAAAGAGGAATTCAAAGCCATAATTATCTTCTTCAAAATATCTTCCCAAAGTGGAATTTGGCCCTAGTTTCCAATGTTAACATATTTTGATTAATCTCAAAATCTCTTTCTTACAACTCAATAGTAATAGTAATAATAATTAAATAATTAAATAAATTATGATAGGTTTGTATAAGATACATTAATCACATCATGGCTCAGATCTCCTATTCTCAAAGGTACACCATACCATATTTATAAAAAAATTATTTAAAGACAACAAACACACATCATAAATAGGAAAGACCTTTATTCCAATAAGGTAATTCACATGTATTTTTGAGACTGATTTTGTGAAAGATACAAGTTGAAAGAAACTAATGAAAACCAAAGTAAATGTGACAATATAAAACTCACACAAAACCAACTATACAATGCAGTGCAGAACAGACACGCGGCTCTATGTTTTAGACCCTAAACATTTTTAAGAAAAATATTTGTTAGAATTCAACTGTTCTTGCTTATGTAGTCCCACTTGCCCTGAACTCCAACTAAGAATGCATTGAGCAAGAATTCAAATGAGTACACCAAAATTACATTGTAGGTCCACTTCTCACCAGGATATGCATTTCTCTTTGTCTCATAGACAATGCACATAATTGGATCAGAATCATATTTTGACACAAGCTCACTAAGCACGTAACTGTTTGCTGCCCACTTCACCCAAACCAAGCCTTGTAGAGCACTGTATATCCATATGCCAAAACCTTTTATTCCCCAAACTACTGCTACTATGCTACATAATACAATGCATACAATCTCCAATACTATCACTACACATACAATAATAAAAGAAAATGGCTTCTTGGAAACTGACCCTTCTCTATTCAAAGGATCTCTATGAGGAACCAACTTTCTTCTAATCAAAGGATACAATATATGAAATCTCCCCAAATACAAAGGGAGACAATCCATGCACAAACTAATAACAATGACAACCATTATAATAGCTACCCTAGGTTTAGAGAGTGGCATGGAGTGTGCATAATACCATTTGACAACACTACCTTCAATTGCATCGAGAAAATCCCAACCAAAAGAGAAAATCAAGTTCACAGAAACACCTATAATGGACAAGGTTCTGAGACTTAAAAAATTACCTCTCAAGGTAAGCACTTGGAAAACATCCATGTGTTTTGTGTTGGTTTTAGTAGACTGGACTTGTGATGAATTCACTCGAGCGTTGGTTACAAATGCATTGATGGTGAACCCATTTCCTCTACTGTCAACTGGGTAATCTGTATTTCCCTTTTTGCCAATAGAGAAGTAGAGAAACCATATGCTCTGAACCAACCAATGAATTCCATGTTTAAGAACATTTCTATTAACCTTGGAATTATTAAAGAACCTGCCCCATATGTGACTTCCACTCCCTTGGCTTCCACAATTTTAGAAGATATGTAGTTTTCTTGGGCACTCAAAGCCATGTAATTTTCCAGGGCATCAAAAAACATGAATATCACTCCTCTGCCTTCCTTGTCTTTATAACTCAAATATCTCATCATAAATTCTATCCAATCATCATTTTCTACTGGATGCAATGTAATGGAGATGTAAGAACGTTCTTCTAGGATGGTTTTCTGATAAATGTAATCAAGTGTTTCATGGACTGAAAATCTGTCCAACTTTGCCTCTTTCATGTGTTTCTTTTCACCCTCCCTTAATCTTGGCCCTTCAACTCCATCAATTTCCTTTTCATCCACGTACAACATGACCTGATCACACCCATGGCAACCATTGGTCAGATAGTCCCGAGATATTAGCAAGCACATGGTATCAGTCAGTTGCTTCAATTTTCTAGGCATTCGAAGAGCAAGCATGATGGTGACCTCTTCCACTCTACGTAATACAATGAATTTGCATTCATCATTACAGTTATAGATCTCAAAAAGGAGTGCAACAAATATTAAAGGTAAGCATTCCAGAAGAATGGATTTCACGTCATGGCACTTGAGATATACCTCATGAATTTTTTGATGGAAGAATTGAGCTAGTGGAATGAAAAGAATACAACAGAAGCACACTCATACTCATAATTCTTACATGTTATCACGCCGATCCAGTGTATGTGCTCTAGTTTGGGACCTCTTACCATAGCTTATCTCCTTCGCGTATCCATCAAGAGTGTTGTTGCAACAGGGTTTGGTGCTACTAATAGTATGGTTAGCCTCGGTTCAAGTTCTTCCCTCCATGAGAAGAGAGATTGATCTATGAGAGTTTTGTAAATTATATTGGGCTTATTTTGGTAATAATTTTAGTCAAATTTATACTACCTTAATGATTTTAGAGTGATATCTCTCCTTATTGACTAAAAATAACTTTGGGAATTTTTAGGTCTTTTTAAAACAAAAGCCCTCAAACCCTGATTGTTCCCTAAGGAATTATGTAAATGGTCTTCTTCATCAATATTGGCCACAATTTTAATTCAACATTTATTGATGTCGTCATCACTGAGAAATGGACATGATTAACTAGATGTAAATCCCACAGTACTGGTATTAAAAAAAGGATAAGCAATGGTCAAGTTTTCCTAAAGTGACACATGAGGAAATTATTCCTACATGTTCCATTGAGGTCCAGAAGGAAAAGTACCAACTCTTGGACATAAGGTTTCCTCCTAAACATGATAAAGGGAAGGATAAAATAACTCTTTCATAGCTCAAGGATCATATGTCAAACATTTAAGCAAAACTTTATAATACAAAGGGAAAGAAACAGGTTGAAAATTATACATTGAGTATGCAAGATGGCAAGAGTGCAGCTCAATATGAATTTAAAGAAGCTTGTGTTTCTAATGAACATGAGAGAAGAGGGGAGGGATATTTAATTTTTCCAACATTAAAGGATCCCTTGTCAAGCATTCATATGCTTAGTGATCTGGATGAAAAGAAACATATGAAACAGAACCCATCATATATGGAAGAGGTGTAGTGGAGACATACAACTGAATATGAAAAATCTAATTTTTCTAGTCAACATGAGATAAATAGGGGAAAATTGATTAATTGTGCACATTTAAAGGAGCTAGTGCCAATTGTTTGTATCAAATTCAAGCATACAGAAGAAAGTAGACATGGTGAAGAAAATCTACCAACCTTACAAGAGGCCCTAAAAAGGAAAAATGTTGAATGTGCATAATCTAGTTTCCCTGATAAACATGAGAAGTGCAGTGAAAAATCATGGAATTTGGGAAATGTCAAGAAGCCTATCTCAAATGCCATTCATTTAGATATAAATTATATAGAAGAAAAAAGGCAGGCAAAGGGGACCTTTTTTCCCCATAGGAAAAAGCAGCGACTTTCTATTAATTAAAACGGAGAGTTACATTGTAGTAGATGCAATGAAGCATTCCAGAGTTGTCCCGAAGGACTCGTGTGCATGAAGCACATAGAGTAGCAGCGCTACCCTGGAAAAATAAAAAAATAAAAGATAAAGAGAAAAAATAAAATAAAATTGATATTATTCTTTTCTCCCTTTCTTTTCTTCCACTTTTCGCCAACCTTCATGTTGGGAGTGGTTACAGTGGAAAGCTAATTCTCACTTGTATGGATGGGAGAGTCTTTGTCAGATTCAGATCCTTCTAATCCATGAGTTTGCTTGATGCTGATTATTTCCATTCCTGTTGATTGAGTTTCTTGGTGCTGCAACAGGTTGCTGGGTTCTTTCTCCTCATTAGGTGTATTGTTTTGTGTCTTTTACTCCTCCATTTTTGCTTTATATTCTGTTGTTTCTGCTTGTTGTACTTCTTCCTCCAAGGGGGCTGTGTATTTCCATCCTTTTGGTTGTTTCTGTTGCTTCTTGTTCCACTTGGGTGTTTGTTTGGCTTTCGGACATGCACTATGGAGGTGTCCTGTTTGTAAACATCCACGACATTGAAAGGCTGTATTTTCGTAGTCTAGCTGTTGTGTCCATTGTGTATTATTAAAGTTCAATGTTATGCTTGCTGGTAATCCTTCACTGAGATCTACCTCAACAAATATCCTGGAAAAAGTAAATATTCCTCTTGTAAGTCTGTCCCCGTCGATTTTAAGGAATTTCCCCAATGTATTTCCTATGGCGATTAAACATTGTGATGCCAAAAATGTAGCGGGAGGTTGTGAAACCTGACCCAAACTGACATCTTTGATACCACCATTGTGTTGGCGTCGAAATACGGAAACCAAGGGGTCATAAAAAGTCCTATGTTGCCCCAGAACCATGGTCCCTTGTTAAGTATATTTTCCCTTTCCTGTACTGTTTTGAATCAGACTATAAAGAATCCTTTGGGGCATAAGTATATTTCACAGTTTGGTGACCAAGCATCATATATCCATTGATGCAGCATATCAGATTTAGGCCAGAACCCATTGAATCTGCATATAACTGATTTGGAACAGAGATATGTATACAGGTTGTTTACCTTAGGAATTGCGATGGTAAGGGCAGGATTATCATATTTTTGTTCTACGATGTAAGGTCCTGGTAGCTCGGGTAGAGTTTCTGTATTGGCTTGTGCTTTGTCCTTACCTTTGACTGCGTCCTTAAAGGATCCAATGTTTTTTGAGATAGATCTAGTGCATCCGCCCCTCAGACGCAGGTTAATCATGATGGTCGAGTCTATCGTAATGCCATAGTCCTGGAGTGTGTGTTGATCTTGTAAACTGTAGCCTGAGTAGATCAGGTTTTGCCGGTATGCTGGTATACTGAGGTTGTTCTGGATTTTTAACCTTAGCTCTTGAATCCTCCTCCCCTTCCAGATCTTTGAGCAAATAGTCTTTCCCTCCAATGTTTTAATGAAGATTTGTATCAAATCCTCCTTAGTAGTGGGTGGATTTGTTTGAGGAGGGTCTTGATCTGTTGCCCATGTGCCCTGAGGTGACAGATCTGAGTATAACGATGCTCTGTCTGGTTCGTTTTTGGCTAGATCTCGATCTCGGTGTGGTGGGAGGTCTGTATAAGGCGCGTCCATCTAGGTGCCCCATACTTTCTCTTGTGCTTCTGCGCTCATCATAGAGGGTTTCCCTTCCTCTGTTGTTGCAAGTTCTGCTAGCCAATGGTAAACAGTGGAGGCTGATATGTAGGCAGCTAGATCTGGTCCACTTCTAAGACGTTCTGCTTTTTTGGCTACCCTCTTCACCTTTCCCATGGTCATATCCATTAGAAGTGCCACGTTTCAGGTGAGGGGAGGTCCTCCGTGTCTGCAGTGGAGGTCGTTCTTCCACAAGGGTTACGTACTCTGTTGTCTGGAATCGGCAAGGGTTATGCACTGCTGCTAGAACGCCCTTGTGGCCAGGACCCGTGACCTGAAAGGTATCCTCAGCCGGCTCTCCATCGTTCTTGGTCTATTTTGCGGGTTCTACGATGCCCTTTAGTTGTTTCTAGTGAGAATCCCAGAGGAGCGTGCCAATCTGATCCACAACAGTCCACCCAACCTAGTCTGAGCCATAGCCGGGGTTGCTTAGCATTGCAGGGACGAGGTTGTCCAGTGTGTCGACTGCCTGTTTGGTTGCTGTAGAAACCCTCGCGCACGCCAGCGCCATCGATCTCCCAGTTCCCAGCTACTCAGCCTAGTGTTCTCTTAGCAAGCAAAGGGAAATTATCAAGAAGAGGTCATTCTTTAGAAGTAGATGATGTTGATAAGGCTAAAGAGGACCAAGTAGTAGAATTAAAAACATAAGAGGACTCTTTAGACAATGGGTCAGTGGAGGAATTTGGAATCCAGGTGAGCAACATTAGCTCACTGATTCAAGCAAGCACTCAAAAATAGGCAGACAACAGTGGTATAAAGAAAATTTATTCGACATAAATAAGAGAAAGACGAAACTATAGCCTGAGAGAGAGATATGGGAAGAAAAACATTCCAACTATAAGGAAAAGTCAGATTTCCATGAGTAGTATAAGAGGAATTCAACCTTGGGGATGTGATAGAGGGAAGTCATTTCCTAGAAGGGTGAAGTGTGCCCAACGTAGTCATAAAAACCAAGTGCATCCTTCATGTAACAAAAAATAAGCATGCAAATTTCCTCATATAGAGGTCCTGAGTACTTTGGCCCAACTGTCTCATCCATTATGAAAAAGCGCAACTTACATGCAATCAATAACAAAGAAGTTGTTCCACAACAATCACCAAGATGGATATTTTGATTTGAGGTCTAGTAGTTCACTAAACATAATTCTCCACCCCTTATTCTAGAGGAGTTGGAGCCTAGAAAGTTCCTACTACCTCATCAGTTGAAGAAGGCCCACATGAGAAAATTTTAAGAGATTCCTCAATGTGATTGCCATTTGACATTCAGTCACTCTGCTCTTTTTTTCCTAGCAGTCTCTTTACATGTGCCCTTAAGTTCAATAACTTATAAAGCACTAGACAAATGACACTTTATTCTCACTAGAAAATTTGATTTTTGCTCTTTGTTTGATTTGAAAATAAACAATTTTTTATTTTTTTCTCAGACAAATGCCAGTAAAGAAACAAAATTGCATAAAAAATTTACTTCTTTCTTTTATGCTACTCTTTCTTGTGCTACCACCTTATAGGTTTCCTTTGCAACATGTGGTGTAATTTCTAGTATATAAAGCAATTAAAAAAATTAAATTATTACGTGAGAGGTGCTCTCTAGCCTAGTATGGAAGAGATGTTGTAATATCTTGTCATTTCTTGTTATGTATGTAAACATAAATAATAAATAACAAAAAAAAAGCCATACGTTAAAATAAAAATAATGTATTGACCCGTGGTATTAACACATAGTATTGATCCATGGGATTCATGTGGAATATAGCCTCTTTAAAAGGGGAAAGATGAGCCTAGCTCCATCTTAACTCTAGATCTATCAAGCGCCTAGAGGGATCAAGTCTCTGGAGGTGCAAACCTTTCCTCAAGTTTTGCACTAAAAAAAAGGCTTCCACCTTGAAAGATTTGATCCCTCCAAAGACTTGATAAATTCAGGGTTAAGATAAATCTAAACTAATTATCACTAAAAATTTATCCCACTCAATTTCCTACCTCCTGATTAAGATAGATTTATATTAATTTTAATAAAATTACTTTCATTATAATTATAATAATTTTTTTTATAAATTTCAAGAATAAAAAATATTACATTATATATTGCAATGAAATTTTTGTACAAGATTAAATGATATTTAAAATTTCATGGAACAATATAAACTAACTTCATTATAATACATCCTTTAAAATTTTCTAAATAATGAAAATATAATGCCAGCTTAAACGAAAATATTAATATAAGAAATATCACGAGATAAATTCTCAAGAATCGTCATCAAAAGAATATAACGGTACGTGTAGGGGAGAGATTCCTAATGTTGTGCAGGGACCAGTAGTTGATATAATACTGGTCCCACCAAACCATCAGTGATTAAGACTTTTGAAACCAAAATTTAAACAGAAATAAATAACATTATGTATAAATAAGTATTAAATTATGTCCAAAAATCACCCATAGATTGACTGGGCCCACAACTGTCCATAAATAGTATTTTACTACTTAATATTGCAAAACATATTTACCCAAGTAGAAAACAGCTAGAGCCATAAAGGCTTCCAAACTGGTCTATTCCAGAAGTACAAAACAACAGTCACTTCAACCCCCACTCATCAGAACTGCAACTTTGCATCCCAAATAAATATGCCTACTTGCACATAACAAAAGGAATGTATGTCAGCCATAACTGCTGCGTTGTTCAACAACTAAACACCCTATGTTCAATAAATGATACCCAACCCAATAAAAATTAAATCCACTTTGTTCAATAAATGACACCCAACCCAATAACAATTAAATCCACTTTGTTCAATAAATGACACCCAGACCCAATAACTGCAATAAATGACACCCAACTCACTCTATTTCTCATTAAAACAGATCAAAGCACATGGATCAACAAATAAACAATTCCTAACCATTAGATCACATCAAATTAAATCCATACCACACATTCAAAATGAAGCCATTGCAATCCATGTGCATCCATGTCCACCAATTAAAATCAAGTCCCCAAAACTATAAAAGAAGTCCACCCACTGTTGAAGTTGCATCTTATGCTTTCAAACTATTCAACAAACTTGAAGACAACATCACAAAACAGTGGCCAATATATTCAAGTTAGTAATATGAATTACAACTCATTCTTCTTACAGTTCTGTTTTCATTGTTTTCATTTATCAGATTTCTTACATTACAGTTCTTTCCATAGGGTGACAGTTAACCTATACAGTTACAGTTAACCTTTTTTATACAGAGTTTATGTATGTGTTCTAGCTTATTATATCATCAGCTTCATAGTGATTACAACTTACATATCACAGAGGTTACATATGTCGTGTTAGTACTGTAGTCACAGCTTGTTTAGCTTACAAGAATTGAAGCTTAGCTTACAGGAATTGAACCTATTGAATACAGTCGTATCCATCTAATCAACGTCACAGGTTGCTTACCTTACAGGAATTGAACCTTAGCTTACAGGAATTATTCGATCATCAGCTTCATAGGGATTACAACTTACATATCATAGAGGTTACGTATGTCGTGTTAGTACTGTAGTCATAGCTTGTTTACCTTACAGGAATTGAACCTTGAACCTTAGCTTACAGGAATTGAGCGATTATTATGGCTTGGGTTCTATGCAGAATGAGTTAAAACATAGAACAAAAATGAATTGTAACTTTAATGACTCTGATAAACTTAGTAATTTTTCACATATTTTCAGACCTTGATAATCATCATTGAGACATCACATTGAAACATAATCGAAAGACATGTATTTTCAGAAGCATGAAGCTATTGAGAAAGCAAAAATTTTGATATTGAGTCGAAAGAATGAAAATAAGTGAATTTCTACTACTGGTGAATGGACCATAGAACTGAGGAATGGTTTCTTAGAATGGAAGCCCGAGCGGATGACCATTTCTCTTTATTGGATTAGATGACTGTAAGATTTTAGATAATGAGAAAACACAATTATAAGTAACATAGCAGATGACCGTCTTATTGGCCTTCATATCTTTTCACCTCATTGAGCTCGAGACCTTAGGGTATGGAGAGCCCGAGCCATACGGAGTTGTAAAAGTTGGACCAAAGGAATGGGGATTTACATAACTCAGCACTGTAAATTAAGTCACAGAAAATGGAGAGAAATCTTGGAGCAGAGATTGTTCTTCACAATATTCAAAATAACTAAATAAATTATATGAAAAATATAAAAAATAAATGACTGCAATGAAACTCGATTAAACTGAAGTAAAACCAATTGTCTATGACACCTAGGAGACCATAGAATCAAATGTGATAGTGATTACAGCTTACATATCACAAAGGTTACGTATGTCGTGTTAGTACTGTAGTCATAGCTTGTTTAGCTTACAGGAATTGAACCTTAGCTTACAGGAATTGAGCGATTATTATGGCTTGGGTTCTATGCAGAATGAGTTAAAACATAGAACAAAAACGAATTGTAACTTTAATGACTCTGATAAACTTAGTAATTTTTCACATATTTTCAGACCTTGACAATCATCATTGAGACATCACATTGAAACATAATCGAAAGACATGTATTTTCAGAAGCATGAAGCTATTGAGAAAGCAAAAATTTTGATATTGAGTCGAAAGAATGCAAATAAGTGAATTTCTACTACTGATGAATGGACCATAGAACTGAGGAATGGTTTCTTAGAATGGAATCCCAAACGGATGACCATTTCTCTTTATTGGATTAGATGACTGTAAGATTTTAGATAATGAGAAAACACAATTATAAGTAACATAGCAGATGACAGTCTTATTGGCCTTCATATCTTTTCACCTCGTTGAGCTCGAGACCTTAGGGTATGGAGAGCCCGAGCCATACGGAGTTGTAAAAGTTGGACCAAAGGAATGGGGATTTACATAATTCAGCACTGTAAATTAAGTCACAGATAATGGAGAGAAATCTTGGAGCAGAGATTGTTCTTCACAATATTCAAAATAACTAAATAAATTATATGAAAAATATAAAAAATAAATGACTGCAATGAAACTCGATTAAACTGAAGTAAAACCAATTGTCTATGACACCTAGGAGACCATAGAATCAAATGTGATAGTGATTACAGCTTACATATCACAGAGGTTACGTATGTCGTGTTAGTACTGTAGTCATAGCTTGTTTAGCTTACAGGAATTGAACCTTAGCTTACAGGAATTGAACCTATTGAATACATCTCATTCATCTTATCACTAGTAAGCTCTATACACTAAAAAGCTCGTATTAGTATCTAAGCATGGTTTCAGTTCACCCTTATCTATGAGTGAGCTAGAACAAAGCTCTGTATAATTACATATGTTATATGTATATTAAAGCTGAATCCAGTCTATTAGGGAGATAACCAACCTGTGATACAGGTACTTTATCATATCTATACATGTATTTCTTAGGTTAGCACTGATAGGTCAACCTTTAGATGATGTTACTTGTAAAATATCTGTGCTATTACTTATTCCGAGTGTAATGAGAATGAGACAAGTAAGTGATTAGGTAAACAAGCATGGTTAGAAAGAGTCATGTGTAACTACTGTGTTCTAATTGCATAGCTTGTCATAAGCTTAGATAAGATACAAAGGTGACAAGTTAATCAATATACAACATGATATCCCGGGGTTCTCACTCTTAGTCATTCCTATTATATAAATACCTTTTTTCTTATTGGTATATAGAGTACCGTTCTCTCCATAATCAGTACATATGGATAGACTATAATCACTGTATACGCATATCCTAATGTAATACATAATCAATACATATGAATAGACTGTAATCACTGTATACGCATATCCTAATGTAATACATAATCAATACACATGGATAGACTGTAATCACTGTATACGCATATCCTAATGTAATACATATGGATAGACTGTAATCACTGTATACGCATATCCTAATGTAACAAGCTCTGTATCCTAATGTATATGCATATCCTGACACTGCCCTATGAAAGTGAAACATTTGCTCTCATTATGAAAACAGTGACATACATGTTGACAATTTCCTGTAATAGAGGAAAAGTATTTTTGCAGAAGTAATAAAGCATAATTTGACATATATTCTAATGTCTAAATGCAACATACATGTTGATAATTTCCTGTAATAGAGGAAAAGTAATTTTTGCAGAAGTAATAAAGCATAATTTAACATATATTCTAATGTCTAAATGCATGCAATAATTTTACAAGTTGTTGCATCTATGGCAAAAGGAAGTTACTCTGCTCGTACAAGGAGAAGTGGCAGGAGAGTGACAAGGGGTGCGCAGCTGCGATGCACATCGTCTGATGATGACAGGCCAGCTGATGTCGATGCCAGCAATGCACCAAGGAACATTGTTGAAGATGAGCATGTGACAGCCGCTGATGTTAACACACCATCAGCCACAGAACCACCATCAACAACAGTCCAAGGGGCAAGCTCAACTAAAAAGATCAGTGCTATAAGAGGATGGACAAAAGAACAAATGTTAGTTGCAATTGACGACATAGAGTTTAATGGATACTCAGTTCATGCATCTGCAAAAAAACATGGTATTCCTCCCTCATCAATACATTATTAGATAAATGGACTGACTCATACAAAACGTAGAGGGCCTCTTACAGTTATGACTGAGGATGAGGAGGCCGAGGTGGTTGAGTGGTGTAAAGAGATGGCCCAACTGGGACATAGGCTAGAGTTGATACAACTCAAATCAACAGTTGCTCAAATCTGTCAAGGGAGGCCAAACCCATTCAAAGATGGGTTTCCTGGTAAATCATGGTGGTTTGGGTTTAAAAAAAGGCATCCAGAACTTGTATTGCGTACTGCTGAGGGCCTTGATAGAGACAGAGCATTAAATTTGCGCCCTGCAGTTGTGCAAAAATTCTATGACACTTTCTAGTGCTTATGATAAACATTCTTATGGATCAGACCATATATGGAACTATGATGAAACAGGTTTACAGGCAGGGAGGAATTGTGGCATGCGGGTAATTGCCAAGAGAGGGAGCCGAAATGTGCCAAAGATTTTGCCCAAGAGCAGGGAGTGGATAACTATTTTATGTTGTGTTAATGCAATTGGTACTTCAATCCCAGGATTTTATCTATTCAAAGGTAAAAATCAACTAAAAAACTATATATAGAACTGTGAACCAGGTGCATGCATGGCTACACATCCCCATGCATGGATGACTAAAGAACTGTTTCTAAGTTGGATTTTTCACTTTGCTGCATCGGTACCAGGTGGCGTCTCGCCTAATAACAGACACCTTTTGATATTAGATGGTCATGGGAGCCACATGGTTGTACAAACAATTGAGGAAGCAAACAATTTAGGCATCGACCTGTTGACATTGCCCGCTCATACCACTCATAGGCTGCAACCCCTTGATGTTAGTGTGTTTGGCCCTTTCAAGAACTATTTCAGGTCGGAGCGTGCTGCATGGATGGCAAAGAATCTAGGGGTTGAGGTGAAAAGGTTTGAGCTAGCAGAGCTTGCAAGTAAAGCTTTTAAAAGGGCTTTGACACCATCAAATATCAAGGCTGGCTTTAGGAGGACAGGAATCTGGCCACTGAACTATGATGCTCTTATGCATGATACTGGTTGTAGCCAAGCGTTTCATGTGGATGGTCAGGAAGAAGGGAATGTCCAAACATGTGTTGAAGTGCAAGAAGTAGATGACCAAGATGATGTTGTTGCAGCTGGTAATATGATTTCCCTGTCTCAAGGACAGTTATATGCTGAAGATGATGAAACTGTATGTGAAACACAATATAACAATGAACAAATTCCTAGTAACATGGAGATTGTTCCACCAACTCAAGAACATCAAATTCTTGTTGCTGATATTGCTAATGATATTGTTGAACATGCAGTTGATAATGATCAATTGACATTGCCAAGCCAAGTAACCCCACCTTCATGGCTAGCAGAAGCAATGATCAATATGAATTCACATAGTGTCTTAGCAACCAATGAAGAAAGCATGAACATGCCCTCACAACCAGCAGAATTGAACAGTGAAATTGTTCATTTTTTTGTGGACAATAGATCAATGGAAGAAGATGAAGGACATAATGAGGCATCAAATGAAGATAATGATATGGTTCAATCAGTTCCAACAGATACTGAAAGGGAAGTACCAAGCAATGACATGCAGGTGGGAGGGGTGGAGAAGACACTTGGACGGTTCCTAAAGCTACCAGTAGAGAGAGTATCAATGAGAAAAAAGCAAGGTGCACCGGGTAGTCTTCGTCTGGGCCGAAGCTCACAGTTACTCACCTCAAAGGACTATATAAACCTGTTAGTTGAGTCAGAAAAAAAGAAATTTGAAATGCAAGAATTAAAACAGAAAAAGAAGGATATGGTCAAGGAGAAGAAGGCAGCAAGGATTGTTGCAGCACAACAGCGAGCAGAAGAAAGGATTGAAAGAGATAAAGCAAGGCAAGTTAAGGACCAACAAAAGCAAATGGCAAGACAGGAAAAGGAAAAACGAAAGGCACAACAAATGCTTGAAAAGGAACAAGGGATGATCAACGATACAAGAATAGCTAATGAAACCAGGATTATTTCAAACTCATTGGACTCCATTGCAGATAATACACCATTATTCCAAGATCTCATAAACATTCAAGTGCCCCACTATCAAACCGAGGGTTTACCCACTTGCCTTGTTCCTACCAGAGCTGGTGTCAATTCTCTGTATGCTCATTACACACCTCCACTTAATGCAGGGGTCAGTAGTGCAAATGTGAGGTATGGGTACTCAATACCTCCATGGTTGGAAGCTGCAAATTGGAATCAATCATATGGCATCAATCAACCATTTCCTAATCAGCCCTTGACTGGTAGGCCAACCTACCTGGCTCAAGAAGGTAACTCGGGGAGTTTTGGCACTCAAGATTCTCAGGGCCATAAAGAATAGGGGTGTAATATGTTTTTGGTTCTAACCACATTATGATGTGGATTTTGGATGGATTGTATCTTTTTCTTGGCACAGAAACATTTTGGCTTACAACCTGGTAGTGATTTCTTGTGGCAACCTAACTGTGTGTTGATAAGAAATTTTCAATGGAATATGTCTTTCTGTAAAATATTAATTATGATAAAACTATTTCTATAAGTTATTCTGTGCGCACTGTACAAAGCTCTAAACTCACTTATGGCTCCAATAAGTGGACCGTTATCTAAAGGAACACCATACAACTTATAAAAAATAAGTGCCATTGTAAATCTCTTCTAATGGGTCTGCATTCACTACACCACTATACTGTCCTGATTTAGATCGAACATATTTACCATATAAATTTTATTAGAAACAAAAACAGTTATAATGTGATGACAGTGCTGGGCAAGTTTACAATCACTTAACACTGAATAGAAGTCTACACTCACAATTAGAAACACCTCCTGCTCGCTTCTAATGTACGAGGCACTAGTAGTAAGGAACTCTATACTTAGCATGTTATTGATTGAATTAGAATGAATAAGAACTTTACATTGCTGGAAACTAGAAATACAATAAATAACATAGTTATGATTTTTATCAATCACCTAACTAGCCTATTTTTTTACTACTGCCCAACTTAAAGAGAGCATGTGTTTTTATATGTGTTTGTAAAAATGATGGAAGTATCTAAATTAATCAAATCAGTTGATGAAAAACTATGAGAATCATATTGTTCCATCTTGTTACATCAACTTTCCAAAAGATAGAGAAATTTGGGTGCACAGTAACCTAATCAGCTATATGACGAATTGTGGCTTAGTCATTAATTCTTTTCTAAGCACCTATTCACCTTTTTCATTTTCCTTCATGAGTAGATAAATTGTTTGACTATATGAGTGATTCACATATGACAATTGTTTGGTTAACTAATGAATTGTTATAATTGACGCAAAGTTACAACACCCTTCTTAGAGTTGCAACAACAGTATTGAGCAAGTTGTAGCAATAACCATGTGCTATAAGTCACAACAATGGTGAGAGTCACACCAAGTAAGCAGAGGCGAGAGTCATAACAATAATAAGGGGTTAGATCGAATATATTTAGCATATAAATTTTATTAGAAACAAAAACAGTTATCATGTGATGACAGTGCTGGGCAAGTCCACAATCACTTAACACTGAATAGAGGTCTACACTCGCAATTAGAAACACCTCCTGCTCGCTTCAAATGTACAAACCATAAAAACACAAACGTTAACATGCAAGAATAACTCAGCATGTTGCGACAAGAAGGCAGTTAAGGAGTTGACAATATTAAAGTTGCAATAGCTATTGTTCAAATGCGTAGATTATCTTGCAGTTCTGTCTTGACTCTGTTTATGTTAGCAAAAGTTTCATGGTCAGGTTATGATGCTAGAGCCAACCAAACCAGAGAAACAGTTCAAAAACTATTAGAGTTAGAACAATTGATCTTGAAAGTTGCAGTAAAGGAAATATAACAGTTGCAGTTAAGTGCGAGAAGAATTGCTGGAAATAAAGTATGATACTACAACTACTCTATAAAGTACAAACAATACCTTGCTAAGGAAGGGGTCCTACCTCCTTATACGAGGCACTAGTAGTAAGGAACTCTATACTTAGCATGTTATTGATTGAATTAGAATGAATAAGAACTTTACATTGCTGGAAACTAGAAATACAATAAAGAACATAGTTATGATTTTTATCAATCACCTAGCTAGCCTATTTTTTTACTACTGCCCAACTTAAAGAGAGCATGTGTTTTTATATGTGTTTGTAAAAATGATGGAAGTATCTAAATTAATCAAATCAGTTGATGAAAAACTATGAGAATCATATTGTTCCATCTTGTTACATCAACTTTCCAAAAGATAGAGAAATTTGGGTGCACAGTAACCTAATCAGCTATATGACGAATTGTGGCTTAGTCATTAATTCTTTTCTAAGCACCTATTCACCTTTTTCATTTTCCTTCATGAGTAGATCAATTGTTTGACTATATGAGTGATTCACATATGACAATTGTTTGGTTAACTAATGAATTGTTATAATTGACGCAAAGTTACAACACCCTTCTTAGAGTTGCAACAACAGTATTGAGCAAGTTGTAGCAATAACCATGTGCTATAAGTCACAACAATGGTGAGAGTCACACCAAGTAAGCAGAGGCGAGAGTCATAACAATAAGGGGTTAGATCGAACATATTTAGCATATAAATTTTATTAGAAACAAAAACAGTTATCATGTGATGACAGTGCTGGGCAAGTCCACAATCACTTAACACTGAATAGAGGTCTACACTCGCAATTAGAAACACCTCCTGATCGCTTCAAATGTACAAACCATAAAAACACAAACGTTAACATGCAAGAATAACTCAGCATGTTGCGACAAGAAGGCAGTTAAGGAGTTGACAATATTAAAGTTGCAATAGCTATTGTTCAAATGCGTAGATTATCTTGCAGTTCTGTCTTGACTCTGTTTATGTTAGCAAAAGTTTCCTGGTCAGGTTATGATGCTAGAGCCAACCAAACCAGAGAAACAGTTCAAAAACTAAACTTGCTAAAATGAACAAAAGTAGTCATATCTACATGGAATGAAATCCCGAATTCAATGAAAAAGATACTATAGCAGGGACAATAAAAATGCAACGTTTTTATCTATAAAGCAAACACAGTAACAAGGGGCTACTCTGACAGGCATGTCAAAGTGTCAAGCCAAGTCCACTCGAAATTTACATGAATTTACAAGTTATGCAAGTCAATTGAGAGCAACAACAGAGAGTTTCGAGGGTTTGTCTGGGCTCATTTCTGTGATGTTCCATTTTCCCTTTGTCTTTCTGCTCGGGGCCGGCTGAGGGGCGAAGCCCTCTGCCGAGAATGGCACGGGACGGCCGAGGGCACGGGATGGCCGAGGGCATGGGACGACCGAGGGCACGGGATGGCCGAGGGCATGGGACGACAAATTTAATAGCGAAAACAACAAATAACTCACACAGCACATATGTAGCAAGCAGAGCGCACACAGAGTGCATGAATAGGTCACACCGCCGAGGATGGCACGGGACGGCCGAGGGCACGGGATGGCCGAGGGCATGGGACGACAAATTTAACAGTGAAAACAACAAATAACTCACACAGCACATATGTAGCAGGTAGAGCGCACACAGAGTGCACAAATAGGTCACACTGCCGAGGATGGCACGGGACGGCCGAGGGCACGGGATGTCCGAGGGCACGGGGCGGCAAAAATAACAGCTAAAACAGCAAAAATAACATAGAAAACAATGAAATTTTCACAAAAACCCTAAACCCTCAACAACAAACAGGATCAAAATATCCAAAAACCCTAAAGCCTAAAAAAAAATCCTCAAAACAATGCCATAAAATGCCATAGAAAGTTTACAAAATATCCAAATAGAGTTGCTTGTGTTGAAAAACACAGAGAAATTGCTGGTAGGATTAAAATCCTACCAGTTATAGGCCATGGATGGTCGCCGACCTCCCCCACCTTCCCCGGAGCCCGCCAGACCTTCTCCACACCTGCAACGACCTTTTCCACACCTGCAACAAGAAGAAAAAAGCCATTAGAGATCAGAAAACCACCAAAAACACCAGCGCAAAACAGAAAAATCCTATTTTACCTCGAGCTCAGTAAAACTGCGACCGACTCCTCCCCAAACAACAAAATCGCCGAATAAGACCACCACCAGAGAAATGCTAAACAAACGGCATTCCATGCTAAACAACTTGCATTCCAGAACGACCAAGAAATCCAGGCGAAAAAGCACAAGAAAAGCAGAACCGTTGTCCCAACCACAAACTCTGAAACTCCATCAAACATTCGCACTAGCACACGAATAAACGACTCTGCACGCAGGTACACAAACCCTGTCAACCGAACAAACAATTCCCCCAGCACACGAATAAACCACCATGCGCGCAGGTTATAGGGCCGTCCCGCGCCATCTTCGGCAGGGGGCTTCGCCCAACAACCGGCCCCGAGCAGAAAGACAAAGGGAAAATGGAACATCGCAGAAATGAGCCCAGACAAACCGGTGAAATGGCGCGAACCCGATTTTTTATGCAGTGAGGTGATAGCCAACACATGGAGCTCCACGGTGGACAGGTGTCGTACCGGCTCCATGTGTCCTAACGCGTGGTAATGTGACGTGGCGGGGAGGGCGCACATGTAATGGCGACCCTCCCCTAACTGTTTTGGCAGATTGTGGTGGTCGGGATTATATTTTAATAAAATAAATACAAATTCTGTCGTATCAGTGTCCTCTGCGTACGTTTAAAAGTTGCTGGATGTGATTATTTCAAATCATACCTATATTATAGTAACTGTGAATAAATAAATAAAGAAAGAGGTGATTTACATTTTTTATTTTTATTTGAAATTTATTAAAAAATATAATATAATTTAAAATTATTAAATTTATTTTATTTTATTTTATTCAAAATTTGATTAAATATTGGAAAATTATAATTTAAAATGATTAAATCTATATATTTAAAAAATTCCATTATATATATATATATATATATCTATATATATATATATATATATATCTATATATATATATATATATATATCTATATATATATATATATATATATATATATATATATAAAATAATGTATTGAATTTTTTTTATATTTAAAAATATTATTTAAACTTAAAATAAAAAAATAAGGAATGCATCATTAGGATATGGTGAATATGTGGAAAGCTTATGTCTGCATATTGGGATGTGAACATGGTTCTTGTGTAGTTGAACTAGGAGGAGGAAGATTTGTTTTTGAATTGTGGTTTTGGTGTTCAAAAGAAATGATGTTCTAGCTTTGTAAAGAGACTAGAGTGTAATAGTTAGGACAAATAACAAAGTAAGAAGAGTTGTTGAGTGATTGGGCTAAGATAGGCAATTGATTATGAGAATAAGGTGGTTTTACAGTATGAGAGAAGGAAATATAGTGGAACAAGGGGATTCTTTAATGAGTGCACAAGTAATATATTGTTGCTTTGGGACTCTAGGAACATCAACAATCCATGATTTTGGGAAAGAGAGATCCTTCCACTTGATAACTTGATGTTCCATCTTTTGGTTTGAATGATTTGTTAGGACTAGAGTATTGGACTGAGGTTCTTGTCTTGGAGTATGTAGCACTGCAAGATACACAGTGTTTGTATGTCTGAAACATCCTCGGGTTTGGATGGCAATGTTAGTCCTCTTGGCTTTCATATCAAAATGAGTAGTTTTGATTTGCAATTTAAGGATGTCTTCTAGATGTTCATCAAAGGCATAGATTGAGAAGTTTGGATAACAATCAAACCAAACGGGACCATAGACAACAAGGCCACTATTCCTCCGATTAATGAATCAATAAACTTATGACGTGTGAGGTCTCTTACTATGCATGACACATAAGCATTAATACCTTTATGGACTAAAGAAGAAATACCAACTCATGCATCCTATGTGTAGATAGTTTGTTCCATATTTCTGAGCTTATTTCTATATGTGTTTGGGATCTATAAGGGATATGGTTTGAGTGACATCATAATTCCACTGCACTTGAAAGACTTATTCTTTAATTGTGACTCTGCTAATAGCTTTTAGATGAAAACAATTTAAATTTGCATAAACACTGGATATAGAAATGGTTAGTAATTTCCATGCAGCTCGAGGTTGAAATTCCACTACTTCTATTTTAGCATATTTCATAGTAGATTTACGACAACTATCAAACAGACTATCAAGCCTAGAGCTTGAGGATTCTTAAAGGTTTTTCAAATTTTTAAAAGAATTTGATCTAAAATTTTGCTCCATAATTTATTTCAGATGTAAATTTGTACCCGAATTTTGTGGCTCTGATATCAATTTGTAAGCCAAATTCTTCCTTTAACAAAGACTGAAGCTTGACTGATACTCTTCTTCTTTCTTTACATGAACTCGTACGTGAACTCCTACACAAACCTTAAGAAAAGTCCTTTAATTCCTCAAACAAGTCGCTTACAATGGATTTCCTTTCCTTAATGCGACAAACAACAAGGAATTCTCACTTACCTCCAAGCGGGTCTCGAACAAACTTCTGATGAACCTCAAGAAAGAATTCCAGTATTCAAAGGAAATATTTTGTGCCCAGAATCACACCAAAGTTGATATTTATAATATGTCTAGAGATGAAGTTACAGAGCAAAATACAGACATAGAGACTCAATATTTCCTAGGAGTTCCGCCACTTTAGGCTCATATGTGCACTCTCATGCACATGCACAAGCTTGTCGAACTTTGAACTAGACTGACTTTGAGTTTTTTCATGATGCATACATGATCACACGAAGCATAGTTGCAAGGCAAGATCCAACTCAAGACTAACTCTGAATATGAATGAGAAGAATGAGCTCCTCTTCTCTTATTTATAGATTTTATGTGGGAGGCAAAGGACATTTCTCAGATCATGATCTTCTGACAAAGTACAAAGGAATCTCCTAAAATTAGGAGGTTCTGACAGACTAGACCAACTCTTCAAATAACTTTTCCATAGATTCCTTAGGATGTGGGTCAATCCTCACCTTTTGTCAGAGAAGTACTCTGAGTCCTAGAGGAATTGTGCGGAAAGTAATCATATACAGACTCAAATTAGTGCAAATAATAGACATGTATAGACTTGAAATGATATTGATTGGAGAGCACAAACCCCCCCTCCTACTAAAAAAACATGTTATGATATGAAAATATTTGATCATAGTACAATGTATTCCAAACTTTTGAATAGATTTTCCAGACTATGATGGGCCTTCCTTGCAGATTTTGTACATACAATTTCATCTTTACAAGCCATTGATGATGGTTGTAGAGAAAATTATCCATTATGTGTCTTTCATCCACGACTTCTCTTTCTTGCAGATGTTTAATTTTTGAGATTGGGACTTCAAGAGATTCATATTCAACTTCAATCACATAAGGGTCCACTGTACTCCGATTTAGGCCAAATGTCTTCCACCAATCTAACAACCATTTAGGATGTTGTCCAGAAAGTAAAGTGTTTACTGACCCAAATTTTACCAATGTGGTATATTTTTTTCCCGGATTGTCTTTGTATAATAGATCCTACCATAAGTTTTTGTATTGACTATAGTCATAATCAGTTCCTGGGCATTTAAGGGTGATATTTCATCTTGGCCATTCATTATGGGTCCCAGGTCTTTCAAGGCTGAAGTATTGATACACTAGGCCACTTCTATTATTCATTTGTTGCCAAATAAGAATAATATCTTGAAATCTAGTCTGTAAATTATTTTCAAATTGGATTGATTTTTGAATGGATCTTTCGTAGATCATATCCGAAGTCTCAATTGTGGATGTGGGATTTCTGTAGATTTAAGGTACTAGATGCACTAGTGTAGTACTAGGCTGAAGATTTAGGTCTAAGACCTGTGTACTACGAAGTTGCCATGTGGGCTTCCATTCCATCTTGTAACTTTTCCAAGCCATGTTGTCAGGAATCTATCTGACTTGTTCCTATCCATTGGCCCATTCTGTAACAATTACCAGAAACTAGTCATGCTCACCTAAATCTCACTTACTTGAAACATGCTTGCTTGTACTTACCCGCTCGCTTGATTTCAAATTTTCCTGCTTGCTTGTTTTTAATCTTTCTCACTCGTTTTTATTTTGCCATGGTTTTTGCAAATGTTCTCGGATCAGGAAATCAGGGATTGAATTTTCTGTTCCTTTAATGTGCTCAATATCAAAGTCAAAATTTGCAAATAACACCTGCCAACTCGCAATTTTAACTTTAGTAGCTTTTTTCACTTCCTTTCTTAGAACTTTTTTCATGGCTACAATGTCAGCTGCTAACAAGAATTTTTATTGATAAACAATATTTCAAATTTGTCTAATGCATTCAATGTAGCTTTAATTTCTTTATCAATGGTTGCATAATTTATCTCTGATTCCATCCAAGTCCCTAATGCAAATTGGAAGATTTCTTCAATCTTACTTGTATTTGTGGTTCTTACTTGCTTAAGGATAGCTCCTCATCGAATATTTCTTGCATATGTTTCTAAAATGTTTGGAAGTTTTTCGTCTGCAACACAAAGTATAGGAAATGTTTTTAGCTTGGCTTTGATTTTTCTTACAACTTTTATATGCATTTTTGTCCATGGCACTGGATCCTTCCTTTGTCTTTCATTCAGGATCTTTCTATTTACAACACAATTTTTGTAGAAGTGACTTACATAATTTAGGCTACCCAAAAATATTTGCAATTGAGTTCTATCAGTGGTCTTGTCAGGAAATTTATTTGCAAAGTCTATAGCATGCTGCTGCAACACAATCTAGCCATTTGAAACAATATGACCAAGAAATTTGATGGATGTGTGGAATAATTCCATCTTTTTCTTGGAGATTACTAGGCCAACATCCTTGATTACCTGTAAAAACTTTTTCAGATGCTTTATGTGTTCTTCAATGGAATTGGAAAAAACTAAAATATCTTCTATATATACAATCAGCCAATCAAAATAAGGCTTCAAAACTTTATCCATCACCCTCTGGAACTTTGTAGGTGCATTCTTAAGTCCAATGGCATGACATTCCACTCATAGTGGCTGAATAGGACACTGAATATTGTTTTAAATTTATTTTCTTCTTTTACAACAACCTAGCAAAATCCAAATTTCAGATCAAATTTTGAAAAGGTCTTTGGACCATCAATCCTTTTCACAAGATTGAATTTATGCAGTGTGGGGTAAGTATCATCAACTAATACTTGATTTAAGGGCTTTTAGTTTATGACCAATCTTGGAACTTCTTTAATTTGCTCAGAATGTTTATTTACATAGAATCCATAACAATTTCAAGGATTGGGATTCTCTAGCAAAGCCCTTTTTCAAAAGTCCTGTGATTTCTTCTTCACACAACTTATGGTATTGAGCATTCATTGGGATTGCTATGCTTTTACATGCTTTCCTTGTGTATGAATCCTTATAGGGTAATTCTACAAATATTTCTTCTTTTCCAAAATGCTATAGGATTTTATAAGAAAACTTTCTCTTCAAAAATTTTCTTAAGCTTGGAGATTTCTTGCTTGACCCTTTCTATTTTAAGTTATTCTTCAATGTTCATATTACTTCTCATGTTTTGCAACTCCTTTATTTTTCTCTCCATTTGTGTTATTGTTTCAATGACTTGTACCATGGTGTATAACTAAGGGGTTGAAACAAAGGGAAGAACACTTTTCTTTACCCAGTTCCCCTTTTGTTCTAGATATGGGATGGTGATGAAGTACTTAGTTTTTCCTTCTCTCGTTCTTGTTGGCCCATGTGGTTCAACAATTGCTAGAAAGGGTGTTCCCAATATGCAGTCAATAGGAATTTATACAACCAAAAAATTAGATCCAAGTGTTGTTTCCCAAAACATAGAGTTCCTTTAGGAATTGCATATTGCACATCCATTGACTTATTCCCCAGTCCAATTACAAAATGGTTGGTCTTGTGCCAATATATGGAAGGAATGATTTCTTTGTGCAGGAGATTCAGATCTGAACCTGAATCAATAACATCTTTTAAATTAAAATTTTGACCTTCGATCCTAAATGTGATTTGAATATGAAGTTTTTGGTGTTCGATAGCCAAAATTATCATAACATTTATTTCTTCAAGATCTGATTTATGGAACATATTGATGTTGGTATTTTCTCCCATGTGAGATACATCCTCTAAAGGAGGAGGTTGTAGAATAGCCACTTGATCCTTCAATGTCTAAATTTCTTGTCTTTCTCACCGATCTCATTTTTATTTGTGAATCCTTGCTTACTTAAAAAACTAAAATGTTCAAATAGTAATATTTAAAAAAAAAGCAAAGGATTCAGTAATAAAAATGAAATAGCAATATTTCCTTTTTTTAGTTTAAAATATATTTTTAAATATACAAATAAATTCAATACATCATTAAAAATATAAATTCAGTAGAATTCAGTTAAAATACGTATTTTGATTTTTTTCCCTAATTTTTATTAATTAGTATGTTGAAATTTCATGATAGAATTTTTGAGAATGACAAAATGGATTGCAATCATGGGGATCATGTTCCCTCTAACAAGGAGAAAACTAAAAATGGAAGTGGATTTCATGTAAGTTAAGTGAGAAAAATGAAAATGAATTTCATGTATGTCATGATGGAATGGCATAAGGGGAATAACTTTGTAAGAAAAAATAAAGAGAAAAATGAAAGTGAATTTGATATTAGTGATAAAAATGAAAATGGATTTCATATAAAGTAAGTTTAGTTATGTCAATAAGAAATATGTAATTATATTTTATTAATATAAATTAACTTAAATTCATATATATATATATATATATATATATATATATATATATATATATATATATATATATATAAAGCTAGATTTATATTGTTACCACAATTATGTGAGTTGTTAGTTTTTACAGTGAATATATAAAAATGTGTGTTTTTCATTTTCTAATTAGTGATATATTTAACCATTAATTAAAAGTTTTTAATTAATTTTTTATTTGTTAAATCATATAAAAAATATTTTGCATATATGAATAAAAAAACTATAAATTAAGCCACCTACATTACAACTTATACATGAAGATGATAACACAACTTTCAGGGTGTAGAAATTGTAGGCAAACATGGCACTTTCATAATAGGTGTCCTAAAGCCCTGAAGCCAAGAAAGATACCCGAAGAAAGAAGAAGATTGGGAAACAACCGAAAAGCTGGCGATTCCCCTGCCTCAATTTGAAGAGGAAGAAGATGACGCTGAGGATGAACTCGCACCCAATGGGAACAACCAAACACCAATGGACCAGAAACATAGGGGGAAAAAGCACAAGACCCAATTGAACCTCATCATACATGATACCAGAAGAAAAGGGATAACAGTGGGAACTCATCAGACACTTTAGATTTAGAGAAGGGCAATGCAAGACTTGAAGTTGGGAATCAACTCGCACTTGTCTCTTCGGTGCCATCTCAAGGGGAATGGCGCAAGGTAGAGAAAAAGAAAGGGAGAAAAACCTAGCTTTTCTCTTCATATGTATATTAGTTTACTTTTTGTGGGTTTCCAATTATCATTAGTCATGGACTTGATGATGCTATGTTTCTTAGCAACATGCAACATGTAATTTTGTTTTTGTTAATAAAATTAGGCTTTTTTTGTGGGAAAAAAAGCTATACATCAAGATAATATTGTGTAGAGATTCTTTAAAATTAATATTATCACAATAAAATATTAAATAATATTTATTTAATACATTAACATTTTTTTATTATCAAAAACCATAAAATTAATATATGATATATTAACAAAATATTTTTAAATAAAGTTTTATTTTGAAATATTTTATTAAAAAAAAATATATTTTTTATATAACTTCAGGATAGATAAATACATTGTCTAATTGAATTGGAAAATTTATATTTTCTTTTGACTAAGTGATAAATAATCTCTCAAAAATAAATAGATTGTTTAACAAAATATAAAGCACTAAATTTGATAGAAATTTTTTTTCAAAATATATTGAAATACCTTTCAATACTAAAACTTTTCAAAACATATTGAAATACTAAACTTTGGAAAGAAAAGTTTTTTTTTATTTTTTATTTATTTATTTTTTAATAAAATTATGATATAAATAAATTAATTTTATAGTAAAAAAATTTCCAAAATTTTTCATAAATTTTATTCCTAAAATTTTAGATAAATATTAAAAAAGAAAAAAATCATTGTACATTAATTATATTAATGTCAGCTTTGTACATAATTAAATAATAATTTAAAAAATGTTAAGTCCAAATTAACTTAAAATATTTAAAATTTTAATTAACAAAAATTAATATAAATATTTTATATAATATAAATTAACTTAATCCTAGTAAATTCTTTATTTATTTTTTAATATACTAACTATCATTATTTTTTAATGAAAATATATACCAAAATATTAATATAAAAAACATTATACTTTTATACTTGCAGCTAATCTTTTATGGTGTTGTTTTTTAAATCTTCTGATGGAAAATAACACAAGATAAATTCAAAACAACCATGATCAGTAAAGAATATGATTGTAAATTATAACAATTATAATTTGAAATGATTGAATTTTATTTATATGTAAATTTCATTTATATAAAATTTTAAAAGTTATATTAATTTTTTAATAATTTTTTGAGTTTATTTCTATATTAAAATTTTAATTTAAATTAAAAACAAAAAATTATGTTTACTAAATATTATTTGATTTTAATAATTATCATTAAAATATTAATTTTCATAAATTTTTGGTTTTTACATTGCTTTCTATTATGATGAATCACAAGTATGATGAATCACATTAGCTGGTTCGAAATGGAGTTGTTTTTAGTGCGACTTTTTGGAGATTTAGGTGATGGAATCCAAAGGAAAAAATTGAGGTTAAATATTGATTTGTATTATTTAAAATGGTTTTTTAACTGCATATTTGGATTCAATGCCCTGAAAAACCACCCTGGACGCTTTGATTGTGCAGAAATTAGCGATGAAACTTGCGATTCCAACAAATTGCTGCCGGAATTTGACCAAAAAAACCCACCGAAAAAACTTCCAAAAAATAAATGGCAAAATTTTCTCCTGTATGATTTCTACATAAAAAAAACTCTTCTTAATATTTATCAAAAAACTCTTGTAAATATTAAGTTCTTCTTACTAGCGAAAAGACTCTTCTTAATATTATCTGCGAAGTCCTGCGCTCTTCTTACTATTACCAAACAGTTTACCTGCGAAGTCCTGCGCTCTTCCAGCCGTTTTCTGACTGGCAGATCACGTTGCATTATTGGTAACAGGTGGTATACAAAATACAAAACATGAATCGGTCGTCAGAGAATTTCCACCCAGTAGTGGGCCTCTCTGAACGTGGGTTTACACAGTCTCTGTTTTATGTTTTTTACAACGCAGTGAAGCATTTGCAGTATCAACCAGCAAACAGTTTGGGTGGTGGCTACTAAAACTGTTTAAACGAGCAAACAGTTTACCTGCGAAGTCCTGCGCTCTTCCAGCCGTTTTCTGACTGGCAGATCACGTTGCATTATTGGTAACAGGTGGTATACAAAATACAAAACATGAATCGGTGGTCAGAGAATTTCCACCCAGTAGTGGGCCTCTCTGAACGTGGGTTTACACAGTCTCTGTTTTATGTTTTTTACAACGCATTTGAAGCATTTGCAATCTCCACCATTAAACATTGTAAATTTACTTCACTTTAAATTGATATAGTTTCCCGTTATTGATAATGGATCCAGACAATTGTCAAATTTTTGGTTTGTCTAAATTCGTAAAGGTTAGTTTCAAATATTTGGTTTGTCTGCATTCAAAATTATTGAAGATCGGGGTGTTTATATAATATTAAAATAATAATGAAAAATGCATATTTCTGACATATTTATGTGTTCAACTGTTGTACTATCTCGTGGATGTCAGTTGTTTTAGTGATCTCTGTGGTTAATTGTAAACTTGGGTTTACAATGGGGTATTTAAGTGAATTTTTAGTTGATTTATGATTTAGTTTGGATTATTTTTAAAGTTGGAGTAATTTTGTAGGGTCATTTTAATATAGCAATTTGGAAAATTGCGGTTTGAATTCCAGTGGAGCTTTTTTTTTTTTTGGGTATTAAATGACATTTTTTGGGTCATTTTGTTTGTTTGTTTTTCATTAACTATTATTAGGATATGTTAGATACTATGCCACTAGGAGGAGTGAAGGTTTCCATTTTATGTCATTGTATTTGTTTTGTAGATGAGCGTAGCAACATAGAGTGGGAAGTTGGAGAGCAGAATAGATGGGATTAAGATTTTGTAGCAACCTTATAATCCATAGGTTTAAGGTAACTCTTTAGAGAATACATCTTTCTTTGTACTTGCATATTTCCATACTAGACAAAAGAGAAGAGTAACCTCACTTTGCATTGGGTTTTCTCCCATAAAGGTTACTTAGGGTAAAACTTCCGTTTATTTATGGATGATGTGTATATATTCTTTTGTTCTTTATTTTTCACATTTCATCCGCTTCATACATATAAGTAGAAAATTTAGTCATTAAAGAATATGAGATTTAAAGGAAATTACCCTTCCTAATATATATTTCGGTTATTTTATCATATATGTGATAAACTATTCTAGTTGAATATCCATGGCAATTTACAAATCAATTCATCATTGAAGATGCATTATAGATATAAATCAAATTGATACACAACCATCTTCTTCAATTGCTAACGAAATTTATGCTTTATGCTACACTTACAACATCTAAATCTATTAGATTTACCATAGATAAATCCCATTAGAAGTTCAAACAAGCATAAAAATACCTCAATTTGAAGGATAAATCAACCTTAAAGCTCTAGTAAGATGGTTATACAAGCTAAAAGTCTATTTTGTAGTAAATTTCCCCGAGTGAGCATTCCTCCTAATATTAAGCCATAACACTATCGTTACCAACAAAAAAGTGAGTTTGAGCATATGATTCAAGAATTATTTGATGCAGGATTCACTTGACATAATTGCAATTCCTTCTTTGCACTTATCATCTATGAAAGGAAGAGATATTGTGGCAATTGTGCATCAACTATAGGTAATTAAATAAAATTACAGTAGAGACAAGTTTCCAATTTACCTACTTCTCCAAATTTGATCTTCATTTTACTTATCAAATTTGAATTCATGAGGAGGATGCTCTCAAAACAACCTTCCAAACTCATGAGGGTTACTATTACTTCATGCTTGTTCCATTTTCCTTAACCAATGTTACCTCTGCCTTCCAAATTCTCAAGACCACCATCTTTAATCCATAATTGTAGAGGTGTAGTCTTGAATCTTTTGATGACACTTTGATTTATAGCAAGGTTTAGCCTAATCATATTTCTCATCTAGACACATTGCTTCAAATTTTAGAAGAGAATCAAGTGAATGCTAAGAAATATAAGAGTGCATTTGTTCAACAATAATTTGAATGCTTAGGGCATCCCATCTCTCAGGAAGGGTTATGTTACCACAAAATTTAACACTTTAGTGCAAATTCTCACTAAGTACTCTAGGTTAAGGGCAACAATGAGATCAACTACCACTCTCACCTTAGTGGATATTCTCCTTTTGTTCTATGGATGAATATTATCACATAAGGCAGGATTCTTAGTAGGTTTCAAAGATTATGTTGGATGTGTGTTATATTTTTGGACCCTATATTAGGTGGGAAAACCTGCGTATGGTTTTTTGCATAGGTTTTGCACATGGTTTTTGGCATGATGGTTTTCTTCCCATCATATCTTGTAGATCCGGTCAAGGGAACTATGAATATGTTCTAATCCAGGGTTAATGGATTGGGGTTTTATGAATACTTCGACATGTATATATATGTGTTATAACATTGAAAGGAATATAATGAAAAATCAATCTGGCAGTCCTGGTTTTGGGATATAGGGGAAAATCTCCGTGTATATCTGTTTTATTTTTTTATGCTCTCGCCATTGTTTATTTTCTGTTTTTAGAATTCGTATGCAGGTAATTTCTGTACAGGGTTAAAACCTATATTTGATATCATAGTTGTTTTGGCTTCAAGGGGATGCCTTTTCTGCTAAGGTGTTTTGTTTAGGCTTGTGGTAGACCTTGTTCAGTAGGAGATCTATGGGATCGATTCTTGTGGTGAAAGAAGATGGCGAGCAGTGGAAATATAGAGATTGAGAAATTTAATGGTCATAATAAAGCAAAAATACCAATTCTTATGCATCCTATGTGTAGATAGTTTGTTCCATTTTTCTAGGCTTCTTTTTGTATTTGTTTGGGATCTATAAGGGATATGGTTTGAGTGACATCACAATTCTGCTGCACTTGAAGGACTTATTCTTTAACTATGACTCTGCTAATAACTTTTAGATGAAATCTATTTAAATCTGCATAAACACTGGATAGAGAATTGGCTAGTAATTTCCATGTAGCTTGAGGTTTAAATTCCACTACTTCTATTTTAGCATCATTCACAATAGATTTACAATAACTATCAAATAGACTATCAAGCCCGGAGCTTAAGGATTCTTCAATATTTTTCAAATTTCTAAAAGGCACCGATCTAAAATTTTGCTCCATAATTTATTTCAGAAGCAAATGTGTACCCGAATTGTGTGGCTCTAATACCAATTTGTAAGCAAGAGGCTTTCTTTGACAAAGATTGAAGCTTGACTGATACTCTCCTTCTTTCTTTACACGAAACTCATACGTTAACTTCTACATGAACCTTCAGACAAGTCCTTTAATTCCTCAAACAAGTTGCTTACAATGGCTTTCCTTGCCTTAGTGCGACAAACAACAAGAAAATCTCACATAGCTCTTAACAAACCTCAGACGAACTTCTGATGAACCTCAAGAAAGAATTCAAGTATTCAAAGGAAATTTTTTTTGCACAAAATCACACCAAAGATGATATTTATATTATGTCTGGAGATGAAGTTACCAAGACAAATATAGACACAAAGACTCAATATTTTGTAGGAGTTCCACCACTTTAGGTTCACACATGCACTCTTATGCACATGCACAAGCTTGTCGAACTTTGAAATAGACTGGATTTGAGTTTTTTCATGATGCATACATGATCACACGAAGAGTAGTTGTAGGGCAAGAGCCAACTCAAGACTAACTTTGAATTTGAATGAGAAGAATGAACTTCTATTCTATTATTTATAGATTTTATGAGGGAGGCAAAGGACATCTCTCATATCATGATCTTCTGATAGAGTACAAAGGAATCGTCCTAAAATTAGGAGGTTCTGACAGACTAGACCGATTCTTCATATAACGTTTCCATAGATTCCTTAGGATGTGGGTCAATCCTCACCTTTAATCAGAGAAGTACTCTGAGTCCTAGAGGAATTGTGCGGAAAGTAATCATATACATACTCAAATTAGTGCAAATAATAGACATGTACAGACTTGAAATGATACTGATTGGAGAGGACAAACCTCCCTCCTACTCAAAAAGCATGTTATGATCTGACAATATCTAATCATAATACAATGTATCCCAAGCTTTTGAATAAATTTTCCGAACTATGATGGGCCTTCCTTGTAGATTTTGTACAGATAATTTCATCTTTACAAGCCATTGATGATGGTTGTAGAGAAAAGTATCCACTGCGTGTATTTCATCCATGACTTCTCTTTCTTGAAGATATTTAATTTTTGAGATTGGGACTTCAAGAGATTCATATTCAGCTTCAATCACATAAGGGTCCATTGCACTTTGATTTAGGTCAAATGTCTTCCACCAATCTAACAACCATTCAGGATGTTGTTGAGAAAGTAAAGTGTTTATTGACCCAAATTTTACTAATGTGGTATAATTTTTTCCCAGATTGTCTTTGTATAATAGATCCCACCATAAGTTTTTGTATTGATTATAGTCATAATCAATTCCTAGGAATTTAAAAGTGGGATTTGTCCTGGCCATTCATTATGGGTCCTGGGTCTTTCAAGATTGAAGTGTTGATGTACTAGGCCACTTATATTATTCATCTGCTGCCAAATAAGAATAATGTCTGGAAATATAGTCCGTAAATGGTTTTCAAATTGGATTTATTTTTGAGTACATATTTCATAGATCATATCCGATGCCTCAATTGTGGATGTGGCCTTCTGTAGATTTTAGGTACTAGATGGACTAGTGCAGTACTAGGCTGAAGATTTAGGTCTAAGACCTGTGTACTATGAAGTTGCCATGTGGGCTTCCATTCCATCTTGTACCTTTTACAAGCCATTTTGCCAGGAATATGTTTGACTCGTTCCTATCCATTGGCCCATTCCGTAACAATTACCAGACACTAGTCATGCTCGTCTAATTTTGAACACGCATGAATCTTGCTTTCCTAAAACATGCTTGCTTGTACTTACCTACTCACTTGATTTCAAATTTTCCTGCTCACTTGTTTTTTATATTTCTCATTCATTTGTATTCTACCATGGTTTCTGCAAATGTTCTTAGCTCAGGAAATCAAGGATTGAATTTCCCGTTCCTTTAATGTGTTCAATATCAAAGTCAAAATTTTCAAATAACACCTGCCATCTTGCAAATTTTGCTTCACTAACTTTTTTCACCTCCTTTCTTAGAACTTTTTTCATGGCTGCAACGTTAGTTACTAACAAGAATTTTTATTGATTAGAAAAATTTTAAACTTGTCTAACACATTCAATGTAGCTTTAATTTCTTTATCAATGGTTGCATAATTTATCTCTGATTCCATCCAAGTCTCTAATGCAAACTGATTTCTTCAATCTCACTTATATTTGTGGTTTTTACCTGCTTAAGAATAACTCCCCATCTAATATTGCTTGCATATGTTTCTACAATGTTTGGTAGTTTGTCCTCTGCAACACAAAGTATAGGCAATTTTTTTACCTTGGCTTTGATTTTTCTTACAACTTCTGTATGTTTTTTTGTTTATGGCACTAGATCCTTCCTTAGTCTTTCATTTAGGATCTTTCTATCTACGGCACAATTTTTGTAGAAGTGACTTACATAATTTAGGCTTCCGAAAAATCTTTTCAATTGAGTTCTATCAGTGGTCTTGTCAGGAAATTTATCTGTAAAGTCTAAAGCATTTCGCTGCAACACAATCTGGCAATTTGAAACAATATGACTGAGAAATTTGATGAATGTGTGGAATAATTATATCTTTTTCTTGGAGATTACTAGGCCAACATCCTTGATTACCTGTAAAAAAAGTCAGATGCTTTATGTGTTCTTCAATGGAATTGGAAAAAGCTAAAATATCTTCTATATATACAATCGACCGATCAAAATAAGGCTTCAAAACTTTATCCATCACCCTCTGGAACTTTGCAGATTCATTCTTAAGTCCAAATGGCATGACATTCCACTCATAGGGACTGACTGGGACACCGAATATTGTTTTAAATTTATTTTCTTCTTTTACAACAACTTTCCAAACTCCAAATTTCAGATCAAATTTTGAAAAGGTCTTTGCACCATCAATCTTTTTCACAAGATTGAATTTATGCAGTGCGGGGTAAGTACCATTAGCTAATACCTGATTTAAGGGCTTGTAGTTTATGACCAATCTTGGAACCCCTCTAATTTGTTCAAATTTTTTATTTACATAAAATCCATAACAATTCTAGGAACTTAGGATTCTCTGACAAAGCCCTTTTTCAAAAGTCCTCCGGTTTCTTCTTCACACATCCTTTGATACTGAGCATTCATTGGGATTGCTCTGCTTTTACATGCTTTCCTTGTGTATGAATCCTTATAGGGTATTTCTACAAATATTTCTTCTTTTCCCATAATGCTATAGGATTCTCTAAGCAAACTTCCTCTTCAAACATTTTCTTAAGCTTGGAGATTTCTTGCTTGATCCTTTATATTTTAAGTTATTCTTCAATCTTCATATTACTTCTCATGTTTTGGAGCTCTATTTTTCTCTCCTTTTGTGTTATTGTTTCAATGACTTGCGCCATGGTGGACAACTGAGGGGTTAAAATAAAGGGAAGAACAATTTTCTTTGCCTAGTTCCCCTTTTGTTCTAGATCTCGGATAGTGATGAAGTACCTAGTTATTCTTTCTCTAGTTCTTGTTGGCCCATGTGGTTCAACAATTGCTAGAAAGGGTGTTTCCAATATGTAGTCAATGGGAATTTCTGCAACCAAAAACTTTAGATCCAAGCACTGTTTCCCAAAACATAGAGTTCCTTTAGGAATTGCATATTGCATATCCATTGACTTATTCCCAAGACCGATTACAAAATGGTTGGTCTTGTGCCAATATATGGAAGGAATGATTTCTTTGTGCAGGAGATTCAGATTTGAACCTGAATCAATAAGAGCTTTTAGATTAAATTTTGACCTTTGATCCTTAATGGGATATGAATATGAAATTTCTGGTGTTTGATAGCCAAAATTCTCATAACAATTATTCCTTCAAGATGTGATTTATGGAAAATATTGATGTTGAGATTTTCTCCCATGTGAGATACATCCTCTAAAGGAGGAGGTTGTAGAATAGCCACTTGATCCTTCAATGTCTAAATTTCTTGTCTTGGTCACTGATCTCATTTTTATTAGTGAATCTTGTTGCTTACTAAAAAACTAAAAAATTCAAATAGTAATATTAAAAAAAAAACAAAAGATTCATTGATAAAAATGAAATAGCAATATTTTTTGTTTTTAATTTAAATTATATTTTTAAATATAAAAATAAATTCATTACATCATTAAAAAATATAAATTCAATATAAATACTAATTGAATATATTAAATAGGTTAGCTAAAATGTTTATTTTGAATTTAGTATGCTGAAATCTCATGATATAATTTTTGAGAATGCCATAATGTATTACAGTAATGTCACATGGGAATCATGTTCCCTATTACAAGGAGAAAACTAAAAGTGGAAATGGATTTGATGTAAGTTAAGTGAGAAAAATGAAAATAGATTTCATGTATGTCATGATGGAATGACATAAGGGGAATAACTTTGTAAGGAAAAAAAATAAAGAAAAAAATAAAAGTGAATTTAATGTTAATAAAAAAATGAAAATGAATTTCATATAAAATAAATTTAATTATATAAATAACAAACATGTAATTATATTTTATTAATATAATTTTATTTTAACCTGAACTTACATATTTATATATTTGGTTTATTTTTTAATATATATACATAATACGATGTGAATTGTTAGTCTTTACAATGCATACATAAAAATGTATATTTCTCATATTTTAATTAGTGATATAGTTAACCATTAATTAAAAGTTTTGATTTTTTTTTAATCATATAAAAATATCTGGTATATATGAATAAAAAATACACATTAAAGCACCTAAATTACAACTTATACATTAAGATAATATTGTGTAGGATTTTTTTAAAGTTAATATTATGACAATAAAATGGTAAATAATATTGGTTTAATACATTAACATTTTTATTATTATAAAAAAATTAAAATTAATATATAATATATTAACAAAATAATTTTAAATAAAGTTTTATTTTGAAACATTTTATTAAAAATAAATAATATTTTTTGTATATAGGTTTAGGGTAGGAAAACACATTGTTCAATTAAGTACGACATGTTATATTTTCTTTTAACTAAGCGATAAATAATTTTTATTTTTTATAATAAAAGTATTTGTAGTTTGTATGATACATATAAATTAATTAGTAAAAAAGTTTTCAAATTTTTTCATAAATTTAAAAATATTGTACGCTAATTATATTATAATATAAATTTTGCACATAATTAAATAATTTGTTTATTTGAAAATATTTTTGAAAGAAATCACATTGGTATAATTTGGCCGATGTGTTTTGAACCAACCATTGTGGTTCATATTCGGGACAAGATGAAAATCAGATCATAGTGGCAAGTTAAATAGGGAGTGAGGAGCTATGGGGAAATTAAATAGGGAACGAGGAGCTATGGGGAATAACGGCTAAAAAACAACTATTTTTGACTGGATAAAAAAAGAGGCAAATTATTTTTATTTTATTATTAATTAATAATAAAATAATAAATCATACAAATTATATATATATATATATATATATAATATATAAAATAACTATCATGTCCTCCAATATATAAAAATAATAAGTCAAATAAACTCCAAAATAAAAACAATATTTAAGTAAAAGAAGAATTTTAAATAATATTAAAAATATAAATATATTAATTATATATATATATATATATATATATATATATATATATATATATATAAAAGTAAAAATAATTTGTCACAAATTTTACGAAGGGTAAAAATTATTATACGTTAATTATATTATAATAAAATTTTTTCACATAATTAAATAATAATTTTAAAAATGTTAAGTCTAAGTCATAAATTTTATAAAAGAAAAATATTAGTATACATTAATTGTATTTTAGTATGGGGTTTAGGCAGTGCATTTTATTAGATATCATTTTGGGATTCAACATTCACGTATGACCATTTCCATGAGATATTAGATATCATTTTGGGATTCAACTGCGTTAAGTAAGTCATTCACGTATGACTAATTTCTCATGATTTTTGAATAGCTCGTATGACCATTTCCATGAGATATTAGATATCATTTTGGGATTCAACTGCGTTGAGTAAGTCATTCACTTATGACCATTTCCATGAGAGGTAGTCTGACTAATTTCTCATGATTTTTGAATCATTCACTTAGCACTCATTGCATCGGGTAGATATCATTCATTGCATCGGGTAGATATCATTTTGGGATTCAATTGTGTTATGCTCACACGGGTAAAGAAGTGGGATTGAAACTAGTGAAATGAATCACATAGCGTCAATCATCACTATGACCATATCATTCATTGCATCGGGTAGATATCATTTTGGGATATAATTGTGTTATGCTCACACGAGTGAAGAAGTGGGATTGAAACTAGTGAAATGAATCACATAACGTCAATCATCACTATGACCATTTCAATGAGAGGTACTCTGACTAATTTCTCATGATTTTTGAATAGTTCACTGAATCACATAGCATCAATCATCACTATGACCATTTCCATGAGAGGTAGTCTGACTAATTTCTCATGATTTTTGAATAGTCCACTTAGCACTCATTGCATCGGGTGATGCTCACAGGGGTGAAGAAGTGGGATTGAAACTAGTAATTCACATAATGAAATAGAGATGCAAAATATTCTCTTATATGATTTCTACACAAAAAACTCTTAACCGATATGGCAAATGCGATATCAGTAAAACTTAGATGCGACAAAATTTAAATTTAAGCATACTAAACACTGGAATGACATATACCCTTGAATAGCGGCTACTCAAACTACAGTTTAAACGAGCAAACGGTCAAACAGTTTGGGTGGCGGCTACTCAAACTGTTTAAACGAGCAAACAGTTCACCTGCGAAGTCCTGCGCTCTTCCACCCGTTTTCTGACTGGCAGATCACGTTGCATCATTGGTAACAGGTGGTATACAAAATACAAAACATGAATTGGTGGTCAGAGAATTTCCACCCAGTAGTGGGCCTCTCTGAACGTGGGTTTACACAGTCTCTGTTTTATGTTTTATAAAACGCATTTGAAGCATCCGCAATTTCAACCATTCAACATTGTAAATTTACTTCACTTTAAATTGATATTTAACGGTTTTATATAGTTTCCAATAATTGAAGTTGTCCTACGAAAATAATGGATCGAGAGAATCGTCAAATTTTTGGTTTGTCTGAATTCATAAAGGTTAGTTTTCAAATATTTGGTTTTTCTGCATTCATAGTTATTGAAGATTGGGTGTTTATATAACATTAAAATAATAATGAAAAACATATATATATTTAATTGTTGTACTATCTTGTCAATGTGAGTGGTTTTAGTGATGTTTGTAAATTTGGGTTTACAATTTAGTATTTAACTGATTTTTTAATTCATTTTGATTTAGTTTGGATTATTATATTATTTGTAATTTGATATTTTAAAGTTGGAGTAATTAGTCGTATGGTCATTTTAATAGTTAATAACAATTTGGAAAATTGAGTTTCTTTTAGGCATTAAATGACATTTTTTGAGTTATTTTTTTGTTTCTGTTTTTTTTCACTAATGGAAAATGGTTTGACACTTATCTATACTCAAATACCTTTTTGATAGTGCAAGAATCATGTCAATTAGAGTTCATATGCAAAAGTTATGCCACCTGCAAGTTAACTTACAATGTTGATTGCCCAATTACACATGCATATGGTGGAATTTCATGAAGACTACCTTAACACTATTGAGTGTTGTGGGAATCAAATCTTACCCCTAAACTACTATTAGGATATGTTAAATACTATGCCACTAAGAGGAGTGGGGGTTTCTATTTTATGTCATTGTATTTATTTCATAGATGAGCATAGCAACATAGAGTGGGAAGTTGGAGAGCAGAATAGAGTGGGTTAAGATTTTGTAGCAACCTTATAATCCATAGGTTTAAGGTAACTCTTTAGAGAATACCTCTTTCTTTGTACTTGCATATTTCCATACTAGACAAAAGAGAAGAGAGTAACCTCACTTTGAGTGGGTTTTCTCCCATAAAGGTTTCTCAAGATAATTTTTTTTGTTTATTTATGGATGGTACGTATATATTCTTTTGTTCTCTATACATTTAAGTAGAAAATGTAGTCATTAAAGATTATGAGATTTAAAGGAAATTACCCTTCACAATATATATTTCGGTTATTTTATCATATATGGGACAAACTATTCTAGTGGAATATCCATGGCAATTTACAAATCAATTCATCATTGAAGATGCATTTTAGATATAATACAAATTGACACACAATCATCTTCTTCAATCGTTGAAGAAATTTATGCTTTATGCTACACTTACAACATTTAAATCTATTATATTTACCCTAGATAAATCCCATTAGAAGTTCAAACAAGCATAAAGATACCTCAATTTGAAGGAAAAATCAACCTTAAAGCTCTAGTGAGATGGTTGTACAAGCTAAAAGTCTACTTTGTAGTAAATTTCTCTAAGTGAGCATTCCTCCTAATAGTAAGCCATAACACTATCCTTACCAACAAAAAGGTGAGATTGAGCATGTGATTCAAGAATGATTTGATGTAGGATGCACTTGACATAATTGCAATTCCTTCTTTTCACTTATCATCTATGAAAGAAAGAGATATTATGGCAATTGTGTATCAATTATAGGCAATTAAATAAAATTACAGTGATAGACAACGTTTCCAATTCATACAATCAATGAGCTACTAATTAGACTCCATAGGGTTACCTATTTCTCCAAATTTGATCTTCATTTTACTTATCAAAGTCGAATTCATGAGGAGGATGCTCTCAAAACAAGCTTCCAAACTCGTGAGGGTCACTATTACTTCATGCTTGTTCCATTTTCCTTGACCAATGTTACCTCTACCTTCCAAAGTCTCATGAATACCATCTTCAATCCATAATTGTAGAGGTGTAATCTTGAATCTTTTGATGACACTTTGATTTATAGCAAGGTTTAGCCTAATCATATTTCTCATCTAGACACATTGCTTTAAATTTTAGAAGAGATTCAAGTGAATGCTAAGAAATATAAGAGTGTATTTGTTCAACAATAAGTTGAATGCTTAGGGCATCCCATCTCTCAAGAAGGGTTATGTTACCACAAAATTAGCACTTTAGTGCAAATTCTCACTAATTACTCTAGGTTAAGGGCAACAATGAGATCAACTACCATTATCACCTTAGTGGATATTCTCCTATTCTTCTATGGATGAATATTATCCCCATAAGGTAGGATTCTTAGTAGGTCTTAGAGATTAGGTAACCCAAGAATTCATAGGTAATTAACCTCCTAGGACTCTGCTCAATAAACACCCAATGACAATATTCATTGATATAAGGCTTTAGGTGAGATGAGGTAACGAGTTGAAAGGACTTAAGGCTAAATCTAGAGGGCTTGGATAATCCTAGAGAAAATCAAATAAATTCTAACTCATGTTACCTTGAAAGTAATGATTGCATTGTTATAAACTAGGGTTTTTAATATCACAATTTAAAACAAGAAAAATTTATGAAAACAATAACAAAACAACCTAAAATTTATGATAAAAAATAAGAAAGGATATTTAATGTGTAAACAAAGGAAAATGCTACAACAATTTTTCAATGGATGCAAATGCATAAGACAACTACAAAATCATGGACATCAAACCTAAAAAGGTAGCTAAAAATTGCATATAAATTGATATTTTTCTTTTCAATCTAATAGGGGCAAAGCCTAATCCTAGGAATATGATACCCAAGATATTATATGATATTTAATGCATATTTTTCTGTGACCTAACCCTAATTTACCTTTAAAGAGTGCATTTATCAATCCTAAACATATGGAGTCAAAGGGAAAGATCATTGGTACAATACTTGGTTGAAGTGAGTTATGAAAGAGACAATTTCTCCAACAAAACTCTAGAAATTTTCAATCATTTAGAGATATAATGTCAAGGAATACCATACTAAGTTTCCTTAATGGATACTTAGTGATAATTTTGCAAAGGATATTTTATAGCCATAAAAGATTCAATATATTAAGATAAAATTTTATTGAAACCATAACTCTACAACATTTGTAAAATGGAAGAAAATACTCACAATAAAATAACACAATTCACCATGGAATCACTTCATCTATCCAAGAGAAAATCCCTCCAAGTATTATAACCTTCCCAAGACAATTAGCTACATCAATTTTCCATTGTGTTTAAGTGGGAAGAAGACTAGCGTAGACTCTCTCTCAATGATTAATGAGTGTGTGTGACAATAATTCTCTCAAATCAAGTTCCCTCTAATTATAGGAAGGAAACCAAGTCTGTTTAGGTCAATAATTGACTAAAATCCCTAAAAATAACAATTTAAGCGATCACAAATTAAGTAGGTTACAAGTCGACCTAATATATAGTCATCTCAATTATAAAACAAAACAAAAATACTCCGTTTAGCCCACATGTGTGAGTAAAAGATTCTCCAAGGGTGATGTCAGCCTCTAATGGTGAAGATCTCCATCAAATGTGTTGGCATTATGATTCTGGTATGGCTCTATGATTCATGTGTTGTACTTGATGGCAACTCATACAGGTGGCAAAACTCTGATCAGGCTCTCAAAATGATAAAAATTAAGAGGTCCGCATGTGCTTTGTGAAAAGCGTGCGTACCCGCAGGTACGCCGTGAAGGGGCTGCGGCCATACACGCAGGTCACCCGTTCAGAAGGTGCGTACCCCCAGTTCACTTACTTCAAGGTAGAGAAGCACGCTCACGTGGGGTTTCTTATGTTTGGCTCGTGGTATTTAGCCCGCCGTTCTTGATTCTATGGTTTTGGCCCGTGGTATAGGATCTAATTTAGCCCCGGTTTGGATCCCTTGTATTGGTTATTGATGGTTTTGCCCCATGGTGTGAATAAGGGCTTGACTATAAATAGGGAAGGAGATCTCTTGGCTAATATATCTTTTGCAAATTGAATATCTTAAGATCTGAAATATTGGGTTATCGGTTTAAAAGCTTGATCTATATAAAAGTGAAGTTGATAGTGAATCTATGAAGTGTGATCTCTCGGGCGCATGATCAGATCTGGGCATCTGACTATCTGTGGCACACTGGTGGACTGCCAATTTGGCCCTAATCAGAGGTACGCAGGTAATTAACGGTGCAAGTGTGAGGGTACGCAGAGCAGAAGAAGGCGCAGTGCGTGGGTACGCACAGCAGAAGAAGGCGCAGTGCGTGGGTACGCAGAGCAGAAGAAGGCGCAGTGCGTGGGTACGCAGCGCGACAGAGGTTCAGGTGTGGAGGCACAGTGAAAGTACGCGGCGCGATAGAAGCAGTAACTGCGGAGGCACAGTGAAAGTACGCGGCGCGACAGAAACAGTGGGTGCGTGGGCACAATGAAGGTATGCGGCGGATTTAAAGGAACAGTGCGTGGATACGCAGAGCAGTTCAAGGATCTCTGCGGGTATACGCAGAGGTGCAGAAGGTGAAGTGCGTAGCAACGCATGCCAGAGAAAGAAAAACTGCGTATCTGTATCAAGGCATTTATTTGGCTGACTTTTCTCTGTTAATAAGGTGTTCTAGGTTTAGTTTACTGTCACTATTGATCTGGTTACTGCAGTTGACTGGGTGATTTACTTGTACTTGATGATCTCTTGATGTTTATGGATTCAGTTTGAAAATTTATGAAAAGTGGTCCTTGAAAGAAAAGAAGTAGGGGGTTGTAGCTCCCTTCTAGGAGAGACTGGAAAACGAGAGAGAGTTGTAGCTCTCTGCAGGTTGCAGCCTGCGTACTGGTAAAGGACTGCACCAGTACAAAACCATTGTAAAAGGAGTTTCTAATTTGAAAGAAGATAGAGACATATTGCAGCAGGTGGTTTTCACCCACATTGGGTTTCCACCTTATATCTGGTGTTCTTTGGTGTGACTATCTGTTTTTCTTGTTCATGCTCATTATTTTATGGTACTGACATGCAAAAATAATTCAAAGTATAAATAAGGAAGATTTATTAAAAGAACTTGATAATACTGATTCACCCCCCCTCTCAGTATTATTTCCAACAATTGGTATCAGAGCAGGTCCTTCATAGAAGCTTGATCGCTTGAAGGAAGATCATTCATCATGAGCAACTACGAGAGGGAAGCATCAATCAGGCCACCAATTTTTGATGGGACAAACTTCAATTATTGGAAGGTAAGAGTTACTGCCTATCTTCAATCTCTTGGTACAGAAGTTTGGGATATCATAGATACAGGCTACACTTTTCCTTCACCTACTCCTACAGATACGACCGAAAAGAAGAAATATGAAACAAATGCTAAAGCAGTCAATACTCTGCTGGGATGCTTATCTCAAACAGAATTCGTGAAGGTTATGCAATATAAATCCGCAAAAGAAATATGGGACAAGATTGTCTTGAGCTACGAAGGAGATGAACAGGTAAAGCGTGCTAAACTTCAAACCCTCAGGATTCAGTATGAGAATCTCATAATGTATAATGATGAAAGTGTTGCTAACTATTTCCTTCGGGTAGACGAGATTGTTAATTGCATGAAAAACTTAGGTGAAGAAATAAAAGAGGCTATTGTGGTTGAAAAATTTCTAAGATCATTGTCCCCCAAGTTTGAATCTAAAGTGTCTGCAATAGAAGAAAAGGAAAATCTACGAACTCTTACTATGTCTCAGCTACACGGAATTCTAACTGCTTATGAAATGAGAAAGGGAGGTCCATCAGACAGGAGAGAAGCTGCCTTCAAGGCTTCAGGCAAAGGAGACTACTATGAAGCAAGTCACGTGCCAGAAGAAGAAGAAGAATCAAATTTTGTCAGAAATCTTCAACGGGGTACTGGAAGGTTCAGAGGCAAGTTACCTTTTAAATGTTTTGCTTGTGGAAGAGTAGGTCTTTATGCTGCGAAATGTCCTCATAAGGATAAGATTGACAAAGGAAAGGAACCTGCTAGATGGAACAAGAAACAGAATGCAAATAAGAAAAGCTACTACACTCATGAAGATAGTGATGGTCTATCAAATAGTGATGAAGATGAACGAGGTAATGACTATAAACTTTTAATGGCATTTGAAGATGATGATTACATGGATGCTATAGATGTGGATAGCTTTTATGAAGAAATTTCTAGACTCAAGACATGTATAGAAGAAAAGAATAGGATCATTGATACCCTACAACTTCAAATTGATGAAAAAGAAAAATATCTTGAAAAGTTAGAAGGTGAAATTGTTGGTCTTAGAAAAGAGATTGAGAAAACAAAGGCTATTAATCTTAAGTTTGTCAAAGGATCTGAAACTCTGGATGAGATCATCAATGTACAGTGTTCTCCTCTAAACAAGACAGGTCTGGGTTATAATGGAGAAACTTCTCAAGCATCCACCTCAAGAAGTTATCTTGATGCAACAAGAAGGAATGAGCAAAAGCACAATGGAGATCACCAGGTAAAGTAGGGACGAATTGCAAACAAAGACTATTAGGGGCAATCCGTCTTAAGGGTGAATAAAAGCTACAACCAGCCATAGGTAAAATCTTCTCAATTTGGTTCAAGAATGGATAACAATAGAAATTACAATCAATTGGCCGGTAGATTTGATAACCGCAGAAGTTTCTTCAATGGAAAATGTTTCTCTTGCCATAACTTTGGTCACAAAGCAGCTCAATGTGTTGCATATAAAACAATCATGACTAGAGAAGCTCAAAAACAAAGAAGTATGACCAGGATTACAAAAAGGACCTATAACAACTTTTCGGCTCTTGAAAATGAAGTGGAATGTTCTATTTGCAATAACTTTGGTCATGAATATTCTGAATGCAGGAGCAGGTTTCAGCAGACAAAGGAACAAGCCTCAAGCACCAAAACATGGAGAATAAAGGAGCCACAAACAGAAAGATGTGGGATAGCGTTTTATGCAGAGGGACAGGAAAATCTATGGTACATTGACAGTGGATGTTCGAAGCATATGACAGGTGATAAAGAAAAACTTGAATCATATTCTACTTTAGAAAAGGGAAAGAAAGTTTCTTTTGGAAATGATACTCCTGCAGCTATAAAAGGAAAAGGCACTGCTCAGTTAAAAGAAAAGGTCAAAGCTGGAAATGTTTTGTATGTTGATGGATTGAAGCATAATCTTCTGAGTGTCAGCCAGATGTGTGATCAAGGAACCAAGGTGATATTTAGATCAAATGGATGTCTTGTTCGTGATCTTGATACAGGTAAAACAGTGATCAAAGGTGAAAGAACTCCTAATAATCTATACATATTTGAAGAAGGACAACAACAATGCTATCTAAGCAAGGATGATGAACACTGGTTATGGCACCGGAGGTTGGGGCATCTAAGCTTTTCACAAATAAGGAAAGCATGCAAATATCAGGCAGTTCGCGGTCTTCCAGATATCAAAATTCCAGACAACACCATATGCAAATCATGTCAGTTTGGAAAGCAAACCAGAACTAAGTTTTCAGAGAAGGAAGGATCAGCTAGCATGCCTCTTGAGCTAGTACATACAGATGTATGTGGTCCATTCAGGAAAAGGACACCTCGAGGAGAAGAATACTTGATATTATTCATTGACGATTTCTCCAGGTTTGTCTGGTTAGGACTTATGAAGCACAAAGATGAAGCACTCGAAAAATTCAAATCCTTTAAAGCCTTGGTTGAAAATGAATCAGGATACAAAATTAAGTGCCTCAGATCCGACAGAGGTGGGGAGTTTACCTCAAATGAATTTTTCGATTTCTGTGAAGAACACGGGATAAGAAGAGAATTCTCTACAGCTAGAACTCCTCAGCAAAATGGAGTGGTGGAAATAATGAACAGAACAGTCCAACAAATGGCTCGAGCTATGCTTGATGAGTCTGGAACTCCCGCAACCTTCTGGGGTGAAGCTGCATATGCTGCGGTTGTTATTCTCAACAAAACAAATGTCCGGGTGAACAACACTCAAACCCCTCATGAGCTCTGGTATGGTGAGACTCCTTCGGTAAAGCACTTCAAAATCTTTGGGAGCAAATGCTATATTAAGAATACTGATGAGCAACTTGGCAAACTTGAACCTAGAGCAGATGAAGGCATTCTTCTTGTTTATTCTCCACACAGCAAAGCATACAAGTGCTACAATAAAAGCCTCGGAAGAATTGTTGACAGCATTGATGTAGTGGTTGATGAGAAGGGATACATTCCTAGGCAAGTAAATCATGAAGATAACAAAGAAGATGAAGACTACCCTCAAAGACAGAATGATGAAGAAGAAGAACCTCAAGAAGAACCAGAGGAGCAGATGAGGATAGAAGAGAAGACTCCATCCAGATATGTTCAGAAGAATCATCCAGAATCTCAGATTTTGGGGCAGAAAGAAGCAGGTGTACAAACAAGAAGAACAATTGTAGAAGCTTCAAGATATTTGGCATTACTCTCTTCCACTGAACCACAAAATGTGAAAGAGGCATGTAAAGATGAATGTTGGGTTAAAGCAATGGATGAAGAACTAGAGTAGATCGAAAAGAACAACACTTGGGAGTTAGTTCCTAGACCAAAGGATAAGAATGTTATAGGGACAAAATGGGTCTTCAAAAATAAATTGAATGAAAATGGAGAAGTAATTAGAAACAAGGCCAGACTTGTTTTTAAAGGGTATGCACAGCAAGAAGGAATAGATTTTGAAGAAACCTTTGCTCCTGTTGCAAGACTTGAGGCCATCCGAATGTTCCTTGCTCTCTCAAGTTTTCAAAACTTCAAAGTAATTTAAATGGACGTGAAATCAGCCTTTCTGAATGGAGACTTGGAAGAAGAAGTATACATTGAGCAGCCAGATGGTTTCATTCTTGGAAATGATCCAAATCTTGTATGCAGATTGAAAAAGGCTCTCTATGGTCTCAAACAAGCTCCAAGGGCTTGGTACTATCGTTTGGACAAATATCTTCATCAACAAGGTTTTTCAAAAGGATCAGCAGATAGCAATCTTTATATAAAAGTTGAAAACGACAAATTGCTAATACTTGTTGTGTATGTAGATGACATTATTTTTGGCAGCAATGAAGAAGCTATGAGTCAAAGCTTTGCTTTGGTAATGCAGAAAGAATTTGAAATGTCCTTGCTGGGAGAATTGACATATTTTCTTGGTTTGCAAATCCAACAAAAAGAAGGAGGGATCTTTTTGTCTCAAACCAAGTATCTCAAGCAGATTTTGAAGAAATATGGCATGGAAGATGCAAAACCAGTATGTACACCCATGGTCACAGGATGTAGCCTCAATGCAAATGATGAATCAGTAGCAGTGCATCAACCAACCTACAAATCTATGATTGGAAGTCTACTTTATTTGACAGGTACCTGACCAGACATCATGCATGCAGTGGGAATAGTTGGAAGATTTCAAGCAAATCCAAAGGAAACTCATCTTCATGCAGCGAAGAGAATCTTTAAATATCTTCAAGGGACTCAAAATTATGGCTTATGGTATCCTAGAGATATAGATCTCACACTTCATGCTTATACAGATGCAGATTGGGCAGGAAGCGTGGATGACAGGAAGAGCACAAGTGGTGGTGCGTTCTTTATGGGTTCCAGATTAGTATCTTGGTTCAGCAAGAAACAGAGTTCGATTGCCTTATCTACAGCTGAAGTAGAATATGTTGCTGCTGCATCTTGCTGCACTCAACTCCTTTGGATGATGCAGACCTTACAGGATTTTCAAATCACTTGTACACCACCTATCTCCATCTTATGTGATAACACAAGTGCAAACAACATTTCAAAGAACCCAGTCATGCATTCAAAGACCAAGCACATACCGATCAAGTATCATTTTCTCCGGGAACAAGTACTTGAACAAAAGGTCAAGTTGGAGTATGTTCCTTCTAGGGAACAAGTTGCTGATATACTCACCAAACCATTGCCCAGGGAGACCTTTGAATACCTCAGGCAAAAGCTGGGGGTTGTTGATGCATCATCATGTTGTTGAATCTCTTTTGATTGATGGTTGTACGCAAGGTTCATCTGGGGTATATGCGTACATTTGCTGGGTTGCGGATTGGTCGAAGATCGAATGGCACAGGTTCAGGGGGAGCATACAATGCATTGTTGGCATTATGGAGGAAGTACATCATGGATGCTGGTCTGAATATTGCTGCAATATGTCTCTATCTCTTTCATGGTCATTTATGGTGTTTGGTGGATTATGGTTCTTCTTTGCAGATCTGGTTTATAGTCAGGGGGAGCATGTTCTTAGGGGGAGCATAACCCTTTTCCCTTGATGTCAAAGGGGGAGAATGACGTTGAAGATTTTGAGGTTGCCATCATGTCCAAAGGGGGAAATTGTTGGCATTATGGTTCTGGTATGGCTCTATGATTCATGTGTTGTACTTGATGGCAACTCATACAGGTGGCAAAACTCTGATCAGGCTCTCAACATGATAAAAATTAAGAGGTCCGCATGTGCTCTGTGAAAAGCGTGCGTACCCGTAGGTACGCCGTGAAGGGGCTACGGCCATACACGCAGGTCACCTGTTCAGAAGGTGCGTACCCCCAGTTCACTTACGTCAAGGCAGAGAAGCGCGCTCACGTGGGGTTTCTTATGTTTGGCCCATGGTATTTAGCTCGCCGTTCTTGATTCTATGGTTTTGGCCCGTGGTATAGAATCTAATTTAGCCCTGGTTTGGATCCCTTGTATTGGTTATTGATGGTTTTGCCCCATGGTGTGAATAAGGGCTTGACTATAAATAGGGAAGGAGATCTCTTGGCTAATATATCTTTTGCAAATTGAATATCTTAAGATCTGAAATATTGGGTTATCGGTTTAAAAGCTTGATCTATATAAAAGTGAAGTTGATAGTGAATATATGAAGTGTGATCTCTCGGGTGCATGATCAGATCTGGGCATCTGACTATCTGTGGCACACTGGTGGACTGCCAATTTGGCCCTAATCAGAGGTACGCAGGTAATTAACGGTGCAAGTGCGAGGGTATGCAGAGCAGAAGAAGGCGCAGTGCATGGGTACGCACAACAGAAGAAGGCGCAGTGCGTGGGTACGCAGAGCAGAAGAAGGCGCAGTGCGTGGGTACGCAGCGCGACAGAGGTTCAGGTGCGGAGGCACAGTGAAAGTACGCGGCGCGATAGAAGCAGTAACTGCGGAGGCACAGTGAAAGTACGCGGCGCGACAGAAACAGTGGGTGCGTGGGCACAGTGAAGGTACGCGGCGGATTTAAAGGAACAGTGCGTGGATACGCAGAGCAGTTCAAGGATCTCTGCGGGTATACGCAGAGGTGCAGAAGGTGAAGTGCGTAGCAACGCATGCCAGAGAAAGAAAAACTGCGTATCTGTATCAAGGCATTTATTTGACTGACTTTTCTCTGTTAATAAGGTGTTCTGGGTTTAGTTTACTGTCACTATTGATCTGGTTACTGCAGTTGACTGGGTGATTTACTTGTACTTGATGATCTCTTGATGTTTATGGATCCAGTTTGAAAATTTATGAAAAGTGGTCCTTGAAAGAAAAGAAGTAGGGGGTTGTAGCTCCCTTCCAGGAGAGACTGGAAAACGAGAGAGAGTTGTAGCTCTCTACAGGTTGCAGCCTGCGTACTGGTAAAGGATTGCACCAGTACAAAACCATTGTAAAAGGAGTTTCTAATTTGAAAGAAGATAGAGACATATTGCAGCAGGTGGTTTTCACCCACATTGGGTTTCCACCTTATATCTGGTGTTCTTTGGTGTGACTATCTGTTTTTCTTATTCATGCTCATTATTTTATGGTACTGACATGCAAAAATAATTCAAAGTATAAATAAGGAAGATTTATTAAAAGAACTTGATAATATTGATTCACCCCCCCTCTCAGTATTATTTCCAACAAAATGTCCTATGGAAGGGTCAAAATATTTCTCCTCACTCAAAAGTCATTTCCTCATAAAAAAAACATCTAATCATAGAGTAAAACCCTCCTCATCAACATGTTATCATCAACCAAGTCCATGTCATCATTCCAAACCTCATAAGGGTGATGTAATAAGGCTAGGGAATGATGTCATCATCTAGAAAGGTATGTCATCCTTCTAGAGGGATCTCAAGTCATCATCATCATAAAACTAGTACAAAAACATGGAAACATTTGTCAAGAAGGTACAATGCTAGCCTAGGGATGTCCTTTGGTATTAGGGGTAGGTTTTCCTTCTAGGAAATGTCTTGGATTCAACAGATAACATTCTAGGGCATTGAGGTAGATGAGAAGTTCATCATGAATTCCAAATGAATTCTAAGGTCAATGCTCCTCATAAAGTGGTCAATGTCCTCACTCTAGTGCCCACAAGGGTCATCAAGTGGGGTTGGGAATCCTCTTTGAAGTGATAGAGAAGTATCAAACAATCCCTCAAGGAATGTTAGTTTTTCTTAGCAGAAAGCATTTGAAACATACCCTCAATATAAAGTGAGATCATCATCATAGGTAAAGTAACCATAAGAGTATATATCAGTCCAGGTATATGGTAACTCCAGAAAATTTAAATTTTATTAAGAAGATCATCAATATATATACACATAGGAGTGAGATCCTTGGGATTTACATTCCAAGGTCTCTTCGTATTCTCATTTTTTATTTACATATTTACAAGATATTTTCCCAATCCCATAGGATCAGGTGTCAACATTTCCCCCTTTAATATGAAGGGTTGTTTGTAAGTCCAAGCATCGTTTTAAATCTTTCAATTTTTTCTCTTCCAAGTGCTTTGGTGAAGATGTCTGCAATCTGTTGATTTGTGGAACAATGGCGTAGGTGAATAGTATTGGCCTCTACATGATGTTGAATCAAATGATACTTTGTATTGATATTCTTGGTTCAATCATGGAACTTTGGGTTCTTGGAAAATTTCATTATAGAATTATTATCAATTAAAAGACCAATAGAGTTCACTTGTTTCTCCTGCATATCTTCAAGAATTTTCTTGAGCCACACAATCTCCTTTGTTGCTTCTACAACTACCAAATATTATACTTTTGTTGTGGAATATGCTAGAATTGATTGTTTGTGTGACCTCTAGGAGACAACTCTTAATCCAAGGCTCATAACATAACATGAAGTAGATACTCCAATTTCGTTATCTCCATCAAATTCTAAATCAAAGTATCCAATCGAGCTGAAGTCATCCACCTGTGTATATTTGAGTCCAAAGTCTTGAGTTCGCTTAAAGTAACTTAGAACTCTTTTTGCAGTAGATCAATAACCCTCACAAGCTTTTTTCATAGACTGGGAAAGGATTCCAAAAAAAATGAAATGTCTGATGATGCCAGCCTAAGCCACATATACCATAATGATGCAACCTAATTCGCATATACCCATAGCATGCAAATAAAATTACATGTTACACTATATGTCTCTGTCATGTCCCAAGATGAACACCAATATCAATGGTGAAACTCTCTTAAACCAAAGTTTAAGTCTTTTAATTGAATATCTAAGCAAAAGCTATCGAAATTTACCATAAAACATTAACCCACTTATTTCTATTATAATTCCCATATAATAGAAATATTTCATAACCCATACTTAAAACCTTACCTTTCTGCCATTCTTCAAACCTTTGCACATATATCGATGCTATCCTTAGCACATTAAATCTCCGCCGTTGATCTCATTCCTCAATCTGATAGTTATCACGTCATCTGATCGCTAACTAGCTTAGCCGATCTCCACCATTGATGTATCTTGCTTGATCCAACGACAATCGTGTCACCCGCTTGCCAACTAGCTTGGCTGATCTCCACCGTTGAAAAATCCCGCTCGATCCAACGGCTATCACGCAATCTCGTGCAGATACTTGCACGACCGATATCAGGTCGAGAGCACGCAAGAAAAGTGGTTTTCCCTTTCCATTGTGTGTTATGTGTCAGCCACTAAGGGTAGTCGGGTGAAATTTTAGAATACTGCTTTCCACCTTTAGGGTGCATGAGAAACTGCTTACCATCCTTTCAAGACTGCTCCACTATTCTTCACTTGGTTTTTATCTCCGCCATTCATCTTCTTGAATTTATCTTGTGCGACTTAATCCTAGCCGTCTATCTCCCTCACTCTTGTTCGTTGATCTGATTGATCCAACGATTCCTATACACTGTTACGTTCTTTTGTTTTGTAATGTGTAATATCCCATTCGACTTTTTGCCTGTGAATTGTTCTCACCTTACGGTATTCACTTGTTTTGATCTCAATTTCCACTCTGTTACTTCATCCCTAATTCTACACACCTGCAACCTATGTTATGAAGATTTATTCTAATCCACAAACAATTTATCATTCGATTACTCAATCCAAATTTGCGCAATTCATAATTAACTCTCTGTGTATCTATAAACAAATTATTACATAATGAGTCTTCTTTTGGCCTGATATTCTAATCAGTGGCCTTTTCCTTTCCTTCCCCTAGGCTTACAATCAAGCCCTATCACTGACTGACTGATTGATGAACTCCTGACTGACTCTGACTCTATGCCTTTTAGGCATACATTTATACAAAAGGTTTCCTTAACCAATTCTAGTTCAGATCTTTAATTTGTTGAAATAAATCTTGAATATCCTCTAAGTCCACTTTTGACTCCAGTAATCCCTAAGAATCCTCTCTAGTTCCACAAATCATGAAACCAATTCCTAATCTAAGACTTACAATTGATTTCCAACTCTCTCAAATCCCACTAATCACTCATCATCACTCATGTTCTCCTACATTCGAGAGCATTTACAAATATCCTCACAATATCTAATTAATTACTATTCCAATCACTCAAAACATTAATAATTACATTAATTTGATACATAGGAATCCAACTTCCTTGAAAACAAAAGACCCTCTAAGTTAACTAGAATATAATGAAATTGCTGAGCTGAATGCTCTTGCATCAGACTCCCAAGGTTAAAATAATCATGATCTCCTGATCATGTGCTTCCGACCTTTGTCCTCCTGGATCCCATACTTTGTTCTGTAATTTATCTTTGGTTGCTGCTGTTGTTTGTTCCTGCTCTCCAGTTTTTCGCACTTTATGTTGCTTTGTCCCACTAGCTATGCTTTCACAGTCTGCTGCTGTTTTTCTCTTTCTACTGCTTCGCCTTCTTATTGCTGCTTTCTTTTGAGGCTCCTTCATCATCAATCTTATTATTCTTTCAATCTCTATGTCCAATTTATCTTTTGACTGATAATTACTTTGCCATTTGTTGTTGTACTCTGTCCACTCATCTTCAAACTACTGTTTACTGTCTTCTCTTTGAAGTTGTTGGATTCTTACTATCGCCCTTTCATCCTTACCCTCTTGTGACTTTCCAAACAACCTCTGTTCAATATCTGTAAATTTACTTTCAAAAAATAAATTGTCCTCCAATTTCCTTTGTACTTGATTCCCCTCAAATACATCACTATGTTGTTCATCAATTCCAACATATTCTCTTTCCTCTTTCTTGACAACCCTCAGTAATTGTCCTTCACTTCCTTGGCTGATTCTGACAATCAATTTAACTTCTTCAAGCACAGTATCTTCATGCTTCTCATTTCCCTCATCAGCATGTCCAACCTGGCAACTTCCAGTCTTATTTAGTTCTGAAACTGACTCTTCAATTTGAAACATGTCTATCTCATTTTCATCAAATCCTGTAATCATAAAACAATTATCAGAATTAAAAATATAAGGCCTCATTACCTTTTCCCTTTTTGGTAACATCTCAGTATGCTGCTTTGAGTTTTCCTTCAATTCCTTTTTCATCACATCAATATGTTGATTTAAATTATCCTCCATATCATATGTTTCAATAATATCTCTCTGTTATGGTTCACAATAGTGAATTCCTTCTGTAATGCCAATTTTCTGAACTTTTATTACCATCCCCTTTTCCTTATGATTGTCATTCATGACAATTTCTTTGTCTTCCTTTTTCAGCAATCTATCCTGAGTATACATCCTCTACTTTTCCAACTCCCTTCTTTGAAAGTCTAATTTTCCATATAACTCAATAATTTAAATTGGAGTAGAATTTGGAAATTTCAAACAATTTTCCATACCTCCCTTTTTATTGACAAATAATTAGATTTCCTTTCTCCCTTTGCTAAATCTTTTGCATAGTCTTCTTCTTTCTTCAATTCTGTGATTGTCTTTCCTTTGTCTTGAGACAAATCTGCCTCCCTTTCTTCTTCAATACACTTTGCCTTGCTGTCTCTCCGTAAACCTTCTTCAAGAGCTATCCTTGCCCCATCATCTGCATTAATATTCTCCTACATTTGTTCTTCATCAATAACATTAATCAAATTCATTAGATTACCTCTCTGAGACAATATTCCTTCGTTCTTCATCAGAATAAGATCTTGATCTTCCATCTCTATGAAAAATTCAAATTACTTCCTTCTCTCATTAAGTAACTCATTCATCGACTATTCCTTCTGTAACCAGTCAAATTCTTCCTCTTTTGAGAAATTTTCTTTGTCACCTTTCACTTCAAGATCTTCATCCATCCTGAAGACATCTTCACAAAGTTTCTTTTCTCCTGCAATACTTGCAATCATACACAAATTATTAGTTTTAAAAACATAAGACCTTGTGGTCTCACTTATTGGTTCAGTCATCATATCTCCTTGCTGTATTGAATTCTCACAATAATTCATAAGATCTTTCACAGGTCTCTAGTCTTCATCTTCACCCAGAAATTCACCTTGTTCTGCTTCACAAATGGAAACTTCCATTTCCAGCTCAGCTTCTATGAGTTCTTCCACTAGCCACATCACTTGCCTCTGTTGTAGCCTTTTCTATAACTTAGACTATTTCATTGCCTTTTTCCTCAAGACCCAACCTTGTCTTTGTTTTTTCTCTAGTAGCATCCTTAATACATTGAGTTGTTCTTTTAACTCTGTAATCTCCTTGTCACGCTCCTCTTGACTCATTCTCTTGCCATTTACCTTGGCATCCTCCTTCTTCACTTTTCTTTTGCTGTGGTCTTCCTCAGAACCTCAATTACCTCTGTTATGACTATCAATAGTCATGTTCTTCTCTATCTTCATGAGTTCCTCACTCACTTACTATGAGCTGCATTAAAGCCTCTACAACAACAAGTCCTCCCTGCTGCCACTTACCTCACCAAGCTCTCCTATGTACTTGGTCTTTTGGAAAGTACTTGGTTCTCTATTCTCTAGAACCTCTTTGAGCATTTCTCTCTGATCCTTCTAGGCTTCAACTCATCTGCACCTTTTAAGAACACAACTGTCCTCTTGTATTTCAATCAAAAATGAAATACTAGGTTCTAGCCACCTCTTCTTTCACTCATAAAGTGTTACCAGCTTCTTCATCCCTTAGCAATTCTACCCACATCCTTTGTGGAATTGCCTTTATGATCTTCCTGTGAGTTGCAACAAAACCTCTATAGTAACAAGTCTACTTCTTGCTACATGATACCTCACTAAGCTTCTCTCTTCTGAGCTCAGTATTTTGGCATCTCTCTGGTTCTCTCCTTTGGAACTAATTGAGCACTCCTTGCTCTAGGTTGCTGCAATATTCTCACCTTCTTATGCCACTACCTTCAAGACCTCTGCATGATCTTGTTCTACCATTCACCTGCACTTTGAATGGGTTGTTCTCTATTTCCTCTGCATCTGCAAATTCTGCTACACTTTATCTCTGTGTGCCTACTTTTGCCAGATCTAAAATCTGATCTTCTCTTGCCTGCATACACACCTTCAAAACATAACTCTGTTCTAAGCTTCCTCAAAGAATTCTTACATGAAAAATTTCCTTGTTCTGCTCTGTTGAGCCTCAAACCTGCACTTCTTTACACATCCTCTCAGCCTCCTTTTCCTATTCATTTCCTTCTTTTGCCACTCATTCCCTCCATCAAATTGCTCAAATCATTGTATTTCAGGACTTTTACATGGTTTGTTAATTATGCTAATGACTGTGTTGTTGGTTTAGAATTTTGGTCAAGTGCTGCACTTTCCGCAGCTCACACAGGGTTTCCGCAGCTGATCCCGGTTTCCGCAGCCAACCCCGGATTCCGCAGCTGTTTTATTAAACGGCATGTTCCAGGTGTCCTCCGGGCAGAAGAGCCACATGGGCAAGTTCGTGGAACCAAGGACATGGTGTGTGTCCTTCCAGCTCAGCCAAACCAGTCATGAAAACCCATGGTCAACGAGGGGGCAACTACGGTCAAACAGAGGTCATTGACGGTGGCACGGCTCTGCGTGTTCGGTTTTAGAGCACGTGAAGAACAGCTGGCCTCTTCCTCAGCCACGCAGATGATGGGAAACACGAATCCAACAGAAGATTTAATGCCCACCTCGACCGTTGCCTAAATCCGAGGACTGTGCTAGATTACGTGTTTTTACACAGCTGATAGAATAGCGTAGTTTGTGTTAAGTTCGTTTTGTTTTCTCTGCTATAAATAAAGCGTCTCTGAACGCTGATTAGTTAGCTGCTGTTATGTAATTTTGATCCCCCACTGTACTCTTTATTTTGCTACATAATATATGAGAAGATCGTTCTGTTTCTAAGCATGTAACTGATCTTTTGAGTTGGCTGGAGTAGGCAGAGGGCCCCTGTTTACTAAGGCCTGTACAGCGCTTTTCATTTCCTGCATTTCTTCTTATCAGTTTATGTATAATAGTTGTACAGAATGCTTTTGATTGCTATGTTTTGATCATGTACAATAGCTGTATATAACTTTGAATTCTGCTCATTTATATTTCTGCACTTTTCCATGACTGATCAGTGTGTTTTTGCAGATTTCTTAGGTGCCCGGGACAGTTTTCTTACTTCTCTTTTTACAGCTAGTGGCATTTGTGATCGTCTTATCTAGACTGCTGATCTTTATTTTTGATTTCCATTAGTATCATTGCTTTAGTTTGCACTTTATTTTCTGCTCATAGCTTATCAAGTTGTTTATCTTTTGATGGCTCTTTTTATCATAATCAACTAACTTTTAATGGAGCCAGAATATCACTTAAGTGCAGCTTGGTTTACTTTGTTTTAAGACTCACATTGCTAACTTGCTCATAACTCTTTCTTATATGATCAATCCAGCTGAAGGCAGAAAGGTTAAGGGAAAATTAAGTAGTGTGATTTGTCACTTAGATTGTACATTGCTTAAGATTTAATTGAAGAGTTAAAGTAGTTGTTCTTGTTTTTAATTGAGTTAATATAGATGTCATTTTCAATCTCATTTTTATCAGCAGTAGAGGTACTGGGCCAATGCCATTGGTCTTTTATTTGATGCTTTCATTTCCCTTCAAGAGTTAATTTCATTTCAGTTGTTATTCAAAGCTTTCTGGTAGATCACTTTTAAGTTTTAAGAAATCATTTAGGACTCATCACAATCACACACACTTCACTCATTTTATTTCATTTCCATCACATCACTGTAGGAGAAATAGAATTGAAAACAAACTTAAAAAGTTAAAAACGACAAAAACTTAAGAAATAGTTGCCTAAGTACATACAGTACACATCACTTCATCAGCTTACGAGCCCCGGGTTGACATTTAAAAGTTGCAATTTAGACATCACTAAATTGACCAAACATGCTCTGATACCAAATGATGCCAGCCTAAGTCGCATATAACATAATGATGCAGCCTAAGCCGCATATACCCACAGTATGTAAATAACATTGCATGTCACACTATATGTCTCTGTCGTGTCCCAAGATGAACACCAATATCAATGGTGAAACTCTCTTAAACCAAAGTTTAAGTCTTTTAATTGAATATCTAAGCGGAAGCTATCGAAATTTACCATAAAAAATTAATCCACTTATTTCTATTATAATTCCCATATAATAGAAATATTTCATAACCCATACTTAAAACCTTACCTTTCCGCCATTCTTCAAACCTTTGCACATATATCGATGCTCTCCTTAGCGCATTAAATCTCCGCTGTCGATCTCATTCCTCAATCCGACAGTTATCGCGTCACCCGATCACTAACTAGCTTAGCCGATCTCCACCATTGATCTGTCTCGCTTGATCCAATGGCTATCGCGTCACCCGCTTGCCAACTAGCTTGGCCGATCTCCACCGTTGAACAATCCTTCTCGATCCAATGTATATCGCAAAATCTCACACAGATACTTGCACAATCGATATTAGGTCGAGAGCACGTGAGAAGAGTGGTTCTCCCTTTCCGTCATGTGCTATGTGTTAGCCACTAAGGGTAGTCGTGTGAAATTTTAGAATACTGCTTTCCAACTTTAGGGTGCACGAGAAACTGCTTACCATCCTTTCAAAACTGCTCCACTATTCTGCACATGTTTTTATCTCCTCCAATCATCTTCTTAACTTTATCTTGCACGACTTAATCCTAGCTGTCTATCTCTCTCACTCTCATTTGTTGATCTGATTGATCCAACGATTCTTGTACAATGTTACGTTCTTTTGTTTTGTAATGTGTAATAGCCCATTCGACTTTCTACCTGTGTAATTGTTCTCACCTTACAGTCTTCACTTGTTCTGATCTCAATTTCCGCTTTGTTACTTCATCCCTAATTCTGCACACCTGCAACCTATGTTACGCAGATTTATTCTAAACCACACACAATTTATGATTCGATTACTCAATCCACATTAGCACAATTCAGAATTAACTCTCTGTGTATATATAAACAAATTATTACATAATGAGTCTTCTTTTGGCCTGATATTCTAATCAGTGACCTTTTCCTTTCCAACCCGTAGGCTTACAATCAAGCCCTATCACTGACTGACTGATTGATGGACTCCTGACTGACTCTGACTCTATGCCTTTTAGTCTTACATTTATACAAAAGGTTTCGTTAACCAATTCTGGGTCAGATCCTTAATTTGCTGAACTAAATCTTGAATATCCTCTAAGTCCACTTTTGACTCCAGTAATCCCTATGAATCCTCTCTAGTTCCACAAATCATGAAACCAATTCCTAATCTAAGACTTACAATTGATTTCCAACTCTCTGAATCCCCACTAATCACTCATCATCACTCATGTTCTCCTACATTGGAGAGCATGTGCAAATATCCTCACAATATCTAATTAATTCCTATTCCAATCACTCAAAACATTAATAATTACATTAATTTGATACATAGGAATCCAACTTCCTTGAAAACACAATACCCCATAAGTTAACTAGAATATAATGAAATTGCTGAGCTGAATGCTCCTGCATCATCTAGTCTGGTAGTAGTGAGGTAGTTAAGACTTCCTACGAGCCATTTGTACTTGGTTGCATCCTCAAATTAATTTCCTTATTTGGATGTGAGCTTTAAATTTTATTCCATTGGAGCGGAAAAAGGATTGTATTCAACCATGCAATTTTTTTTCAACAAATATCCAATGTATTTCCTTTAAGATATGAATACAAATTTCATATGTTGGGTTACTTCGGTACCCAAATAGTAGTGAACATATCCCAAATATGTCATCTCAAATACTTTCCTCAATTCTTTCTTTATGGATGCAATATAATTTTCATTGTTACCTATCATAAGTAGATCATCTACATACACCACCAGATAGACAACAATTTTCCAAGCTTTGTGACAAATAAAGTTGCATCATGAAGATCAAAGTGTTTGAAATTTAATTTCAAAATATGCTCAATCAATTTTTCATACCAGGTTCTTGGTGCTTGTTTGAGGCCATACAAGGATTTGAGAAGATTACATACTTTATGCTCATGTCCCTTCAAAATAAAACCTTCTGGTTGAGACATAAGAACATTTTATTTCAGATTTCTATTCAAGAAAGTCGTTTTTACATCCATTTGATGGAATTTCCATCTATTCAGAACTGATAAGGCAAAGGGAGTTTGAATGATAGTTATGGGGGAAAAATTATCCTCATAACTGACGCCTTCTTTCCATGCAAATCCTTTTTTCCATGTGCCTTGTTTTGTGCTTGTTAAGTGAACCATCTGATTTATACTTGGTCTTGAAGACCCACTTGTAGCCAATCAGTTTGGTTCCAAATGGAGGGTCCACCAACTTCTAGGTTCCATTATTTATAAGAGCATCATACTCTTTCTACATTGCTTCTTTCCATTCATCATGAGAAGCAACTTCTTTAAAGGAAGTTGGTTCGAAATTAGTAGACAAATTTAATTCACAATCATAAGAAACATCCATATCAATAGTTGAAACAAAATCACCTACATCACCTCCATTTTTTTGAGTAAAAATTCTTGTTCTTTTCTTTCCAACCTCATCAGGATGGACACTTTCAAGTGTCTTAGTGAGCCATTTTGGAGGACCTTTCTGAGAAGGACTAGGATTTTTTTTTACTGATATGGGGCTTAATCAAGATTTAGCCTTCCAATTCTCTCAATCATGTCACTCAAGGTGTATTCTTTATTAGTGGTTAGAGATTCATGAGGAGGAGAGAGTGTTTTAGAAGGAGATTCCACAGATTGGTTCAGGATAGGGACCCCCTCTTCAAGATGTGGAATCTCATTATCAAATTCTTGAAAATATTGTGCATGTTTGAATCTTTCCAAGCGATCAAGATATCGCTCAACAACGTTTTCAATCTTGGAATATTCAAGAAAAATAACATCTCTAGACAATATAAACTTCTTATTTACTTCATCGTAGAGACAATATGCTTTGGAGGAATTCAAGTACCCTAAGAAGATACACTTTCAACTCCTTTCACCAAGTTTGCTTCCCTTTTCCTTAGGAATCAAGGCATAGCATATGGAATAAAAAACCATGAGATGCCTCACCGAAGGAATGTGGCCATACCACATTTCATAAGGAGTCTTATTTTTGAGAGCATGAGATGGACATATATTTTTAATATACATTACACGTAGAACTGCATCAACCTAGAACATAACCTTAACATTTATAAAAAATATCATTGAATGAACCACATTTAAGATTATTTTGTTCATCCTTTCAGCTACACCATTATGTTGAGGATTATAAGGCATAGTTGTATGATGTTGAATCCCATATTAGCAGAGATAGTTTTCAAATTCATTTGAAGTAAATTCTTTTGCATTATTAGTATGAATAGAGCCAATATGAGATTGTGTATCATTTTCATTCCATGCATGAAAGTTTTTGAAATTTTCGAAAGCTTCATATTTATTCTTCAATAGATATAATGAATAAATTCTGGTGTAGTCATCAAAAAAATTCATCATATATTTATTTCCATTTGCAGAAGGAATATGCATAGGGCCACTGTAACAACCCTGGTGAAATTATCCCCCAATTCTAAATAATTGTAATTATACAAAGTCTGAGAGATGAGACACGTATTCCACTTTGCTTGAGGTGGAGATCACTTTAGGAAATGAGAAAAAATTAAATACATCATCCATGGTTGGACGAGGCAATTAAATTATATGACAAAGCATTAAAGCTAACGTTAGAGACAAGGACTAGCCCAGTTGTCCTTGGCATCTAACAACAATAAATAAGACAAAACTTAATGGAGATAGCATGGTTGCACAATCCAAGATGAGTGAGTTATGTGGAGCATGGGAAAAGGAGGAAAAATTATGTGAGTTAGGGGACATGAATGAAGGAGATATGAAGATTCTCGAAGAGGAAAAAGGGAGGGGAGGATCCCTAATTCACCTATGGACTGTGAGAACGCAAGGGAAAAATGAAGGAAAAGAGAACTAGGTAAACAAAGAAAGAAAAGAACAAAAATGACTAACTAAAGAATCCTCGAGAAGAGGCTTACTAGGAGGAAGAATTGAGAGACCAATTGAAGAATCTTTGAGAAGTGGCTTGCTGGGAAGAAATTACAGAGATAAACAATTGATTTACGGTTGAAGGAATTCACTAGAACCTTGAGGATTGAAGGACCTATTGCGTTGGGGAAGAAACACTTAGGTATTTGTGAGATTGAGGAACCACCAAGAGTTTCCTTGGGGGCCAAAACTCAGGTGCTTGTATCACTATTGAATCACCTTGAGAAGTGATTCCTTTTATCTAGTAGTAGCTTATATAGTGAAGAAAATTCTTGTAGAGTGGATTCTCATCTCCTGATAGTGAGTTGATAATTCTCTGGTGAGGATGTTAATCCTGGTTGTAAGTTTGGAAGACTGAGAGGAAATCTGTGTAGCTGGTGGATGAAGGTGTTGCATCCTTATAACATCATGTTTAATTGAAAACATGGTTTGGTTTTCTTTCTAAGAAGCACTCCACCTCAAGCACTGTAATATGGCTCGGGGGTGACAACTGTAAGAAAGACTTGGTTGCAACTTTTCTATGGTTGGGTGGAGAGTTAGAGTCCCGATCTAAGTTTCCAAAACTCTTATAAGATAAGTATAATCTTAAATTGTACTTGTGATTATTATTCTATCTTTTTTATTTGCAATAACATAATGGCACACTAACGTTAAGGAGCATTTGATCTTATATATGCCATCTATATAAATGTTGTGTGGGCTATAGAACTGTAGTGATGTTAATATTAATGCTAAAATGTGTGATTATTTGCTGTAAATCAAGTGGGGACTGAGATATCTTATTTACTTGTGAAATGTGTTCCTGTAAGAATTTGGGCATTATATGCTTTCCGGTCATTTTCATGAGTTGTTGTATGTCTATTAATGACCCCAAAGACTAGTGGATCACCGAGATAAGATGGGTTTGAGTTTTTTTTTATTAATGTTTGTTAGAGAAGCCCATAGGCCTCTAAGTTTCGACAATCTTTTAGATATGTCTAACGGGCCTTGGTGATTATAAATTGGAAAATTCATGTTTTGTTTATTGTACTGCTTATAAAATTGACTAAAAAGCCTTGTTCAGTATCCGATATCGGGAAGGGTAGTGCTTCTGCATATGTGGGATTACACCTGCATATTTATGTTTATATGTATATATCTATACATTATTTATAGGTGCTTCCTTCACCAAAATGCAAGATTTAATCCCCTTCATTCATGCTTTAATCATGACTATGGAGTGGGAAATGTGCTTGTATAAGAGTGAGGGGAAGAGTTTCTTTATACCTATTAATAATTGATCGGGCTTAAGCATTACATTACCACACTATTCCTTAGTGAAATATTCTTCAATGACACCTTCTCAACTTCAAGATATAGTCCTATAGTTTTTACCTCAGCTCTGTTTGCTTTGTTTTGCACCGTACGTGCCTTGTATCATGTGGTTGAGATCAAGTTAGAGAAATATCAATAGTTAAAGGAGACTCAAGATGACGTCAACCCAGAGGTATCGTTCCCAGAATATCATAAGAAGTGGTGCATGGAGAATGGTCAGGATGACAAGGACTGAGCTGAGATTGAAAGGCCGTAAACTTGATGTTGGTAATGGACCAAACACATGAATTTACGCCTGAGTGGTGTGGCCCCACATTACATCTAAGCCTGTAGGTTATTCCCCGAAAGTATGAAGAGGAGTGCATGCTAGAATGAGTGGGATGACGTAAGCTCATGCCCAACAAGACATTCATTGGAGTTCCGAAAACCCAGAGATGGGTCAACTTTGAGGGTCAATCCCAGATAAAAATGTTAAGCGTAATTGAAATGGGTCAGGTAACAGGGATCAGGAGACAAGAAGTTTGGTGATAGATAACGACCCGTAGAGTGGTCAACAATAAATAAATATGCCGTCATGGTTATATGTATATCGTCATGCTAATAATGAATTTCCAAGTGGCACCGGGAGGCTAGCTAGGTTGGTATAACCACGTGTCCAGTATGATGATGTGGTGTTATCTAATTTTCCAGAATTACAATGGTCACATCTCTTGATCCGAAGGACAGATTAAGTTAAAGTTATATATCACAAGAATTGTCTTGACAAGACAAAGGAAATGGGGAAGTGTAACTAAGGTTTTAAGTGACTTGAAAAGATCAAAAATTTTAGATCCCATTTCCCTAACGACACCTTGGATATTGGGTTATTTTTGTAACCACCCCCTTTTAATCACCATTATGGTGATGATTAGAAGGGGATTGTCATAGAGTTGTATTAGAGCATCTAGGTTCAACACTTGGATTGGATGGGCTCTATCATGGGCAAGTAAAGGCAGGGTTCCTACAAGGGGTTTCATATTGATTTTTTAGAAAATTAATTAAGCAAATTTTTAGGTGTTAAAAGTCGGTCCCTGACTATTTTTCTGGCATAGTCACTCCATGATCTTCTTGTGTAGTGTGGACTAATAATTGAAATGTTTCATTGTGATTGATGAGCTAATAGATGTGTTGAAAGATATATATTTTTTGGACTATGTAGGCCTGTGTATTAATAATTTGTTGATTGACTAACATTAGTGTATTGATTTGGATTTTTTGTTTTAGCCAAGGTTTTCCATAACAGTTCTGCAAAAGCAGGATCATGGACATGATTTCTTGTTGTTTACTTATATTATTATTGTGTCTAAAACTTATGGGTGAATGGAAGCATATAATGTACAATGAAGGTCACCTAGAACAACAAAGAGTGGTAAGACTTAAATCTTGATAGCTAAGAAATTAACAACAAGATGGTATGATATAGTTATGATCACACACAACATGAGGAAGAAGAAATATCAGTTGGCCAATGGGGAGGGGTAAACTCTCTTGGATTAATGGATACCTTGAGGATCATAAGGGCCGAGCTTAGGAGTTGCAAGGTAGATCTTGGAAGGCTGGTAAAGGCTTAGGAAAAGGAAGTTGAGGTAAATGCAATCATACTATAAATCCTCTCAGACTTGCAAAGGAAAATGAAATATGAGCTAGGGGCTAGTCATAAATATAGATGGAGCCCTATGAAATGAGAATAGATCAAAAATGGGGTAGATGGTTGCAAGTCCAGGAAAAGGCACAGGGAAAGTGAGGACACCGTGAGAGGGAATGCACCATTGAGCACCCCAGAGAGAATGATGAGTAATTATGGGCATCATTTCAGTATAAATTTTAGCTTTACTACCAGAAGACACCATCACCACCACCATTCTCATATTCATCATCAGAGAAGAGGATAAATGGACTATATGCTAGAAGAGTTTAAGAAGGCTAAACCAACAAAAACTTATGGGGAAATGAAGATGTAGAAGCTTTGCTGCTTGGAATGAAGAAGTTTTCTAGAATCCATAGCTACTCTAAAAACATGAAGGCAACAATAGACACCTATAGTTTGATGGGGAAAGCAAATATATGGTGGGAAGATTTCAAGAATGTAAAGGGAATAAGATAAGAGGAGATGACTCAGAGAGAATTTGAAGGACTCCTACCAGATAACTATTTATCATACCACTATTATGACAACAAAGCAAAGGAATTTTATGAGCTAAGGATGGGATAAATTTCAGATGAATTGTATGCCCCCAAGTTCCTGGAACTGTTGTGATATGTACCATATATCAAGGATGAGAAATCAAAGGTCCAAAGGCTCATCAATGGGCTACCACTATTGTTCAAGGATCAAATTGAAATTTTGGAACCTTAGGCATTAGAAAATACCATCAAGAAACTAAAACACTATTATGATTAGTCAAAATGTAAGCCAGAGGTCAAGGTCGATTTGAAGGAAAGGGTTAAATTCAGGCTTAGATTTTTTTGGATATCTAGAGCAACATCGAGAGGAGAAGGAAATATTTTTTTTGACCAATAGAGATGAGGCTCAATAGGTGTTCAACATTGCTAGTAAATATCAACCTACTCAAGTGGCAAGAGAAGAGCCCAAATATTACAAGAAAAGACTCTTCAAGTGTTGGACTTGTGGGGAGAATTATCTGAGAAAGGATTTCCCACAACACATGAATGGTGGCTGAAGGTTGTATCACATTCAAGAAGCTAGGATAGTTCAGGCTGTGGCTCTGAATGTGCATAAAGTCTACACAATTATGGAAGATAGGCAAGATGGTTATCTAGCCTCAACCAGTGAGAGGGGTTGGTTAAATGTGGTAGGATTTTTATCCCATTGCCATCGGAAGTGATGAAAATAAACTGTAAATAATTGTACAGAAGTCAAATTATATTACTTGGGATAGAGTTGTTGTAACTGTTTATTTCTTTGAATATGGTGTTTCCAAACTATTTTTAATTACATTATTTATAAATTTTGTATGTCGATTTGCGCTTGTGTTGAGTTTATCATTTTCGCTTTACTGTTGGCTAGTGCATGGTCATGCTACAATGTTTGTGTTTTATATCATTTTACAAACTATGATGAATGTTTTATTTCCCTTTTTATTTTTCCTTTTTCCCTTCTATGTCCTAGGTGATAGAGAAAGTTGTGAGAGTGGAAGTAGACAATGCCAGGAAAACCATGAGTATGACATAAATTGTCATCAGGGGTCATTCTTGCAAAAGGATGGATGATCATAGTCCCAATCTACATTGTAGGGAATTAGCTTCGTGAAGGTATGGTTACATTCACTACAGTTTTTCCTACGATGAATCCCATGAGAATTATTATATTGTGATGTAGGAAGATTGGGTGGGTGAGATTGAATGCGAGAGGAATAAAGATAGTGGGATGATATCAGAGTGCACACCAAATCACCAGAGGGTTGAAAGAGAACCAGTGAAAGATGGCCAATGTACTGAATTCTATAACCTTTTAGTTGCTACGTAAGAAACTATGTGTGCAAGTTGAAAGTAAATGAGATACAATTCTAAAGCTCACTATCATTATGCTCAAGTTAAACGTGTTCTATTTTTTGGGGGATTATAACACCGAGGGAGGTGTTCTCCCAAAGGGGAGGGAATTGTAACAACCTTGGTGAAATTATCCCCCAATTCTAAATAATTTTAATTAAAAAAAGTTTGATAGATGGGAGATAGATTCCTATTTTCTTGAGGTGGATATCACTTGAGCAAATGATAAAAAATTAAATACATCAACCATGGTTGATTGAGGAAATTAAATAAGTTGATTGACCATTAAAACTAACTACAGAGACAAGGATTGACCCAGTTGTACTTGGCCTCTAACAATAGGAAAACAGGACAAAACTTAACGGAGCTGACATGGTTGTGCTATGCAAGATGAGTGGGTTGTGTGGAGCCTGGGAAAAGAAGGAACAATTTTGTTAGTTAGGGGACATGAACGAAGGATATAGGAAGACCCCTGAAGAGGAAAAAATGGGGGGATTTCTAATTCACCTATGGATTGTGAGAGAGCAAGGGAAATACATTGGAGAAAGAGTGTTGTGAAGAGCACTGGGTAAGAAAGAAAGAAAAGAAAAAAAATGACTGGTTGAAAAATCCTCAAGAAAAGGCTTGTTGGGAGGAAGAAATGAGAGACCAACTGAAGAATCCTAGAGAAGAGGCTTTTTGGGAAGAAATTACAAAGAGGAACAATTTATTTAAGGTTGAAGGAGTCCACCAAAAGCTTGGGGATTGAATAATCTATTGTGTTGGGGAAGAAGCACTCAAGTGTTTGTGAGACACATGAGGAACCACCAAGATTTTCCTTGGGGGCCAAAACTCAAGTGTTTATCTCAATGTTGAATCACCTTGAGAAGTGATTCCTTCTATCCAGTAATAGCTTATCCACTGAAGAAACTTCTTGTAGTGTGGATTCTCATCTCTAGACAATGAGATCATAATTCTCTGTTGTATGGTATCCTGGTAAGGATGTTAATCCTAGTTATAAGTCTAGAAGACTAAGAGGAAATATGTTTAGCTGGTGGATGAATGTGTTGCATCCTTATAACTTCTTGTTCAGTTGAAAGCATGGTTTGGTTTCCTTTCTAAGAAGAAATCCACCTCAAGCGTTAGAATCTAGCTCGGGGGTGACAACTGCAAGAAAGACTTGGCTGCAACTTTTCTATGGTTGGGTGGAGAGTCAGAGTCCCACTCTCAGCTTCCGAAATTCTTATAAGATAAGCATAATTTTATATTGTACTTGTGATTATTATTATGTCTATTTTATTTGCAACAACACAATGGAACACTAACACTAAGGAGTACTGGTTATTATATATGCCATCTATATAAATGTTGTCTGGGGTATAGGCCTATAGTGATGCTAATATTAATGCTCAAATATTTTGATTCATGTCTATAAATCAAGTGGGGACTGAGATCTCCTGTATACTTGTTAATTGTGTTTCTTGTAAGAATTTGGGCATTGTATGCTTTCAACTCATTTTCATGAATTGTTGTATGTATATTAATGGCACTAGAGACTAGCAGATCACTGAGATAAGATGGGCTTGATTTTTGTTTATTAATATTTTTCAGAGAAGCTCATAGGCCTCTAAGTTGTGATGAGCTTACAATTCTATCTAATGGGCCTTACTGATTATAAATTGGCAAATCCTTGTTCTATTTATTGTACTGCTTATAAAATTGGTTAATATGCCTTGTTCAATATTCAAGCTCGGGAAGGGTAGCAATCCTGCATATGTTGGATTACACACACGTATTTTTGTTTATATGCATATATCTATACATTATTTATAGGTGCTTCCTTCACCCAAATGAAATATTTAATCCCATTCATGCATGCTTTAATCATGATTGTGGACCGGGAAAGGTGCTTTTATAAGAGTGAGGGGAAGAATTCCTTTATACCTCTTAAAAATTGCTCAAGCTTAAGCGTTACATTACTGGTTTGTTCCTTAGTGAAATCTTCTTCAATGGCACCTTCTCAACTGTAGGATATAGTCCTGGTGTTTTAAGCTCAACATTGTTTTCTTCTTTTTGGATTGCATGTGACCAGATTCATGACCAAAAATGAACACCCTTGTAACATGTGGCTGAGATCAAGTGAGGGAAATATCATTGGTTGAAGGAGACCCACGATGACGTCATCCCAGAGGTTTCGTTCCTGGAAAATCACAAGAAGTCATGCAAGGAGAGGATCTGGGCTAAGATGAAAAGACAATCAACTTGATGTTGGTGATGAACCAAGCATAGGAAGTTGTGCGCTGAGTGGTGTGGCCCCATTTTACACCTAATCTCGAAGGCTATTCCCCAGAAGTATGAAGATGAGTTCAAGCTAGAATGAGCGGGATGATGTAAACCTGGGCTCCAGTGGCATACACATGCGCCTGATAAGTCATTCATTGGAGTTCCGTAGACCCATAAATGGGTCAACCTAAAGGGTCAATCTCAGAGAAAAATGTTAAGCGTAATTGAAATGGGCCAGGTAACAAGGCTTGAGAGACATGAAGTTTAGTAGTAGAATAACAACCCATAGAGTGATCAGTAATATATAAATATATCAGCATTCATATATGCATAATATTTGTATTTTAATGGAAAGTGTGGGGTCATGGAACCCAACCCATGAATGGATCGGAAACTAATAAGCAATTTCCAAGTGGTTCTAGGAGGCTAGCTAGCTGGGTATAGCCACATGGCTACCATGTGGTCAAGACGATGATGTGGTGTTCTCTAATTTGCTAGAATTGAAATAGTCATATCTCTTGATCTGAAATCTCTATTGAGTTAAAGTTGTATATCATTGGAATAACCTTGAAAAGAAAAATGAAATGGTGATGTATAACTAAGTTTTTAAGTAAGTTAAAAAGATGAAATTTTTTAGACCCCATTTCTCTAATGACACCTTGGATCTTAGGTCTGTATAGTAACCACCCCCTCTTAAACGCCATTATGGTGATGATTAGCAAGGGGATGTTATAACCACAAAAGTCTGAATGAATCAATTCAAGCTTTCTACATGCCCTGGAAAGAGAATCATGAAATGGTTGTTTTCTATGTTTTCCTAAGATATAAGCATCACATTGCTTTAGTTTTCTAGGAATGGTTGGAAAACTAGTAACACCATTTCTCTTTAATAAACAAATACTATCATAGTTTAGATGTCCAAATCTTGCATGCCATAAAAGACTGGATGGAAATGTAACTTCATTATACTGAGAACTGTATTCATAATTCTACACATGAGTAGGCGTTCCTTGTAGCTTCAAGAGTGTTTCTTCTTCTATTCCCATCATGACAAGTGAGTTGTTTGATGCTTTTCTCACTTTAACTTTGCCATCAAACATGTCAATGGAGTGTCCTTTGATGGTGGATGTGAACCAAGGACAACAGGTTTCTCTATAACTCTGTGAGGTAGATAAGATCATGCAGAAGAAAGTCATGGAGTCAATATAGTTTGAGCCTGATGGTGCCTATTCTGAATGTCTTGAGTTTCAACTTATCTGCAAAGTAGACTACTCCATCTACATTGTCACTAAAATCTTCAAAGAAATCTTGTAATAGTCTCAGGTTAAAATTTAATGTAATAAAATTTAATAAAGGAAAAATAATACCAAGGTCATGGGACACGTATTCTAAGATGAATGCTGGGAAAAGCATCCTAGTGGGTGTTCATATGGTTTATTATAGTTAAGGGGAAATCATAAAAGGCATTGGAAAAGGTTTTGAAAAGGCAAGAGGCATTAATTTCCATTTTATTTATGAATGTTATGTAACCAACTCACAAAATAGAAGAAAAGACAGATCAACAACTTCAAAATAAACCTCTTCGAGGGGGAAACCTCCTTTACATTACATAAATGAACAATTATTGGATGATACAAATGAAAATACCTCCTTTCTATATAGGAGTCTAAGGGGTCACAATATAATCAAAGCCGACATAGAAATAATATTGTAAGGGCACAATAATAACAATATGGGGATTACATGGGCACAACAATACAATAAGGGGGTTGCACTAATAACAATAAGGGTCTATACTAGTAGTACAGGGACCTAACATGCCCCTCTCCTTCAAAAAGTGTTGTCCTCAATGGTTGAGTAGTTTTGTATGCTTCTGTATAAAATTCTCATCCTACCATGTGAAGTCTTCAGCGGGTAAGTTTTCCACTTGATGAGATGCTCTAAATTTGACTGATTTCATAGCTGTCAAGTTCTTGTTTATGTGACTGCTTCAGGTTCCACTATGTTTTTTCCTTCCTCTTCAAGGTCCGACAATATTGTTTGAACTGAGAGCTTGCCACCTATAACCTTCTTTAAGCATGAAACATGGAAAATTGGGTTCCCTTAGGAAGATGCAGAAAGCTCCAATTTGTATGCCATAGTACCAATATTTTGCAACACCTTGTAAGGACCATAGTACTATGGTGATAATTTATTATCCTTCTTAGCTTTCTTGAGGGTCATTTGTTTGTATGGTTGTAGCCATAAAATTACCTAGTCACCTACATCAAAACTTCTTTCATTGCGATGCTGATTTTCCATTTGTTTCATTCTATTCTACGCCAAAGTGAGGTTATCCTTTAAGAATTGGAGAACTTGTTGTTGATGCTCGATTAATATTCCACTGCTTGAACCTTAGAATGATTGTCCAATAATTTTTGGAGATCTGTAGAAATAAATGATTTCGCTGTTTAAACCTCTAGTGAACATAATTGTGCAATTACGCCTCGTTGTTCTTTCTTTAGAAGCTTTTTTCATGCCGTTAGAGTTGATTATATTTCCTAGTTTCCTTGCAATACCCCTTAATTTAACTTCCTTTCCTTCCCAAAAAAATTTCAAGAAAAGTTCTTGAAAATTAAAAGCGATCATACCTAAAGATTGCAACCATTGGATTCCTATTACAACAACAACATCACCCATTGGAATGGAAAGCATTGGAATATTCAATACATATTCTCCCATGGATAGCTTGATATTATGGAACTTTCCAAAGAAATTTATGGTTCCTCCATTTGAAACCATCACTTGATACTCTGGCGCTGGATATAGGAGAAAAGAAAGGTGGAAGGTCATAGGTTGCATGTGAGGAGGAAATTGAAGAAAAATAATGGAAATTGAAAAAACTAAAGGACTCATTCATAAAAAGGCTTTTGAATATTAGTTCACAACATTTTGCTAGTTCAGTTTTGGAGAAATCTTTCTATTCTCTCTCTCTCTCTCATACACTTAGAGCATTCTTGGAGCACTCTAGCATTGCAGAAAGGAAGGACAAGAAAGCAAAGGGAAGCAAAGATAAAGCAAGGAGGAGTTGGATCAAGTTGCTACGATGAGATTACTTGCAGGTATCGATTTGTATGTATGATTTCGTTGCTATTTTTGGCATGCATGGTACATAAAAGTTTGTATTTGGTTCTCTTGTTTTTATTAGCACGGGTTTTTCCAAGTGTGACAGTGGATTTAAACCTTGCCTTGTCATTTTTGGATAGCCATGGTGTGATGGGGTTTTTTACTTGATTGAACTAGATTATCAGATGGTTTTGAAACTGAGTGAGGTGGTCTTAGGAAAATTCCCAAAGGCCTAGAAATCCCTAGACTGGTAAAGGTGGGATATGCACTAAAGCCTAAGGGGGGAGACAATAAAATTCCTCATGGCTTAAGGGAAGAGATTCAGAGGCATCCATGCTTGTTTAGGGCCTAGTTATCCCTGTAGCAGTAATGTTGGGATTGTGGTAAATCTTAATAGTGTATATTTCTTGTTTGGGCCTAGGAACCCTTGACTGGTTTATTATGAGATATGTAGTAAATCCTGGTTGTATAAGTGCTTGCTTCGAGACTATAAATCCTTGATCGATTTTGGTGGGATATGCGGTAAAGTCTGAGAAGCATGGTTGGTTTTGTTGTGAGTCCCACGTTCAAGCTTGGAATATAGCACGAGGGTGATTAGCTGAAATAAATATTTGGTTTAGCCCAATCTATGGTCAGGTGGTACGTGGAAGTCCTTGAATTGGTTGGGTTTTGCATACATTAATAAAAGCTCTTTTCCCCTTGTATTTCATGAGTATTTATACTTGTTATTATGTGGCTTTAATGCATGTTCTATCATTGTTATTATTTTTGTTATATGTTGGTTATAAGAATGGTTTTATGATGGAATTTAGTTATGGATCTCATCATGTTTAAGCTAGTAATTGAAATTTTAATGAATGAATGAACTAATAGATTATATTGCAACTAATGGTGAGAAGTATTAGCTACCTATATTCAGATGTGTATTTATGACCTATATATTACATGTTCATGACGTGTTTGACAAAATGTCTATCATGGATAGGCTTGGTTAGATCAAGTTCTTGTCTAAGTTTTGTGTGAAAGGCTTGTCCTAGTGTCATTCATTGTTCTGGAAATTTTTTTGAAGTTCTGGGTAGTGGTCTGGAGACTAACCTGAAAAGGTGACTTAAATATGACAGTCGCTTGCATAGAACTGGGTGAAAAAGTATGTAGTGGCATGGAGGTCTTGTTGTAGGAGCGACTCAAGGGTTACAGTCACATAGAGTGCTTGTCATGGGAGCAGTTGGGGGTTTAGTTCAGTTAAAAAGCAAGTTAACTTAGGGTTTGGGCACCTGGAAGGGCGATTTAGCCCATGGGGGTCCTGTAGCACCTGAGGGAGGTCAATAAGGTTTTGGTTTTATCGATTCCACTTTCTTAAGGTGATATAGGAGGTTGAGTCATATCATAGTAACTCTTCATCACATATTTACCCTAGTGGATTGGTAAGCTTGGGTAAGTGTGGGAGGAGGGCGTTACAAATATTTCCAAAAGGTCATGTGGTAGGTTGCACCTATCTCAAGAAACCATGCATCTTTTCATGAAGCAAATGAAGTATTAAACAAGTCTCCAACTACCCCAATATTGCAATTTGCCATGATATAATGAGAAGATTCAAGTGATTTAACTTTCCCTATATATTGAGTAGATTCAAGTGCTTTACCTTTCCCTGGATTTGGTGTTTTACCTTGCTCTTCATTTCTTTCTTTCTTAATTTTGTCCCAAGAGAGATTTCATGTGGATACATCATGTCCATATCTATTGTAGCATATGCAATGAAGATTAGGTCTTCCTCCTTGGTAATGTTCCCCCCCATTGCCTCTATTCTTCTTCTTTCCACATCCTCTTATGTGATTCGGTGATCAAAATTAGGCTGAAAACTCAAAATGTCAGAATATCTATAAAATTAGCTTCAGATCGAAGAGATATTCATCCTGATTCCAATGGTGTGAACGACACTCGAATCCCAACTCGTATGAAGAAGTTAGAGCAAGTCAAAGTTCAGGTTTGACTTGGACAGATGGCAGTAAAATATGATGTGGCATGGCTATTCAGCGAATGGGGAAGTGCCAAGTGGTAGGCCTCCATTGGCCCTCACATTTCATAAATCACATTTCATAGGTTGGTCAGCATTAAAAATCGGCCCCAGAACAAGCCAGGGTGCGATGCGATAATCACAGTTGAACATTGCAATAGGGCAGGTGGAAAGGCATTAAAGAATTGGCCCTGTAGTTGCGATGCAATAATCAGTCCTCGAGCAGGGAAGGGTTGCGATGCGATAATCACAATTGCACACCACAGAAAATAGAGTCCCGCGTATATAAGACTGTCGATACTCCATCGATTGTGAATTGTGAAAGGATCCCAGATGCGATAAGTTTATGAGTTTTGGTTAATAGTTCCGTTGAGTTTTCAATATCACAATTGCACATCGCCCCTTCACATTCACAAACCATAAACCTATCGATTCTCACAGATTGCAATTTTCGATGGGACAGTCGATGCCGACAGATTATGGATCGTCACGTGGAATTTTTTTTGCTCAATTAGTGCTTTTTGGAGCTAATTTGTAGGATCATGCCAGAAATGGGGCAATTTGTGGAGCGGATATTGGGAACACAAGGAGAAGTCATAACTTCAATTTTTCACCAAATTGGATGAAAAAAGAGGCGAGATAGACATTTTTGGACATTCTGGACTCATTGGAGTAGGTTTCAGAAGAATTTGAGCATTGTAAACACATATTTTTACACTTTTAAGCATAATCGAGAGGCACAAGCCATTGGAAGCTGGAACATGGAGACGTAGCCCAGGAGGCGTGAAATCCTTTATCATGTTCTTGTTGTAATGTGTTTTTGATGATGTTTTGTACATGTTTATGATGCTGTTTAGTCTCTTATTTATGTTAAATTTCTCATAAAATTAACATAAAAACTCATCATTTCACTTGAAAAAATTCATGAATCCTTAAGCACAAGGAAAGAATTTTGTTTATGATTTGAGGAGGATCTTAGCACAACAATATAATATTCTAAATCAGATCATTTTGGTATCAGAGCACTAGGTTTTATTTGTGAAAGAAGGATTTAACTGTTTGCAAGTTTATGTCATGCTTACAAGGTTAAAACTCAAAACAGGAGAAGGGAAGTTGGTTGGAAGCCTTGAAGTTGGGTCAAGGGGAAGGAGAGAAAGGTTGATACAATCTCCAACACCAGTTTACTAAGCCTCGAGTTGCAGTTGAGACTCCAAATATCATGTCTCATAAAGGAGAATCTACAAACATGACAGAAGATGAGAAGACCTTCAGAAAGGCTTTCTTTGATATGACAAAGATGGTAAAGGTCCTTTATGAAGAGAGGAATACCAGGTTGCAAGAGGAAAGTTCCAAACCTCCCAAAGGAGAAGACTCTTCAAGAGGAGGTAATGGAAAAGGAGACAAACCTCCACCCTCTCCACCATATTATTCATCTTATTCTTCACAAGAATCTTCACCCTCTTCCACTAACACAACCCTTACTCATACTCATCATCATACTTCAAAAGGAACTAATGAATCACCATTTTTAAAACTTGATGTTAAATTTGAGCTGCCCATGTATAATGGTGAAGTGAATGCATAAAAGATTGATAATTGGATTCGTCAGTTGGAGGTCTATTGAAGGATTCAAAACCTTCAAGAGGATGACATAAAGGTTCAACTATCTTCCTTGAGAATGGAGGGTGCAACACTGGTATGGTGGGAATCAAAGACTCAAGAGGAGATTAAAAGACATGGTAAGATCTCAATTTCTTGGATTGATTTCATTGCTACAATCAAAAGACAATTCTACTCTTTAGCTTATATGCAGAAAGGCATCATGAATTGGAAGAACTTTAGATAGCTTAAAGGTCAAAATGTGCAAGATTACACCCAAGAATTTAGAAGAAGGTCTTTGATGTTAGGTGTATATTTGCAATCACAGGACACATTGATGAAGTACATAAGGGGTTTACACGGTTACCTTAGGAATACTATATTAATGTTTAATCCCAATAATCTAGATGATGTGTGAGTGCAAGCCAATCATATTGAGGCAAGAGGGAAAAATACCGTAGAAGAACGTAGTAAAAAGCCATTTAATATTAAAGGAAAGGAAAAGGATTTCAAAGGGAAGGCAAAGAAAAATGCTTCTATCAAAAAAGAAGGAGAGAAAATCACATGCAAAAATTGTTCCAGAGAGGGTTGTGATGAAGCTCATTGTTGGAAGCTTCATCCCGAAATGAGACCAAAGAAAAACAACAACAAGGGAAAACAAAAAACAATTGCAACCACTCAACAAGATTTGGGATCCGATTCGGGTGAGTGAAACTAAAATCATAGCCATGGGGTTAAAAGGAAAAGAATCCATTGCTAGCACTAGTTCTTCAAAATCACAAAATGAAACTCCAAATGAAAAGAGGAGAATAAAACTTTTTCACATAAGGGTGATATCACAACACAACAAGATTGATACGTTGTTCAATAGCGGATCTCAAGCCAATCTTATATCTGAAAACATTGTCAAAAGTTTAAATTTGGAAACGGTTCCACATCATAAACCGTATCCACTTGGATGGGTGTGTGAAAATGCGCAATTGTAGGTTACGAGAAAGTTTAAACTGAAATCTGCCATTACTGCAAATTTCATAGATGAAGTGGAGCTTGACATTGTGCCGTTAGATTTCAGTGGCATAGTTTTGGGCAGCTCGTACCTTTATGACAGAAAAGATATCTTCCATAGACATGAAAACAAATATCATTTATTCAAAGGTGGAGTAGAATATATTGTGAGAGTTCATAGCAAGAAAATAAATCTTTCACTTGTTAATGCATGGCAAATGAAAAGACTAGTGAATTCGAGCAAAAATTTTGTGCTTCTTATGATCAAACCCAAGAATGATGTTGATAATGAATATTTTAAAGGTTGTGATTCAAATTTGAAATCTGAATTGGTTGATGTAGTTAACCAATATGACGATATGTTTCAGGAACCAAAGGAATTAACTCCCAAGAGAGGAATCCAACATGAGATACAATTGAAACAAGATTGTCCTCTTCCTAACATTGGCATGTACAAGATGTCAGTGATGGAAAGCATAGAAATTAAGGAGCAAATTCAAGAGATTTTGAAAAAAGGCATCATCATAACATATTCCTTGCCTTGTGGTTCACCTATTATCTTGGTGCCAAAGAAGGATGGAACATGGTGCATGTGTGTGGACTTTCGTGCGTGGAACAAAATTACAGTAAATAACCGTTACCCACTTCCCAGAATAGATGATTTACTTGATCAATTGAAAGATGCAAAGTATTTTACTAAGTTGGACTTAAGAAGTGGCTACCATCAAATTAGAAGAGTTGAAGGAGACATTTAGAAGACAACATTCAAAACAAAATTGGGTTTGTTTGAATGGATAGTTATGCTGTTTGGTTTATCTAATGCTCCCACTACATTCATGTGTGTGATGAATGATGTATTGAGGACATTTCTTGATGTGTTTGTCATAGTCTACTTAGATGAAATATTAATTTTCAGTAAATCTCGTGATGAACATGTCATGCATGTAAGAAAAGTACTGGATGTCTGGAAAAAAGAACAATTGTATCTTAAGATGTCAAAGTGCGAGTTTGAGAAAACTTATTTAGTTTACTTGGTTCATATTGTTGGAGGAGGTGAGTTGAAAATAGATCCCTCCAAGGTTGATGTCATTGTGAATTGGCCAAGGACCAAGACAGTTATGGAGGTAAGAAGTTTTTTGGGAGAAACCCAATATTGGAGGAAATTCATTACTACTGTTTCTCTTATATCAGCTCCTTTGCATGAGTTGACAAGCGTGAAAAAGCTTTTTTAGTGGGGAGAAAAACAACAAAAGGCCTCTGAGACAGTTGTTTGAGATTCAAACTGATGCTAGTGACTACGCTATGGGTGTTGTCCTCATGCAACATGGTAGGCCTATCTGTTTTCATTAGGAAACTTTTAATGGTGCATTGATTAACTATCCTACATATGACACGGAATTGTATGCATTGGTGCAAAGTGTGAAAAAATAGAAAAACTACTTGATGGGTAAGTAAATAATAATTCACACCGATCATCAACCATTTCAATACTTGTAGTCACAATCAAAGTTGCAACAATCAAGCCACTTCCAATGGATGGGTTTTCTTCAACAATTCCACTTGGTAATCAGGTATAAGAAAGGTATCTACAATAAAGTTGTTGATATTATTTCTAGGCCTATTGTTAGTGCAACTACTTAAGAATAATTCTATTTTACATGAAATTTATATTGAGAAATATGCATCAGATAATGACTTTCAAGATGTTTATGTAAGCTTGAGTCAAGGTAACCAAGTAGAGGAATTGGATTATCATTTGCATGATAACTTGTTGTACCATCTTGGAAAGCTTTGTATTCCATAGGGAGAAAGAGTTAACATCATAAGAGAGGCACATACTTATCTTATTGTTGGTCATTTCGATGTAAGTAAGACGGTGGCACATCTACAGAGGTATTGATATTGGCCTCGTATGCTTGCAAGTGTGTCTCGTTTTATTAAAGGATGTTCATTATGTGCAATTAGTAAGCCTAGAAATAGGAAGTTAGGATTGTACACACCACTTCTGGTTCCTACATGATCGTGGGAGAGTGTTTCTATGGATTTCATAGGAGGTATTCCATTGTCAAAAAGAGGTCATGATTATTTGTATGTAGTTGTGGATAGGTTCAACAAAATGTGTATTTTGATGCCATGTAAAAAGCAAGTTACAGTTGAAAAAATTGCTCAGTTATTCTTTCAGAATGTTTGGGTGCATTTTGGATTGCCCACATCCATTGTTAGTGATCGAGATTCTCACTTTGTTGGGAATTTTTTGTCAAGCTTGTGGGGATTCATGGACACCAAATTGAAAAAGAGTACAACCTTTCATCCACAAACATATGGTCAAACAGAAGTGGTGAACATAACAATGATACATCTTCTTTGTGGGTATTGCAACAAGCATCCTAAGTTGTGGGATGAACATTTGCACTATATTCAACATGCTTACAACCGAGCCAAACAGTCTTCAAATAAAACTTTTCCATTTGAGGCATGCTCGGGATACTTGGCTAAATGTCCTTTGGATTTTATTTTTGGCAAAGTCGTTGCTATTGAAGGTCATAGAGACATAGACAAAGCAAGAAAGTTCATTGAACAAATCCAATTAGTACACCAAAAGGTTCAAGAACAACTTGAGACAAGCCAAGGCAAGTACAAAGAAAGGCTCGACAAGCATCGTCAAGATCGCAAGCTCCAAGTTGGTGATGAAGTTTGGCTTCACATTAACAAATAGAGGCTCCAAGGAGAAGGTAAAAAAATAAAACCAATTAGATACGGTCCATTTAGAATTTTGGAAAATATTGATAACAATGCCTTCAGGTTGGATTTGCATTCATATATGCAAATTTATGTTTTTGTTGATGTTGAGAATTTAAGGTTGTATGAGCCTCCTTTGATTGAATATCAAGGAGAGAATAGTCAAATTCCATATATTGAAGACTTTTCTCCATAATTCCTTGATGAGCTTTAGCAAGACACTATACTTGACAGAAGAACAAGGACATCAAAAGGAGGTAGTATCAATTATCTTCGAGTGGGGCTCAAGGGTACCAATCCTTTAAAATCCAAATGGATAGAGGTTAGAAAGGTGAGGGAACTGTACCCTCACCTGCTAGACAATTGAAAGTGATCCTTTTGGGGTCCAAAAGGCTTCCAGTGGGGAGGAGTGATCAGGTGCTCAAAATTAGGCTCAAAACTCAAAGTGTCAGAATCTCTATAAACTTAGCTTTAGATCGAAGATCTCGTCATTCTGATTCCAATGGTGTGAATGACACTCGAATCCGAGCTTGTATGAAGAAGTTAGAGCAAGTCAAAGTTCAGGTTTGACTTGGATAGATGGTAGGAAAAGATGATGTGGCAGGGCTCTTCAGCGAATGGCGAAGCGTCAAGTGATAGGCCGCCATTGGTCTCCAAATTTCGCAAATCGCACGTCACACGTGCGTCGGCGTTAAAAATTAGCTTTGAAAAAAGCCAGGGTGCAATGAAATAATTGCAATCTCACATCGCAATTGGGCAAGAGGAAAGGCATTAAAGAATTAGCCTTAGCAGTTGCAATGCGACGATCGATCCCCAAGCAAGGAAGGGTTGTGATGCGATAATCACAAGCACAGATCGTACACTGTAGAAAAAAGAGTCTTGCATATATAAGACCGTCGGTACTCCACTGATTGTGAATTGCAAAAGGATCCTGGATGCAATAAGTTTATGAGTTCTGGTTAATAGTTCCGTCAGGTTTGCCATATCGCAATTGCACATCGCCCCGCCACGTTCACAAACCATAAGCCCACCGGTTCTCGCCGATTGTGATTTGCGATGGGACAGTTGATGCCGATAGATTATAGACTGTCGCGCAGTGAAATTTTCGCTCAGTTAGCGCTTTTTGGAGCTAATTTGTAGGATCATGCCGAAAATGGGGCAATTTGTGGAGCTAATATTGGGAAAACAAGGAGAAGTCATAACTTCTTCATTTTTTCACCAAATTGGATGCAAAAAGAGGTTAGATAGCCATTTTTGGACATTCTAGACTCATTGGAGCAGGTTTTAGAAGCATTTGAGCATTGTAAACACATCTTTTTACACTTTTGAGCATAATAGAGAGACCCGAGCCATTGGAAGCTGGACCAAGGAGATGTAGCCCAGGAGGGGTGAAATCCTTTATCATGTTCCTTTTGTAATGTGTTTTTGATGATTTTCTATACATGTTTATGCTTCTTTTCAGTCTCTTATTTATGTTAAATTTCTCATAAAATTAACATAAAAACTCATCATTTCACTTGCAAAAATTCATGAATCCTTAAGCACAATGAAAGAATTTTGTTTCTAATCTGAGGAGGATCTTAGCACAAAAATCTAATATTCTAAATTATATCATTATGCCACCTCTTCCTCTAGAAGAATATTGTGCTTGATTATTCTCTTTTTGTGCGAGGCACACAACTTTTTCAGAAGAATGAGCAATTGTCTTCCTCTTCTAAAAATATTTCTCTGTTTTCGCAAAATTCTCCACAAGAGAGTCAAAAGTAATCTCTTTAAGTTGGCCTCTAGCTTGTAATGATTCAAGATAGTGAGAATATGTGGGATATAGTGCCTTGACAAAATATTTGAGAGGAACATCCATTTTAACTCGAGTGGCTTATACATCATGCATAATAGCTCTATTTCATAGGATAGGGCAAGGGGATCATCATATTTCAATCAATATTTAAGACTTTTATCATTAGCTATACTACCTCACGCTTTGAGTGTGAGTCAAATAAGTATTTCAACTTATTTAAAGCATTAAAAGCATTGGTAATTGGTGCGATTTAACGACTCACCTCTCCATTTAATGATGAAAAAGTCAAGGCATAGGTTTACTGTTCTTGTTCTCCCTATGGTGAGTTATTTGTCTATTATGGGATTTGTAGGCATATTGTCACCTTTTCCTTCACAAACTGATTTCCATAATTCATTGAAAATGAGGGTATTCTTTATCTTTCTAGACCATTCATGGTAGGTCTCTTTGTGAGTGAGAACTGATTTAACTATTGATATGAGAGAATGCATTATTAAATAAAGTTCAAACAAATAATAATCAATGTACCAATGCAACAATATTACAATCAAAAACCAATGTGAAATAGTTCTTAAATAAATCAATACAAATGATTTCTCTCCTCTTGTGCACAATATTGAATACAATTCCACAACCATGTGAGTGTAGATAGTCTATTTTCACCTTCAGTCACAACTTTAACATAAACTTACTCGCAGATAATGTAGACAACCAATATATATACAATGCAAAGGTATATAACCAATTGTCATATAAAAATAAATCAATTTAGCATACAACTAATTGCTCTTCAGTATGAATATACCATATCAACTTATTCAACAAAAAAATGAATGGGACCCTCAACAATAGTTTAACACATAGAGTATACACCAATATGACATACAAACTATTCAATGCACATAACTCACTGCTCAATGCACGTAATTCACTACTCAAAACACATACAATGTCAAACTATTCAATGCACATAACTCACTGCTCAACACACATACTTCGCTGCTTAGTGCACATATAATGTCAAACTATTCAACTCACATACCATGTAAAATTATGCACGGAAACTGATATTATATGCGCATATATAATAAACCACGTAGAGAGCATATGAATAGACTCTTCAAATCCTTGTTGGATATGGCGAGCTGCAAAAACTGAATACGCTGGAAATGGAGACAGTCTTCATTCTTCACTGGAGATGGTGATTTTTCTTCTACAAGACTGCAAAGATAGCACCACTGTGTGAAGAGATTGTGGAGGATATACTTTGTGTTGAAGGTTACGATTGACATGTTAATGCTTGTAGGAAATAATAATGGAGTTACAAGGGAGACGGTGCAATGGTAAACAAGACACAATGCAAAGGAGTTACGAGGGTAGAGAAATTCCAAGTTGAGACCTGCACTCATAAACCATATTAGGACATGTATAATGGTAACTCCAATTTATTATTATTATTATTAAGAATATCATTAATATATATATATATATATATATATATATATATTTACATATTTACAATATGTTTTCCCAATCTTGAAGGATTACGTGTCAACAATATCTTAGTGAGCCATATCTCATTTTGTATATATATATATATATATATATATATATATATATATATATATATATATAGACACACACACACACACACACATAGGAGTGAGACACTTGGGATTCAAATTCCAAGGTATTTTCATATTGTCATTTTGTATTTACATATTTACAATATATTTTCCCAATCCTGAAGGATTACGTGCCAACATTATCTTATTAAGCCATATCTAATGTAAAAGGAACCAAATTACTTCACACAAGTATCACCTCTAAATGTATTATTAGCTTAGGGTTTGTAAACAAGTTACCATACTTAGATATGGGAGGGTTATTGATGCCAGCCTAAGCCGCATATACCATATGATGCAGCCTAAGCTGCATATACCCACAATATGCAAATAAAATTGCACGTCATATACATGTCTCTATCATGTCCCAAGACGAACACCAATATCAATGGTGAAACCCTCTTAAACCAAAGTTTAAGTCTTTTAATTTAATATCTAAGCGGAAGCTATCAAACTTTACCATAAAAAATTAATCCCACTTATTTATATTATAAGTCCCATATAATAGAAATATTTCATAACCCATACTTAAAACCTTACCTTTCCGCCACTCGTCAAACCTTTGCACATATATCAATGCTCTCCTTAGCACATTAAATCTCCACCATCGATCTCATTCCTCAATTCGACGGTTATCGCATCACCTGATCGCTAACTAGCTTAGCCAATCTCCACCACTGATCTGTCTTGCTTGATCCAATGGCTATTGTTTCACTCGCTCGCCAACTAGCTTGGCTGATCTCCACCGTTGATCAATCCCACTCGATTTAACGACTATCGTGTAATCTCACGTGAAATCTTTCTCGATCGATATCAGATCGAGAGCGTGCAAGAAAAGTAGTTTTCTCGTGCTAAGTGTCGGCTGCTAAGGTTAATTGCGTAGAACTTAGAAATACCGCTTCCCACCTTTACGATGGGCGAGATACCACTTACCATCTTTTCAAGAGCGCTCCGTCCTTCTTCTAACATGTTAACCTGCGCGTACTTTCGGAAGCGATATGTGTCTGATCACCCATTAAACGGACGATCCGATCACTCTGAACCTTAAACTCTTGACTTCATTTTATGCGACTTAATCCTAGTCTTCTATCTCCCTCGCTCTCGTTCATTGATCTCACTGATCTAACGGTTCCTGTGCACTATCACTTTAGTACTTCTTTGTTTCACTAATTTTGATCTTTGATTGATCTTCCACTTGATTTCTTCCTGAACTTTGTTCTGCGTATTCTTTCAACGTTACCACTCCTGAGCTCTGATTTGGTTATTCAATCAGACTCCAATACTATCCGATCATCACAATACGCCTCTGAGCACTGTCCTCTCTCTCAGATTCTTCTTGAATTCCCTGCACACTTATGTTATGCATAATTACTCTAATCCACACACAATTTATAATTCAATTACTCCACACAAACTCAGAAATTGCACTTCTGTATTAATAAACAAACATTTACACAAGAATTTCTTTCTCGGCCTGATCTTCTATATCAGTGGCCTTTCCTTTCCTGCCCGTAGGCTTACAGTCAAACCCTATCTAACCTCTAACTGACTGACTGACTGACTACTCTATGCCTTTTAGGCTTACATTTATACAAAAGGTTCTGTTAACCAATTCTAGTTCAGATCCGTAATTTGCTGAACTAAATCCTAAATATCTTCTAAGTCCACTTTTGACTCCAGTAATCCCTAAGAATCCTCTCTAGTTCCACAAATCACGAAACCAATTCCTAATCTAAGACTTACAATTGATTTCCAAATCTCTCAATCCCCACTAATCACTCATCATCACTCATGTTCTCCTACATTCGAGAGCATTTACAAATATCCTCATAATATCTAATTAATTCCTATTCCAATCACTCAAAACATTAATAATTATGTACATAGGAATCCAACTTCCTTGAAAACACAAGACCCCCTAAGTTAACTAGAATATAATGAAATTGTTGAGTTGAATGCTCCCACATCAGTTATCTAGTGGACCTATTAGGTGTTCCCAACCCCAAGGAGAGGAACAATTATATTTTCCCAGTCCTGAAGGATCATGTGTCAACAATATCTTAGTGAGACATATTCTCATTTTATATTTACACACACACACACACACATACACACACACACACACACACACACACACACACACACACACACACACACACACACACACACACACACACACACACACACACACACACACACACACACACAGGAGTGAGACACTTGGTATTCACATTCCAAGGTATTTTCATATTCTCATTTTGTATTTACATTTTTACAATATATTTTCCCAATCCTGAAGGGTTACGTGTCAACAATATCTTAGTGAGCCATATCTAATGTAAAAGGAACCAAATTACTTCACACAAGTATCACCTTCAAATGTATTATTAGCTTAGGGTTTGTAAACAAGTTACCATACTTAGATTTTGGAGGGTTATCTAGTGGACCTATTAGGTGCTCCCAACCCCAAGGAGAGGAACAGTTCCTAGGTTGATCCATCAAGCACTAAATGTGAGTGGTTAGTGGCATGGTGGGGATTTACTTCATGGAGGATGTCACAGTATTTGCATGGGCTATGGAATTCCATCATTCTTGAGCATTATAATGTGAAGAGGGAGAAATTTTGGGACTTTATTTACTCCTTTCCTCAACCCATTTTTACCACCCCTCTTGTGCACCTTCTTCTTCATTGATTTCCATTTCTTGCATAAATTTGGATATCAAATTGTATTTATGCGTCAATTAACCCTTAAATATGAATTAGTTTATTACTGCTTGGGGTTAAAACATTCATATTTCCTTTTCATTTTGATTTCTCATGAATTAGCTAGGAATTGGGTGAAGGCTAATGAGGTGGGTAAAGATTAGGCTATTATTTTTTCCATACATTTTATTACATCCCAAACAATTTTTATTGTATTTTATATTTATGGATCATGCTATTTCTTTCCTTTCTATTGTATCAACCTCTTAGTGAATAATTTATACACCCTTACTAAAAAAAGAGGAAAATAGGGAGCTGATACTGGTGATAGATAATAATCAACTTTGAAATGGGATTTTGATATGTTAGGTCCCTATAATACTAGTGTAGCCCTTGTATTGTTATTGTTGTACCCCAACGAAGCCCAATATTTTTATTTTTGTGCCCCATAGAAGCCCACTACTATCAATGTTGTGCCTTAACAATATTATTTTTATGTAGGACCTAATTATATTGGGACCCTTTAGACTCTTATATGTACCAATGAGGTCTTGTCATTTGAATCATCCAATAATTGTTCATTTATGTGATGTAAAAGGAGGATTTCCCTAAGTGGCTTATTATCAAGGCATTGATATATTTCTTCTTATGTTTTTGTGTTATTTTGATATGAGTACATAACATTTGGTATTAGAGCTCTGGATCCTAGGGTTTTGCTGCTATAAATAAGTCATCTTGGAATTTTTTCCATAAATTTTTTTCCTACAAGGTTTTAGAAGGTGAAAATTTTACCACATGGAGGTGAAATATCCATGAACATTGTGTCAAAATTTCAAATATTGGTTCACTATATTTTTAGAGATATGGTCCAAGGAACTTAGGGTTTCAGAATACTCCTAAATTCTGTCTCAATCGAGTGTCCTCTATAAAATAATCATATATTTCTCTTCGAGTATAAAATTTGAATTGCATAAAAATTGAATGGAAGAGAATGGTATTTGTATTTTAGGTATGATTTTCAGGTCCGAATGCTAAAATAGTGACATGTGGCATCCCGTACAAGTTTGCTATACTGAACTATTCCATAATTAGGTCATTGTGGGAGATTTGGCATAGCTTTATATTGAAGAATCCAATCACGGTCTAGTTAGCAGAGTTAGAAAGAAGACATAGAGAGCCACCTAAGGATGAAATTTCAAACCTCGGGAGGCTGAAATTATAGAGATACAATGATTTCAAGATTAAGCAGGGCAAGAAGCTCAAAATCAAGCTCCTAAAAGTAAAAAATGTGTGTATTTTTAAAATTGCATAAATTTTCTTTGAAAAATCAGTTGAAGTAATTCAAAGGGTGTAGTGAAGCATATATATTATTATTTTGTTCCAAAATTACTTGCAAACAAAAAATGACCCATTAATCCCCAAAAAACTCTACTATGACGTATGAAGAAGAGGAAGAAATACAACATGGTATATCAAAATTATGGGACCACGTGCCACAAATTTCACTCACACAAATAGCAACCAAATATTAACTAGAAGAAATGATGAATGTTAATATGGATGGTTAAAAAGCGAAAAATAAAAGGGTACATGGAAGCTTTAAAGGAAGGTTTGACAAAGTTGCTACAAGAAATGCTTCATTGTGGTGACAAGGTGTTTCATGAAACTCATGATGCGAACAAAAGGAATGTGAATCATGATTTTAGAGACTCCAAAATTCGATTGAATACCAACCAAATTCCAATGATCGATATGAGGAGGTTTGAGGGCAAGTATATGGTAACATGGATACTATAGATGGAGAAATTATTTGACCTACACAATGTGAAAAACACACAAAAGGTACACATAGCATCTTTATATTTAAAACCCAATCAGTTTGTGTGTTATCGATGGATTTGTTATCATAAATCACTTGTCACTTGCACAATATTTTTGGAGGAATTGATAACACATTATGAGGATAGAAAGAGAATTACCTTCTGTAGATAATTGATAAATCTCAAACGAAAGGGTTCAATTGTGGAGCACATTGAGAACTTCTAAATATTGAATATAAATGTATATGATATTATAGAGGAGCATCTGACTGATTTCTTCGTAGGGAATTTAAGGGATAACATCCAACATAGATTTTTCCTTTGGGAACCTAAATCATTGAGTAATGTGTTCAGGGTAGAGAGAAATATTGAAAACAAAATTATGGCAACAAGGAGGTCTACCACTCTTAACTATAAAGATGGAAGTGTTGTCACTCCCGAGCCTCCCACAACCTACAAGGTTGACACCACAACAACTGGAGGAAAAAAGAGAAAAAGGGCTTTGTTACAGTTCCAATAAGAAATACAATAAAGGTCACAAGTGTGTAGAGAAGAAATGATTTTACATTGATTGTGAAGAGAAGGAAGAAAAGGAAAAAGAAACAAAAAAAGAAGAAGGTATACACCAAGAACCAACCCTAAGGATTGGAAAAAAAGAAATAAATATGATCATATCTTGTAATGCATTGGTAGGAATTACCACTCCTCAAACTTTCAAGATAGAAGGATATATCAAGAATAAAAAGATAATATGGCTGATTGGTTCAAGTAGTACCCATAATTTTATTCATTTTAAGATAGCCAAGGATTCGATCTTATTTCTATATCCAACACTATAGTTTCAAGTGATGGTTTCATATGGAGGAACTATAAATTGCTCATGGAAGTGTCATACTATCAATATAACCATGGGGAAAAATGTACTGAATAGTCCAATGCTTTACATTCCAATGGGTGGTGCTAATGTTGTATTAGGAGTCCAATGTTTACAATATTTGGGGATCAACACTTTTAATTTTCAATAACTTCTCTTATTTTTTTTCTAGGAAGGAAATGAAATTGAATTAAGGAGTATCACAGGGAAACCTAAGAAGATAATCAATTCTAATGGCATGATAAAGCTTTTGAAGGAATAGCAAGGGGTAATTGCATAATTATGCTCACTAGATGTTCAAACACTCAAGTCATCCATTTCTTCAAATCTATAATGATTCCTTGATAAAAAGTTCAAGGTATTTGAGACTCCCAAAGGTATCCCACCTATTCGCGATCATGATCATGCTATTCACTTGATTTGAGGAAGTGTTCCTCCAAACATCACACCTTATAGATACTTTTAATTTGGAAGCTCAGTGGAAAATTCCAATCATGGGACTAGATTCCTCTTTTTGAGAGGACCAATTTTGACTTTTGAAGCACTTGATTTGGACAAGGGAAAGTGTAATTTTGAATTGAAGCCCACATGTGCACAAAATGATAGGTCGACCTAAAATAGAAATTGGAAACCATTAGATGGCTATAAATAAAATTCAAGTGAGCCTCATTTGGACATCATTATGATCATTCTTCTTTCTTTGGTTTGGATCATACAAGTCTAAGGTGGTTCGTATAGGTCCAAAATTGTAGGGCCCAAAGATCACACGTAAGATCTAGGGTTTTGGTTTCCAACCGCAGGGATGACACATGCATTTTCGGTTACAACCACAGACACATAAGCTTATGAGTGTGGTTGGAGGGTTTCAACCACATGCACGTACACTCTCTGTGTGCAGTTGGAAACTAGGTTTTGATTTTTCAATTGACCACAACTGACCACAAAATTCGGTAGTTGACTGCAAGCTTTCGAATCAATGTTTTGATTATTACATTGTTGGGTTGATCTCTTGGATGTTGTTTAGTTGACTTTCTGGATATTTTTGTGGTTGAAGATATGGATTATTGTACTCTCTCTTTGCTAAAACATTCAAGGACAATATAATAAGAAGAATATTTTTGAAAGGTTTCCCCCTTGTGGGGTTTTTCCCTGGACTCCGACCAATCATGGTGTCTCTATGTCTAAATTCTTTTCTTATATGTTTCCTTTAAGTTCCATTGCATTGATGATGACATTGTTCTTTCTATATAATTGCATATGTTGTTGAATAATGTTGTAAAAATGAATAATGTTATGATGTTGTGGTGTGAATCTAATATGTAAATGAAGAAATGCAATTATCTAAAGTAAATAAAAATATAGCCCTAAGAAAAATTAACATGGAATCAAAGTTGGGTTGAAGATCACCCCTATGAAGGCACCTTTGTTGGAAGCAAGAGAAGATGATGGAGACCTAAAAGAATGCTAGGGTTTGAAGGAAATCCTAAGCAATTTGACTATTAGGGTTTAAGGGATATTATGAGGTTAGGGTTTGGAAGAAACCTTGGATTATGACAAATATTTGAGACATGCAATATAGAAACCCTAACATGATCAGTGTGAAGATGTTCTAGCACTTGTGACATGTTTGATGTAGACCTAAATGGGATAGTCTCAATTAGGCTTGATTGCCAATGAAGTTCACCTCTCATTGAAGATAAATACTTTTTTTATTATTTATGCTACTTCTTTATGTCTTTACTCTTGTTTAGGTTTATTGATTGATCATTGATTATACTTCTTACATGTATATTTGAGTATTTGGATACTTCTAACCTCCTAATGAGATGTGATAAGTGGATCCTTATTAAGGATCATTCGAGGTGTAGGAAAAGATAGCTAGTGTAGGAAGAGAAGAGCTACAGTTGCCCATGACAAGTTATACAAAGTGCAAAGGTATCTAAATGTTATAAGGTATGTATAATATATTGTTTCAGTCGCAATATTGGATACCAAGGTAAGCCCTAAGGTATGATCGAAATATCACCTTCATAAATAACTCATGCATATGAAAGAAAATATGATCTATAGTACATGTGATATATTGGTGTACTTGATGTTTGACAAGTATTTCACATGTTAGACACAATGGATTTCCTGAAGTATGCTAGATACATTGATTTTGATATATTGTGACTTGATTATATTATTAACTACTTGTGATAAGCATGGTAACTTTGGTGATAAAAGTGTAACAATAAGATTGATGCTCAGAATCTCCTTCTTGACCTTGGCTTAGTAATTTTGACAATATGGTAAAATTGAATATCCTAACCTGATGGTTGAATAATGTGACTATGATCCTTGGGGTATGAGGGTACACTGTTAGCTTCCCTAATTATATGAGACTAACCCTTGATGAAAGTTTGATACCATGTTCATATGTAGCTAATGCTAATATGTTATGAATATGATAATAATATAATATAATCTGATTTAATGATCTAACATTTTTGCTGATGCATGACAATATTATGATAGACAAGTTGATGTTTTGAATGATGATGATTGAAGTGGCTTCCCATTTAGAGGGAGAATTTTTTCATGAGACTTTAACACCTATTATTATTTGAAAAGAAGATACTTGAATGTTGGAGGAAGTATTCTAGACATTAATAAACATCTATTGTTGTCAAAAACGGTTTTTGGTAGGTTCTAAATTTGGCAGAGAAGGGTTCTCCTAGTCTAAGCCCCAACCGCATAGAAGAAGAATTAACGATGTGGTGTAAGCATCCCAATCACACAGAAGAATGCCTATGGGTGGGGTTGTGCCTATAGGACACAAAAACTGAAGCCTTATGCATGAGATCAAGAGTGCACTAGGAGTATGATAGTCCACAAATATGGAGCAGACATATGAGTAGGGAAGTTTGAATGTTTGACTTACTATGGAAACTATGAGTGTGTTGACTAAAATTGTGTTTGTAGGGGACTGGAATTTGCATTTCAGTATGTTATTTTGATTTGATCATTGAAGTTAGTATATGTAAGTATTTGATAACAGTTGCAAGGATTTGACAAGATTTGGCTTATTGGTTTAATATAGATGAGAAATACTGTAATTTTGACATGATGCTTAACAATTCATAAATATGTTTTGTCTTATGGATTGATTGAAGTCACAGTGATAATGAATTAAGGTTTTGATCAGATTTGGTTCTTGATAATGGTAATTTTCTTTGATGTGAAATAACAGTGCTATGTAGACATAATTGACTATATATTGGCATCATTGGCATTTGGCACATTGGTTGAAGAGTAAACGGTTATGATTCAGTATGTAGTGATATCACTATGAATGGATATAAATTATACTTGGTGTATGCATTCACATCTAGGGACATAAATGATAATCATAAGGTTGACTTGGTGAGCTCTGGATTGATATTATAAATAACAATTGTTGACATGTCAAATAGATAAGGTTGTAACCTGGTACTTGGATGTGAGCTCTACTTGGGGACTTGGATTAAAAAGTTTAATAGTGATATTGACAGGAACTTTCATAGCTTTGATATTTGTTCTGGTTTGACAAGTAGACTTGGTTGATTTGATTGCACAATATTGATATGTTTGAGGGTGAGCATATTGGTTTGTTCAAGTTATATGTTTGCAGAAATCATTGTATGAAGCAAGCTTCCCAAGTCAAAGTGGTGCAAGGTATGCCTTTGATTTTGGTTTTATATGTTGATGATCTATTCTTGATAGGTAACAAGCCTCTGATGATCAAAGGAAATGGGAATAACTTTGCATGATGAAGTTTGAAAAGAGAAATATATCATGAAGCTATTAGAGAAAATTTGGAAAGTGGGAATGCAAATCCTTCGGCACCCATATAGAATTACGTTATGTAGAGTTATTACTAAACTTGTCTTTGCAACTGACAGTTGATTGAAGCATTGATGTTCTATCTAGATATTTGTTTTGCAAATAACATCTTAAGTCGATTAATGATTGATCTGCTTCATACACATTGGGTTTCCACCAAGCACCCTTTAATATATTTGCATGGGACGATCAATTTTTGGTTTGAGATATTATTCCAATGATAGATGACTACATGGATATATTGATTCTTTTGGGATCATTATTGATGAGATGAGCACATTTGGGTGTTGCTTTAGTATGAGATATGCCATGATGTTTTGGATGAGAAGTCTGTAGCTTTAAGCACGACCGAGTTTGAGTACGATGTTGCTAGCATGGTTAGCTGTGAGGCAGGTTGAAGAAACTCTTTGGAAAACTATTTTGAATAGGTTATGGATGTGAGAGTGCTACATTGAAATAATAAAGAGTGGGATCCAATGGTATAGAATCTCATATATAGCTAATATTGAGGCATCTTCATATATTGAGTCAGTTCTACTGTGCGAGGCAAGCTTAGGCTTGTGGTTAATACCTCCATGAGAGGGAGGATGAATAAGGTATTATTTTATGTCATAAATTTGTTATAGTATAATATTTTATTTGATGTCTTGCATGAACAAGAAAGCAAAGGACTGCTACTATGGGTAATGTATGAGGCATTATGATTTAAATTTTCACTAAGAAAGTAACGAAATTGAGCACCTTGATAATTTTATGATCTACAGTGTTGTCGCTCCCAGACATGGCCTCAGATTGATTAGAAGACCCGTGCCTGGCAACATCTAAATTTGGAGTGCCTCAAATGATTCACAGTAAAGGTAGACCTCACTTATATTCTATATGTATATATACTGGGTTGGTTCGTTCCTATAAAGGAGTAAAACATGGATTTATTTGTACTTCTTCCCATATACAAATCTAAGAAATATGTATAAAATAGTGGAGGCCGAGTAGTCCAAGGACTTATAGTTTAATAGACTTTTGCAGAGAAATGATAGAGGATGAGGAGGAGGAGTAACTCATCATATGGAGCTTACAACATCAAGAATTCTATGCATAACACATAGAGCTTGCAACTTTAAGAATTCCTATACTTATCTGAGTTAGAAGTAGATATAATGGGAAGAAGAGAGGCTGTGTGCTATGATTCATGAAGAGAAATTGTTAAAGATATAATTTCAATAATCCATGCAGACACTAGCATTAACAATGTTGATACAAATGAATTTGCAAGGAACTTATAGGCACATGCATAACATATTGATACCAACGAATATGTGAGGAAGTATTGAAATATTTCTAACAATATTAATTACATGAATTCAAAGAAGAAACATGAACAAAATCGGTTTTAATAGAGGGAGAACATACTATAATACTTGGAGGGGGAAACACCACCATTTCTATTCATATTATGGAAAATCTGTATTGTAAAGCCATACCGAATGAAAATAACATATAGTGTCCTTTAGAATTTTTGAACCTTTTCTAAGTCTTGATTTTCCCTATTTATCTATATAGGGGACAAAGAACATTCATTACAACAAAATATCTCTAGTCTAGACTCAATTGTTAGGTCGACTAACTGTCTTAGTCATAAATGGCTTTGTGGCCCAAAATATTACAGAATTAAATGCCTCAGGAAAGGAGGCACATGACAGTACAACAATAAATAACCATAAGGTGAAAAATATATAAATATATCCTTGCCCATCCTATGATCATCTTTGCTGTAGGAGCTGTTTTACTTAAGGCATGGCTTCCTACATTGCTTCACCAAACTATGTCTTTCTGCCTTTATTTCCTTCGGCGTTGGCTTCCGAATTTGTGTCATTGTAGGCTTCTTTTGGATCATCCCATCCCGTGCTTTGAATGCACCATATGTTTTTCTTAAAACCATAGTTGCCGACCCATCACACCCTTTAAATCCCTGTCCTGCACTATCGGCACCTTGATGTACCGGGTGAGTCTCTCTTGATGGCAATATGGGGGAACTTCCTAATTTTGGCCTCTATTTGTACAAAATGTTGTGAAACAAGCGTAACCCAACCTCCCTTAGCCCTTTTCACTTTAGATCCCCTTTTGTAACGTTCTCCATATGACCAGAGCCTGGAACCAAGGGCTTAGCCCTTCGGGCGCTAAGGTTTTCCACTTTTGCTATGGGGGGCGTTTTCATTTATAATACCATAAATGCCTTTGATAACTCTTTATACCACATTGGCTGATATCCTAGATGCGAAATGTTTATAGACCATGCCATAATAACTTATCACATCCCAAGACCTTTTTCCTTATTGCAATGATAATCACAGGCTGGGAGGGATATCAACGGAGAATGAACTTTCACTTTGCGCGATCGCTGATAGCCGATATTGGGGTAATTTCATCACTGTTGTGTGTCACCCTATGAGTGGTGACACGTGTTCTCCTGGAAGTGGCCCCATAGGACCCTTGAAAATGCTGAAACTAACTGTCACGTGTCCTCCATACTACCATGTCATTGATGACGTCAACTTCCATGTCAGTCATCAGGACCAATCACCTTGTGCCATGTGGCCCCCAAGAAGAGAGAGAAAATGGCCTGCCTAACCCTATTTTTTGCATGGGTTTCCTTTGTAAAATGATTTTGGCCTCCCTTGTTCCGGGTACTATGCAATGGAGAGGTTCCGATTTGGATTTAAGTGCTCCTATGGCCTAGAAGATGGTTTCAAATTCAATTCTCTTGGGAAACCTTGACCACCTAAAACACCCAATGCAGTGAGTGACAACATACAGAATGCAGGGCTGATCGAGGATACTTAACTAACTTTTCCCCCTTGTCTAAGCTCCTAGGGTGTGGAATTGAGATGGAGGGATCCTAGGGTTGAGGGATCTTTGGACAATAGGATATCACACCTATCTGTTAACCATAGGGTGGAAGATGTTGCTCCCCTATATTGGTCTATGCAAATGATACCCTAATTGGCATCATGCACACAAGTCGAGCTTGTTGGGATGGTCACTCCCCATCTTGCCAACAGGTTGAGAGAGAGCTTGGGGGTGTTTTATCCTTACCTTTGGTAAGTAGGGTATCTCACCCAATTTGGTTATGATGCAGGTGTTCTACCACATGACTCTTGAGGGTCACTATTGGGAATATTAGTGGGAAATAAGATGGATGAGATATTGATTAACATAGGGTGGAGGACATTTGCTACCCTATGCGATGAGTCTTATTGCTCGACATAGGGTGGAAGATATGTTCTACCCTATGAGATGACTTGGGGTGAGAGTGTCCCATAGGACCTTCCTCATTGTCATTGGATTCCGACTTGAGACCAAGCTCCCCGATGTGGTGTCAGGTTGAGATGTGCTCCTTGATGTCAATATGGATTGATGTAAGCTCTTCGATGTTGTTGATGTGAAATGAGGGTGGTGTCTTAAGCTCCCATTCAATGTTAAATTCTTCTTCTTTTAGATTCGAGAGTGTTCAACATATGAGAAAATATAAGCATGGATAAGCATAGATGAGATGATATAAGCAATGATGCAATTTGATGACGAGGTACTTGAGATAAGATATGATTTAATGACATGATACTTGCGATGATTACATGATGTAGTTGGAATTCTTCCCTAGATGAGAGGGAGTGTTAATTTGGTAGCTCAGTGACAAATTCCCATCATGGCACTAGATTCCTCTTTTTGAGAGGACCAATTTTGACTTTTGAAGCACTTGCTTTGGACAAGGGAAAGTGTATTTTCGAATTAAAGTCCACATGTGCACAAAATGACAGGTTGACCCAAAAGAGAAACTGGAGACCCTCAGATGGCTATAAATACAAGTTAAGTGAGCCTCATTTGGACAATATCATGATCATTCTTATTTATTTGGTTTGGCTTGCACAGGTCTCAAGTGGTTCATGGAGATTGGTTTGTATAGGTTTGAAATTGCAAGGTCTGAAGCTCCCACGTGAGATCTAGGGTTTTGGTTTCTAGTTGTAGGGATGACACATACATTTTTTGGTTGCAACCGCAAGCATGTAGGCTCATGAGTGTGGTTGGAGGGTTTCATTGGCAAGTATTGGCGTTATGATACAGATTTGGCTCTATGACATAGGTGTTGTCCTTGATGGCAACTCACACAGATGACAGATCACAGTTCAGGCTCACAGAATGAAGAAAGAGAGGTATACGTAGGTTCCCAATTGACCAAGACACATGTACATGTGGGTTCGCAGACCAAAAGGCGCGTATAACGTACACACACACTTTCACGGAAGGAAAGGCACATACATGTTGGAAAACTTAGTTTTGGTCTGTGGTATTTGGTCCATGGTATTGGTCCAAGATATCTTATTCGAAGTGTTAACCCTAGGTATTTAGTCTAAGGTATTGATTCTAAGTGGTTTTGGATCATGGTATTGAGTAAGGCCTAAGAATCTAAAATGAGGGGAAGATCAGTAGGCAAAGGAACTCAAGCATTGAATATCTAATGAAGAGTAAGATCTAGAATACAGGTCATTGGGTTATGGTACACAATTGGATTTGAATCAAGGATGAACCTGAGCGCTTGATGAAGGATAAGTTCTATTGATGGGTCAAGATCTTAAGGCTTGAAGAGAAGTATCTTTGTGTGGTTTGATATTTTATCAGAATAACTGGCGCATGTTGTAATATGTAAATATGATGATCTGGGTATAACTGATGTCTGGAATTGTTAAATCATCATTTATAGATCTGTACGTAGGTTCACTTTAGCAAAGGCATGTATACACGTTGGTTTTGCATAAAAAAACAACGTATATGAATATTCGCCTTGAGATAATGGCGTATCTACGCAGGTTCGACACATTGGAGTAGTGTATATCTTAGAATAAAATATGCTTTAGCTACTTCTGTTTGATGTTGCAGTGTTCTGGGTTCTGGCTTGGGTTCTGGTTACTGGTACTGTATTATGGTTACAGTATCTGAGAAATGATTGATTGATTCAGTTTTGGTTGGTGCAAAGGAGATTGGTTGATGCAGATATAATTGATGGTTGATTGATGTTATTGATGGATCCAGTCTGAAAATTTATGAAACGTGGTCCTTGGAAGAAAAGAGAAGGTTGTAGCCTTCTGTAGGCCAACACCTACGCACTAGTAAACACATCAGCTAGTACAAGAGTGAGGGGGTTGTAGCTCCTTTCCAGGAGAAGCTGGAGAATGTGAGAAGGTTGTAGCCTTCTATAGGTAGAAGCCTGCGTACTGGTATAAGACTGCACTAGTACAAAAATTGTAAAAAGAAGTTTCTTATTAAAAGAAGATAGAGACGATTGCAGCAGGTGGTTTTCACCCACATTGGGTTTCCACCTTATATATTGTGTTCATGTGTGTGATTGTCTGTTCTGTTTTCACTGCACCTGGTTATTGTTTATATGGTCATGATGTATAGATTAAAGATCAACATATGATGAATTAACTAAGTTATAAGTTTGAAGGGTATATGTTAGTTGCCTTAAATACAGTTGCATATACACGCAAGTTTGATTAAATGAAGTAGCGTATATAAATCTAAAATGAAATATTATTGACTTGCTAATACTGATTCACCCCCCCCTTCTCAGTATTATTTCCAACAATTGGTATTAGAGCAGGTCCTTCAGAAGAAGCTTGATCACTTGAAGGAAGATCTATCATCATGAGTAACTACGAAAGAGAGGGATCCATTAGACCACCAATATTTGATGGGAGAAACTTCGTTTATTGGAAGTTAAGAACTACATCCTATCTTCAATCTCTTGGAACAGATGTCTGGGAAATCGTAAAAGGAGAATATACATTTCCATCAGCAATTCCTACAGATACGACAGGTAAAAAGCAATATGAAACCAATGCCAAGGCTGTCAATACATTATTGGGGAGTCTGTCACAATCAGAATTTGTCAAAGTTATGCAGCTCAAAACTGCCAAAGAAATATGGGACAAGATCGTTCTAAGCTATGAAGGAGACAATCAAGTAAAACGTGCAAAACTATAATCTCTCAGAATTCAATATGAAACTCTCAAAATGCACAATGATGAAAGTATAGCTAATTACTTCTAATGTATAGATGAGATTGTTAATTTCATGAATAACTTGGGTGAAGAGATAAAAGGAGTTACTTTAGTTGAAAAGGTTTTAAGATCCTTCTCTACTAAGTTTGAATCAAAAGTTTCTGCCATAGAAGAAAAACAGGATCTTCAGAGTATCACTATGACACAGCTGGACGGAATCTTAACTGCTTTCGAAATGAGAAAAGGAGGTCCAGCAGACATGAGAGAAGCCACATTCAAAGCTTCAGGAAGAGAAGAACTCAATGAATCAGGACGTATTTCAGAAGAAGAGGAAGAAGCAAACTTTGTCAAAAACCTTCAACGGGATTCTGGAAGATTCAGAGGTAAACTACCTTTCAAATGTTTTGCTAGTGGAAGAGTCAGTCACTATGCTGCCAAATGTCTACATAAAGACGATAAAGATAAGGAATCAGCAAAATGGAATAGAAAACAAAGTGTAAGTAAGAAGAGCTACTATATGCATGAAGATAGTGATGGTTTATCAAACAGTGATGAAGATAATAATGACTATAGACTACTGATGACTTTTGAAGATGATGATTTCTTGGATGTTTTAGATGAAGATAATCTTTATGAAGAAATATCTAAACTCAAAATCTGTTAAGAAGAAAAGAGTATGATTATAGATACTCTGACATTCCAACTTGCTGAAAGAGAAAAACACAATGAAAAACTAGAATGTGAAATTGTGGGTCTAAGAAAAGATATTGAGAAAACAAAAGCTCTCAATCTCAGATTTGCTAAATGATTAGAAACTTTAGATGAAATTATCAAAGTGCAGCATTCTCCTCTAATAAATATATGTCTTGGATATACTGAAGAAGCATCTCAAGCACATACGACGTCAACCTCCACTAAAAACTATCTTGACGCAGCAAAGAGTAGTGAACATTTTGACAATCGTCAACAAAGGCATAAAGCAGTTCACCAAGTAAATCGGGTTCAATCTACTTCAAGGATGAATAGTTGTTACAACCAACCTAAGGTAAATCATACTCAATTTGCTTCAAGAATGAATCACCAGGTCAGTAAATTTGATAATTGCAGGAACTTCTTTAATGGCCAACGTTTTTCATGTCATAACTTTGGACACAAAGCTGCTCAATGTGTTGCCTACAAGACCATCATGACTTGAGAAGCACAAAATCAAAGGAATGTGACAGGGATCATGAAAAGGACCTACAATAACTTTTTGCTTCTTGAAAATGAAATAGAATGCTTTATCTGTAACAACTTCGGTCATGAAGATTTTGAATGCAGGAGTAAATTTCGGGAAACATCTCAGAAGGAGAAAAAATCATTAAGTCCCACAATATGGAGAAAGAAAGAACCACAAACATAAAGATGTGGTATAGCACTGTATGCAAAAGGATAAGAAAATCAGTGGTACATCGACAGTGGATGCTCGAAACACATGATAGGTGATAAAGAAAAACTTCAGTCATATAATGCCTTAGAAAAGGAAAAGAAGGTCTCATTTGGAAATGACACTCCTGCTATCATAAAAGGTAAAGGTTCTGTTCTCTTAAAAGAAAAGGTTAAAGCTGGGAATGTTATGTATGTTGATGATCTAAATCATAACCTATTGAGTGTCAGTCAAATGTGTGATCAAGGAAATGATGTAGTATTTCGATCAAATGGATGTGTTGTTCGTGAGCTTGATACAGGAGAAACCGTGATCAAAGGCATAAGAACTCCAAACAACTTATACATACTCAAGGGAGGAAAACAACAATGCTATCTAAGCAAAAATGATGAACACTGGCTATGGCACAAAAGAATGGGGCATCTAAGCTTCCCACAAATAAGGAAAGCATGCAAATTCCAGGTTGTTCGTGATCTTCCTGATATCAACATTCCAGAAAATACAATTTTCGAATCATGTCAATTTGGTAAGCAAACTAGAGCACATTTCCCTGAGAAGGAAGGATCAGCTAGTAAGCCTCTTGAACTTGTTCATACTGATTTATGTGGTCCATCAAGGAAAAATTCACCTCGTGGAGAAGAATACTTTATATTGTTCATTGACGATTTTTCTAGAATGTGTTGGATAGGACTTCTAAAGCATACATATGAAGCATTTGAAAAGTTCAAAGCCTTCAAAGCTTTGATTGAAAATGAATCAGATCGCAAAATCAAATGCCTCAGATTTGATTGAGGAGGGGAATTTACCTCGGATGAATTCTTCGACTTTTGGGAAGAACATGGAATAAAAAGAGAATTCTCCACCACAAGGACTCCTCAGCAAAATGGAGTGGTAGAAAGGATGAACAGAACTGTTCAAAAAATGGCTCGCGCCATTCTAAATGAGTCTGGAACTCCTGCAACCTTCTGGGGTGAAGCTGCATTTGCTGTCGTCACTATCCTCAACAAAGCAAATGTTTAGGTAAACAACACTCAAACTCCACATGAACTTTGGTATAGTAAGACTCCTACTGTAAAATACTTCAAATTTTTTGGAAGCAAATGTTACATCAAAAGGACTGATGAAAAACTTGGCAAGTTTGAACCTAGAGCAGATGAAGGCATTCTCCTTGGTTACTCTTCCCGAAGTAAAGGCTATAAGCGTTATAATAAAATACTTGGGAAAATTATTGAAAGTATTGATGTTGTGGTTGATGAAGCAGGCAAAAATCCAAAGTAGGTAAAAACTGAAGAGTGTGAAGAAGATGAGGATTATCCTTCCACATCAAATTAGATTAATTCTGAAGAAGAAGAAACCAGTGAAGCACCAGAAGAATAGATAACGACAGAATAAATGACTCCATCCAGATATGTTCAGAAAAATCATCCAGAGACTCAAATTTTGGGACAGAAAGAGGCAGGTGTGCAGACAAGAAGAACTATTACAGAAGCTTCAAGCTATCTAGCATTTCCTTCCTCCATCGAACCTAAAAATGTAAATGAAGCATGCAAAGATCAATGTTGGGTCAAGGCCATGAATGAAGAACTTGAGCAAATTGAAAAGTATAATACTTGGGAATTAGTTCCTAGACCTCATGATAAGAATATCATAGGAACCAAATGGATATTTAAAAACAAGCTGAATGAAAATGGTGAAGTTATCAAAAACAAGGCCAGACTTGTTTGTAAAATATATGCTCAACAAGAAGGTATAGATCTTGAAGAAACTTTTGCACCTGTTGCTAGAATTGAAGCCATAAGAATGTTCCTTGCTCTTTCTAGCTTTCAGAAATTCAAAGTATACCAAATGGTTGTAAAATCTGCATTTCTTAATGGAGACTTAGAAGAAGTATATATTGAGCAACCATATGGATTCATCCTTGGAAATGATCCAAAACTTGTATGCCGACTCAGAAAGGCTCTCTATGGTCTAAAACAAGCTACAAGGGCCTAGAATTACCGTCTTGACAAATACCTCCATCAACAAGTTTTTTCAAAAGGATCAACTGATAACAATCTATATACAAAGATTGATAATGATAAATTGCTAATACTTGTAGTATATGTTGATGATATCATTTTTGGTAGCAATGAAGAAGCCATGAGTCAAAAATTTTCTTTGGTAATGCAGCAAGAATTTGAAATGTCCCTGCTTGGTGAGCTCACATGTTTTCTCGGCCTACAAGTTCAACAAAATAAAGATGGTATTTTTCTATCACAAACCAAGTATCTCAAGAAGATCTTTAAAAAATATGGCATGGAAGATTCTAAACCAGTATGTACCCCCATGGTAACAGGATGCAGTCTTAGCTCAAATGATGAATCAACAGTAGTACATCAACCAACCTACAGATCCATGATTGGAAGTTTTCTTTATTTAACAGGTACCCAACTAGACATCATGCATGTAGTGGGAATAGTTGGAAGATTCCAAGAAAATCCAAAGGAATCACACCTTCAGGCAGTCAAAAGGATCTTCAAATATCTTCAAGGAACTCAGAATTTTGGTTTATGGTATCCTAGGGATACAAATCTTACACTTCATGCATATAAAAATGCAGATTGGGCAGGAAGCGTGGATGACAGAAAAAGCACTAATGGTGGTGTGTTCTATATGGGTTCCAGATTAGTGTCTTGGTTTAGCAAGAAACAAAGTTCAATTGCATTATCTACAGCTGAAGCAGAATATGTGGCTGCTGCATCTTGCTGCACACAACTCCTTTGGATGATGCAAACATTGCAAGACATTCAGATCACATGTACTCCACCCATATCCATTCTATGTGATAATACAAGTGCAATCAGTATTTCAAAGAATCCAGTCATGCATTCCAAGACCGAGCACATAGCCATCAAATATCATTTTCTACGTGAACAAGTGCTTGAACAAAAGGTCAAATTAGAGTATGTTACCTCCAAAGAATAGGTTGCTGATATATTCACCAAATCACTGCCCAAAGAGACATTTGAATGTCTCAGATAGAAGCTGGGAGTAGTTGATGCATCATCTTGTTGTTAAAAATTATCTATTTCAGAGAAAAGTGGTTGTACGTGAGTTTCATGAAGCGTATCTGCGTACATACGCTGGTTGTTGTGGATACAGTCGCGTATATGTTGGTTTGAAGAAAAACAGTGGATGAAAGGAGTCTGATATGGGTCTGACAGTGATCATCTGGCATAGGTTTAGGGGGAGCATATACTTATAATAATGCATTGTTGGCATTATCTTAGAAGATCTTGGTACAAATTCATAGTTGTTTTTTATTCAGGTGGAACAGGTTCAGGGGGAGATCATGGTTGCTGGTCTGGATGGTGATTGACAGATGCTACTAATGATAGTTACTGATAACTATCATAGTCTTGTTTTAAGATATTTGGTCTCTATGTCATGTATATCTTTTATTGTCAAGGTCATGAAACGACCTATTTTGTTTCCCCACTATGCATGGGATGGATGATGTAATGTTCTTGTTCTGACATGTATAATAATTTGGTATATACCCACTTGGTTGGGTGGATGAGTCAAACTTGGTATATCCCCACTTGGTTGGGAGATGGATGTATGTATGAGTCATTAGTGATAGGAAGGTCCTTTATGATGTATGTATAGAGTCATCTTTTTGCAGACCTTGCTTATATTCAGGGGGAGCATGGACAACACACTTCAACATATCAGAGAATTCAGCATGTACTCAGGGGGAGCATAACCCTTTTCCCTTGATGAAAATGGGGGAGAGTGACTTAGGGTTGCCATCAAGTCCAAAGGTGGAGATTGTTGGCATTATGATACAGATTTGGCTCTATGACACAGGTGTTGTTTGTTATGGCAACTCACACAGATGACAAATCATAGTTTAGGCTCACAGAATGAAGAAAGAGAGGTATACGCAGGTTCCCCATTGACCAAGCCATGTGTACATGCGGGTTCGCAGACCAAAAGGTGCGTATAGTGTACACACGCACTTTCACGGAAGGAAAGACGCGTACATGTTGGAAAACTTAGTTTTGGTCTGTGGTATTTGGTCCATGGTATTTTGATCCATGGTATTGGTCCAAGGTATCTTGTCCAAAGTGTTGACCCCAGGTACTTAGTCCAAGGTATTGATTCTAAGTGGTTTTGAACCATGGTAATGAGTAAGGGCTAAGACTATAAAAGGAGGAGAAGATCATTAGGCAAAGGCACTCAAGCATTGAATATCTAATGAAGAGAAAGATCTGGAATACAGGTCATTGGGTTATGGTGCATAGCTGGATCTGAATCAAGGATGAACCTGAGCGCTTGATGAAGGATACGTTCTATTGATGGGTGAAGATCTTAAGGCTTGAAGAGAAGTATCTTTGTGTGGTTTTGATCTTTTATCTAAATAACTGGCACATGTTGTAATCTATAAATATGATGATATGGGTATAACTAACATCTGGAATTTTTAAATCATCATTTATAGATCTGTACGCAGGTTCACTTTAGCAAAGGTGCGTATACACACTGGTTCTGCATATCAAAATAGCGTATACGCAGGTTTGCCTTGAGATAATGGTGTATCTATGCAAGTTTGACACATTGAAGTAGCGTATACCTAATAAAATATGCTTTAGCTACTTCTGTTTGTTGTTGCAGTGTTCTGGGTTCTGGCTTGGGTTTTGGTTACTGTTACTATATTCTGGTTACAACATTTGTTAGAAAATTATATATTACGGAGCAATGGAACACATAAAATATTGTAGAAATATAAACACATAAAACGCATAAAACAAGAGAGACACAGATATACGTGGTTCACCCAGTTTGGGCTACATCCACAGAGAAACAACCAGTCCTTCTTTTATTATATTATCCAACAAACTGAAGAGATAAAACCTACAACAGATCCGTTGTAACACCCTCTTCGCTCTCAATCTCCTCTCTCTTCCTCACTCAGAACACCAATCTACATAGATGCAATACAATTCCCTCATATATAGTGAGGGGTTTCCTTCTAGGGAAAAAAAACCTAAACTAAACATAACTTCCACCTTCAGATCATCTACCTAATGAACGGCCTAGATTGACTAGAAATTACTAGACTTTTATAAGGCAATTTTACATCTATTTTTAGCCTCGGGGGCATTGCTGTCGAACCCTCGCCGGAGGACTGCTGGCCCCCCCCCGGACCCCAGCGGGGGGGACAAGTCCCCTCCGCACCCCCCGTGTGGAGGGGTGTACAGTCTTCTTGGGGTATACATCTGTCTGAGACCTTTGAATACAGAAGATAATCAGGCTCCACACCCAACAATCCCCCACTTGGAGACTGATTATAGCAACTCCACCGCTGCTTCATTTGCTATACAATGATTCAACTTTGGACCTGGATATTTCTCATCTTCTTCATCATACTTGAAGACCAATTGAAACTAAGTAGATTCTCAATTTCTCCCTGGTTACAACTTTTGTTAACATATCTGCAGGATTCTGGCTAGTGTGTATCTTTTCCAGCATCAACTTTCCATCTTCCAATGCTGACCATATGAAATGGTACTTGAGCTATATATGTTTAGTCTTGGAATGAAATGCAGAGTTATTTGCAAGATGTATGGCACTCTGGCTGTCACTGTATAACCTGCCCAACTCCTACTTCTTACCCAATTCATCCAGAAACCTTTGTAACCAAATCATTTCTTTACTAGCCTCTGTAGTAGCAACATACTCTGCTTCTGTTGTTGAAAGTGCAACAACACTTTGGATTTTTGAAATCCAACTGATAGCTGTTCCACCTATAGTAAATACATATCCTGTAGTGCTCCTCCTGTTATCTCTGTCACCTACCATATTTGCATCAACATATCCCTGTAGAGAAATGTTTGAACCACCAAAGCATAATGCTTGATTTGTGGTACCTCTCAAATACCCGAGAATCCACTTCACTACCATCCAATGTTCTTTTCCTAGATTGTTCATGTACCTGCTTACAACTCCCACTGCATGTGCAATATCAGGCCTTGTGCAGACCATTTCATACATTAAGCTTCCAACTGTTGACGCATATGGAACTTTAGACATATGAGCCATTTCTTCCTAAGCCTTGGGACACATCTCCTTACTTAATTTGAAATGGCTAGCCAAAGGTAAAATAACTGGTTTTGCATTCTGCATATTAAACCTTTCAACACCTTTTCTATGTACTCACTTTGAGACAATGTTAATTTGCGATTTTTCTTGTCTCTAGTTATTCTCATACCAAGGATTTGTTTTGCAACACCAAAATCCTTCATTGCAAATGAGTTTGCCAATTTCCTTTTGAGTACATTTATTTCCTGCATGTATAACATGCAACAAGCATGTCATCTACATACAATAACAATATAATATAGCTGCCATCATTTTTCCTTTTGAGGTAAACACAATGATCAGAGTGCATCTAGTATAACCTTGTTCAGATATAAACCTGTCAAATTTTAGATATCACCGACTTGGAACCTGCTTTAAGCCATACAAGCTCTTCTTCAACCTGCACACTAGTTTCTCCTTCCCTTTTACCTCATATCCTTGTGGCTGCACCATGGAGAAAGGCTGTCTTTACATCTAACTGCTCAATATGCAAATCTTCAACTGCTACTAGACTTAAAATAGTTCTGTCTGAAGTAATTTTAACAACAGGAGAAAATATTTCATCAAAATAAATACCTTTCTTTTGTGCAAACCCCTTCACCACAAGTCTAGCTTTGTACCTCTATTCTCCTCCATCTTCTTCCTTTAGCCTGTAAACCCATTTATTTTGCAATGATGTTTTACCTGCAGGCAGCCTGACTAAGTCCCAAGTATGGTTATGTGCTAAGGAGTCCATCTCTTCTTCCATGGCTTGCTCCCGCTTCTTCCTCGTTTCTACCTGCACTGCTTCTTCATAACATTCTGGTTCACCAGAAGCAGTCAACAATACATAATATAATGAAGGAGAGTACCATTCAGGGGGTCTACTTATCCTGGTAGATCTTCTAACACCACTTTCAGGTGTTTGAGGTGCTTGTTGCTGTTGTAGTTGTTGTTCTGGCTGTTGATCATTATGATTTTCAGGCGCCATCAATTTTCCTGTGATATCGTCAAGCACTGTGTATTCTCTATTTTCTTTTTCTTGTTTTCTTTCCTGCAACTGATTCTTATACAAGACCTTTTCATTGAATATTACATCTCTGCTCCTAATGATTTTGTGATTTTGATAATAATATAAGCGATAACCAAAATCATTAACACTATATCCAATAAAGGTACATTTATTTGATTTTGCCTCAAGCTTTGTTCTATTTTCTTTATTAATGTGGACAAAGGCTTCACAACCAAAAGTCTTTAAAAAAGAGTAGTTTACCTTTTTACCTGTCCATGCCTCCTCTGGAATACCACCATCCAAGGAACTTGAAGGCCCTCTGTTTATTAAATAAATAGCAGTATCTACAGCATCTGCCCAAATTGTAAAGGCAATCCTGCATGCAATCTCATGCACCTTGGACGCTCCATGATTGTCCTGTTCATCATTTCTGACACACCATTTTCTTGTGGTGTTCCTGGAACTGTCTTCTCTCTGCAAATTCCATTCTCTGAACAGTCCCTATCAAATTATTTGCTGCAATATTCACCTCCATTGTCTGATCTGAGACACTTCAACCTTTTTCCTGTCTCATTTTCAACTAAAGCTTTCCATTTATTGAAAGTATCAAATACATCAGATTTATTTCGAATACAATAAATCCAGATTTTTCTGGTTGCGTCATCAATAAAAGTAACATAATAACGAGAGCCACCAAGAGATGATACCTGTGCAGGTCCCCATACATCTGTATGCACAAGCTCTAATTTTTCGCTCTTCTTTTCTTCCCAACTCTAAGGAATCTAATTCTCTTCTGTTTTCCATAAACACAATTCTCACATAATTTTAAATCAACATGCTTCAAACTTGGCAACTAATTTCTTGAGTGAAGAATCTGCATCCCCTTCTCACTCATGTGCCCGAGCCTATGATGCCACAATGCCGTATCTTCTCCTGTAGAGGTTAAAGCATTAACAAAATTAGAAATACCATTACATAAATACAATGTAGCAACCTTTTCTCCTTTCTCTATTACCAGGGATCCATTAGTGACCTTCCAGGTTTTATCTGTGAAAGTAGTTACGCAACCTTCACCTCTCAACTGCCCTGTTGAAATCAGATTTTTCTTCAGATCTGGAACATGCCTTACCTCCTTCAATAGCCACTGATTTCCATGTTGTTGTTTTATAAAAATTGTACCCATTCCAATGATTTTACAGGGTTTATCATCACCCAATCAAACCTGTCCAAAATCTCCTTGAACATAATCATGAAAATGTTTCTTAACGGGTGTGGCATGGAATGAGGCCCCTGAATCTACCACCCAGGCATCAATAATATTTTCTAATGAAAGAATCAAATCATATTGCAACGCATCACCTATTACATTCACTTCATGATTAGTTTCTTGCTGCGCGTCTCCTTCTTTTCCTTTCCGAGACTTGTAGTCTTTCTTCAGGTGTCCTTTCTTCCCGCATTTCCAGCACACTATTCCCGATCTGGACTTGGATCTGCCTTTTCTTGACTTACTACGATATCCTGGGCTCTTTCCTCTTTCCATTTTTCTTCCCTAGTCTCTGCAGTCAAAGCATTACCTGATGTCTCACCAGAGCTTTTCTGTCGCATTTCCTCGCTAAGGATTGCACCAACAACATCATCAAACTTTAAAGCACTAAATCTAGAGACAGAGTTACTAATGGCCATAACTAAACCATTCCAACTTTCTCGCAATGAGCACAGAAATAACAGAGCCCTAATTTCATCATCAAAATTTACCCCTACAGAACTTAACTGACTTGTAACTGTATTAAAATCATTTAAATGGTCTGCAACAGATCCACCTTCTGAAATCTTCATATTAAATAAACGCTTCATAAGAAATACCTTATTTGAGGCCGAAGGTTTTTGTTAGATCCCTATAATACTAGTGATTACCCCATTACTATTATAGTTGTATCCCTTATTAATTATTGTTGTGCCCCTATTTGTTATTTTTCGCCCCATAGAAACCCTCTATTGTTATTTTTGTGGCTTTATATTATTATTGTTAGGTCGGCTGGGTTATATTGTGACTCCTTAGACTCCTATATATAGAAAGGAGGTTTTTTCATTTGTATCATCCAAGAATTGTTCATTTATGTAATGTAAACAAGGTTGCCCCCTCGAAGAGGCTGAATTTTAAGGCGTTAATCTATCTTTTCTATCTTTTTCTTGAGCTGGTTTCATAACATTTGGTATCAGAGCTTTGGATTCTAGGGTTTCGCTGCTCCAAACAGGTCATCGTGGAATTTTCACTATAACTTTTTTTTGCGATGTTTCAGAAGCTAAAAAAAAAACCCATTTGAGAAGAAATCATGCTGAATCTCGGATCCAAATTTCCGAGCTTTTGGCACTATATTTGCAGAGATATGATCTGGGGAAGTTGGTCTTTTTGCAGACTCCTGAATTACATTCCAAACAGGTGACCTGGGGAAAATCGTCACAACTTTCTCTCTGAGCATTGGATTGAAATTTCGTAAGAAGGTACAGAAAGAATACGGACTTTAGTTTTCTTGTATATATATTTTTAGAATGAAAGGTCGAAACAGTGACTCGTGGCAGATCATACAAGTTCGCTCTACTGAACTAGTCTATAATTAGGTCACTGTGGGAGATTTGGCATAAATCTTTCTTGGAGAATCCAATTTGGATCAGACTGGTGGCATTGGAAAGAGAACGTAGAGAGCTATTGCAGGTTTCAATTTTAGAACTATATGATTTGAAATTAAAGAGATACATCAGATTCAATATCAAGCTCCTACAAAGTGAAAAAAGGTGTGTAGTTTTTTTAAATTTTTGCATAAGCTTGGTCTGAAAAATTAGTTTGAAGCAATTCAAAGGGCATAGTAAAGCATTATTATCAGTAATTGATGCCTCGAGGGAAGAAAATGTAAACACCTAGTAGGCAGCTTGAAAGCTGTAGCATGACTCATGAAGAAGAGGAAGAAATGCAACATGATATATCAAAATTACGAGACCAAGTGCAACAAGTGTCACTTGCACAAAAAGAAACAAAATCTAAGGTGGATGGTTTAAAGAAAGATGTCAAATCTAATATGGATGGTTTAAAGAAAGGCGTAGAAGCTAAGATGGATTGTTTAAAGAACAACATGGAAGATTTGAAGACAGGCATGGAAGATTTGAAGACAGATTTGACAAAGTTTCTACAAGAAATGCTTACTAATGGTGAATGGGTAGTAAAGGAAACTCATGATGAGAACAAAAGAAATGTTAATCATGATTTCATAGACTCTAATGTTGGATCGAAGACCCACCATATTCCAAAAATCGATATGAGGAAGTTTGATGGCAAGGATCCTGCAACATGGATATTACAGATGGAGCAATTTTTCGATCTCAATAATGTGCAAAACACACAAAAGGTACGTATTGAAACTTTATATTTGGAACCAAATCAGTTTGTATGGTATCAATGGCTTTGCTCTCGTAAACAAATTATCACTTGGGCAATTTTTACGGAAGAATTGACAGCACATTATGAGGATACAAAAAGCAACACTTTTTTTAGCCAATTGATAAGTCTCAAACAAAAGGGTTCAATAATGGAGCACATTGAGGAGTTCCAAAAATTGAACATAAGGGTAAAAAATATTCCAGAGGAGCATAGGATTGATGTGTTCATAGGGACTTTAAAGGATAATATCCAACATGATGTTCGCCTTTGGGAACCTGATTCATTAGAGAAGGCATTCAGGTTAGCAAGAAAAATGGAAAGCAAAATTATGGCAACCAGGAAGCATACCACTCACAACTATAAAGATGGAAGTGTTGTTGCCCCTAGTCTTCCACAACCTATAAGGTTGACACCACAAAAATTGGAAGAAAAAAGAGCAAAAGGGCTTTGTTACAGTTGTGATAGCAAATACACTAAAGGTCATAAGTGTGCTGAGAAGAAATTATTCTACATAGATTGTGAAGAGGAAGAAGAAAAGGAGCAAGAAAGGTCAAAAGAAGAGGATATACTCCAGGAACAAAGCCTAGATAAAGAAGAAATGAATCCGACCATATCTTGTAATGCATTGGCAGGAATTACCACTCCTCAAACCATCAAGATAGAAGGACAAATCAAGAAGAAAAAGGTAATAGTGTTGATTGATTCAGGAAGTACCCACAATTTTATTCATTGTAAGGTAGCAAAAGAATTGAATTGCTTCTTATATCCAGCACCAGAGTGTCAAGTGATGGTTGCAAATGGAGGAACAATAAATTTCTCTGGAAAGTGCCATAATATCAAGCTATCCATGGGAAATATGTATTGACTAGCCCAATGCTTTCCATTCCAATGGGAGGTGTTGATGTTGTACTAGGAGTCCAATGGCTACAATCCTTGGGTACAATATCTTTTAATTTTCAAGAACTTTTTCATGAAATTTTATGCAGAATTTGAATTAAGGGGTATTGCAGGGAAACTGGAAAAGATAATCAGCTCTAACGGTATGACAAAGCTTCTAAAAAAGGAACAAAGAGGTGTAATTGCACAATTATGTTCGCTAGATGTTTCCACATTGGAATCATCTATTTCTCCAGATCTCCAAAAAGTCCTTGGACAATCATTCCAAGGTATTTGAGACTCCCAAAGGTCTCCCACCTATTCGTGATCATGATCATGCTATTCATCTGATTCCAGGAAGTGTTCCTCCAAACATCAGGCCGTACAGATATCCCTATGCCCAAAAGAGTGAAATTGAACGTATGGTTGCAGAAATGCTAGAGGCTGGTATAATTCAACCTAGTCAAAGTTCTTTCTCTGCTCCAGTAGTATTGGTGCACAAGAAGGATGGATCATGGCATGTGTCCAGATTATAGGGAGCTCAACAAGCTCACTATTAAAGATAAGTTTCCCATTCCTGTCATTGATGAATTACTGGATGAATTGCATGGATCAATTTACTTCACCAAGTTGGATCTTCGTTCAGGATATCATCAAATCAGAATGAAGACTGAAGACATTCCGAAAACAACATTTAGAACTCATGAGGGTCATTATGAATTTTTGGTCATGCCTTTTGGCCTTACCAATGCACCTTCAACATTTCAAGGTTTGATGAATTCCATTTTCAAACCATTCCTTAGAAAATTTGTGTTAGTATTTTTTGATGATATACTAATCTACAACAAGTCTTGGAAGGATCATGTTGAACATGTTGACAGGGTGCTACAACTATTGGAGGAGAAACAATTATATGCAAAAAGATCCAAATGTTTCTTTGGAGTACAAGAGGTGGAATATCTGGGTCATATTGTATCTCATGAAGGAGTTAAGGTAGACCCTAGCAAAATTAAAGCCATTAAGGAATGGAAAATCCCCACATCCATAAAGCATCTGCGAGGATTTCTCGGGTTGACAGGGTATTATCGCAAGTTTGTTAAGAATTATGGGAGAATAGCAGCACCTCTAACAACATTATTGAAGAAAGATGCATTTTCATGGACTCCAGAAGCAACAAAGGCCTTCGAACATCTTAAAGAGGCAATGTGCCAAGCACCGGTCTTAGCTACACCGGACTTCACAAAAACCTTTATTGTGGAATGTGATGCTTCAGGAAATGGAATTGGTGTTGTTTTAATGCAAGATGAAAGACCCATTGCTTTTGAAAGTCGTCCAATCAAGGGAAAGTTTTTACACAAAGCTATTTATGAGAAGGAAATGTTGGCAATACTCCATGCACTTAAGAAATGGCGACCCTACCTAATGGGAAGACACTTCAAGGTAAAAACGGATCATGATAGCCTTAAATACTTTTTAGAACAAAGATTATCCTCTGAAGAGCAACAAAAGTGGGTCACAAAGATGTTGGGTTATGACTTTGAAATCATCTACAAAAAAGGGAAGCAAAATGTGGTGGCAGATGCACTCTCAAGAAAGGATGAGGATGTGGAAGCATTGTTGTGTGCCATTTCTATTATCCAACCAGATTGGATAAACGAAGCAAGGGAGGAATGGAAGAATGATGAAGAAGTGTGGGCACTTATTCGAAAGTTACAACAAGATTCCAGTACATCTGATACATTTAGCTGGCAAAATGATTCGTTATGGTACAAAGATCGCTTATACCTCTGTAAGAATTCCCAACTCAAACAAAAGATTCTTATGGAATTGCACACTTCTCCCTTAGGAGGGCACTCAGGATTTTTAAAAACTTACCACAGGGTTAAGAAGGAATTTTTTTGGGATGGCCTTAAATCAGATATTCAAAAGTTTGTGGCGGAATGTTTGGTTTGCCAACAAAATAAAGTTGAAACAATTAAGACACCGGGTCTATTACAACCTTTATCCATTCCAAGCCAACGTTGGGAGGAGGTTTCAATGGATTTTATCACAGGTTTACCCAAGTCTGAGGGAAAGAGTGTCATCATGGTGGTAGTTGACAGACTTACCAAGTATGCACACTTTTGTGCATTATCACATCCATTTAAAGCCAGTACAGTTTCTACTGCATTTATGGAAACAATTCAAAAGCTACATGGAAACCCAAAGATTATTGTAAGTGACAGAGATCCCATTTTCACTGGAAATTTTTGGACATAATTATTTTCTTGTCTTGGTACTCAGTTAGCTCATAGCTCATCTTATCATCCTCAATCTGATGGGCAAACTGAGATAGTAAACAAATGTTTGGAAGGATATCTTCGTTGCTTTGTATCTGATAAACAGACACAATGGGTCAAATGGTTGCCTCTGGCTGAATGGTGGTATAACACTTCCTTCCATACAGCAACAAAAATGACCCCATTTATGGCACTTTATGGATATCAGCCACCATCCATCACATCATATTTAAGAGAAAATTCTAAGGTTCAAGTAGTGGAACATCACATCGAACATCAACAACAAGTCCTCCAACTCTTAAAGGATAACCTCGTGTTGGCACATAATAGAATGAAACAACAGGCAGATCAACATCGCAGCGAAAGAAGTTTTGATGTAGGTGATTGGGTATTCCTACGGCTACAACCATATAAACAAATGTCCCTGAAGCAAGCTAAGAAGGATAATAAATTATCACCAAAGTATTATGGTCCGTACAAGGTGTTGCAAAAGATTGGTACTATGGCATACAAATTGGAGCTTCCTGCAGCTTCTCGAGTGCACCCAGTTTTCCATGTTTCATGTTTAAAGAAGGTTATAGGCGACAAGCTCCCAGTTCAAACAATATTGCTAGAACTTGATGAGGAAGGAAAAATTATATTGGAACCAGAAGCAGTCACAGAAATAAGAACTCGACAGCTACGAAATCGATCAATTTCAGAGTATCTCATCAAGTGGAAGAACTTATCCGCTGAAGATTCCACATGGGAGGATGAGAATTTTATACAGAAGCATCCAAAACTACTCAAGCGTTGAGGACAACACTTTTTTGAAGGAAAGGGGCATGTTAGATCCCTATAATACTAGTGATTACCCCATTACTATTGTAGTTGTATCCCTTATTAATATTGTTGTGCCCCTATTTGTTATTATTGCGCCCCATAGAAACCCTCTATTGTTATTTTTGTGGCTTTATATTATTATTGTTAGGTTGGTTGGGTTATATTGTGACTCCTTAGACTCCTATATATAGAAAGGAGGTTTTGTCATTTGTATCATCCAAGAATTGTTCATTTATGTAATGTAAAGGAGGTTTCCCCCTCGAAGAGGCTGAATTGTAAGGCGTTGATCTATCTTTTCTATCTTTTCCTTGAGCTGGTTTCATAACAATTTTTCATATAGTTTGGCCAATGCTGACATTAAACCATGTGTTGTCTTTTCCTTTGAAATATTAAACACTACCGACACTGCTAGGCACAACTGTATTGTTCCAAGTTCCTTTCTGTCGAGAATATCCCATTCTGTGTCTGTCATACTCATCGGCTTCTTTATCTTTCCGCTCAGTGGTAGGTACAGATCTCTCTGATACAGATATCTTCCATTTGCATCTTCCATAGCTGGTAGTTTTGGCTGTTGAATTTTTTGACCCTAAACCTACCATCTTCCGCCATTGCTCCCACTCGAACCAGGAACCCTTCTCTCCTGCAAGTTTATCAGCCAAATAGACCTTTGGCTCTGATACCAGTTGTTAGAAAATTATATATTACGGAGCAATGGAACACATAAAATATTGTAGAAATATAAACACAGAAAATGCATAAAACAAGAGAGACATAGATATACGTGGTTCACCCAGTTTGGGCTACGTCCACAGAGAAATAGCCAGTCCTTCTTTTATTATATTATCCAGCAAACTGAAGAGATACAACCTACAATAGATCCGCTGTAATGCCCTCTTCGCTCTCAATCTCCTCTCTCTTCCTCACTCAGAACACCAATCTACATAGATGCAATACAATTCCCTCATATATAGTGAGGGGTTGCCTTCTAGGGAAAAAAACCCTAAACTAAACATAGCTTCCACCATTAGATCATCCGTCTAATGAATGACCCAGATTGACTAGAAATTACTAGACTTTTATAAGGCAAATTTACATCTATTTTTAGCTTTGGGGGTGCTGGTAGGGGGACCGCTAGCCCCCGGACCCCCTATCCGGGGGGATTTACCCCTCCAGATCCCCGCAGGGGAGGACAAGTCCCCCCCGCACCCCCCCGCGTGGAGGGTGTACAGTCTTCCTAGGGTATACATCCGGCTAAAACCTTTGAATACAGAAGATAATCAGGCTGCACACCCAACAACATTCTGAGAAGTGTTTGATTGATTCAATTTTGGTTGGTGCAAAGGAGATTGGTTGATGCAAATATAATTGATGGTTGATTGATGTTATTGATGGATCTAGTCTGAAAATTTATGAAACGTGGTCCCTGAAAGAAAAGAGAAGGTTGTAGCCTTTTGTAGGCCAGCACCTACATACTAGTAAACACATCAGCTAGTACAACAGCTAGGGGGTTGTAGCTCCGTTCTAGGAAAAGCTGGAGAATGAGAGAAGGTTGTAGCCTTTTGCAGGTAGAAGCCTGCATACTGGTATAAAACTGGACCAGTACAAAAATTGTAAAAAGAAGTTTATTATTAAAAGAAGATAGAGACGATTGCAACAGGTGGTTTTCACCCACATTGGGTTTCCACCTTATATCTTGTGTTCATGTGTGTGATTGTCTGTTATATTTTTACTACACCTGGTTACTGTTTATATTGTTCTGATGCGTAGTTTAAAGATCAACATATGATGAATTAACTAAGTTATAATTTTGAAGGGTATGCGCTAGTTGCCTTAAATACACTTGTGTATACATGCAAGTTTGATTAACTAAAGTAACGTATATAAATCTAAAATGAAATATTATTGACTTGCTAATACTGATTCACCCCACCCCCCCTCTCAGTATTATTTCCAACAGCAAGCACATACACTCTTTGCATGTGGTTGGAAACAAGGTTTTTATTTTTTAGTTGACCACAGTTGACCACAAAATTTGGTAGTTGAATGCCGATAGTGAAAATTGACCACAAGCTTTTGAGTCAGGGTTTTGATTATTAGCATTGTTGGGTTCATCTCGTAGATGTTTTTTAGTTGATTTTGCTGGATAGTTTTGCGGTATAAGATATGAATCATTGTACTCTCTCTTTACTAAAACATTCAATGAAAATCTAATAAGAAGAAGAATTTGAAAAGTTTCCCCCCCTTGTGGGGTTACCCTAGTCTCTGACTAATCCTAGTGTCTCTATGTGTGAATGCTTTTATTCTATTATTCCTTTAAGTTCCACTACATTGATGATGATATTGTTCTTTCTACATAATTTCATATGTTTCTAAATAATGTTGTAAAATTGAATAATTCTATGATGTTGTGGGGTGAATTTAATATGTAAATGAAGAAATGAAATTATCTAAGGCAAAGAACAATATAGCCCCAAGAAAAGTTAACAGATAACCCTATGCCCAAAAGAGTGAAATTGAACATATGGTTGCAGATATATTAGAGGCGGATATAATTCAACCTTGCCAAAGTTATCTCACTTGTCTAGTAGCATTGGTGCATAAGAATGATGGAGAATGACATGTTTGTCTAGATTATAGAGAGATCATTAAGCTCACTATTAAAGATAAATTTCCCATTCAAGTCATTGATGAATTGTTGGTCATGCCTTTTTGCCTTACTAATGCACCTTCAACATTTCAAGGTTTGATGAATTGCACATTCAAACCCTTAGAAAATTTTTGTTAGTATTTTTTGATGACATACTAATCTACAGGAAGTCTTGGAAAGATCATGTTCAATATGTTGACATGGTGCTCAAACTATTCAAGGAGAAACAATTTCATGCAAAACCATCCAAATATTTCTTTGGGGTACAAGAGGTTGAATATTTGGGTCATATTGTATCTGATGAGGGTGTTAAGGTAAACCTTAACAAAATTAAATCTATCAATGAATACAAAATCCATGCAAACTTAAGGCATCTTCAAGGATTTATTGAGTTAATAAGGTATTATCGCAAGTTTGTTAAGAATTATGTGAAAATAACAGCACCTCTAACAAAATTACTAAATAAGGACACATTTTATTGGACTTCAAAAGCAATTAAGGCCTTTGAACATCTTAAAGAGGAAATGTGCTGAGATCCAGCCTTAGCTACACTAGACTTCACAAAAACCTTTATTGTGGAATGTGATTCCTCAGTAAATGGCATTGGTGTTGGTTTAATGTAAGAAGGAAGACCCATTGCTTTTGAAATTTGTCCAATCAAGGGAAAGAGCTTACACAAACCTATTTATGAGAAGGAAAAGTTGGCAATAGTACATGCCATGAAATAATGGATCCCTTACCTAAAGGGAAGACACTTCAATGCAAAAAAAAAACCATGATAGTATAAAATACTTATTGGAACAAATATTATCTTTAGAAGAGAAACAAAAATGGGTCACAAAGATGTTGGGTTATGACTTTGAAATCATCAACAAAAAAGGGAAGCAAAATATTGTTGCATATGCACTCTCAAGAAAGGATGAGGATGTGGAGGCATTGCTCTATTCCATTTTTATTATCCAACCTGATTGGAGAACTAAATAAAGGGATGAATGGAAGAATTAAGAAGAGGTGTGGACACTCATTCAAAAGTTGGAGCAAGATCCCAATGCATCTGATACATTTATCTGGAAAAATGATTCACTATAGTAAAAAGATTATTATATTTATGTAATAAATCCCAACTAAAACAAAAGGTTCTTTTGGAATTTCACACCTCTCCTATAGGAGGGTAATTAGGATTTTTAAAAACTTACCATAGGGTCAAGAAGGAATTATTTTGGGATGGCCTTAAATTTGATATTCATAAATTTATGGTAGAATGTTTAGTTTTCCAACAAAATAAAGTCAAGATAGTTAAGACCCCAGGTCTTTTACAACCATTAGTCACTCCAAGTCAGCGTTAGGAGGAGGTATCAATGGATTTTATCAGAGGTTTACCCAGGTCTGAAGGAAAGAGTGTCATCATGATGGTTGTTGATAGAATTACCAAGTATGCACATTTGTGTGCACTATATCATCCTTTCAAATCTTGTACAATAACTACTGCATTTTTGGAAACAATTCAAAACTACATGGAAACCCAAATATGATTTTAAGTGACATAGATCCCATTTTCACTCGAATTTTTTGGACAAAATTATTTTCTTGTCTTGGTACTCATTTGGATTATAACTAATCCTATCATCCTCTATCTGATGGGAAAACTTAGATAATGAACAAATGTTTGGAAATATATCTCCATTTCTTTGTATATGAAAAAAAACACAATGGGTTAAGTGGTTACCTTTGGAAGAATGTTGGTACAACACTTCCTTCCATACCACAACAAAAATGACCTCATTTATGGTGCTTTATGGATATCATCCACCGTCCATCACATTGTATCTAAGAGGAAATTCTAAGGTTTTTGTAGTGGAATATGACATCAAGCATTGACAACAAGTTCTCCAACTCTTAAAGGATAACCTGACTCTGACACATAATCAAATGAAACAAAAACTAGATCAACATCATAGTGAAGAAGTTTTGACATGGGTGATTGAGTATTTTTATAGCTATAACCATACAAACAAATGCTCCTTAAGAAAGATAAGAAGGATAATAAATTATCACCCAAGTACTATGGCCCTTATAAGGTGTTGCAAAATATTGATACTATGGCATACAAATTGGAGTTGTCTGCATCTTCGTGAGTACACCCAATTTCCATGTTTCATGCTTGAAAAAGGATATAGATGACAAGCTCCCATTTCTAACTATATTACTAGAACTTGATGAGGAATGAAAAATAATATCGGATCGTGAAGAAATCATGAAACAAGAATTTGGAAGCTATGTAATCGATCAATTTCAGAGTATCTCATTAAGTGGAAGAACTTACCTATTGAAGATTCCACATGGGAGGATGAGTATTTTATACAGAAGCATCTAGAACTACTCAAGCATTCAGGAAAACACTTTTTTGAAGGAGAGGGGAATGTTAGGTCCCTATAATACTAGTGTAGCCTCTATATTGTGATTTTTGTGCCCCGTAGAAGGTCACTATTGTTATTGTTGTGCTAATGTATTATTATTGTTATGTAGGCCCTAATTATATTTTGACCTTTTAAACTCTTATATATACCAAGGAGGTATTTTCATTTAAATCATCCAAGAATTATTCTTTTATGAGATGTAAAAGGAGGTTTCCACCTTGAAGTGGCTTATTATCAAGGAATTAATCTATTTCTTCTTATGTTTTTGTGTTATTTTGATATTGGTACATAACATGTTACAAGGGATAAATGGAAAGTGTTAAGTATGGATTGTCATGGAAACACAACATCAATCGGTGCCTACTATTTACACCCCTCCAATATAGTGGAAAGAAATGCCTCAAGGAAGGTTACACAAGACTAGGGAAAAAGGATAACCAAGGTGCAACATGGGAATGAGAATACAACCAAAAGTGATCTATCATCCAAATCAACTAGTGAATTATACTAGAATTCCCTTAACACAAGAAATAACATGATTAAAAAAATAGTTATTGTACCTTATAATATATGAACCAACTTCATCTGATGAATGAGCTAGATATCATAAATCATTGATTAGAACCTGGATGGAGGGCATTTTAGGCTAGCAATTTGTGGATCATTATAGGGAAATTGGTTGGCATGTTGATCAAAATGGAAAAAAAAATCTCTCCTCTAGGTTACCCATTTGGATGGGTAACATCTAGCTCCAACTTGAGGACATGTACTTACTGTAGAGTGCATGATGCATGTGCTTGAATCAAGAGTGTATGAGAATTATAGAAATCCTTGGTGCTTACATACCTACTACTTGTATCACTATGAAGACATTATTGTTAGCTAGGAAGGATGTTGATTGTCACCTTGTGATAAGGAAAAACTAAATTTTCAACTAAATTATGAAAATAAGTAAGAAAATTATTTAATTATACAAGAAAATCAACATGAATCAAGAAAAGAACGATGAAAAATCAAGGATGCAAGTCACATAATCCTGCCTACTCTAAAATATCTAAGCTAAAGAATCAATTTCTAGTATATAAAGAATTTTTCCATCTAATGGTAATGGAAAATTCACACCAAGGTTAGAAAAATAGGAATAATCAATTCCTACCTTTCCATGAATCTTATAAGGGAAAGGATCATTTTCTAACTGTGCTAGGTCTCTTACATAAAAACCATCTAACATATTATATGGCTTCCTTTTGACCCTATATCTTCTTTTCTTTTTGGTCTTCTTGTCATAGAAATTTGATGTAGAAGAGGTTAAAGATATTAATTGGAATATACTTCTCCCAATATCTTCATTTAATTTTTCTTTTATATTCACAAATGTCCTAAAGCCTTGGGGTTGTTATGTGGAATTTTGCGTCTACAGATAAACACAATTTCCTTAGGTGGGTAGCTACAGCTAGAACAATAGATTTAAAGTGCTTAACCTTTTTCTATATAAGATAAATAAGACAAGGGACCTACTTTTTATCTTTCACTTTCCCTTTGTCTCCTTTGTTTTACTCCTGTCGCTCCTTCTCGGACTTAATCCGCTTGAAAAGTACTTGGAATCATAAACAGAGGACAAAAACCAATCAAAGAAATAGATCTATCTACTATAAGAAAATGGAATCAAAAGCATTTACACATATAATCATCATACATAAAGACAAGAATATGGGAAAAATTGTAAATCACTTTATTAAGTAGAAGGAAGAATTACAACCATGAAGTCTGATCCATTGCCACTCTTCCAGCTTGGGTTCCAACCAACATCACATCAAAAGAACAACACTTTGGAAGCATAACAATACTTGCTTGCAATCTCCAATCTCACACCAATAGTATCTCCGTACAAATTTTCAAAGTCCAACCCCTGATCACTTAGATGAGTGCTCAATTTATAAGAAAATGGAGGAGGTTTGGTCACAAATGAGGGTATTGAATGACCTTTCAAACTTAGAGTTAGTTTCCATGGAGGAAGGGATGAGAGGATATGAGGTTACTTAACTCATTCCCTATCCAATTTTGAGCTCATTGGAGATGATAAGTGTGGGAATCTTCTAGAAGGCTCTAGAAGATAAGAATATTCCCAGAACCCTATGAAGAATTTGCTCAATCTCGCCCAGTGTAGGTTAAAGTGGACCTAAGTGCACTGAAATGCACCCTTACATGGGCATAACTGCACTGAAGCACGTTTACCCCTGACCAAGGCTGCACTGGTCCCTCAAGGAGGCATTTCTGGAGGGATTTAGGGCAAGAAACTCTCAGGGAAGGAGGCATTAAAAGTGATGATTTCTCTAGGGCATGTAGCAACCGAATTAGCGTTTGATGAGATCTAATAGTACTTATCTGAATTTTGGGAGTGATGTGCCAAAATGAATATGTAACAGATGCCCCCTAAAGCATGAAGTCGTAAAATGATAATGTCGAGTGATATGCTTTACGATGTGATGAGGAGGTTCCAAAGTGGATGGTGACCTGCATCAATTAGAATACATAATATCATGATATTTTGATTTTTTCTCATGAATTGCTGAGGGAAGGCATACCCATGCTCAACATATAAACTTTCATTACAAGTACATAGATAGTCATCTACAAATATAGACCCATGATGGGATGACCATCAATGTAAAGCCATTGTATGGATGATTTAGTACTTTCCTCAAATCGCAGCCCGGATGGATGAAACTAGATCCAGGGTCTTCTATCTAGTTCAATCATTCACTCAAGTACGATTCTAACCATTTGAATATGTGATCTGAAGTCGAGCATGGGAAGACACCGTCTGATTACTAGCCAATGATGTAAGTTGTTAACAGACGTGAGAGAAATCACCGATAATGATAATGATCCTCAAGGTACTGCAGTACGTTATGCATGGTGTGAATGGATGCTTTGATGTCGAACACCATACAAAGTCTTTCGGTCGAAGGTTAGTGATGTCAACCTATCGCCGGAAGTGAGAAACTTGCCATTGATGTATGCAAGCCTCAAGGTACTGAAAGGCTGTTTCTAAGTCAACTTCTTGGATAATGTGTTGACGTCGACAAGAAGTGACTTGTCGCAGGAGAGCCTTGATGTATCCCACATCAACGACACGAAATGAGTGTAATGATTTTTGGAGATGGAATGTGATTGATGAGACAAGGTTCAAGAATGGCGGTCATGAAAATGAAGGTTTATGAGTATTGCAAAGGATGAATTTTCACTGAGTGACTTCTCTTAAACATGTCAACGACACTGAATGAATTGGTAGCATTGACCCAAAACCAAAGTAATGGATGGTATGATAGACTAAGGTATGATGACCATCAAGCAGATAACCAAACCCAATAGTCACAATTATGAAGTGAAAGTGTCATGTTCAAGAGCGACTTGCCGCCATAAAGTGGTTTACCCCTTTTCCCATTTTCTCCAATCATTGCTGACCAATATCTCTTTATTTTTTATCAAGCTTGAGGAGGATAACATATGCTTGTTTTATAACTCCACCCTTTAGGTGAATCCATCACTATGTGATGTTTTAATGAGCCTAGCGAAGGTGAAACTCGGTCTTGTCATGATGGACAAGTTTATCGCTATTTGATGTTTTATCGAGTTTAACGACAATGATAACTCAGTCCTCTTCATGTTTAGAGAGTTTGAAAAGGGACAAAAAGAAAACTCCACAAGTTATTTTTCATAAGTTTGTCTCTTAAGTCCAAAAAAGCGTAAAATAATACGAGCGAGAACCTATTGACATGTTCGATCAACGTATTCCTTTTTTATAAATAATCTATCTCAGTTCGGAAAAGGGTTAAACTTATACTGAGTAGATGTCATTTCCAATCCGTTAACGAGCTGAAAAGGACAAGTGCTCGACAATCTTTTCATATTTCGAGAGTCTGAAAAGAGCTTAAAGAGGACTCCATTTAGAGGAACGAGTGGTGTCTAGGATAGCAACTGGTTCCGGTGATGTTGGAACTTCTCAAAACATGTAATGGTCAAGAGGCTGGCTAATAAGACCACTCATTGCAACAGTTCCTAAAAAGGGGTAAAACAACCAAGTGAAAGCATATGATCGGCCAAGCAGATAGTGACGATGGAAGGAGAAAAACCAAGGCTCATCTGATGAAAGAGGCTGATAGAATGGCAATCAAAAGGGTTAAAATGGAGGTGGGTTCATTTTTAAACAAGCTTGAACCATAGGGAACTATGCTTGGATTCAATTTCATGTTTACACAAGCTTGAAATGAAAAACTATGCTTGGATTTAGTTTCATGCTACATAAGCTTGAAACTAAAAACTATGCTTGGATTCAGTTTCATTTTTACACAAGCTTGATGTAATATCCCTCCCCTTAATAATAAATAATAAATAATAAATAATAAATAATAAATAATAAATAATAAATAGTAAAATAATAATAAATAATAAAAATAAAAATAATAAATCATAAATGATATTAAAAATATATAAAAATAATAAATAAATAAAATAATAATAATAATAATAATAATAATAATAATAATAATAATAAAAATGGTTATTCTCTAAATAAGAATAAATAGAAATAAAACAAGAAAAACAGGAAAAAGAAGAAAATAAAACAAGAAAGCTAAAGACAAGAAAATAAATAAAACAAGAAAACTAAAAATCAAAAGAAAAGTAAAGAAAGCTAAAAATCAAAGTCGCATGTAGACACATGGAGTGAGTGCATGTGGTTCCCCATCCAATGTTTGCTTTATTTATTAGAGGGTGAGGAGGATGGAAGGCATTCCATCTTATCGAGTTTCTATCTTTCATTCTCTTGGGAGAATGGTGTTCTAAGACTTAGGAGTCACTGGCAGTAGTACATTGATTGAGGGCTCGAGGGTGGCCAGTTGTAGCAAATCCTTGCACAATTGAGCCTACGGTTGGGTGGAGAGTCATCCCCAAAACCTTGTTGTCATCTGGCAGACTTCGATCACAGGTAATATAGGTATGTGCTTATTTGTTTGATTATGATTTTAATTAGGAAATTAACTTTATATTTACTTTGTACTGTTACATATGGTATTAGAGCTTAGGTTCAACTCTTAGGGCCTATAGCATTGGATCATGATTTTATGCATAAACCACATGATGGTATATTTTATTCTCCGTGGCAAAATCGTACAGATTTGGAATAATTAAATGTTTGATTTGCGTTAGAATTAATTTATTGTTGTTATTGTATTCTCTGGTTGCATGTATTACTGTTAATTTTCTGTTCTTGTTTTCATATGTTTTGTTTATTCAATCTTAACATTGTGAAAATGAGCCACTATTTGTAGTCTTCTACCATTTCCTTTCTGTATGCAACCACACTTGTCCATGTCGTTTTATTAAATATGCAAAACAAATTATTTGAGGTTTTATTTATTTATTTTCTTCTGGTGGTTGTTCCCCTTTTTCTCTCTGTATAGAATCCAGCGGGATCGATCTCATGACCTATTCATCTTTGTAAACAGTGATCATGTTTTGTTTCTGGTTGTCTACGGAGATTGATCAAAAGCTCAAACCTGCATAGGTCGTTGGGATTTGATTTGGGCGTGTATGCTATTGGCTTGTGATTGTAGCAAATCCAAATTCATGAGGGAAAAAGCTATGAAGAGCTTCAATTTCCGCATGGGGTTATCTGATGCTGTTTCTTTTCAGGCTCTGTTTTAGGCTCGATAGGGGGTTCAATCAACTAAAGTGACGGATCAGAATCATTTTGGGTATGATTTTCTTCCCACTAACTGTCAGGAAAAGTAAAAGTGAAAGAATTTCTAGCCTTCTGTATCAAATCCCAGTTCTACGGATTCAATTCTGTGGAACCCAACTCAACAACTCCGTTAGGTGTCGAATACATACCATGGTCTTAATTGCATGAACTGTTTTGGTGTGGGTTTTTACGTGTTGTCCAGATAACCCTCAATGTGCTTTGTAGAGTTTGAGACCAGAATCTCATTGCCCAAAAATAATTACATAGAGACAAACATGATGTGAGGCTCATTTAGAACCTTGATTTATAGCCTTGTGAAGAAATATTGTAATTATTTTCAAGCAGGATTATACCAATTGTATAACATCATTTATTTGCAGCGTTATACCAAATGTAATTACTTGGAACAATCATTTATTTGTAGCATTGTATTTATTCTATTTATTCTTGTGAGATGTGCATGCCTCCTTGGCTAATGAAGGTCCTCAGGTCCAACAAAATCCTGCTATTCAAAAAGAGTCCTTATATACTTTATATCTTATTAAATTTTGCCTGCCTTTGAAATATGAACACCAATATTTCTATAAACACTGGAACATTCAATGCACAACAAAGTACCTAGATTTAATGAGGCCCAATCTGGATCATGACAACCACAGTCTGCACACACATCATTGCCATCAACTTTTCGCAGTATCTCAAGGGGCCTTTCCTGATGTTCAGCTGCCAAGAAACCTTGCATAGCTCTGACAGAATTATCATAACTGGATGGAACATAACCCCTTGCTGATGTAAACTCTTCAGGTATGAAGTGCTCAAAATCCAAAGAGCCACTCAATGATTTTGTTTCAGACGGTGCGCCTTGATGTCCGGTGCCCATCATATTTTGATAAACCATCTGGCTATAACCCACCTATTCAGGGAAGTGAGAATTCAGAAGCGATGCAACCACTGCATTTATTTTGTCAATCCAGTCCATTCGATCTATAGAATTCTCTACCTCTAGAGTATAGATCTTTAGTGGAGAAATTATCTTAAAAAAAAAACCATAAATCTATCTGCTCCACATCAACCTTTATGGTAGATGTAAGAAGATTCACAGTAGGATGTGTCATAGACTTCTCATCATGGGGTGTTCGAACTTGTTTTTTTGTGCTATTATTTGTCATTTCATTGTTATTCTTTACCGGTTTTTGCTCAAATTTTGATTGATGAGAAAAATTCATCCAGAGACTCTAGTTTATACTGGTTAATCCAGCCAATAAAATTATGTCTTGAACTTTACCCGAAGGATGTTCAAAATTCACGTGATCAGTTCTACCTGGTAATGACCAGGCTAGTGTCACACATCATATAATAGGGGCAGGTTACATCAATATTAAACTCCTGACATTTGAGGATCAAAGGCTTCAGTAATATTCAAGAAGCCAGTGTTTGGAATGTTTATGCATGTTCTTCTAATATTTAATTGAAAATCAGATAATGTATTTCGATGATGTGATGAAGTCTTTTTTTATTTTATTTTATTTTATGTGAAGTTAATTTTCAATAATCCTTCAAAACATCACATTCATAATGGTCTGATGCTAGCCTTTGTTCTACCATTGGGGAAACCAGACCAATGGCACTACATCAGGCCCTTGTATTTGGAAAATTTATATTCAAAATATCACAAAAGGAAACAACATACAAAGCCATAGCTGTGACTGGTTGTGGAGTCTTGGATGCCTGTACTGACATTTGCTAGAAAGGAAACTGAAACATAAAAACACGAAAGTGTAGACATTTTGAATAATAAACACATATTCAACGGAGATTATCTTGATCATGTACTATTACGGAATACATACACAATACATAAGCTCCTCTACGTTGATCATCAATTTAGCAGCATCAATAACAATAAAACATCAATAACATGCACACATTAACACAGTATGTAACCCGGGGAAAACTTACAGCTGAAAACCCCACACTATCTGTATATTAATGATTGAGAACATGTAACATTACATATTCAATACTTCTCACAAGTATCCAACACTATCTCCACCTGTTACACACAAACCAGCTCAGCTCAAACAAGTCACAAGTTCAAATCTGCTCCACTGCTTTGCCTACCTCTATTGCATAAACCTGCTGAGGATCACTCACACTGGAAATCACGTGAGTAGAGGCTATTCTACTGGGAAAATCAATGCAATACTCATTGGCATACTCAATCTTTGCTTGTGAAAATCCTCATGCACAACTTTAGTTACAACTGATAGCAATCTCATCCTCTAACACCTGTCCCTGCTGAACTGAACATGCACTGACATGCAACTGAGTTAACTGATGTATTCTTTAGTTGCATTATGAGTTAATAACTAGTTTAACAACTCATCATTAGTCTATTTGCAGTTAGACTAATTACAACTAGTTTAACCAAGTCAAACTGAACACAACTCCATCAACTCCACAATCAACTCCACCAAACTCAACTGCTTGAGTTCTAACTAAAGTCATGCATGCAAAAACTCAACTGACCCATAAAGAAAGCGTATTTCCTTTTGACAGTTGCATGTGCCACATCTGTAGCTAAAATTGAAGTGCTCCAAGAGAATAAGATAAAGTTTATAGTCTAAATATTATTATGAGACAATAATATTTGACTTTTCTATTTTTGGCTGCCAGTCTAAAAATAGACTTTGATCACTCCTGCTATGATCCAAAAATAGACTTTGCGCCATAATTTTCCTACGGGCACACTTAGTGAAGGTGACTCCTTTCCACTAAGCTCCATCATCTTGTTGCATTCTAAACACTCCCTCTCAACAAGATATGGATTATCAGCAATCCCTATCTTGCCTCGGTGGTATTCAAATTTGCTCCTGGTGAGTGCCTTCGTCAAGATATCAGCATCCTGATCCTCTGTTGGAATGTATGAAAGGAACATGATTCTCCACTGCACAATCTCTGATATGATGGTACCTAATGTCAATTATGCTTAGATGTATCATGAAATACATGATTAGCCGAGAGTTTAATGCAACTCTGGTTATCACAATAAATCACAGTAGGATCCAAGTGAGAACCGAACAAACAGACTAGGATCTTCCTCATCCATATAGCCTCACATGCAGCCAAACTTGCTGCCATATACTCGGCCTCTGCTGAAATGAGTGCCACAGATCTCTGCTTCCTGCTGTACCAAGAAACTGCTATCGACCCGATACTGAAGACCCCTCCTGATGTGCTCTTTCTGTTCATTGGGATCCCTACCCAATCTGCATCCATGAAGCCACATAGCTTCACCTCATCCTCCTGTCTGTACCATAATCCATATCCCGATGTGTCTCTTAAATAACGCAATACATGCTTGCCTGCCTTCCAGAAGAGCTTGGTAGGCTTAACCATAGCTTGTGAAAGCTGGTTAACTGCATAGCATATATCGGGTCGTGTATTGACCAGATACATAAGTGACCCCACCAACTATCGATAAATAGTGGCATCAACTTCTTCTGCCGAAGTGGCATCCTCCTTCCTCCAACCTCCAGGAAGAGGAGTATCAATAGGCTTGCAGCCATGCATGTTTAACTTCTCCAGTATCTCCCAAGTATACTTGCCCTAAGAAATAAATAGTCCACCACTGTGCTACCAAATTTCCAATCCCAGGAAATAATGAAGGAGGCCCAAGTCCTTCATTTCAAACTCCTTAGCAAGATCATCCTTGCATGAGAGTATCAACAACTCATCATCCGTTAGAATCAAATCATCTACATACAGTACAATGATAAGCAACTTACCTTCTACCACAATCTGGTATAGGTTAGGATCCGCCTCGCTCTTGGAGAATCCAAGTCCTGTGAAATAGCACGTGGTACTTGTTTCAACCCATACAACGCTCTCTTGAGCTTGCACACATGTGACTCGCTGCTAAAGATCTCAAAACCTTCGGGCTACTCAATGTACACCTCCTCCTCAATGACTCTGTTGAGGAACACAGTCTTCACATCCATCTGATGAATGTGCCACCCCATCTGCGCTAAGAGAGAAAGAATCGTCTGTATGGAAGAATACCTTGCGACAGGTGCAAAGGTCTCCTCATAATCGATCCCCTCTATCTGTGAAAAGCCTCGGGCAAAAAATCTTGCCTTGTACTTCTCCACACTCCCGTCAGCTGCCTGCTTAACTTTGTAGATCCATCTCGAACCCACCACTGATTTCCCTTTCGGTCTAGGAACAATCTCCCATGCACTGTTTCTGACAATAGAATCGTACTCTTCCACCGTGGCGCCTACCCATGCGGGATCCTCCACAGCTTCCTCGAAAGAGGATGGCTCAGTCACAACACACTTGCTCATAAGAGCCATGTATCCTGTGTACTGATTAGGTGACTTTCTCTGTCTGCGTTGGGCTGTAGGTGCTCATACAACTTTCTCTGCATCTTGAGCCAGTAGCTCAGCTTCTGTCAAGAGCTTTCGCCCTCTGATGGTTGGCGCTGCATGAGTGGTCCCTTCCACTCCATGAACCTCGTCTTGTGGCTGATCCACATCCTGAAGCTCATCCTTAGGAACTAATAGCTCCTCATCTACATGAAAGTGTAGCTCCCTCTCAAGCGAACACTTCATGGCTTTCTCCTCCTGAAATTTTATATCCCATCGCAAAACAATTTTACCACTGTCTGGAAAATACACATGATAGCTTTGGGGCGTATCATTGTACCCCACAAATATCCCAACCTCTGCGGTCGGCTCCAACTTCTTCCTGGCATCCTTCGTCACATGCATGTAAAAGCTAGCACCAAAAATCCTCAAATGAGAAAGATCAGGCTTCTTACCAGAATAAGCCTCCTCGGGTGTACTCATGCCAAGTATGCTATGAGGAGAACGGTTCTGCACATAAACTGTTGTATTGCATGCTTCCACCTACAAGTGAAGGGGTAGGCCCTGATCATGCAACATCGCCCGTGCAGCACCCACGATCGTTCTATTCTTCCACTCAGCGACCCCGTTCTGCTGTGGGTTATGGGGAGCTATGAGCTCTCTTCAAATCCCTTCTGCCTTGCACAAATCCTTGAACTCGTCAGAGATGTATTCACCACCATTATCGCTCCTAAGAGCCTTCACCTTCTTCCCTGACTCCTTCTCGACCAGTGCTTTGAATTCACAAAACTTTGAATATGTCTCGCTCTTCTTTTGCATGAAGAAGATCCAGCACTTACGAGAGAAATCATCAACAAAAATCACATAATAACTGTTTTTTGTTATCGAAGCAACTGAGAAAGGTCCACACATGTCTGTGTGAATTCTCTCAAGGATCATCGTGGCATGACTATCCTTCTCATGAAAGGTGGCTTTCACAAACTTCCCCAAAGTACACCCCTTGCACTGATATGACCGCACAAGAGTGCCTTTAGGAAGCCCTGTAGTGATTTGCTGCAATATCTTCAAGGCTCCATGGTGAAGGTGACCCAATCTCCTGTGCCACAACTCGCCATCATCCTGGCTCACCAATCCTTCTGCCTTGCATGCCATTGCTGCGCATCCATCTACATGCAACAGATAAAGGTTCCTCACTCGAACCCCTATCTTCCAGGTTTCACCAGTTGTCTTGCTGCGCAGGAAAGCCTTTCCCTAGCTGAAAACAACATCATACCCCTTGTCTTCTAACATCGCCACAGAGAAGATTTTTCTTCAATCCTAGAACATGCATGACTTACTTCAATATGAAGGGTTTACCAGACTCCCTCTCAAAGGAAATGGTATCGATACCGGCCACACTGTATCTACCATCATCACCCATCTCCATGTGCACTCCAAGATCTTTGTCCTCCAGATCAGAAAACAAATCTCGATCTCCCATCATGTGAAAAGATGCACCACTGTCCAAGAACCACACCGATCCCATCACACTTGAAACCAAGCATGCGATCAATGAAAAATCAAGCTCAAACTGTGAGGCTAGAGCCTCTCCTATTGCAGATCCAGCAGCTTGCTTGTTCTTATTCTTCTGCGGACAATTAGTGGCATAGTGTCCGTGCTGGTGAAAGTGAAAACACTTCACCTTGGACATGTCCTGCTTCTTGCCTTTCGCACCAGATTGAGAAGCTTTCTTGCTCTTCCCCTTCTTTGCTTTGGTAGCCAAAGCGCAATTTTCTTCATCAGCTCCCTTTGATGAAGATCTGTCCCTGGTACTCCGCCTGATCTCCTCCTACACAAGATCTGACCAAAGTCTTTCCCATCCTGGTAATTTCTCCCGACCAGTCACAGAGTCCTGATAGGAATGCCAACTCTTCGGAAGACCAAGGAGAGCCAAGCTCACAAAGTCCTCATCATCGACAGTAACCCCCACACTTCCCAGCTCATCTCGACACTGAGTGAACTTCATGAGATACTTGGGCATACTGTCACCCTTCTTGCATTTGATGTTTCTGAGTTCATCTTTGAGCGCCAGCTTCCTCTGATCGCTCTTGCTTTGGAATAGATTTGTTAAAGCCTTCCACATCAAATATGGAGAAGTCTTTCCATGCAGGCTGGACACAATGTGATCGTTCACGCCCTCCAACAAAATCCTTTGACACTTTGCTGTCTTCTTTTGCCAAGCATCAACTTGAGTAGCATCATTAGGCTTTGGGACATCAGTCTCTATGAACTCCTTCAGCCCGTTATCATCCAATACTGCCTCCATCCTGTCCTTCCATGCAATATAGTTTGAGATGCCCTCAAGAGCATACTCCAATCGCAATCCGTCGAAAGACATTGCTTCTTTGACACCAAGAAAACACTGCTGCAAATTCGAATTCCACCAGCTCCAAACTCAACCGCCTTAGATCTAAGATTCGTGAGAACAAAATATTTCTCGTACAGAGATTGACTATATGGGAATTCACCGGATATCTCACCTTCCAAAGGAAAGAGCCCCTCAAACCCTAGCAGACATGCAGAATGTAGCTGTTAGTGTGGAGGCAAATCTGATTGCCAAGTGAAATAGAGCAAGAGCTGAGAGAAGAACTATTTTTAAAGATGAACCTTTAGCCTTTGAGCAAAAATTGGACACAATCATCAAAGGTATGGACAACTTTGAAAATAGAATGGGAACTATTGAAAGAAAAGCCTCATGGGAAGGACAACAAAACAATCCTATCAGAAATCCAAACTTTAGAAAAAATCAGAACCCAAATGTTGGAAGGACAAGTCCTGACCATGATATAAGACCTCCTTTTCATGAAAACTATGCTGAAGCGTCCACATCTAGTGAGAAAATAGAGGACACTCACATAAAATTGATGGGTTTGAAGAGTAAACAATAAGTATTTCTAACCCAAGAAGAACAAGATGACCATGATATAAATCAATTTCAGACCAAGTCTGAAGAAACATTTGACTTCAAACAAGGTTATGATTCAGCTGTCTACGAAGTCCATAAACAATACAAATTGAGAACAAGAACCATTGATGTGTCTGATCCCATCAAGCCAAAGGATGCCAAGCAGCCTAAGAAATTAAAAGACAAGGCCGCTATCACAGAACCTGCTGATAAAACAGACCCAAAATTAAAAGAAGTGACCATAGAGGATGTATCTGACATGCAACCCTCTAATAACCAGCCTTTTGTATCCTTTCCCTCAAAAGACAATGTAAATAGCACTCCTCAAAGCCTTCCCAAGACAGAATAATCTCAAGAAATAACTGATAACCAAGAGAAGATCATTGAAGATACAATTGAAAAGGGAAAATCTGCCAGTCACAATACTAAAACACAGTCAGAAAAAACTTTTGATTTAGAAGCAGAGATTGGTAAATTAAAGATATCTATTCCTCTCTCTGAGCTTTCCAAACATGATGTGTATAGACAGAAAATCAAAAGATCACTGCAAATGCCAAAGAATAGGGATGATGTTAATGTCTTAGATAATCAACCTGAATTACTTTTTGGCCCTGAAGTCAATGGTAAATCAGGACATGGAGTTGTTCTACCCTTTTATGTCAGTTTGCACATTCATGATAAAGTGTTGCACAATGCTATGTTTGATTCAGGTGCTTCACACAATCTAATGCCCAAAGCTGTAATGGAGAAGCTAAACCTTGATGTCACTAGACCCTACAAAGACTTATTCTCATTTGATTCTAGTCAGGTCAAGTGTTTAGGCTTAATCAAAGACCTTTGTGTGCCTTTAGTCCAATTTCCTAAGAAAACGATCCTAATGGACGTGGTGGTTGCTGACATTCCACCAAAGTATGGCATGCTCTTATCAAGATCTTAGGGAGCAAAACTCCAAGGATCTCTCCAACTAGACCTCTCCTATGCCACTATTTCAGTTTTTGGGCAACCAAAGAGACTGTATAGAGAAACACTGATGAAGTATGTGGTAAGTAGTGAGGAAAAACCCCAAAAATTTCCCATTTACTCAATCCATTCTGATATGGATTCCTTTATATTGTTCAATGATGATAGCTGCCCTCCCACTGATGAGAAGCCTTTGCCTTTAGAATAAGAAACATGCATCAATCAAGAGTCGGTTGCCCATACCCGTGAAACTGTTAAAACAATTAGTGCAACCAGCATACAAGAAGAACCACATGAAGCACAAAACCTAGGTCCACCTAATCCTAAAATGACTGAAACTCTTAATACTAACCACAAGCAAGAAATCACATGGTATTTAGAGTTTGATGGTTCTGTTAATAAGCTAGGAGTAGGGGCAGGAATATGGATTCACAATACACATAACACCCATGCAGAGGGTCATGCTTACAAACTAAACTTCAAATGCACCAACAACATGGCAGAGTATGAGGCTCTCCTTTTAGGCCTTAAAATGCTAAAAGCTCTAGGAGCTGCAAAAGTGTCCATTATAGGTGACTCCGATTTGATCATTCAACAGATGAAAGGTAACTTTGTTACTAATGACAATAGGCTAAGAGCTTATAGGTCTGCTGCCACAAAAATACTCAATTCCTTCATCGAATCCAAGCTTGCTAAGATTTCTAGAAGCCATAACATGCATGCTCATAGTTTAGCTACTTTTGCTAGCACTTGCAAGCCGCCCTTTGAGCCCAATCACCACTTTACTGCTGAGATAAAGCACAGGTCTGCTGTCCCTAACAATATCAAAGATTGGCAAGTGTTTGAGTATGATGCTCAAATCAACAATTTTCTTACCTCACAGCAAGAATTCTCAAGCTTAAACATTGATGGAGATGCCATGGATGACCCACAACAACAAATGAGGCAAAATGAGCAAACTATAACAGCTAGAGCAGCAAATCAAATGATGCACCCAACCATTTTTGATGAGAAAAACATGCAAGAGCTGAAGCAAATGCATCTAGATGAAATAGCTGAAGTAGAGGCCGAAGTGATTGATTTAAAAGACAATTTTCTACCTGCTGGCCTCACTCCATTAGAAGACATATTTGATTCAAATGATGTCCCAAAAAAGCCAAAGATGCAGCCCTTAAATGCTGCTGTGGAAGACTGTAATATTGGGATAGCAGAGAAGCCCAAAATGATTAAACTGTCCAAGTCTTTGCCTCCCAATCAAAAGCCAAAATATGTTGATTTATTTAAAGAGTTTCAAGATGTATTTGCCTGGAGTTATGAGGACCTTAAGTCCTATGACACCTCTGTTATTCAACATACGATTCCCTTAAAGCGAAATCAAAATCCCTTCAAACAGAAACTAAGGAGAATCAATCCTGTGCTTCTCCCTTTGATTGAGAAAGAAGTGAAAAGAATGTTTGAGGCTGGTATCATAGCACCCATTAGATTTTCAGAATGGGTATCCAATCTTGTTCCCACAAGGAAGAAAACAGGGGAGATTAGACTATGTGTGGACTTAAGAAATCTGAACCAAGTCTCCCTTAAAGATCACTACCCACTGCCAAAAATGGACCACATTCTACAAAGAGTAGTGGGGTCTTCAAGAATTTCTTTGCTAGATGGCTTTTCAGGTTTTAATCAAATACTTGTTCACCCAGATGACCAAGACAAGACAACCTTTACAACACCGTGGGGAACCTTTAAATATGTGAAAATTCCTTTTGGACTAAAGCATGCAGGTGCTACCTTTCAAAGGGCCATGGACATTGCATTTGCCAAGGAAATCCATGATTTCCTACTGGTTTACCTTGATGACCTTACTCCTTTCTCAAAATCTGATCAAGAGAACCTTAAACACCTAAGGCAAGTCTTCCTAACCTGTAGGAAATATGGCATTTCCTTAAATCCTAAGAAATCTCTCTTCGGCCTAGAAGAAGGCAAATTGCTAGGCCATATCATTTCAAAAGATGGAATTAGAATAGATCCGGAAAGAATCTGAGCCATTTTGCAAATCCCTTATCCAATAAACATCAAAGAATTGCAAGCATTCCTAGGAAAGATCAATTTCCTAAGGAGATTTATCCCAAACTTGGCTGAGCTGATAAGAATGCTAAATAACATGTTAAAGAAGGATTCCAAGGTAAAATGGACTTTAGAGGCCAAGCAAGCCTTTGAGGGCATAAAATCTGCCTTAACCCAAGCCCCAGTCCTCACAAGTCCTCTATTTGATAAGGATTTCATCATTTTCTCATTTGCATCTGAACACACCATTGTTGTTGTCCTTTTGCAGAAAGATGATCAGGGAAATGAAAAACCAATTGCATTTTTTAGCCAAACCCCTAGAGATGCACCCTTGAAGTACCAAATCATGGAGAAGCAAGCATATGCCCTTGTTAAAGCAATCAAAGATTTCAGAATTTACACTTTATATTCACATGTGATTGCTTATGCGCCAAATGCTGTTGTAAAAGACATATTAACTCAAGAGGGCATAGAAGGCAAAAGAGGCAAATGGATTGCCAATATCCTTGAGTATGACATTGAGATAAAACCACCAAGCTGATAAAGGGATAAGGTTTAGCCAAACTGATGTCCGAAACCAATTTTCAAGCCTTAGACATTAATCAACTGGACAATGAATAGGAGTTGGCGACTCCACATATCAGTGAAGCTTTTTTGCAATCCCCATGGTATGCTGATATATGTTTTATATTGTTAAACCTGTGTGCTCCTCCAGGGTTATCCAGAACCAAAAAGAGATTTTTAAAGATGAAAGCATAAAAATTTTGTGTCTTAGATAGTGCCCTGTTTTGGAAAAATCATGAAGGAATATTGCTGAATTGTCTAACTATGAATGAAACTGACAGTTTCATGAAAGAATTTCATGCAGGGCACTGTGGAGGGCACTTATATTGGAAGTCCACTACTGATAAGATACTAAGGGTTGGTTTCTATTGGCCCTCTTTGTTTGCTGATGTGAGAAAGTTTGCTGTGTCATGCCACAAATGCCAAATCTTTGAAGGCAAAAGAAAGCTTCTGCCCTTGCCCCTTAAGCCCATTTCAACCGAGAAGCCTTTTCAACAATGGGGTCTTGACTTCATTGGAGAAATCCATCCATCCTCTTCTGGCCAACATAAGTGGATTATAACAGCCACATATTACTTTACCAAGTGGATTGAAGCCATCCCATGTAGGCAAGCCAATGACTCCACCATCATACAATTCCTTGAAACCAACATTTTGTCCAGATTTGGCTGTCCTGAGAAGCTCATTACAGATAACGTTGTTGCCTTCAAATCCAAGAAAATGATCAGTTTTTGCCACAAATTCCACATTACCTTAGGTCACTCCACAACCTATTACCCTCAAGGTAATGGCTTGGCCGAATCATCCAACAAGAGTCTGATTAACATCGTTAAGAAAGTCTTGGAGGATAACAAGAAGAACTGGCATAAAAATCTTGTAAATGCCCTATGGGCAGACAAATTGTCAACCAAGAGATCCATTGGGATGAGCCCATACGAGTTAGTCTATGGCATGGAGGCCAAGTTCCCCTCTTCTTTAGGAATCCTGGTTATCAAATTGCTGCAATAGATTCAGGCAGAACCAAATGATATCCAAAGAATAATAAACCAAACCATCCATTTGTAGCAAACAAGAGAGCAAGTGTATGAGAGAGCTCAGATTTTACAAGAGAAGTTCAAGAAAATGTTTGACAAAAGAACCAAGGCTGAAGATTTCTACATAGGAAACAAAGTCTTAAGATGGGATTCAAGAAGAGAGGACAAAGGAAAGCATGGCAAGTTTGATTTCCTGTGGAAAGGCCCCTTTATTATTTCTACTGTTCAAGGCAACAACACATATTTTCTGAAGATTTTGGATGGCAACACAGCTGAAGAAGGCCCTGTCAATGGCCAAATACTAAAGCACTATCATGATCCCTTTTGTTGAACGCAACACAGCTCTGTATACTATATGTACATTAATATTTGTATTTTCAACACTTTTTCTTATAGCAGGCCAATAAGAGGGAAAAACGCAGCAAATTTTGAAGGAAGATCAAAGAAAGCTCTATTTCATATCTCTGTTTTTGAAATAATTCCAAAGAAGTGCTCAAGCCAATTTTAATATGTTTACAAGCACCCAAAAGGCAAGAAGCCGAGCCGTAATTTTTCTGCAATTCAGCTCAAAAGGATACTGCATATCAGCTTATAAGAATTCAGTCAAAGGCATTGAGAAGAAGGAAAATTTCAGTTTACAACAACAATTGAAGATCAAGGAATTCTGACTTGCTGTTCTTGGCTTTTCATCTTGAAAAACCATCCCCAAGTGGAGCCACTGTTAGCCTCCTATTGCAATAGGTTTCATATTTTATGATTGACTGTTTTACATGCCAAATATGTCATCTTTTCATGCTGCAAGGTTCCATATTTCCAAGAAGTTCCATTTTGAAGAATCATACCATTTTTGAAGAGTTTTACAGTTAAGGGAAAGCCAAACAGCTTAATCTTGGCTTCCCTAGGTTTAAATTGCTGTTGTAGAATAGAGAAAAAGTGCCTGTCCAATCAGCTTAAGCTTGGCAGATGAGTAGCTAGGTAGAGAAATGAAGGGCCCAACTGCTTAATCTAGGCCCTTGGAAGAGATAAGGGTACATTTAGATAGGAGGGCAGTCCAAATAAAAGAAGATAATCAGGGTCTGCAAGTCTAAGTGCACCCATTCAAAAGGATAAAAAAATGTTAGGTGTATTAGGCTGGGTAGGTAGTTTGAGGTTGCAGAAAGCAAGGTTTTGATCACCTCATGTATTGTCAATCAGAGCTCCTCTCATCAATGACAGAAGTGGCAAAGCAGTTGTTTTGATGGCAGAACTTTGGAAGAATGTCTAATTCCCCTTCTATTCCCCCATAAATCACTCACTAACATCCCCTTGAGGACCTTGGGATCTGCCCAACCAGTCCTGTTATCACTTCATTTTTGTAAAATACTAAGTCAAGCTTTGACTTTCTTCAATGAAAAGAAGCCACATTTCTTGTGTAAAAATCATTTCTCCATATTCCATTCAGTACTATGCCTAAGTTTCATTTCATAAACTTAGCTTCATGCCCCTACACTTTCACTTCACAAGGTCATATTAACTCCTAACTCTATTATCTAGCTCCCTAGATCATTTCCTTATCCCCTATTATACAAAAAATTATATAAAAACCCAAAAATAATACATATTCCCATCCCCTGGCACTATAGCCCTATAACATCAGTTTGGGGAAATGCTAAGTTCATTTGGGGCTTGGCATTAGCCCTTCCTCGTCTTAACCTGGAGTTAGTTTAACCTCTGGTTGAATTAACAACCGCTGCCCACCTCTCCGCTCATTAAAATGTGTTACTACACCCTTCACGTTCATATTTTAAAGTTTGGTGTTTAAATGTTTATTAAACATTAAACTCCTCCCCAGCGCATAAAACCCATATAACCCACAAACCCAAAATCTTTAAACCCCCGCAGCATTGTATAAATATTCGAATATTCGGGCGGATTCCATATGTTAACCTACCGCCAGCTCCGTGCTTCGTCAGCCCTCCAATCCACCCTCCCAGATCCAATGGCCCAGATGGATTTTGGGGCGCCCTCGACGTTCGACAGTTAGCCTCCAATGGCGTAGCGGTTTCTCCACCGTACAAAAGATGCGTGTCTCCACGCGATTGTATTAGAGCCCCTCTAGCACTTACCCCTCTCGTACAGAAGGCGGTCCGATAAAACCACAAACCGCCTTCTGTCTCTCCGCCCCTGACGACAGCGCTACGTCACCACCGCGTCAACCCGCCACTGCTACGTGTTGCTGCCACCGCATCTGCCACGTCACCCTGCCATACTGCCACGTCATCTGCCACCTGTCCTCTGTTGACATGACTGCCACGTCACCCTACCGTACCTAGGACCCGCCGATGATGTCATGCTGACGTCATCACAGAAAAGGCGCAAAGGGTGAAAATCGCGACAAAGAATGCTTGAAACAAGAAACAGAGGCAGTTTTGCTAAGAAAAATTGCTCAAAATGGAGAGCTTCCTATTGCTCGGCTACCTGCAAAACCCAAAAATTCGCAAGAGGCAATGCTGGAAACAGAGAACTAAAGAAAAGACAGTAGGTAGAGGGAGTCAAGATATGACTACGAGAATTTTATAAAAAGGCCAAGTATGCATACCAAGAGCAGGATAACAAAGCAGTAACTCAGCGAAGCACCAGGGCAGCAGGCCCAAAAATGCAAATTAAAAGCACCGCCTCAGCTGACTCAGTTGATCCCAAAAGTCTAAATTCTCTGACAGAATGGATAGCTAATACCCTAAATATCTACTGCATCATTTACTCTTTCATCTACTATTCCTCAAGAGTTGGGAAAGAAGTTATGAGTTATTAACTCATCAGCTAGATATTTTGTAATTGATTTTTGTATATATACCGCCCCACAGAGTATATTTGGGGTCAGTCGTTGGTTGATAATCCTCATTCTAGACTTGCGCTGTATATTTTGAGAGCTCTATAATCAAAGACTGCTAGAATGCTTTGGATGAAGAACTGACTGTTGTGTTATTTAATGGCCAAAGAGTGACTGTGGAATTCCTGTGCTACTACATGGCTCAATAAGTGTTTTCTTACCTCTGTTTACAGTTTATATATGTTTACACCACCATTGTGTTACCATCTAAATAGCAAGAAAGAAGAATAGCTTAGGCTTTGCTTGACTGCACTCTATGCTCAGTTCTTGTTATTTCTATATGTTTTCTTCAGAAATGGTTATGAATATGCATACTTAAATGATCATGTTTACCCTGTTTCTTTCACATATGACTATTATTTAGGAATTCTTGACTGCTCCTAGACAAACTTTCATTCACCTTCCCTCTCTGTTAGCTAATGAAATATTCTTAGTTGCCTTTCATCTCTGACCTTCATTCCATCTTTATTACAGCATGATATTATTCTATGTGTAGCAATCCTGCTCTGTATTCCTCTTGTGACCAAGAAAACGCAACAGCAAGCCCTAATCCATGACTCCATGCCCAATGGTTTGAACTTCTCACTCTATGCATCCCAAATCTGCTTGAAAACATCATCCTTCCCACCAAAATCAAAACAAAACCCATGTACACCATAACTAGCCTAAAATCAACCCAAAACAAAGCTAAATTTTAAAGAGAGAGCCCTCTCTGACTGTAGGTAGGCTAGGACCTGCAGCCCAAAGATTGGTTTGTGGTTACCTCGGCCGTATCCCTTAAGGAGCCAAGGGACAACCTGAGTGATAACAGTCCTGATAGGAATGCCAACTCTTCAAAAGACCAAGGAGAGCCAAGCTCACCAAGTCGTCATCATCGACAGTAACCCCCACACTTCCCAGCTCATCTCGACACTGAGTGAACTTCATGAGATACTTGGGAATACTGTCACCCTTCTTGCATTTGATGTTTCTGAGTTCATCTTTGAGCGCTAGCTTCCTCTGATCGCTCTTGCTTTGGAATAGATTTGTTAAAGCCTTCCACATCAAATATGGAGAATTCTTTCCATGCAGGCTGGACACAATGTGATCCTTCACGCCCTCCAACAGAATCCTTTGACACTTTGCTATCTTCTTTTGCCAAGCATCAGCTTGAGTAGCATCAGTAGGCTTTGGGACATCAGTCTCTATGAACTCCTTTAGCCCGTTATCATCCAATACTGCCTCCATCCTGTCCTTCCATGCAATATAGTTTGAGCTGCCCTCAAGAGCATACTCCAATCACAATCCGTTGAAAGACATTGCTTCTTTGACACCAAGAAAACACTACTGCAAATTCGAATTCCACCAGCTCCAAACTCAACTGCCTCAGATCTAAGATTCGAGAGAACAAAATATTTCTCGTACAGAGATTGATTGTATGGGCATTCACCGGGTATCTCACGTTCCAAAGAAAGGATGAATCCAGAGGCTACCTGGCCCGATTACAGACTCTGCCTGAAGAAATAGAATGTAAACACTTCCTGAATAGTAGATCTGATGATCAACAACTCCGATACCATGCAGAAATTTTGAATAATAAACTCATATTCAACGGAGAGTATCCTGATCATGTAATATTGCAGAATACATACACAATACATAATCTCCTCTACGTTGATCATCAATTTAGCAACATCAATAACAATAAAACATCAATAGCATGCACACATTAACACAATATGTAATCCAGGGAAAGCTTACAGCTGAAAACCCCACAGTATCTGTATATTAATGATTGAAAACATGTAACATTACATAGTCAATACTTCTCACAAGTATCCAACACTATCTCCACCTGTTACACACAAACCAGCTCAGACTCAAACAAGTCACAAGTTCAAATCTGCTCCATTGCTTTGCCTGCCTCTATTGCATAAACCTGTTGAGGATCACTCACACTAGAAATCACGTGAGCAGAGGTTATTCTACTGGGAAAATCAACACAATAATCATTGGCATACTCAATCTCTGCTTTTGCAAATCCTCGTGCACAACTATAGTCATAACTGATAGAAATCTCATCCTCTAACACCTGTCCCTGCTGAACTGTACATGCACTGACATGAAACTGAGTTAACTGATGTATTCTTTAGTTGCATTATGAGTTAATAATTAGTTTAAAAACTCATCATTAGTCTATTTGCAGTTAGACTAATTACAACTAGTTTAACCAAGTCAAACTGAATACAACTCCATCAACTCCACAATCAACTCCACCAAACTCAACTGCTTGAGTTCTAACTGAAGTCATGAATGCAACAACTCAACTAACCCATAAAGAAAGCGTATTTCCTTCTGACAGCTGCATGTGCCACATCTGTAGCTCAAACTGAAGTGCTCCAAGAGAATAAGATAAAGTTTATAGTCTAAATATTATTATGAGACAATAATATTTGACTTTTCTATTTTTGGATGCCAGTCTAAAAATAGACTTTGATCACTCTTGCTGTGATCCAAAAATAGACTTTGTGCCATAATTTGCTTGCGGGCCCACTTAGTGAAGGTGACTCCTTTCCACTAAGCTCCATCATCTTGTTGCATTCTCAACAGAAAGCTATGGGCTTATAAATCATGCGGAAATTAAGTAGATTTTTAGGGATCCTCCTTTATTGGGGTGTCTTCAGCTTTAACTGATGTTCCAGCCACTCTTGAACTTGATCCTGGTGCATGGTTGATTTCAATTATGTCTAGAAAATGCCTTGAGTCTTGTATCTCCAATTGCATTTTGTCCAACATGAGGCGTATTTCATTGTTTGCATCATTGCGCTCCAGCAAGACTTTGCTTAACAACGACTTCATATGCCAATATAAATCTATTTTGCAGAGGTATTGATTCTACTAGATCTCAAGTGTGACCAATGTCAGGGACCCAGGCCACAACGTGAGCTAGAATATTTGAGTTCGACAAATGCTCTTGCTACTGTATCAAATCCTCCTCAGATTATTGAGTTCCTATTGTATTTCCTACGACATCTAATCCCTAAACTGGCATGTTGAAGTCCTTGCCCAAAACAGAGCTTGTGAATCACCCAAACTTCCTTGACCTTCACTCCCCATGTGATGATGTGCCCTTTCTCTAGTCATGGTAGAAAAACGGGGATGACTGAAAGAGCAAAGCTGACAGAGTGTAAAAAGTTTTGAAAGAAAGACAGATACAAGCACACACTCAGAAGTTTTACACAGTGATTTGGTCTAATGACCCTGGAAAAACCCACAAGGGGAAACCAGTGAAAGAAGGATTTTATTTGAAATCTCAGAGATATATTTTACACAACAAAATAAACTTCAAAGTACTTATCTCCCTTGAAGTTAGAGCTCAGCCTTCTAGGAATTTGTGCAACTGTCCTTGTATTCCTTGCCTTTGTCAGACCTCTGCTTGGATTTACTTCTACAATAGTCACATAAATTACTGAGTTCCACCACAGGAGACCGTGCCTTAATCTTTGTTGTGATTACTCCATAAAATTTGTTGTCTGGAGGTCAGAAAAATACATAGTTAGTGTACCAACAGTCAGCTAATTTCCATCCTTCAAATATGTGCCATAAACAAGGTATTCTACAGGTTTCCTTCTCTCACCCCATGTACTACTTCCTGCTGCTGTGCATTGTTTGCAGAAAATCCCCTAGCATTCAGTGTTCATACCTGATTTTTACTATCTAACTCATTGAAGGATTTTCTTCCTCAACTTTGGTGCATGCAAATTGTGATTATCTTACATATTTATTCTCGGAAATATATGATTATGAACCATTGGATTACAACATCACTACTGTTATCATCTCCCTTGTAAACACGATTGGGATCATAGTTCATGTCTTTTGAATAGATCTCTATGGGATTTCATGTGTTGTTTAGTACCAGAATACAAGAAGTTTGTCTTCCTCCCTTAGGGAAGATACCTCTAACATAAAGAAAATATCTTCTTGATTTGTAGAAAAGTTGATCTGTTTGACATTCTTCTTTGGCAAAGTAGACTCATACGTACTTTTTGACCCCTTTCTCTGCTTTTGACCCCTACCAGTTTGAATTTCAGAACCAACTTTCTTTTTTCTACAAAACAAGGCTATTTCTCCTCATTTCTTGAACATCTAATAACGCAGTTGTAGCTTGGGCAAGTGCTAATTTCTGAACTTGGTTATTTAATCTAACCACCAGACTATCATAAGACTTTATTCAACTTGCTGGAAGGGTAGGGTAGTCACATTAACTAACTGCTAACTTTTGACTCCAGTCCTTCCATTTAGTAGTGACCTAAACTAATTGATGTGGTTACTACTATTTTCTCCTTTGGATAGTCAATATGGAGGATTTGTCTCTCAAAATATCTTTGAGGTTGAATTCTTTGCCCCTTCTATCTTCATCGATGGGTCCCCTCCCATGCTTCTTTCAAAGTCTTTACATCTATCCTCTTCTGTAGCCCGTGATGTATGTTTTATTATCATTTAATGAACAATCTTACATATTACATTGTGTGGCTTTTACATATTACATCGTGTATATTTCTCATCATCAGGTCTCTACCATCATTTTGCTAAGGTTCTTGACACTAACATATTTTCTCCAAAATCTGGATTTTTAGCTAACTTATGAAAGAATTTGAATGTTTCCAATAGTTCCAATTTTTCTTATATTTCTCTAGATAAGTTGTCAATAACTGCGGCAATGTATTTGACATCTCCTAGATTAGAAGTATTTGGATAATTGATGTTGACATTTGTAATATCATCACCATTTGAAATAGTGACATCTGTTCCAATTCACAATAATAGTTTGCTTGGAATTTCTCTGGTCTATTATTGCAAGCACACAACTCTCTGAATATGATCTTCTAATGAGGACAACACATCCTTGATGATTAAGATGTGGTGAACTAATTAGGAGTGCTTAATTAGTTAAGACAAATATTTTTTTATGGAGCATCTAAATCATGTTTTATTGTTTAAATTTTATGATACATCTAAATTGTACACTATGATTTCAGTTTAGCTTAATTAACTGCTACGATGTTGAGTATAATGAGGTTTTGTGATTCAAGGTTAATTGCATATATTGGATAAAGTTGTCTAAGGAGAAAAGGAAAGGAAAAACTTTCAAATTTTCTAATGATGATAACTAATGATAGATCATGTGATTATGGCCGATTTGGTGCTAGATAGATACTTATGGTGGGTGAGAAGAAGTGTCACAACAAGGGTAAGAAATTAGTAAGAAGAGGCAACCTATTTTAGAACATAATGGAAGAGTTTGGTATAATCATAACTTGGTACTCTAAAGGTATCACTATAAGGTCTATCTAAGGATGATGCACATAAAGAAGAAAATATTGGCAATCAACTAATGAAGTTGAATAATCATGGTAATAATGAAGGTCATTTTCTTTTAAGGAACCTGGAAGGTATGATAAAATAGAATGATTGGAGAAGATAAGTTGTGTGGATGACAACATCTATAACAGTTTTCTCTCTAATGGGAGAACCACATTGTAAAGTTTTCCATAGGTGACTAACTATATGAATGAATTATGGATAAGAAGATGTATGATCAGGCAATTTTATTATGTTGATGCATTAAAACAGGAAATAATAAGTGGATTACATTTGGTAGCCATCTTAATGAATTTATTTATCAGGTATTACCCAAGTTGGGAAATAGTAACAACATTTCCAAAGTATATCAATGCTATGTTTTTAAGAGAGGAGGAAAAGAGTCTCTTTTCCAACTTGAATAAGGGTGAATTTATGATAAAGCAATCAAGGGGTATTGAGATAGGAACTTGACGATATAAGAAAATATTTTGCGGATGATAATGATAATTGTTAAATGAGGTAGGTATAAGTCAACATGGATCAACAAATCCTCATGCAAGTAAATTAAGCATGATATAAAATTAAATCATGATGACCTAGTGCCAAAGGGTAAATGGATGTAAAACCAAGGGATTTTAATTTTGAGATAGAAGATTTAAATAATGATTGTATAATGAGAGATTAAGACTCAAGAATCATGTGAAATTTAACAATGTACTTAGATGATTATACCTATGGTGTAAATGGTCAACTTCCTAGTTGAAACAAGTAGAAATGATTATGGAAAAGTAATTGGTATCTTGATGAAATCATAACACTAATAACCCTGATGAGATAACATAGATCCTATATGGATGTTGAATAATCTTATTTCATAGTTGGTATTCAATATTTGTACAAGTAAATGAAATTGATGTTTTGGATGGATCATGATAAGAATTCTTATAGAGTATTATGTTTCTCATATTGACGATGTTTCATGATATGATGGTATGAGGGTGATCATGCCCATGTGGTTCAAATTTATATAGTTGTTACAATAGTGATGATGTATACTTATGATGATGATATGCATAGGCATTATGATGTTAGGTCAATGTATATTGACATGATCATTTACTACGTGATAATAGGTATTTACTGTTAAATACTCATGATGGATATGATTTGCATACTGTAGCATAGGAATTATGATGCTATAATATGAGGTTTATTGACAAGTGATTCATTTATTATGTGAAGTCATGATATGTCTTTGATGCAAATATGTTGATGTTAGAAAGATAAAGCATGTGATAGTTGGATACAAATTTATGACATGCATGAGCATGCAATTCGTTATTATTCATAATGTTGCGATTAACAATGATGAATGTTCTCATGATGACATGCAAGACTTGGCATGTGGATTATTTTCTATGATACTATGATGGTATGGCTAATGCATTGGTTGCATGTTGAGGTGTGATGATTCACAGGAATCCACAAATGGGCTGAGAGGGCCGGTTTATTTGATGATCTCGTGCGAGCCCATACGTACGAGGGAGAATAAGTAACACCATATGGGTTGGGGACAAACTCAATCAACACTACATATGCCAGTGGTTCCTTTGTCTTGTGTATAGCTCTTGATGGATAGCTCTTCAAGGGCTATGGGACCATCTTGAGCAGGACAAGTGCCTGATGTTTTAGGCTAGGTGTCTGTTATTGGATTGAGATGCTGAAGTCTAGAAGGGATGTAAAGGACTTTGATGCCTGGGGCTGTGCGCCTTAGTAATTGTGGAGAGAGTGGGCCAACCTTGCGAGATGCTCGGAGTCATTGAATACTATATCAGATGCCTGCCTTGGGGCAGATGAGGTCTGAGTCAGGCGTGAGCCTTGGGGCCAGCCTTGGACTAGGTTACAAACTAGGTTAGGCTTATGCCTATTGCCGAAAGTGGGAAAAATGACAGAGATTCCTTGAGATTTCCCGAGGTGTTGGGGACTTTCGATGCCTGATAGTTATACTAGTTTAGCAGAGGGTTTTGGGAACATGAAGTACATAAAAATAAATAATAAATAATAATAAAAACATAACTTCGGGATGAAGTTCCTTAAAGTGGGAGAGTATGTAATATCCCTCTCCTTAATAATAAATAATAAATAATAAAAATAATAAATAATAAATCACTTAATAATAAAAATAATTAATCATAAATGATATTAAAAATATATACAAAATAATAAATAAAATAATAATAATAATAATAATAAAAATAAAAATGGTTATTCTCTAAATAAGAATAAATAGAAATAAAACAAGAAAAACAGGAAAAAGAAGAAAATAAAACAAGAAAGCTAAAGAAAAGAAAAGAAATAAAACAAGAAAACTAAAAAAATCAAAAGAAAAGTAAAGAAAGCTAAAAATCAAAGTCGCATGTAGACACATGGAGTGTGTGCATGTGGTTCCCCATCCAATGTTTTCTCTATTTATTAGAGGGTGAGGAGGATGGAAGGCATTCCATCTTTCCGAGTTTCTATCTTTCATTCTCTTGGGATAATGGTGTTCTAAGACTTAGGAGTCATTGGCAGTAGTACGTTGATTGAGGGCTTGGGGTTGGCCAGTTGTAGCAAATCCTCACACAATTGAGCCTACAGTTGGGTGGAGAGTTGTCCCCAAAACCTTGTTGTCATTTGGCAGACTTCAATCATAGGTAATATAGGTATGTGATTATTTGTTTGATTATGATTTTAATTAGGAAATTAAATTTATATTTACTTTGTACTGTTACACTTGAAACAAGAAAAAACTATGCTTGAGATTGGTTTACATGCCCCCATCACGATGACTCTATTCTAGGTGCATGCCCCCAAGCTTCATTGCATTCACCTAAGTAGACTACTTGTGGCTATCAGGTGGATGGAATGAAGGTTCATTTACGAGATCAGGTGACCTAGGACCTATTTCATTTTTTAATGAGGTTGACATAGTAAAGAAACTATCCTCATATTCCTTGTTTCATTTTTTAATGAGCTTGACACAAGATAAGGAACTATGCTTGTACCCTTTGTTACATTTTTTAACAAGGTTGACACAAGACAAGGAATTATCCTCATATTCCTTGTTCACGACCCATAAGAGGTCATGACTTCCAAGAGGTTCTCATATGGGAGAACAATGCTTTGGAAGGGATTCATAGCAAGGAATTCATTACAGAGATTTGGTTCCAATGCCCCCAATACATAATGCACAACATCACGAGATTGATCATCAATTGATATAGGCATGGAACGGGTTTCCACATAATTGACTCGTGGCGGGGAAGATACCATTGGTACAAAAGGACCATTAGGGAATATGGTTGACTGGAAGCCATATTTGGACCGGGAAATGAAAGCTAGTGAACGGTGACAATTCTGCCTTCATGCGGGAAACACATCACTCGAAAGAGTGTGGAAACAATAGCTCCCATGTCATAATCATAGTCGCGCCCAAGAATTAAATTGTAATCTAAAGGGCCTGGGACTACCATCACATTGAGATAAACAATATTTCCTCCCAAAGTAATAGGCAATTGAGGAAGGATCCCTAATGGTTGACTGGTTCCTCTGTTAAAAGCCAATAGATTCTAGGTAACAAGCACAAGTGGCAGTGAATCGAGCGTTTTCCAAGAAGTGGAGGAAATTATACTCACATATGCACCTTCATCTATAATAGTGTTGGGTACAATCATATTACAAACCTGTACTATGATTTGGAAGGCACATAAGAAGGAAGACAACATCCTGCCAATCGACTCCAATTGAAGGAAGTGACCAGACTACTTGGAGGGGATACTGTAGAAATGAGAGAATTAACCCCTTGAGTTATGAGAGCAGGAGGATTTTCCTCCTGTCTTGATGGAACAAGAGGATTGCCCCCAAGCTCATTGGAATTTGAAGAAACAAAAAGAACTTGAGTGGTATCATATTCACTCTCTTTAGGAAAGGTACAATTAAATGATGGTGAAATCGGGTCAACTGTTTCCTTGACCTGTGATTGGTCATGTATAGACTCATGGGATTCACATTCAAAGAGAGTGGGTTTGACCGACGGTTGATTTGGGTCAGTCACTTCATCAACTAGTGAAGGATTAAGGGAGAGTCTTCTTTAACTAGCTGGAAGTCGCTATGGAGAAGCAGGACGGTTATCCAACACTTTTTTGGCTTCATCCAGATAGGGAAAAAGGTGAATGGGTTGATTCCCTTCACATAACCTAAATGGAAATTTAACTTTACCCTTCTTTCCATGAAATTTACTACCACTAGTTGATGGTGTGTCACCAACATGATCTCCAAAAGTTGATGACACAAGATGATGTGAACGAGAAGACCATTCTTCTGAGATCTAAGGAATACTAGAACAATTTCGAAGAAGAAGGTCTCTTGTACAAAGTTTGCATGGATATCGAATTTTGTGAGGCTTATCGAACGATTTCTCATTAGAAGTTGCATTCAAAGCAATAGTTGCTTGGTTTTCCCCTTGCTGAATTTTCTTCTTCTTCTTCTTCTTCCCTTTCTTCTTCTTCTTAGCTGCCTGGTTACTAGTGTCAATACCTTCAACACGTGAAGAGGAATAAGGGGAGGAAAAAAAACTGAGGAAGAAGGCAAAGGGTCAACTGGAGATCGATTTTGTCCAGTTGGAGGAGTACTCGATTACGGATAAATCACGACATTTTGAATGAAGGAGGTTGAAAACAACCATACTGGCAAGCCAATGGTAAATCCCAAAAGGGACAATGTAGCCATATAAGGATCACAAATATTTCTAAAAGGAGGAAAAGGATTAGGATTCCCATCAAAAGGAATTCCTTGATCGGTGGACTCCAGAGTTGTTGCCATATATCTCAACCTAAGATCATATGAGTGAGCGTGGAGGATGTTATCCACGGTCAATTAATTTTATTTTAATCAAAATAACATAACAAAACAAAATAGGGATAATCTAGGAAAAAGATTACCAAGCAACTGTGAACTGCAATATACTGCCTAAGTAAACCAAGGACTAAACATATGTGCATGCAGTCTCCTTGAATGATGTGTTCGGTCTATCACAGTGTACAAGGAAGCTGACTCGGTTACATAAGGATGGATAGAAACCTAATGTAGTCCTCCCATATATACCCAAAAGTATGTGGAGGCCCAATCCGTGTTAGCGCTGTCTAATGCGAAACCGCACAGTGAGAGAATTCCTTTATACTTTACGTACTGTAACAACACCCTATATACTCGAAGGTATGTGGATGAGCTATGATATACTTGTAGTGCCCATTCTAGTTTTCTGACCCTAATAAGACCTTATCTTAGATACTTTATTCTTGGAGGACCTCAGGTTGAGGATCCGGGCACATGACACTATTATTAGTGATTGAGATATTCATGGTTGTGATGTTTATGAATGCTTTCCATTGATATTATGATAGCATGAATGGTTATGTATCTTATCTATCGGTATTCTGATGATTGCAAAATTAAATAGTTAAGATTGGTCTCCATTGAATTTATGATAATGAGGGTAGTAAAGAATATGTATGCCCTCTACTAAAAGCATGATGATGATAAATTTGTGAATAGGTATATTTCTATTGATGTTACGATGTTGATAGCTTAATGAACATGTATGTTTCCATTGATGTTTAATGATGATAACCATCATGGATGTGTCCCCTATGTTGACTACTTTCTTTAGTTCAGGCTTACAATGGACAATGATGTGAATGACTAGGAATTGTTAATGATGCTATTATGACAATGACTAACATTGAAAAACCTTGTTACTAATGATTATTGAGTATGGCAGGAAACCATCAGAGGCACTCGCATATGACGAGTTGATGAAACCTGGTTTGATGAAAATTCATATTATTTTATCTTTGAAAGTCTAAGTTGATCTTGGAATATGCCATATATTCTGATGATATGTTAATGGTTGCAGGCGCAGATTAGTTGCTTGACCGAATGACTCACATATGGGTGATGGGGTTGTACAAGTGGATGGAACTACATGGGAGGGGTGGGACAGTGTCCTTGATCTCACCCACTAGCACTCCCACCGTGACTTGGGCTGGAAGGGTTGAAACACCTTCACCTTGAAGATCACGATGCCATGAGGGCAGGTCCCAAAGTTGGGTCACTCATGAGGATTTTACCAGGGGGCATGCATCAAGGCAGATTCCTTGATCCCCGACACCATTAGTCTCACTATAGCAGGCAACATAAGAGATGATAGTGGTCTATGATGTTGCACCTATACTTTCCCCTCGTAGTCACTGGATGCTTGAAGGGCAAGTGGTGTGGCACCCTTGGAACTTCAGGGGAATTTCTTGAAGGGCATGACCAACTTGGCACCCTTGGCATCACAAATAAAATGTTAGGCGTGGCACCCTTGGAACTTCAAGGGAATTTCTTAAAGGGCACGACCTACTTTGCACCCTTTGCATCACAAATAAATTGTTAGGCGTGGCACCCTTGGAACTTCAAGGGAAGTTCTTGAAGGGCACGACCAAACTTGGCACCCTTGGAATCATTAAAAATAAATTAATTGATAAATATAATCAAGAAATGAAAACTAGGTAAATTTACATCAAGGGTAAATGATGTTAGAAACTGAGGTAATTAAATCAAACATAGAACTTGGGTTAAGAGGATCTTAGGTAGAAATAAAATATATTACCTTAAAAACTCTACCCTTCCCTTGTTGGAAAATATTAGGTAGATTATGTAGTTTAATTAGGAAAAAGGGGAAAGACAAACATAATTGTAAGGATAAAGATTAATCCTAAACTAAATTAAACCTAATTAAGAAAAGAGGAAGGTGAATTAAAATGAGAATAATAAATTAAATTTAGAGAAATGTAGAGAAGCTCCATGTGTCAACAACCAACATAAGAATACCCATCTAAGAGATAACCCAAGTTAAATTAGGGAGTAGATTGGGGATAAAATCTTGACTCATTAATTGACTTCAAGTAATGAACACAAATTAAGGAATAAAAGGGGGGAATAAAGAGACAACTAGGAGAAGAAATAGGAATCTTGTTGAGGTGAGGAAAATATTAGTTTTAAATAAAAAGTTATGTAAATAATTTTGGGTGACCCTTGATGAGAGAGTGACACATGGGTGGGTGAATAATAAAACTATTGAATTAAAAAAAAAATATAATTATACATGACATGCCAAGTGTCATCTAGGAGGACTCTTATAAAATAAGGGGAAAGCCATAGGAGAAGGTACTTTTTTGGGGAACCCTATTGTTGGATCGATGAGATGATGTCAAAGCAGTGATTACGATCCTATAGTGAGTTTGGTGAGGTAGAGGATTTTAGAGAGGGGACTCTTGAGCCAAGGTGTGCTCTCCTCTACCAGCTAGTGCTTTCCTCCATTGTACAACCCCATTGCAGCTCGGGGGTCCGCGGGGAAGAAGAGTACCCAAGGAATAGGCTGGGAGGTTAACCGGTGGGTCTTCGCATTCGAATCAAGTGCGTCATCATTCACTCGCGGAGGTGACCAGCTACAAGGGAATACCAGCAACAACAGAGCAAGTGGAGTCTCGCCTTCTGGTGAATGGTACATATGTATTTCATTACTATTGATCTTAGTTAAAAGTATGAAAATGTTATGATATGTTTCCTGAAATGAGTGGAAGGAATGTGTGTGCTAAATAAATTTGAATTTCAATGCGTTTCTTTTCTGATTGTATTTGTTGTTTAAAAAAAAAAAAAATGTATATAGTCTCAATGTGGTCCTTACAATACTCACGTACGTGGAATGAGGTATCACACTCGGAATGTAGCGCAGACAAGTTAGTGACAGCTGTTATGTTTAACAACGCTGAAACACATCTCTAGCCTAGACCTCTAAATGTTATGCGTTAAGTTACAATGCTCCATTAGGTTAATTGAGATAACTTTTAAGTTGATATTCTTAAGAATTTTCCTTTCAAGGTTCACCACGTGATGTATGTTTGCAATTCCTAGAATGCAACTAACATGAGAAACATTCTTTCATTCAATTAACAATGAAAACCATAGCTAGTAAGGATAGAGCAATCAGATTCTTTTAATCAAAGAACAAAGAACACATTTAATGAAATTTCCCTAAACTATTGCTATGAGCACACACAAACTCTTTCAATGCACAATGAAAGTTTTTCTTTTCAATTCCCTTAATGTTAAGATGAACAAAAGGAAACTAATGCACATACAATCAATCAATCTTTTTGCAAGAATGAAGACTTTACAATAGTTTCGTTTCGAAAGAAATGAAGACTTTTACGACACTTTCTTTTGAACAAAGATTAATCGATTATAAAATAACTTTGACAATGAATGGATAGTGATAAAGAAATCAATTAAGAAACACTAAAAAATCAAGGCCAAAGTAGGGCTAGGAGAGGAAACACAAATTGATTTCAAAGAGACAAGCATCATTGATCTTTCAACAAGTAGAAACATAACGCAATTTGGGAAAAATCATGTCAAAGGAGATATTTTTGACCTAAGGAGGATCAATGTAGCCTTGAGTGGGAGACAATGTGCTTCAGAGCACTGTCCTCAAGCTAGGGGCGCTTTGCAGTGCTCTGTCTCTTGACCAGACCTGCACTGGTGCCAAAGAGGCCATCCTAGGGGCTTGCAAGCATAATTTTTACCAAAAAGAACTTCGAAAAAGGCTGAAACAAGATCAATGGAAGCAAGTAAAGTCTACTAGGGTTTATTAGGATGAAGGTAAACTACCCAGAATGATGATCGTTCCCCAGTAGAGTCGCCAATTTGTTATGTGGAATTTTGCATCTACGGATAAACATAATTTCCCTAGGTGGGTAGCTACACCTAGAACAACATATTTAAAGCACTTAACCTTTTTTTATAGAAGATAAATAAGACAAGGGACCTACTTGTTATCTTTTGCTTTCCCTTTGTCTCCTTTGTTTGACTCCCACCGCTCCTTCTCGAACTTAATCCGCTCGACAAGTACCTGCAATCATAAATAGAGGACAAAAACCAATCAAAGCAAGAGATCTATCTACTATAAGAAAATGGAATTGAAAGCATTTACACATATAATAATCATACATAAAGACAAGAATATGGGAAAAGGTGTAAACAACTTTATTAAGTAGAAGGAAGAATTACAACCATGAAGTCCGTGATGAGCCCCAATTTTTGGTACAATTTGGGCTCATTTGGCCTACTTACCTTGCTCAACCATTCATCTTTTATCACTTATGCATTCATTTCTTAGTATGTTCGTGTTATTTGTAGGAAGAAGGGCAGGCATTATATCTATGTGGCTAATACATGATGATTTCAGGTTTTTGGCATTAAAGAGAGCAAAAGACCACGCAAATGGAGACAAGGAGACAGCAAAGGTGACATTACGGGTTCATAGGGAGGTTGTCCACAGTCTTGATGACCTTCCTCGTAATTTTCACCTTAACTTCGAGCTCCAACAACTCTCCCCACCGAGCTTAAAGGCAGCCAACAGATTCTACAGGATCAGCAGTTTAACTTTCAGTTGGACAGCCAAGCTCCACGAATGGAGGAAGCCAGCTTGATCTTCATTGTGTATAAATATGAAGGCCGTAGCCTTTGATAGGAGCTTTTTGAACTTTTGAACTAATATTGTAATTTCTGAGCACGAGCTACAGCTCGGTGTTTGTTTTTGTAAGCCAGTTTTGGCATGACATTAGACTCTTGATTATGAATAAAGGCAAGCAGATTTGGATCTAATCCTGAGCTTTTAAGGGAGCTATAGCTCTCAGGTTAGGGCCCAACCTGAGAGAAATAGACCTCCTCTTCTTTGTAGTGTTATTTGCCTTTCTTTTTAGCACTTTTTTTCTTTGTTTTGACATGCATTTCAAGAACACAGTCTGCTGATTTGATTTCTTTAATGAGATTGAGTAGGATTAGCGTATGGTTAAATCGCTTTCAGTTGCTTAGATTAGAATAGGAGGATTGTAATTCATTAGAGCTCCAAGAAAAGGTTGATAGTGCCTTCACTGCCATCTCTGTTTAGAGATTGGGGTGCAGTCTGTACCAACCACCAAAAAATGCAGTTTTTTTACTTTCATACAAGCTGCAACACAGTCATTTTAATTATAGATCCATCCATGCACTCTGATCTTGAGCCATACTTCTTCATTCCAACTCCATGCACGACTTCTCTTCACGATTTACATTGCTGTTCATTGGTTTAATAGCACAGGTAGCACAGGTTAATGGATTCTCGTTTTTGGTGCAAGACATAAGAAATTTGTTTTATTTACACTGCTCAGTATCATTCCATTTCCTTATTCTTCTTCTTAACCATGCCTAAAGCCACCTACTCGACCTCTGTTCAACTCGTTTACCTTCCAACTCTTCCATTGCCCACGTAGCTCCATTTTCTTGACCTTTCGTTGCTTCCATCCTTCTATCCACCAACCAACTTCATGCACTCTTTCTCCATCTTATTTCTCTGCCGCTGAGCCATCACAAGCTCCATCTCCATCTTACCTATCCACCCATACCACTCCATCACTTCACCATCACCCGAAACTCCCACGGTAGAACATCCTGTAGAAGTTAGCAGACTTCCTGTAGAATTCCTGAGTTTCCTGTAGGATCCCCTGCAGACATCCTGTAGAAGCCTGCAAACTCAGTTGCTGAGCACCTGAATGTTGTGGACTTCTGTGGACTGATGCTAGGGATCCCCTGGGACCTCTCCTAGTCCTCCTGACCTTTCCCAAGCTTTCTCTCCCTCTGCACCACCTCTGCACAACCAAACCCTAATAAGAAACAAAATCATAATCACTCCAACCACTTAAGCAAAAATACAAAAGTAATGTTCTTTTCAATGGAAGTAGTTTAAGTTCATGCATTTCATATCACTAGCAGTAATGGCATCATTCTTAGACATTTGCACTCCCACCATTGCATCATAGAGATTAAGCTAGTCAGATTAGGGTTTACTAGGGTTTCCATGTTTTGGTTGGCTTTCAGTTCATTTTTGCAAAGTAGATTAATTCCCTTTGAGATAGCCTTCGTCCATCATTTAGAAAGCTTCTCCTGAGAGCATATAGAAGTTGGCTTGAGCCCCAGCGGACTTGTGCCAGCTGACCAAGTGACAGCTGCGACAAGAGCTAGTACTTGTGCATACAGCACCGTCGCTTCCAAGTTTGTACGAACTACCGGGTTGATAAAATTAGAGATAGGAAGCCCCAGGAGTTGTAGCATTATTGCTACAATACTAGAGCCCACCATCTTTTTGGCGCCGTTGCCGGGGAAACGTCAGAGTATTAGTAATTGTTGCTTTTCTTCTATTTTCTTACTCTTGCCTTCTGCTCAGTAGTTTATTTCATTTCCATTTTGCAAAAGTAGCATAGACATTTCCTGCTTTCATAGATTAGCATTTCCTTCTTTCCTAGAATAGCCTTTCAATTCCGCAATTTCAATTCTACAAGCGTAGATTAGCATTTCCATTCCTGCAATTTCATTTGAGCAAAGTAGACTAGTTCTTTCTTGCCTTCAATTCAATTCTGCATCTTCATTTCAGTAAGATAGTTAGTTGTAGATCAATCTGTTTCAGTTTTGCAGGTACCAAAGAAAAAAGCAAAAGCAATAAAAAAAAAAAAAGTCTTTTCCATTTCATGCCTCGTAGAAACCGAGATAAATCAGGCAAATTCCTACCCAACACCCCCACCACATCACTGAGTCACCCTTCTCTCTTCTTTGGTGACAGTGACCCAGAAGAACCTATAGGTGAACATCCCGAGATATACAAAGGTCCTATAGAAGAAGAAGAGTTAGAGACCACTCCATCTGAAGCTATGGCTGACAATAGAGGAGAAGATGAGAGAATAGAAGGTGCCTTCCCCATCCGAGAGACCAATGGAGAGATGAAAATGAAGAACATTAGCCCCTCTGCTTTACCTCACTTCCATGGACTGACTACTAAAGATCCTGATACCTTCCTGTTTGAGTTTGCTGTCCTTTGTAGAACCTATGAATATACTGAAGATGAGAAAAAGCTGAAACTCTTCCCTTCAACTCTTAAGGATGCAGCATTACGCTGGTTCATGGGCTTACCTGGGAATAGTATCACTACTTGGGCTCAGATGCAGCAAGCTTTCAATACCAAGTACCGGGATTACTGTAGGTCCAAGGAAACCAAGGGAGAAATCTTTTGGATGACCATGGGAAATGATGAGTCCTTAGAGGATTATGAGGAGAGGTTCCAACTTAGCTATAAGCGGGCCAGGTGCACACTTGACCCTGAATCCCTCAAGTTGGTCCTTCTCCGAGGAGTCCCTGAAGACCTCTTAGATACCCTTCACATGTTAGCTGGGGGGGACATTTACCAATTGCCTTATGAGGACATCAAGACTGTGTTTAGAAACCACTCCAGGGCAACACGGAAACGAGGTAGAGGAAACCTCCTCTCAACTAGTGTCCCTTTCTCCAAACATGAGCTTCCAAATCAATTAGAAGATCTTAAGAGTGAGGTGAGACAGACCATTGCCATGCAGCTGGACACATTCAGGATCCAGCAAAAGAAAGAAGAAGCTGAGAGAGCCTTGGCTGTCTTCTGCCCTAGGTGCACAAGGAGACACCCTAAGAATGAATGCCCATTGCATTCGGTTGAAGTATGTTTCGTTTGTGAGGAGGACCATCCCACAAATCAGTGTCCAACCTTACCTGGGTTTAAAGCCATGTACCAAGGGATAGAAGCCCCCACTGAACCTCTCTATTTCATCAACCAAAGGAGGCCACAAGGATCTAGACCTTATCAGCAGGGAATGCAAGGGGTACCTCAAGCTTATTACAGCCCCAACCAATCGACTCCTATGCCTTCCTGGGGTCCCCCTGCTCATCCTTCCTGGTCCATGCCTCCTCCATGGTCTTATCCACCTCAGTACCCTACTCAACCTACTTCTCATTCATATCATTCACATGCCCAACCACAGCCTCAGTGGAATGCACCTCAGTCGGGGTGGAGGCCCCAGTACAATACTCCTCCCGCCATTTTGCCTCCACCACCAGTTCAACCTCAGCCATTACCTCCTGCTCCTCCAAGGCAACCTCAAATGCCTGCTCAACCGAACCCAAACCCCAACAATAGACAGGCCCAGTAGGTATACACTGGGGAAACCTCATGCCCTACCTATGCTGTGGAGATCCAGGAGATCAATCTTCGATCTGGAAAGACTCTACCAGATCGCCAACCTCCTCCCCCAGAGGATGAGGAAGATAAACAGGAAAGTGAACCAAAGGCTATTCCACCCTTTCCTGAGAGACTAACAGCCACCACACAACCCAACCCAAAGGAGGATGAGCTTCTGGGAGAGCTCAAGCAGTTGTGTGTGAAAATACCACTTCTCCAAGCCATCAAGGATGTGCCAATATACACAAACTGGTTAAGGAAAAGTGTTTCAAACACCTAGGCAGGCAGAAGAAAGATGCTTCAACCATCAATGTCATAGGACAACTGCCTGACCTTATGTTAGGACAAGTCATCTGCCCAAAGTATCTAGATCCTGGAAGTCCTGTAGTAGATGTCCACATCAATGGCACCATCATACCACACACCTTGATTGATTTGGGGGCTGCCATTAATGTGATGACCAGGGATACCATGCTCAAACTCAATCTTCAGGGTTCCTTGAGGAAGACCTCGACAGTACTGCAATTAGCAGATCGCTCCACTGTGACTCCCGAAGGGATTGTGGAGGATGTCTTGGTCTCTATCGACTCTTGGGAATACCCTGCAGATTTCTTGGTTCTGCAACCCAAGGCAAAGCTTACTGGATATCCTCTCATTTTGGGAAGGCCTTGGTTAGCCACTGCAGATGCTTACATAAGTTGCCGTGCAGGAAATATGACCATCAAAAATGGTCCTATGTCCAAGCAACTAGTCCTATACCCTCCTGCCCAACCCTCTTTAGAGCATGACTTACCACTCTGGTTGGAGGAAGGAGAGGAAGACGAGGTGTACTCAGCACCTCTGTGCACCCTAGATACCACTAGAAGAGACCCCCCCACCGAGGATGACTTGATCGAGACCTTGATCCAGAATCCACCTTCCAGTGCACTATCCTTAGAGAAATTGGTGGAGGATGCCCAAGCTATCACCTTAGTGGATCTTTGTACAACCAACCCTGTCACTCCCAGAGTCAAGAATGTGGAGTTCGGCCCTGAGAGAACGTTAAAGATCAGCTCCTCCCTATCTCCTTCCTAGGAAAAGGAGCTGTGTAGCCTGTTGGCCAGTCACCTAGATGCTTTTGCTTGGAGCTATAAGGAGATGAAAGGAGTCCATCCTTCGGTCTGTACCCATCACATATACATCAAAGAGGATTGTAAGCCGGTTAGGCAACCCCAGAGGAGAATGAATCCAACCCTTAAGGACATTGTCAAGGAAGAATTGCAAAAACTGTTGGATGCCGGATTCATCTACCCCATCTCAGATAGTGAATGGGTGTCCCCTGTGGTGTTGGTTCCCAAGAAAAATGGGAAATGGAGAATCTATGTGGACTACCGAGAACTGAACAAAGCTACCAAGAAAGACCATTTCCCTCTACCTTTCATAGATCAAGTGTTGGATGGGCTGGCAGGAAAGAAGTTCTTCTCTTTCCTGGATGGGTTTAGCAGGTACAACCAAATCCAAATCAGCCCGGAAGACCAAGATAAGACCACCTTCACTTGTCCTTGGGGCACCTTTGCCTACCGAGTCCTTCCCTTTGGGCTATGCAATGCTCCTGCTATCTTCCAGAGAGCTGTCTTAAGCATCTTCTCGGAGCTGGTCCATGATGCAGTGGAAATCTATATGGATGACTTTACTCCTTATGGGGCCAACTTCCAGGAAGCATTGTCCAATCTGGGAAAAGTCCTAACCAAATGCATTGAGATGAACTTGTCCCTTAGTCCTGAAAAATGTGAATTCCTAATGACTGAAGGGACCGTGCTAGGCCATACCATTTCTTGCCAAGGGTTACAGGTGGATCCTAACAAAATTGCTCTCATAGAGAAGGTTCCACCTCCTCAAAAGGTAAGGGATGTTCGAAGTTTCTTGGGATTAGCAGGATATTACCAGAGATTCATTAAAGACTTCAGCAAGCTAGCCTCGCCATTGTTTGGCCTGTTGGCAAAAGATGTGGAGTTTAAATGGACTGACGATTGTCAGAGGGCTTTGAATGAATTGAAGGACAAGTTGGTGTCAACCCCAATCCTGAGAGGTCCAAACTGGGCCCTACCTTTCCACATCCACACTGATGCCTTGAACAAAGCCATAGGTGCAGCTTTAGGACAAGTTGAGCAAAAACTTCCATATGCCATTTACTTTGTTAGCAAAAACTTGTCCAAAGCTGAGCTGAATTACACTGTAACCGAGAAAGAATTCTTGGCTGTGGTCCATGCACTGAACAAGTTCCGACACTATATCACTGGCTATCAAACCTTTGTACATACATACCATTCTGTAATTAGATATTTAATGAATAAACCAGATGTGAATGCTCGTATTATTAGATGGTTACTTTTATTGCAGCAGTTTGATTTGACCATTGTTGACAAACCAGGTAGAGAAAATGTTGTTGCTGACTTTTTATCTAGATTGGATTTGTCTGCAGATGAGGATGGAACAGTGGATGACCAGATGCCTGATGAACATCTGTTTGCTATTTCAGTACTCTCTCCATGGTTTGCTGATATAGCAAACTACCTTGTTTCAGCACAGTTCCCTCCGCACCTATCTTCAAGAGAGAAGAGCAGAATCATCATAAAAAGTGCCTCATTTACTTGGATCGGGGGCAATCTGTTCAAGCTTGGCCCCGATCAGATCTTAAGGCATTGTGTAAGGGAGGAGGAAGTCTTTGATATCCTCCTCACCTATCATGATGGGCCTTGTGGAGGACATTTTGCAGCAAAGAGAACTGCCTTCAAAATCCTGCAGGCAGGCTACTATTGGCCCACACTTCATCAAGATGTCAGAAGATATGTCAGCCAGTGTGACCAATGCCAAAGAATGGGGAAACTGACCCAAAGGGATGAGATGCCTCTCCAACCTCAGGTGACTCTTGAGCCATTTGAGAAGTGGGGTATGGACTTTGTGGGCCCAATCAACCCTCCTTCGAGGCAAAGGTCTTACATCATTGTGTGCACTGACTACCTGATAAAGTGGGTAGAGACCAAAGCAATCAAAGCAGCAACAGAAGAAAAGGTGGCCGAGTTCCTAAGAGAAAACATCTTCTATAAGTTTGGCTATCCAAGAGAGCTGGTCACCGATCAAGGGAGCCAGTTCACCTCCAACCTGGTTGAAGATCTACTAGCTCATCACAAGATCAAGCATAGGACTTTCACCCCCTATCACCCTCAAGCAAATGGGTAGGTGGAAGTCACCAATAGAGCATTAGAAGGGATCTTGACTAAGGTGGTGAGCAGCAGCAGAAAGGACTGGGCAGATCACCTGGTTGAAGCCACATGGGCTTACAACACCACTTGGAAGACCACCACCGGCTTCACACCTTATGAGCTGGTCTATGGGAAGAAAGCTTTGCTGTCCATTGAATTTGAATACAACACGTTGAGGATGGCAGCTCAGCTGGACCTAGATCTCAGCCATGCACAACAAGAAAGGTTATTGCAGCTGAATGGACTGGATGAGCACCGAATGCAGGCCCTCCTTCACTCAGAAGTGGTTCAACTTCAGAGAAAGGTGTGGCATGACCAACATCTCCATGACAAGCAATTTCAGCCGGGAGATTGGGCTTTGTTGTATGACTCCAGATACACAGATTTCAAGGGGAAGCTGAGAACTAGATGGCTAGGGCCATATTCAGTGGAAAAATGTCATGACAATGGATCTGTTCTTATTCGGACCATTGATGAGGAAGCCATCCCCATGCTTGTCAATGGGCATCGATTGAAGATCTACAGGAAGCCTCTCTCAAGACAAGAGTTCATCAAAACTATGGAGAAGGCAGTGTTGGTCATAGAGAAGGGTTCTGCCTCTGCTTTGGGCATACCCTGAAGAATCTAAAAAAATAAAATAAATAAATAAATAAATAAATAATAAAGATCCTTGGGTGAAAACCTTTCTGAGGCACCCAAGGCAGGTGGTAGGGGTGAAAACCTCATTGAGGCGCCCCTATTGTCTTTCAAAAAAAAAAGAGAGAAAAATTTGGAAAAGATCCTTGAGTGAAAACCTTTCTGAGGCGCTCAGGGCAGATGGCAAGGGTGAAAACCTCATTGAGGCGCCCCTGTTATCTTTCAAAAAAAAAAAAAAAAAAAAAAAAAAAAAAAAAAAAAAAAACAAAGACAAAGACAACAAGTTTATCATGTGAAATTGCATGCAGATTGCAGGTGTTCTATGGAGGAGAGGGAGCCTCTCAACTCAAAGCCAAGGGTCCTTATCATGCAGTCAGGACACCTCACCAGCACCTCCTCCAAGAATACTCATTTTCTCCAAGGTATGTGCAATTTTATTACAGCTTGAGTCTTCTACAGGAAGACGCAGATTTTCTACAGGAGGATGCAGATTTTCTATAGGAAGGTGCAGATTCTCTACAGGAAACGCAACCTTTCTACAGGAAGCTCTGTAATTCTACAGGAAACTTCCTGTAGAAGCTCAGAACGGCCCAGAATCCATTTTGTGAGGAGATCTAACGACTAAGGATCGGTTTGGACGCATGCAAGCTATTGTTATCTCCCTTGCACATTGTTGTCACCTCGTCCTGCCATCCTTGTCGACATGCAACGAAGTTACCTGCACCAGCAAAGCAGATCGATGAGTTCTCAAGAAAAAGCAAATTTTAAATGAACAAACGCTGGAGATCTCACACCATATTCATCCCAGTCATCCAGAAGCTCCGGGAGCGTGATCGTGAGGCCAGATCCTTCATCGTGCAGCATGCACCCAAGGAGGAAGAACTGTTACAAGACATCCCGCGGGAGTCCTGTAACAGTTAAGCCCGCTAGAGTGGATACCATTCACAGCGCCGGCCATATGCAGTGAAACGCGGGTGCATGCAACCAAAGCGTCCAATCCATCATCGGCAACCTGTAAACATGAACCTCCGGGCCTGTGTAAGTTTTCCAGCAGCAGGTAAATCCACTCATCAGCGTCCAAAAAACCGAAACATCGTGTGCAGCCGTGCAGGTAAGTGTCTCGACCCTTCCTTCCATCAGATTGCATGAATTTTACTTTGAATTGATTGCAAAGTGTAAAGGTGAATGGGTTGAGCGGCCGTATGGCCATTTGGCCGGCCACGTCGGCCAGTTAATGGTCTAGTTGGATGTTTGGGTGGCGGCCATGACAAAAAGAATGGGCAGCATGCACGTGAGAGCAATCCCGTCGGGAAAAAAACGAGTTTAACAGAAGAGGCGGCAGCAGATCTGCGGGAATTGATGCGGCAACAAGGGAGCTCGCAGGTAAATGATGGGATGACGTCGCCCAACGGTCCGGCGGGGACAACTCACCCCCGCGCCACGAATTCCGCCGATTCAAAATCTAATCGGCTAGATTGCCCTCATGCATTTATCAACCACCGTTGTGAACTCGAGTGGCTATCCTGATCTTTCTGCAGTTCGATACGCCGAGCCTTTGGCTATCAGAATGCTTGTGAAGCACACCCAGAGCGCAGACCAACTGCAGTCTTTCCCGAAAATCGCGTGCTGCTTCTACAGGAACGCAGTTTCTACAAGAAGGCAGGTGCCTCACATAAAAAGGTGGCAGATTAAAAAGGTAACCCTGAACTCTTCATGCAACTGGTTTTTAAAGGTGGCAGAATCGTCGTCCACAGTCTGGTCATAGAAAAGTGGTGAAATTGTTGTCTGCTGTGCCTATACTGTCATTCTACAGGATGTCAGGGTAATTAAACGGTGTTAAGTTCCTCAGGGATAAGTTTTGTGGATTATGTGCATGACAGAAGCGTAATTCTACGCTCTGTCTAAGTAGACCAAATTTCTTCCACAATCACCACCTCTGGTTAAGGAAACTGTTTTATCATGCCGGGTGGGTTTATTAGACGAGAACCCACTGATTCAACCAAGTTAAGGGAAAACCAGGAGGTGGTGGAGCTCTTCACATGGGTTCAATGGATATCTTTTTGTGACAAATTGCAGGGTTACGACGATGAAGTGGCAGAAGAATTTTTGCAGGCTCTGAGGCCGAAATCCAAGACACTGGCCACAGTGAACTTCAGGGGCCTAAGCCTCAAGCTCACCCCGCAATATATCAGTCGAATTACTGAACTTCCAATGGGTTTTCGATGGGATAAGGAAGAAAGGAAGTTGAGCCAGCAGGCCAAGAAAGAATTCTTTCCACCTGAGGAGGAATTCTCGGAGGACAAAAATGGGGTGCGTAGAACCAGTTTTCTGCCACCATGGAATGAAGTTAGCCTACAGATCATGAAGTATATAACCTGTGAAGGCCGTTATAGCATCGTGTACGGGTATCACTTTCGGTTGCTCACTGAATTGAGGCACCGGATTGATCTTCCTGTAGAAAAGAAACTGAGCATCCCTTATTTCCTGCTACAGTCTCTAATTGAGTGTGCCACAAAGATAAAAGAAGGCATACCAGATCAGGTAGCCCACCATGGATTGATCAAACTTCTTGTGGAGGATGCGCTTCATTCATATAAGGTTCCCCTCTCATGGGAAGCATTCAAGAATTTGACAAGAGACGGGGACATAAGGATGCTGACTGAAGAAAGTGGTTCCTCCAGCTGTGAGGAAAAAGAATCAGTGGCCGAGGGAAAGAAGGAAACAGGCCAGAAGACCCCGACCACAGTGCAGAAGAAAGAACAAAAGAAGAAGCATGAGAAAAAGGATGACAAAGAAAAAGGTGACACACCCATCTTGTCAGCAAGAGAGAAGAGGTTGCAGAGCAGAACGGACAAAGCTGAGATGGTCCACATCAGCCCAAGTACCTCATCAGCACCCGCAACCAAACCAAAAAGCAAAACCCATGTAGCAAAGCAAGCAAAGGTGGTGACACCTGTGTCTACAGGAAAGCAGAAACAGGCTTCTACAGGAAGCCCGAAAACAGAAAAAGGGTCTTCTACAGGAAGCCCGAAAATTATTGGAAAGGGGTCTTCTACAGGAAGCCCTGACAAAGTGAAACCCAAGGAGAAGAAGGCTGATATTCGTGAGAGAGAGGCAGCAACTGTGCTGGCTGCCCTCAGCACGCCACCTAAGCCAAAAGAGAAAAGGAAGAGGGAGACCCCTCTATACTTTAAAGCTCGAAGAAGTGTCCGAATAAAGACAGGCAAACCACAGCCTTCGTCCAGCAGCCCAATTGTCATTGAAGATACCCCTACTTCTCCCAAGGAAAAGTCCCCCTCAAGGATAACAGTCACCTATGAGAAGGGGAGCCCAAAGAAAAATACGTGGCAAGAAAGGTTAGACCTGTTGACTGAAAAAGCTCGGCTACAGGAGCCTGAAAATGTTCTACAGGACACTCTGGCCCAGCTACAGGAAACGGAGAAGAGGGAAGGAGAAGGGCCCTCATCACCACCAAGGGAGGGTGAGGTAGAGCCATCTAAAGAGGCAGAAGAAGTACATATACCAGAGCCCAGCCTTCAGCCTAGTCTGAGTTCATACTACACCTTTTTAGAGGCGGGCAAAATCATACCGCAGAAATTTACTGTACCCCTATTTTTTGCATTAGAGGAAGAAAGAGTCCGTACCCACACATGGATGCAGATCGCCAAGTCAAAGGGTGTGGCAGACATAGGTCCCTTACAAGAGCAACTCAAGGAGGTCAGGAGTGAATTCGCCATGGCTAAACATGTGGCTAATTGCCAACGTGTGCTTCTACAGGAAGAAAACCAGAAGCTGAGATTGCAGCTACAGGAGCTAAGGGCAGGGGAAGATACATCCTCCAAAGACACCACAGAAGAACAACAAGGCAAAAAGGAGCTGACCACCAGTCTTGAGGAGCCAATGACACTTCTACAGGAAGCAGAACAGCAAACACAAATTGAAGTGCAAGCTCTAAAAGAACAGCTGCAGCAAAAGGAAGCACAATTGGCCTGCATGGCCAGTTGGGCCATGGAGGCAATACAGTGCAGACAACTTGCAAAATCCTATGGTTTGTATTTGAAAGACCAATGGCTGCAGTTCCAAATAAATACCCTGGCACAAAGAGGTATTTCTCAGATCCAGGACCCACAGCAATTTTCTGAGTTGTGCAGTACTAGTTCGTCAGAAGATAAAGCCAAATTAGCAGAGTTCTACCTCCACAATTTGGCCTTGCCTAATGAAGTTTCCTGGGATCCCAATACTGCCTTGGGAGATATGCAATTGATGGCGTTCGCTTCATGGTTGAACCATGAGGATCAAAGAGCAGCTGAAACAAAATCGGTCATGAACCGAGAATTGAACGAGACATTGTTCATTCGAGCAGAACCAGAGGATCCAGTGGCACTCATCTCAGCACACCAACACTTGTCTACTGATCCCACAGCTTCCTTGAGATTTATGGACCAACAGGCCCAAGCCATAGCTCATTTTGAAGACATGGAAAGACTGTTAGGAGAAACTGCTGCCTAAGCATGCACACGCAGATGGAATACCTTGGCACACAGTTTGAAGATCCGAGAGTACCATACCCCAACTCGGATGAGGGAAGCTTTGGTAAGGGTAGACCTTTACAAGAAATCCATGCAAAGCCTCCAGGCCAGCTGGATTGGCCTTAAACTCAGCCCACCACTGCTGCTAGGATTGGCTGAAGGTAGCACAGAGAAGGATGACAGTGAACAATGGGAAGAGGTGAACAGGAAAGCTGGGTTTCATATCAGCAAGGAGGACACTACCACAGAGGCTTGGGATGTAAGGGAAGCAGTAAAAGCAATGAAGGATGAAGATTTGGACTAAGTTGCTCAAGGATGAGCAAATATTTTAGCTGGGGGGTGATGATGAGCCCCAATTTTTGGTACAATTTGGGCTCATTTGGCCTACTTACCTTGCTCAACCATTCATCTTTTATCACTTATGCATTCATTTCTTAGTATGTTCGTGTTATTTGTAGGAAGAAGGGCAGGCATTATATCTATGTGGCTAATACATAATGATTTCAGGTTTTTGGCATTAAAGAGAGAAAAAGACCACGCAAATGGAGACAAGGAGACAGCAAAGGTGACATTGCGGGTTCATAGGGAGGTTGTCCACAGTCTTGATGACCTTCCTCGTAATTTTCACCTTAACTCCGAGCTCCAACAGCTCTCCCCACCGAGCTTAAAGGCAGCCAACAGATTCTACAGGATCAGCAGTTTGACTTTTAGTTGGACAGCCAAGCTCCATGAATGGAGGAAGCCAGCTTGATCTTCATTGTGTATAAATATGAAGGCCGTAGCCTTTGATAGGAGCTTTTTGAACTTTTGAACTAATATTGTAATTTCTGAGCACGAGCTACAGCTCGGTGTTTGTTTTTGTAAGCCAGTTTTGGCATGACATTAGACTCTTGATTATGAATAAAGGCAAGCAGATTTGGATCTAATCCTGAGCTTTTAAGGGAGCTATAGCTCTCAGGTTAGGGCCCAACCTGAGAGAAATAGACCTCCTCTTCTTTGTAGTGTTATTTGCCTTTCTTTTCAGCACTTTGTTTCTTTGTTTTGACATGCATTTCAAGAACACAGTCTGTTGATTTGATTTCTTTAATGAGATTGAGTAGGATTAGCGTATGGTTAAATCGCTTTCAGTTGCTTAGATTAGAATAGGAGGATTGTAATTCATTGGAGCTCCAAGAAAAGGTTGATAGTGCCTTCACTGCCATCTCTGTTTAGAGATTGGGGTGCAGTCTGTACCAACCACCAAAAAACACAGTTTTTTTACTTTCATACAAGCTGCAACACAGTCATTTTAATTATAGATCCATCCATGCACTCTGATCTTGAGCCATACTTCTTCATTCCAACTCCATGCACGACTTCTCTTCACGATTTACATCGCTGTTCATTGGTTTAATAGCACAGGTTAATGGATTCTCGTTTTTGGTGCAAGACATAAGCAATTTGTTTTATTTACACTGCTCAGTATCATTCCATTTCCTTCTTCTTCTTCTTAACCACGCCTAAAGCCACCTACTCAACCTCTGTTCAGCTCGTTTACCTTCCAACTCTTCCATTGCCCACGTAGCTCCATTTTCTTGACCTTTCGTTGCTTCCATCTTTCTATCCACCAACCAACTTCATGCACTCTTTCTCCATCTTATTTCTCTGCCGCTGAGCCATCACAAGCTCCATCTCCATCTTACCTATCCACCCATACCACTCCATCACTTTACCATCACCCGAAACTCCCACGGTAGAACATCCTGTAGAAGTTAGCAGACTTCCTGTAGAATTCCTGAGTTTCCTGTAGGATCCCCTGCAGACATCCTGTAGAAGCCTGCAAACTCGGTTGCCGAGCACCTGAACGTTGTGGACTTCTGTGGACTGATGCTAGGGATCCCCTGGGACCTCTCCTAGCCCTCCCGACCTTTCCCAAGCTTTCTCTCCCTCCGCACCACCTCTGCACAGCCAAACCCTAATAAGAAACAAAATCATAATCACTCCAACCACTTAAGCAAAAATACAAAAACAATGTTCTTTTCAATGGAAGTAGTTTAAGTTCATGCATTTCATATCACTAGCAGTAATGGCATCATTCTTAGACATTTGCACTCCCACCATTGCATCATAGAGATTAAGCTAGTCAGATTAGGGTTTACTAGGGTTTCCATGTTTTGGTTGGCTTTCAGTTCATTTTTGCAAAGTAGATTAATTCCCTTTGAGATAGCCTTCGTCCATCATTTAGAAAGCTTCTTCTGAGAGCATATAGAAGTTGGCTTGAGCCCTAGCGGACTTGTGCCAGCTGACCAAGTGACAGCTGCGACAAGAGCTAGTACTTGTGCATACAGCACCGTCGCTTCCAAGTTTGTACGAATTACCGGGTTGATAAAATTAGAGATAGGAAGCCCCAGGAGTTGTAGCATTATTGCTACAATACTGGAGCCCACTAGTCCGATCCATTGCCACTCTTCCAGCTTGGGTTCCAACCAACATCACATCAAAAGCACAACACTTCGGCAACATAACAATACTTGCTTACAATCTCAAATCTCACAGCAACAATATTTCCTCACAATTTCTCAAAGTCCAACCCCTAATCACTTAGATGAGTTCTCAATTTATAGGAAAATGGAGGAGGTTTGGTCATAAATGAGGGTATTGAATTGCCTTCCAAACTTAGAGGATAGGAGGTTACTTAACTCATTCCATATCCAATTTCGAGCTCATAGGAGATGATAAGTGTGGGAATCTTTTAGAAGGCTCCAGAAGATAAGAATATTCCCACAACCCTATGAAGAATTCGCTCAATCTCGCCCAGTGTAGGTCAAAGTGGGCCTAAGTGCACTGAGATGCACCCTTACATGGGCCTACCTACACTGAAGCACATTTACCCCTGACCAAGGCTACGCTGGTCCCTCAAGGAGGCATTTCTAGAGGGCTTCAGGCCAAGAAACTCTCAGGGAAGGAGGCATTCAAAGTGATGATTTATCTAGGGCATGTAGCAACTGACTTAGCGTTTGATGAGCCCTAATAATATCAATTTGAATGTTGGGAGTGATGTGCCCAAATGGATCTATAACAGGGGTTCAAAAGGCTTTCAGTTTATTTCAAGATTGGAAGTTTTTTTTTGCTCATATTTTATTTCCATGGGATCTTTTGATGAAAAGGGAATAAAATACAAGTCATCATATTCATCATTTATTGATGGATTTGAATTTATGGGAGGTTGCCTATCCACAAATCCTTGACCAATATCAAATATATGATTATTAGATTCCTTTATGTCTTCCACATGATATATAATGGCAAGTTCTCTATAAATGATGAATGGTTTTCCATCATAGGTGGGTAGTATGTTAGGTCCCTATAATACTAGTGTAGCCCCCATATTGTTATCGTTGTGTCCCATGTAGCCCCATATTGTTATTTTTATGCCCCATAGAAGCCCACTATTGTTATTAGTGTTCCCTTACATTATTATTGTTATGTAGGCCCTAATTATATTGTGACTCTTTAGACTCCTATATAGATAAAGTAGGTCTTGTCATTTGTGGCATCCAAGAATTGTTCATTTATTTGATTTAAAGAAGGTTTCACCCTCGAAGAGGATTATTTTAAAGTCATTAAACTATCTTTTGTTTTGTTGTGTTAAATGGTTGCATGACATTGGCTTTTAGAGCTTGGATCCTAGGGTTTCGCCGATTCAAATAGGTCATATCGGAATTTTCACCATAACATTTTTTCTGAGAGGCTTCATAAGCTGAAATTTCAACCACATGGATCCAACATCTTGGTGAACGTTTTCTAAAAATTTCAAAACTTGGTTCGCTATATTCTTGGAGATATGATTAAATGAATTTAGGGTTTTTTTATTCTCCAAAATTCTGTCTCAAACATGTGTCTCAGGGAAAAGTGTCACAACTTTCATTTTGCGCATCCAAATTACATTTTGTAAAAAGTTACTGAAATCGTATAAAATTTCATTTATTGGGTACCATTTTCAGGGACAAGATTAAACAATGACATGTGGCATTCCGAACAGGTTCACTCTACTGAACCAGTCCATAAGCATGTAACCTTGGGATATTTGGCCTAACTTTATCTTGAATAATCTAATCTTAGTATAACTAGAGGTGTTGGATAGAGGACACAAAGAGATAACAGTTTCAAGATCAAGTTCTAAAAAGCAGGAAAAAAGTGTGTATATTTTAAATTTGCATAACTCTTATTTGAAAAATAAGTCTAAAGTGATTCAAAGGGAATAGTAAAGCATAGATATCATTATTTGGTTCCATTGTGCCTAAAAAGAAGAAAATGGATACTCCCAGTAAGAAACTAGAAAGCTTTACTATGACACATGAAGAAGAGGAAGAAATGCAACATGGTATTCCAAAATTACAAGACCAAGTGCAACAAATTTCGCTCAAGCAAAGAGTAACAAAAAATGAATTTGAAGCTATGATGAATGTCAATATCGATGGTTTAAAATAAGGCATGGGAGTTTTTAAAGTAGACATGGACATGATGAATGTCAAGTTGGAAGGATTGACAAAGTTGTTGCAAGAAAGGCTTCCTACTAGTGACAAGGTAATCCATGCAAATCATGATGATGAAAAAAGAAATATGAATTATGATATTAGAGACTCCACTATTGGGTTTAAGAAAAAAAACATTCCAGAGATCGAAATGAGGAAGTTTGATGGAAAATATATAGTAACATGGATACTATAGATGGAACAATTCTTTGATTCACATGATGTGCAACACACACAAAAGGTATGCATTGCAACTTTATATTTAGAACCCAATCAATTTGTGTGGTATCAATGGATTTGTTCTTGTAAATCACTTGTTACTTGGTCAATTTTTATGTAATAAATGATAGCACAATATGAGGATACAAAGAGAAACACCTTCTTTAACCAATTGATAAATCTCAAACAAAAGGGTTCAATGGTGGATCACATTGAGGAATTCCAAAGATTGGATATAAAGGTAGCTAATATTCCATAGGAGTGCATGATTGATGTATTCATAGGGAATTTAAAGGATAATATCCAACATGAGGTTTACCTTTGGGAACCTAAGTCATTGGAGAATGAATTTAGGGTGGCAAGAAAAGTTGAAAGAAAATTTATGGCAACAAATAAGTCTACCACTCACAATTATAAATATGGAAGTGTTGTAGCTCTTAGCCTTCCACAACCTATAAGGTTGAGACCACAACAACTAGAGGAAAAAAGAGAAAAATGGATTTTTTGTAATTATGATAACAAATACACTAAAGGTCATAAATGTGTTAAGAAGAAATTATTTTATATCAACTGTGATTAGGAGGAAGAAAAGAAACAAGAAGCATCAAAAGAAGAAGATATACACCAAGAACCAACACCAGGGGATGAAAAATAAGAAATGAATCCGACCATATCTTGTAATGCATTGGTAGGAAATACCAATCCTCAAACTCTCAAGATAGAAGGATATATCAACAAGAAGAAATTAATAGTATTGATTGATTCAAGTAGTGCCCATAATTTTATTCATTGTAATATAGATAAGGATTTGAAATGCTTTTTATACCCAACACTAGAGTGTCAAGTGATGGTTGCAAATGGAGGAACTATAAATTTCTCAGGGAAATGCCATAATATCAATCTAACCATGGGGAATATGTATTGAATAGTTCAATTATTTCCATTCCAATGGGTGGTGCTGACATTGTATTAGAAGTCCAATGGTTACAATCTTTGGGGATGATAAATTTTAATATTCAAGATTTTTTTTGTATTTTTTTCAGTGAAGGAAGGGAATTTGAATTAAGGGGTATCACTGGGAAACCTAGTAATATTATCATATCTAATGGCATGGAAAGCCTTTTGAATAAGCAACAATGAGGTGTAATTTCACAATTATACTCACTAGATGTTAAAACATCTAAGTCTCCCATTTCTCCTGATCTTCAAAGCGTTCTTGATAATCATTCCAAGGCATTTGAGACACCCAAGGGTCTCCCACCTATTTGTGATCATGGTCATGCTATTCACTTGATTCCAGTAAGTGTTACTTCAAACATTAGACCTTATAGATATCCCTATGCAAATAATAGTGAAATTGAATGTATCGTTGCAGAAATGCTAGAGGCCAATATAATTCAACCTAGCTAAAGTTCTTTCTTTGCTCCAATAGTATTGGTACATAAGAAGGATATATCTTGGTGTATGTATCCATATTATAGGGTTCTTAACAAGGTTAATATTAAGGATGCATTTCCCATTCCTATAATTGATGAATTGTTGGATGAATTACATGGAGCAATTTACTTCACCAAGATGGATCTTCGTTTAGGATATCATCAAATTAGAATGAAGACTGAAGATATTTCGAAAACAACATTCATAACTCATGAAGGTCATTATGAATTTTTGTTCATGCCTTTTGGCCTTGCTAATGCACCTTCCAAATTTCAAGGTTTGATGGATTCCATTTTCAAACAAACCCTTATAAAATTTGTGTTAGTGTTTTTTGATGATATACTAATATATAGTAAGTCTTGGAAGTATCATGTTCAACATGTTGACAGGGTGCTCAAACTATTGGAAGAGAAACAATTGTATGCAAAAACCTCCAAATGTTTCTTTTAGGTATAAGAGGTGGAATATTTGGGCCATATTGTATCTAATGAGGGTGGTAAGGTAGACCCTAACACAATTATAGCAATTAAGGAATGGAAAACCCCACAACTTTAAGGTATCTTCGAGGATTTATTGGATTGACAAGGTATTATCGCAATTTTGTTAAGAATTATGGAAAAATAACAACACCTCTAACAACATTACTGAAGAGATATGCATTGTCTTGGACTCCAGAAGCGACTAATGCCTTTTAATATCTTAAAGAGAAAATGTGTCGAGCTCCGACCTTAGCTACCAAACTTCAAAAAAACCTTTATTGTGGAATGTGATGCCTTTGGAAATGGAATTGGTGTTGTTTTAATGCAATAGGGGAGACTCCTTTCCTTTGAAAATATTCCAATCAAAGGAAAGAATTTACATAAACCCATTTATGAGAAGGAAATACTGGAAATTATACATGCCTTGAATCAATGGCGCCCTTACCTAATTGGAAGACACTTCAAGGTAAAAACATATTATGGTAGTCTTAAATACTTGGAACAAAGATTATCTTCATAAGAGAAACAAAATTGGGTCACAAAGATGTTGGGTATGACTTTGAAATCATCTACAAGCAAGGAAAGAAAAATGTTGTTGTATATGCACTCTCAAGAAAGGATGAGGATGTGGAGGCATTACTTTGTGCCATTTCTATTATCCAACCTGATTGGATAAATTAAGCAAGGGATGAATGGAAGAATGATGAACAATTGTGGACACTCATTCAAAATTTACAGCAAGATCAGAGTGCATCTGATACTTTTATCTAGAAAAATGATTCACTATGGTACAAGGATCGCTTATATCTATGTAATAATTCCAAACTCAAAGAAAAAGTTATGGAATTGCACACCTCTCTTATAGGAGGGTACTTAGGATTTTTAAAAACTTACCACAGGGTCAAGAGGAATTTTTTTTGGGATGGAATTAAATCTAATTTTCAAAAGTTTGTCATTGAATGTTTGGTTTGCGAACAAAATAAAGTCGAGAAAATTAAAACTCTAGTTCTTTTACAACCATTATCCCTTCTAAGTTAGCATTGGGAGGAGGTCTCAATGGATTTTATGACAGGTCTACCCAAGTCTGAAGGAAAGAGTGTCATCATGGTGGTAGTTGATATACTTACAAAGTATACAAACTTTTGTCCTCTATCTCGTCCTTTCAAAGTGAGTAAAGTCGATACTGCATTTGTGGAAACAATTCAAAAGTTACATGGAAATTTGAAGATTATCTTAAGTGACATAGATCCCATTTTCACTGGAAATTTTTGGACAAAATTATTATCTTGCCTTGGTAGGAAGCTGTCTTACAGCTCATCTTATCATCCTCCATCTGATGGGTAAACTGAGATAGTGAACAAAAGTTTGGAAGGATATATTCGTTTCTTTGTATCTGATAAACAAACACAATGGGTTAAGTGGTTACCTTTGGTAGAATGGTGGTATAACACTTCCTTCCATACTGCATCCAAAATGATTACATTTATGGCCCTTTATGGATATCATCCATTGTCCATCACATCATTTCTAAGAGGAAATTCTAAGGTTCAAGCAATGGAAGATCACATCGAGCATCAAAAACAAGTTCTCCAGTTCTTAAAGGATAATATACTCTAGCATAGAATCGAATGGAGCAACGAGTAGATAAACATCACAATGAAATAAGTTTTGACGTAGGTGATTAGGTATGTTTACGACTACAACCATACAAGAAAATGTCACTTAGGAAATCCAAGAAGGATAATAAATTATCATCGAAGTACTATGGCCCTTATAAGGTATTGCAAAAAATTGGTACTATGGAATACAAATTGGAGCTACTTGCATCTTCACAAATACATTGGGTTTTCCATGTTTCATGTTTGAAGAAGCTTATAGGTGACAAGTTTCCAGTTCAAACTATATTTCCAAAACTTGACAAGGAAGGAAAAATCATATTAGAGTCTGAAGCAATCACAGAAACAAGAATCTTGTAGCAACAAAATCGATCAATTTCAAAATATCTCATTAAGTGGAAGAACTCACCCACAAAATATTCCACATGGGAGGATGAATATCTTATACAGAAGCATCCATAACTACTCAAGCATTGAGGATGACACTTTTTGAAGGAGAGGGGCATGTTAGGTCCTTATAATACTAGTGTAGCCCCCATATTTTTATTTTTGTGTCCCAAGTAGTCCCATATTGTTATTGTTGTGCCCCATATAAGCCCACTATTGTTTTTATTGCGCCCTTAGATTATTATTGTTATGTAGGACCTAATTATATTGTGACCCTTTAGACTCCTATATATACAAAGGGGGTATTTTCATTTTTGGCATCCAAGAATTGTTCATTTATTTGAAGTAAAGGTGGTTTCCCCCTCGAAGAGGCTTATTTTCAAGTCGTTGAACTATATTTTCTTCTTTTTTTTGAATTGGTTGCATAACATAGTATCACAAGACAAGTACATTTACAAATTCCTACCTATTGTGGCTGACATTTCCTTGATAACAAAATACCCTAAGCATAAGGAATATTTATGACAACAATGTCCATGAGCATAGAAATGTTAAGGTTCGATACCAAAAAAAACCTTCAATATTTGATTAAATCATAAAATTGGGTAGATTTTAAATCAAAACCACACACATTTCTATAAGTTAATGTAATTTTCAAATGTAACTAGTTATTGACCTTCAATTACATTACATTAGCAAAAATCACTAGAACCAAGTATAAAATTGTTTAAAATAAGTCATGCACTACTAATGAAAGGAGGAAATATGTATTTCATCCATTTCTTCTATCATAATGCATATTTTTCATAATCACAGGAGGATCCTTAGGTTCTTTGTTAAAGTTTAATAATTTATTTATTTGATCCTTTGAGGTTCAAGCTTAGCATACTAAAGGAAAAGAACAAGAAAAATTTCTTTAATGACTGCATTCCCCAAATCAACGTCCAAAGAAGCATCAATGTTCTTTTGGGATGGAATGGGTTTTGGGTTACTACTAAAGTTAAAGATGTTCTAATCCAATTATTGAGCAAGGCATCATTATTGATTGCCTCAATGTTTTCTAGTTTCTTGTTTCTCATAGTATAATGCAACCCATTAAACCTATCCCCCGCTTCTATAGCATTAACAGGTTCATACGAGTTCTTTAAACATGCTTTGACCATTTCCCATAATGTTGTTTCTTAGAAACAAGGAAAGTTCTATTTGGAAAATAGTCTAAGGACAAGGATGATTTATCAAGTTCGAATTCTCTCAACTTTCCTCCTCACTTGCTAGTTTATGAGGACATTCCTCTTCACTATGATAAGGACTCCAAGGAATCCATTCCTAATTGTTCATGTTAGTAGGAACATTTTATTGAGTACAAGGCTTGCTACTACTTGGGCCTAGGTTCTGATCCAAAATGGATTCAGCATAGCCTCTAGATAAATAGCCTTCAAATATAGGTGAAAATGGAATAATTTTGAAGTGCTCGTGAATACGAAGCCAATTGTGCAAACAACATGGAAATCCGAGTTCAAATAAGGAAAATAGAGCCAATTAAAGATTTAGGCCCAAAAGTCAATGCCTATGTCAGTAGGATAGGTGGCAACTCGGGAAAGAGTCACAGGTTCTAGATGATGTCAGCGCAGAAGATGATGTGGTAGTCAGCGATTGGTTCATACCATAGGTGATGGGGATTAGCGATCAAGAGCGGGGATCGTCCAATCAAAGGAGATTGACACATATCACGTCGAAACATGCAGGCGAGTTATCCTGGAAAACGGACGCGATAAAGTTATGAAAAAGAAGATAAACTCTTTGAGTTCTGACAGGAGAGTGGTAAATGGTTTATCACATGCCTTCAAGGCAGGAAGTGGTTTTCGACCAAGATCATGCTATTCCACTCAGCAGGTGACACGTAGCATCCTGAAAATCACTTTCTCGCATGCCTTCAGAGAATTAGCAGACGTGCTAGTTGGGGCACGAGACCATGTGACAACCGTTGGATTTAATAGGACAGATCAATGGTGCGGAACATCCAGATCAATTTATGAGTGGGATGCGATAGCCATCATATTTGTTTTTCTCGAGTTTAGCTTCGGGAAAAGGCCTGATGGTTGGGGTCCACCTCGCGCCCGCCGGTCCTATCGTTTATAGTCTGTTTCTATTATAAACATATTGTTCCAAGTTTATTGCAATTTGTAAATGTACGTGGTGTATAAATACCATAACACAGAAAAGTTGATGGGGGAAGGGTTGAAAGAGTGTATTGTGAACCGTTCCAGGGGGTCTAGAGGTCAGAGTGACCAAGTATGGTTGAGTGTATACTTGTTTCGACTCGAAGATTTGAACTGAACACAACAGTGAGATCCATTTTCATGGTTGAGACTCTTTTTTTGAGCTCACACCTATAACAATCACTTGAAGACATAATAAAGAGGTCAACACTAGAAGCTAAAGGACCAAGAGACGTAGCCAGGAAACCTAGTGAACTCCTTTATCAATTTTGGTTGTGTTGATGTGTTTGATTGTGTTTTATAATTGTTTAAGTGTTTATGTTATTTCAATATTATCAATCCATTACACTAAGTAACATAGACAACTTCACACATAGTTTGTAATACCTCTTTTTTTCAATTTTGGATCAAGTGGTATTAGAGCTTAAGGTTTTTAAGGTTTGACAAGTTTTTGTGGAGATTTGAATGCTGACTAGGTTAAGGCTCGGACGAGGTGAAGGTGAACTTATTGAGGTGAATCCAAAGATTAGAAGGGTCTTTTCACGAAGAAGGATGGCATATGAAACTCCACTTGGGTTAGAATCCTAGTTCTTGGATAGTTTCATGGTGATACGTACGATGGTGGAAGAGATGTATAATGAGTTTAAAAAGGGTAAAGGTGAAGGTACTTCATCACCTAGACTAGACAAAGGAGTAGAGGAACCTTTTATTTTTGTCCCTCCAAAAAAAGAATATAAGGAAAATAAAGGAAAGGGAGGAATTCCTCCTCCACCATCTCTTCCATCATCACCATCATCGTCGTCGTCATCGTCTTGTTCTCATAAAACTAGCTCTTCTAAGAAGAAGAAAAAGAAAACCTCTTTGATCAAATTAGATGTAAAATTTGATTTGCCAATTTATGATGGAGAACTTAATGCATAAAAGCTTGATAATTGGATGAGGAAAATTGATGTATATTGCAGGGTGCAGAAAGTTGATTCGAAAAGGAAGAAGATTTAGTTGGCTAGCCTTCGACTTGGAGGAAACTTACTTGTGTGGTGGGAAGTCAAGACACAAGCAGATCTTCAAAAGCATGGTAAAATCATTTCAACTTGGAATGAATTTGTTTCTGCCATTAAAAATAAATTTTATCCTTTGGCTTATATGCAGCAAGCAATGATGAGTTGGCAAACACTACGTCAATTGAAAGGTCAAAGTGTTCAGAGTTACACTCAAGAATTTCGTAAGAGAGATTTAACATTAGGCATATCATTGGACTCATGAGAGACATTGTTAAAATATATAGGCGGTCTTCATAGTTATTTGAAACATACTATACTTATGTTTAATCCCACTAGCTTAGATGATGTATCAGTTCAAGCAACTCATCTAGAGGCTAGAAGTCAAAATGTAACCCTAGATGTTTGGAAATCATCCAAATCTATTGAGAATAAGAATAAAGGAAAGAAGAAACTGAAATGGAAGGAGAGGAAAGAAAACATTGTGAAGAAGGATAAACCTTCATGCACTCATTGTAAGAAGGAAGGACATGATGAGGCACACTGCTGGTCTTTGCATTCAGAATTGAAGCCTAAGAAGTTTTGGGTTAAAGAGCAAAAGAATGTTGTTGCTATTCAAAAGGACTTGGGATCAGACTCAGGTGATGAAACAACGGTTACAACAATAGGTATAAAAGGTAAAGGTTTTGAAGCATCTACAAGTAATTCTTCGCATTCTATTGATAATGAAAGTAATGAGAGGAAAAGAAATGAGATATTTCATATTAGAGTGACTTCCAAGCACACTAGAATTGATACTTTATTTGATAGTGGGTCACAAGTTAATTTGATTTTTGAAGCAATTGTAAAGAAGTTGGGTCTAGAAACAAAACCTCATAAAAAGCTATATCCATTAGGCTGGGTGTGTGATAAATCAAAGCTACAAGTTACGAGACAATGTAAACTTTGGCTTGCTATTGGGTCAACATTTGTAGATGAGGTTGAGTTAGATATAGTCCCATTGGACATATGTGGAATTGTTTTAGGAAGTCCATACTTGTACTATAGAAAAGCTATCTTCTATCGAGCTGAAAATAAATATCAACTCACTAAGGATGGAATTGAATATATTGTAAGGGCTCATAAACTCAAAGATAACTTCGCTCTTATAGATTCAGGACAGATGAAAATAATTGTAAATTCAAGTAAACAATTTTTACTTATGATTGTAAAAGAAAAGGACCTTGATAAATCCAATGCATTCCAAGGCTATAATCCTAAACAAAAAGTAGACATAGTTAAAGTTGTTCCCGATTATGATATTTATTTACAGTAAGAGGCTCCACTACCTAACATTGGAATGTACAGGTTATCATCTCTATAGAATGCAGAGATAAAGAAGTAGGTACAAGAGTTGTTCGATAAAGGGTTTATTCAACCAAGCACATCACCGTGCAGATCACCTATTGTGTTGGTACGAAAGAAAGATGGTTCGTGGAGAATGTGCATTGATTTTAGAGCACTAAATAAAATCACAATAAAGAATCGTTATCCTTTTCCTTGTATTGATGATTTATTAGATCAATTAAAAGATGCAATTTACTTTTCTAAATTACACTTGCAAAGCGGCTACCATTAGATCAGAGTTGCAGAATGGGATGTATGGAAAACTGCTTTCAAGATGAAGCAAGGACTTTATGAATGGTTGGTTATGCCTTTTGGCTTAACTAACGCTCCTGCTACATTTATGCAAGTCATGAATGATGTATTTAGACCATTTATTGATGATTTTGTAATACTCTATTTAGATGATATTCTTATTTTTTGTAAGACATGCGATGAACATGTAAAGTGTGTAAATAAGATTTTAGATGTTTTAAAAAGCGAAAATCTCTATGTGAAACTGTCAAAATGTGAATTTGGCAGAACATCTTTAAATTATTTGGGTTATATTGTAGGGGGTGGTGAATTGAAGATAGATCCCTCTAAGGTCAAAGTCATTGTAAACTGGCTTAAACCCAATACTGCTACATAAGTTAGAAGTTTCTTAGGGGCAGTGCAATATTGGAGAAAATTTATTGCTAACTTTTCGTTGATTGCAGCACCTTTACATGCTTTGACAAGTATGAAACAAGTGTTTCAGTGGGGAGACAAACAATAGAAAGCCTTCGACACATTGAAAGAAAGGATTAGTACAATGCCAATACTAGCACTACCAGATCTTTAGCATCCATTTGAGATCGAGACAGATGCAAGTGACTATGCCATGGGGGCAGTGTTGATGCAGCATAGGAAGCCTATATGCTTTCATTTTGAGACATTTACATTTGCAGTAGTTAACTATCCTACATATGATAAAGAATTGTATGCACTAGTTCAAAGTGTTAAAAAGTGGAAACATTATATAATGGGTAAAGAAACAATCATACACACAGATCATAAACCACTTCAATATTTACACGCACAAACTAAATTGCAACAATCAAGACATTATAGGTGGTGTCCCTATAATACTAGTGATTACCCCATTACTATTGTAGTTGTATCCCTTATTAATATTTTTGAGCCCCTATTATCCCCATATTGTTATTACTGTGCCCCATAGAATCCCTCTATTGTTATTTTTGTGGCTTTATATTATTATTGTTAGGTCGGCTGGGTTATATTGTGACTCCTTAGACTCCTATATAGAGAAAGGAGGTTTTGTCATTTGAATCATCCAAGAATTTCTTATTTGTGTAATGTAAAGGAGGTTGCCCCCTCAAAGAGGCTGAATTATAAGGCGTTGATCTCTCTTCTCTATCTTTTTGTGAGCTGGTTTCATAACATTTGGTTTCAGAGCTTAGGATTCTAGGGTTTTGCTGCTCCAAACAGGTCATCGTGGAATTTTCGCTATAACTTTTTTTCTGCGATGTTTCAAAAGCAAAAAAAAAACCCATTTGAGAAGAAATCGCGTTGCATCTTGGTTCCAAATTTCAGAGCTTTTCGCACTATATTTGTGGAGATATGATTTGAGGAAGTTGGTCTTTTTGTAGATTCCTGAATTACTTTCCAAACAAGTGACCTAGGGAAAATCGTCATAACTTTCTCTCTGAGCATCGGATTGAAATTTAATAAGAAGGTACAGAAAGAGGATGGACTCTAGTTTCTTTTATATATTTTTCAGATCCAAATGTCGAAACAGTGACTTGTGGCACGTCGTACAAGTTCGCTCTATTGAACTAGTATATAATTAGGTCATCTTGGGAGATTGTGCATAACTCTTCCTTGGAGAATCCAATTTGGATCAGACTGGTGGCATTAGAAAGAGGACACGGAGGGCTACTACAGGTCACAATTTCAGAACTGGATGATACGAAATTGCAGAGATACATCAGATTCAATTTCAAGCTTCTACAAAGTGAAAAAAGGTGTGTAGTTTTTTTTAAATTTTTGCATAAGCTTGGTTTGAAAAATTAGTTTGAATCGGTAATTGGTGCCCCGAGGAAAGAAAATGCAAACACCTAGTAAGCAACCTGAAAGCTCTAGCATGACTCATGAAGAAGAGGAAGAAATGCAACATGATATAGCAAAATTACGAGACCAAGTGCAACAAGTGTCACTTGCACAAAAAGCAACAGAATCTAAGATAGATGGTTTAAGGAAAGATGTAGAAGCTAAGATGGATGGTTTAAAGAAAGGTGTAGAAGCTAAGATGGATTGTTTAAAGAAAGGCGTAGAAGCTAAGATGGATGGCATGGAAGCTAAGATGAATGACATGGACGCTAAAATTGATGGCATGGATGATAAGATGGAAGAATTGAAGATAAATATGAATAAGTTGCTACAAGAAATGGTCACTAATGGTGAAAGGGTAGTAAAAGAAACTCATGATGAGAACAAAAGAAATTTTAATCATGATTCCATAGACTCTAATGCTGGATTGAAGACCCACCATATTCCAAAAATCGATATGAGGAATTTTGATGGCAAGGATCCCGCAACATGGATATTACAGATGGAGCAATTTTTCGATCTCAATAATGTGCAAAACACACAAAAGGTACGTATTGCAACTTTAGATTTGGAACCAAATCAGTTTGTATGGTATCAATGGCTTTGCTCTCGTAAACAAATTATCACTTGGGCAATTTTTACGGAAGAATTGATACCACATTATGAGGATACAAAAAGCAACACTTTTTTTAGCCAATTGATAAGTCTCAAACAAAAGGGTTCAATAATGGAGCACATTGAGGAGTTCCAAAAATTGAACATAAGGGCAAAAAATATTCCAGAGGAGCATAGGATTGATGTTTTCATAGGGACTTTAAAGAATAATATTCAACATGATGTTCGCCTTTGGGAAACTGATTCATTAGAGAAGGCATTCAGGTTAGCAAGAAAAATGGAAAGCACAATTATGGCAACCAGGAAGCATACCACTCACAACTATAAAGATGGAAGTGTTGTTGCCCCTAGTATTCCACAACCTATAAGGTTGACACCACAACAATTGGAAGAAAAAAGAGCAAAAGGGCTTTGTTACAGTTGTGATAACAAATACACTAAAGGTCATAAGTGTGCTAAGAAGAAATTATTCTACATAGATTGTGAAGGGGAAGAAGAAAAGGAGCAAGAAGGGTCAAAAGAAGAGGATATACTCCAGGAACAAAGCCTAGATAAAGAAGAAATGAATCCGACCATATCTTGTAATGCATTGGCGGGAATTACCACTCTTCAAACCATCAAGATAGAAGGACAAATCAAGAAGAAAAAGGTAATAGTGTTGATTGATTCAGGAAGTACCCACAATTTTATTCATTGTAAGGTAGCAAAAGAATTGAATTGCTTCTTATATCCAGCACCAGAGTGTCAAGTGATGGTTGCAAATGGAGGAACAATAAATTGCTCTGGAAAATTCCATAATATCAAGCTATCCATGGGAGAATATGTATTGACTAGCCCAATGCTTTCCATTCCAATGGGAGGTGCTGATGTTGTACTAGGAGTCCAATGGCTACAATCCTTGGGTACAATAGCTTTTAATTTTCAAGATATTTCATGAAATTTTCTGTGGAAGGAAAGGAAGTTGAATTAAGGGGTATTGTAGGGAAACTGAGAAAGATAATAAGCTCTAATGGTATGACAAAGCTTCTAAAAAAGGAACAAAGAGGTGTAATTGCACAATTATGTTCGCTAGATGTTTCCACATTGGAATCATCTATTTCTCCGGATCTCCAAAAAGTCTTGGACAATCATTCCAAGGTATTTGAGACTCCCAAAGGTCTCCCACCTATTCGTGATCATGATCATGCTATTCATCTGATTCCAAGAAGTGTTCCTCCAAACATCAGGCCGTACAGATATCCCTATGCCCAAAAGAGTGAAATTGAACATATGGATACAGAAATGCTAGAGGCTAGTATAATTCAACCTAGTCAAAGTTCTTTCTCTGCTCCAGTAGTATTGGTGCACAAGAAGGATCGATCATGGCGCATGTGTCTGTATTATAGGGAGCTCAACAAGCTCACTATTAAAGATAAGTTTCCCATTCCTGTCATTGATGAATTACTAGATGAATTGCATGGATCAATTTACTTCACCAAGTTGGGTCTTCATTCAGGATATCATCAAATCAGAATGAAGACTGAAGACATTCCGAAAATAGCATTTAGAACTCATGAGGGTCATTATGAATTTTTGGTCATGCCGTTTGGCCTTACCAATGCACCTTCAACATTTCAAGGTTTGATGAATTCCATTTTCAAACCAATCCTTAGAAAATTTGTGTTAGTATTTTTTGATGATATACTAATCTATAGCAAGTCTTGGAAGGATCATGTTGAACATGTTGACATGGTGCTACAACTGTTGGAGGAGAAACAATTATATGCAAAAAGATTCAAATGTTTCTTTGGAGTACAAGAGGTGGAATATCTGGGTCATATTGTATCTCATGAAGGAGTTAAGGTAGACCCTAGCAAAATTAAAGCCATTAAGGAATGGAAAATCCCCACATCCATAAAGCATCTGCGAGGATTTCTCGGGTTGACAGGGTATTATCACAAGTTTGTTAAGAATTATGGGAGAATAGCAGCACCTCTAACAACATTATTGAAGAAAGATGCATTTTCATGGACTCCAGAAGCAACAAAGGCCTTCGAGCATCTAAAAGAGGCAATGTGCCAAGCACTGGTCTTAGCTACACCAGACTTCACAAAAACCTTTATTGTGGAATGTGATGTTTCAGGAAATGGAATTGGTGCTGTTTTAATGCAAGATGAAAGACCCATTGATTTTGAAAGTCGTCCAATCAAGGGAAAGTTTTTACACAAAGCTATTTATGAGAAGGAAATGTTGGCAATACTCCATGCACTTAAGAAATGGTGACCCTACCTAATGGGAAGACACTTCAAGGTAAAAATGGATCATGATAGCCTTAAATACTTTCTAGAACAAATATTATCCTCTGAAGAGCAACAAAAGTGGGTCACAAAGATGTTGGGTTATGACTTTGAAATCATCTACAAAAAAGGGAAGCAAAATGTGGTGGTAGATACACTCTTAAGAAAGGATGAGGATGTGGAAGCACTGTTGTGCGCCATTTTTATTATCCAACCAAATTGGATAAATGAAGCAAGGGAGGAATGGAAGAATGACAAAGAAGTGTGGGCACTTATTCGAAAGTTACAACAAGACTCCAGTATGTCTGATACATTTAGCTAGCAAAATGATTCATTATGGTACAAAGATCGCTTATACCTCTGTAAGAATTCCCAGCTAAAACAAAAGATTCTTATGGAATTGCACACTTCTCCCTTAGGAGGGCACTCATGGATTTTTAAAAACTTACCACATGGTTAAGAAGGAATTTTTTTGGGAGGGCCTTAAATCAGATATTCAAAAGTTTGTGGCGGAATGTTTGGTTTGCCAACAAAATAAAGTTGAAACAATTAAGACACCGGGTCTATTACAACCTTTATCCATTCCAAGCCAATGGGAGGACGTTTCAATGGATTTTATCACAGGTTTACCCAAGTCTGAGGGAAAGAGTGTCATCATGGTGGTAGTTGACAGACTTACCAAGTATGCACACTTTTGTGCATTATCACATCCATTTAAAGCCAGTACAGTTTCTACTGCATTTATGGAAACAATTCAAAATCTAAATGGAAATCCAAAGATTATTGTAAGTGACAGAGATCCCATTTTCACTGGAATTTTTTGAAAAAAATTATTTTATTGTCTTGGTACTCAGTTAGCTCATAGCTCATCTTACCATCCTCAATTTGATGGGCAAACTGAGATAGTAAACAAATGTTTGGAAGGATATCTTCGTTGCTTTGTATTTGATAAACAGACACAATGGGTCAAATGGTTGCCTCTCGCTGAATGGTGGTATAACACTTCCTTCCATACAACAACAAAAATGACCCCATTTATGGCACTTTATGGATATCAGCCACCATCCATCACATCATATTTAAGAGAAAATTCTAAGGTTCAAGCAGTGGAACATCACATTGAACATCAACAACAAGTCCTCCAACTCTTAAAGGATAACCTCGTGTTGGCATAGAATAGAATGAAACAACATGCAGATCAACACCGCAGCGAAAGAAGATTTGATGTAGGTGATTGGGTATTCCTACGGCTACAACCATATAAGAAAATGTCCCTCAAGAAAGCTAAGAAGGATAATAAATTATCACCAAAGTATTATGGTCCGTACAAGGTGTTGCAAAAGATTGGTACTATGGCATACAAATTGGAGCTTCCTGCAGCTTCTCGATTACACCTAGTTTTCCATGTTTCATGTTTAAAGAAGGTTATAGGCGAAAAGCTCCCAATTCAAACAATATTTCCAGAACTTGATGAGGAAGGAAAAATTATATTGGAACCAGAAGAAGTCACAGAAACAAGAACTCAACAGTTACGAAATTGATCAATTTCGGAGTATCTTATCAAGTGGAAGAACTTATTCGCTGAAGATTACACATGGGAGGATGAGAATTTTATACAGAAGCATCCAGAACTACTCAAGCGTTGAGGACAACACTCTTTTGAAGGAGAGGGGCATGTTGGGTCCCTATAATACTAGTAATTATCCCATTACTATTGTAGTTGTATCCTTTATTAATATTGTTGTGCCCCTATTGTCCCCATATTGTTATTACTATGCCCCATAGAATCCCTCTATTGTTATTTTTGTGGCTTTATAGTATTATTGTTATGTCGGCTGGGTTATATCGTGACTCCTTAGACTCCTATATATAGAAAGGAGGTTTTGTCATTTGAATCATCCAAGAATTGCTCATTTGTGTAATGTAAAGGAGGTTGCCCCCTAGAATAGGCTGAATTATAAGGCGTTGATCTCTCTTTTCTATCTTTTTGTGAGCTGGTTTCATAACAAAGTCATTGTAAACTGGCCTAAACCCAATACTACTACAGAAGTTAGAAGTTTCTCAGGGGCAGTGCAATATTGGAGAAAATTTATTGCTAAGTTTTCGTTGATTGCAGCTCCTTTACATGCTTTGACAAGTATGAAACAGGTGTTTCAGTGGGGAGGCAAACAATAGAAAGCCTTCGACACATTGAAAGAAAAGATTAGTACAATGCTAGTACTAGCATTACCAGATCTTCAGCATCCATTTGAGATCGAGACAGATGCAAGTGACTATGCCATGGGGGCAGTGTTGATGCAGCACAGGAAGCCTATATGCTTTCATTTTGAGACATTTACATTTGTAGTAGTTAACTATCCTACATATGATAAAGAATTGTATGCATTAGTTCAAAGTGTTAAAAAGTGGAAACATTATATAATGGGTAAAGAAACAATCATACACACAGATCATCAACCACTTCAATATTTACATGCACAAACTAAATTGCAACAATCAAGACATTACAGGTGGATGGGTTTTCTACAACAATTTCATCTTGTTATCAGATATAAGAAGGGCGTATGTAATAGGGTTGCAAACATGTTATCAAGACTAATTATAAATGCATCCACTATACTTGAGCATAATTTAGTAATTCATGAAAGTTACATTGAACAATATGCTCAAGATACAGATTTTAAGGATGTATATGCAACTTTAAGTCATGGCAAGCAGGTAGAAGAATTGGATTATTATATAAAGGACAAACTCTTATATCATTTGGGAAAGTTATGCATTCCACAAACTGAAAGAGTTAACATAATTAGAGAAGCACACACTTCTCTCATATCGGGTCATTTTGGTGTAAGTAAATAGTTGCACAATTGCAAAGTTTCTATTATTGGCCACAAATGAATGAGACGGTTTCTAGATATATCAAAGGATGTACTATGTGTGCTACAAGCAAGCCAAGTATTATAAAATTAGGCTTGTATACTCCACTTCCAATTCCTTCTCATCCTTGGGAAAGTGTTTCCATGGATTTTGTTGGGGGATTGCCAAAGTCTAGAAAGGGTCATGATTATTTGTATGTAGTTGTGGATAGGTTCAGTAAGATGTGTATTTTGATACCATGTAATAAACAGGTCACAACTGAATGAAATGCAAAGCTGTTCTTTCAAAATGTATAGGTTCATTTCGAGTTACCCACTTCTATAGTATCTAGTCGAGATTCTCGATTTGTTGGGAAATTTTGGTCAAGTCTATGGGAGTTAATGGACACAAAGTTAAAGAAGAGCACAACATTTCATCCACAAACAGATGGTCAAACAGAAGTGGTCAACAGGACAATGATACAGTTGCTTTGAGGACATTGCAACAAGCATGCCAAACTTTGGGATGAGCATTTGTGTTATGTGCAACATGCTTACAACCGTGCAAAACATTCTTCCACTCAGGGATCTCCTTTTGAGACTTGTTTTGGTTTTATATCAAAGTCTCCCTTGGATTTTGTCTTTGGTAAAGGCATAACAGTTGATGGACATAGTGATGTGGACAAAGCAACCAAGTTCATTGAACAAATCCAGGAAATTCACTAGGCAGAACAAGAACAGTTGGAAAGAAGCCAAGAAAAGTATAAGGTGCGACATGAAAAGCATTGAGTTGAGCATAATTTTCAAGCTGGAAATCAAGTCCGGTTGTACATTAGAAAAGAAAGATTGCAAGGGGAAGGTAAAAAGTTGAAACCAATTAGATATGGTCCTTTCAAAATACTTGATAAAATTGGTGAAAATGCTTTCTGCCTTGATCTACTAGCTTATATGCAAATCTATTCAGTCGTTAATGTTGAAAACTTGAGGTTGTATGAACCTTCTTTGACTCATGATCTCAAGGATCAAGGTCATCTACCTTCCATTGAGGATCTGTTGCCCAAGTATCTCAATGAGTTACAGGAGGACACAGTTCTTGACAGGAGGATAAGAACTTCGCGACGAGGGAACGTTGAGTATCTTTGAGTTGGACTCAAAGGTAAAAATCCAAGTAAAGCACAATGGATAGAGATTGGAAAAGTGAAGGAACTTTATCCTCACTTGCTCGATAACTAAAACCAACTTTTGGTGGACCAAAAGTTTTCAGTGGGGAGGAGTGATCCAAAATGGATTCAGCATAGCCTCCAAATCAAAAGTCTTCAAATACAAGTGAAAATGGAATAATGTTGAAGTGCTCGTGAATACGAAGCCAACGGTGCAAACAACATGCAAATCTGAGTTTGGATAAGGAAAATAGAGCCAATTAAAGATTTAGGACCAAAAGTCAATGCCTACGTCAGCAGGACAGGTGGCAACCCGGGAAAGAGTCACAGGTTCTAGATGATGTCAGCGCAGAAGATGATGTGGTAGTCAGCGATTGGTTCATACCATAGGTGATGGGGATCAACAATCAAGAGCGAAGATCATCCGATCAAAGGAGATCGATGAATATCGCATCGAATCATGTAGGTAGGTTATCCTGGAAAAGAGACACGATAAAGTTATGAAAAAGAAGCTAAACTCTTTGAGTTTTGACAAGAGAGCGGTTTATCAGCATGCCTTCAAGGCAGGAAGCAGTTTTCGACCAAGAGCACATGATTCCACTTAGTGGGCGACACATAGCATCCCGAAAACCACTTTCTCGCGTGCCTTCGGAGAATTAGCAGACGTGCTAGTTGGGGCGCGAGACCACGTGACAACCATCAAATTTAACAGGACATATCAACTGTGCGGAACGTCTAGATCTGTTGATGAGTGGGACGCGATAGCAATCAGATTGGTTATTCTTGAGATCATTGCCTGAAAAAGGCTGGACGATCGGGGTCCACCCCGCACCGGCCGATCCTTTCATTTATAGTCTATTTCTATTATAAATGTATTGTTCCACGTTTATTGCAATTTATAACTATGTGTGGTGTATAAATACCATAACGCAGAAAAGTTGACAGGGGAAAGGTTCAGAGAGTGTATTGTGAACTGTTCCAGGGGGTCTGGAGGTCAGAGTGACCAAGTACGGTTGAGTGTATACTCGTTTTGACTCGAAGATTCGAGCTGAACACAATAGTGAGATCCATTTTCATGGTTGAGACTCTGTCTTTGAGCTCACATTTGGAACAACTATTTGAAGACATAATAAAGTGGTCAACATTGGAAGCTAAAGGACCAGGAGATGTTGCCAGGAAGTCTAGTGAACTCCTTTATTAATTTTGGTTGTGTTGATGTGTTTGATTATGTTTTATGATTGTTTAAGTGTTTATGTTATTGCAATCTTATCAATCCATTACACTAAGCAACATAGGAAACTTCACACATAGTTGTAATACCTTTTTTTTTCAATTTTAGATTAGGTTCCAAGTGGTTTGTCATTATTATAATGAGCTTTGGGAGGGAGTATATCTTGGATCTGATCCCTTCTCTTTATCCAAAAGTGTGAACTTATTTATCATGGTAATTTGACCCTGCATAAGTTCATTTTTCACTTTATCAAAATTATGGGCACGAGGTTGTAAGGTTGGGTCAACATGACTTGTAAATATTAGTCTAGCTTTCAACCTTGGCTCTATGATAAGAATAATTAAACCTTTGAAGTTGCAAGGTGGTGTTTAACAAACTCAACAACTTCCTTTGCTTGGTATATACTTGTAGATCCTTTTTCTCTAACCAAATAGCCAAAGTTTCCATCATAGGCAATAACATATTGAATTAGTATAGTATATATCATGGTTTTGAGGTTTCTTGATATCTAGTTAATTAATATTTAATTTCTTTGGTTAAAGTTCCTGAAAATTTCATTATTTTTCTTTTCTGCTTCTTGAAACTGGGCCATCAATCACCTTCCATCTTTTATGGATGCCAATATTTTTTTGAAAGCTTCAAGGAATTGATTCCAAATTTTGATTCCTTAATTAGGTAAGTCTAGGTACCATGATTAAACATTGAATTCAAAATATATAACAATAATTTCATGACTACATCTTGTTGGAAATAATATTGAGAGGGGGGGGGGGTGAATCAGTATTATCACATCAATAAAACTTTTTCATTTCCATGTTCATATTCATATCTGCTACTTCCACAACTTCTTATGATTCAGTTAGTTGATCCTTAATGAGTGCATTAGAACATTATCAACCATATTGACAGTAAACAGGTGCAGTAAAATAGAACAAATCATCACACGTAAGACACACACATGAACACCATGATATAAGGTGGAAACCCAATGTGGGAGAAAACCACCTGCTGCAAGTCATCTCAATCTTCTTCTTAATAAGAAAATCCTTTTACAATATTTTTGTACTGGTGCAGTCTTATACCAGTACGCAGGCTTCTACCTACAGAGAGCTACAACCCTCTCTCGTTCTCTAGTCTTTCCTGGAAGGGAGCTACAACCCCCATAGTTCTTGTACTAGCCGATCCATTTACTAGTACGTAGGCTGCTACCTGCTACAATGCTCCAAAGTTTTCAACTGCTACTGGAAGGGAACTACCACCCCCTTAGCTCTTGTACTAGCTAAGATACTAGTACGTAGGCGCCGGCCTACAATCTTCTCTCCTCCAGGTACCACGTTTCATACATTTTCATACTGGATACTCCTGAAGCACAACACATAATCTGAAAGGCCACGTTTCATCCAATTTTCATACCGGACCCATTAATATCATTGAAGCACATAATTAATCAATCTTCTGAATCACTCAAACACTAGATCAATACATATACAAGGATAATATATGTGTTAGCACCCAGATCTAGACCATCAGATCACATAAATATGAGCCATTATGATCTTGATCCAATATTAGTTCTCATCCATCAATACTGAAGCTAAACACAATCAACCAAATAGGATATGCAGAATACTGACACCTTTAAACTGTCATCAGAACCCATCAACAACCAGAACCACCTGTGACTTCAAATATCATAGCTCAAATTGTATACACTACTACAATGAACCAAACCTGCATACATACGCGCTTACACCAAAGCCAACCCGCGTACAGATCTATAAATATTCAAACATGACTTGCAGTGATTTGAAACTCAAGTTATACCCAGTTCAGATCATTACAAGCATCAGTATACAGATCTAGAATAAGCATAATCAAATATATAGAGATAGTTCATTTTAAACCATTTGATCCCGATCTATCCTTAGATCTTGTTTTCCATCAACTGGTGAGATCCCTCTTTAGCTCAGATCTAGATCTGCACCATAACCCAATCACAGTATTCCAGATCTAGCACTTTATGAGATATTCAATAATTCAGATGATGCTTTGCCAAATGATCTCCTTCCTCTTTTATAGCCTTAGTCCTTTCTCAATACCACGGTCCAAAACCATAGGATCAAAAAAATGTTGGACTAATACCATGAACCAACCATGAAAGTGCGTGAGATCAACACTTTTGGATGCAATACCATGGACCAAAACCATAGGATCAAAAACTGTCGGACTAATACCATGAACCAACCATGAAAGTGCGTGAGATCAACACTTTTGGATGTAATACAACGGGCCAAAACCATAGGATCAAAAACTGTCGGACTAATACCATGAACCAACCATGAAAGTGTATAAACTTTTCTCTTGCATGAAGGGAACTTTTCTCTGCATGAAAGTTCGTAAACTTTTCTCTACATGAAATAAACTTTTCTCTGCATAAAAGTGCGTGAACATTTCTCTACATGAAATAAACTCTTCTCTGCATAAAAGTGCGTGAACTTTTCTCTACATGAAATAAACTTTTCTTTGCATAAAAGTGCGTGAAATTTTCTCTACATGGAATAAACTTTTCTCTGCATAAAAGTGCGTGAACTTTTCTCTACATGGAATAAACTTTTCTCTGCATAAAAGTGCGTGAACTTTTCTCTACATGGAATAAACTTTTCTCTGCATAAAAGTGCGTGAACTTTTCTCTACATGAAGGAAACTTTGCTGCACTATAATTTATCAAATAAATTTGTTGCACTATAATTTATCATTTGTGTGATTTGCCATCAAGGACAACACTTGTCTCATAATGCCAACAATCTCCCCCTTTGGACTTGTCATACTGAGAATTGTCATCTGATATCTCTTCTGTAGATTCATCTAGATATATATAAGTGAGTTGATCTTCTATGAGTTGTTTGCCATCAAGTACAACACATGCATCATAATGCCAACACATATTCCTCTTCAATATTCTTTCCATAAACATGCTAGTAAAACAAATCAATATCTTACTCAGTCGTGACCACATCATTTATTGAGAACTTTGGCAACCATTCTTCAAATTTATCAGAAATTTTGTTAGGGAATCCTTGAAAGGTTCTCATGTACAAGGGATTTAAATAATTTTTTAACAATGTATTAGCCATTATGGATGAGGTAGGTGGATTATTGAAGAGGGATTTGCTTACAATATTCTTTTGAAGAATATTTATTTTTGGAGGAATGTCAGCGTTCTTGCTAGGTCTGAGAGTAGAGACTCCTTAGTTAGGATAATATTTTAGTGTCGATAGTTGAGAAGTTTTAACCTTGGATTTGAGATAACCTCATCAAATTAAATTAAAGCATAGAATTTGGATCATGAGAAGAAGGACTCAATTCCTCCCTGACAACAACACCAAAAATGTTACCATAAAATAACACCTTAGTGCAAAGCCCTGCTGAGCACTCTAGGTTAAAAGTAACAATGAGATCAACCACCACTACCACCTTAGTATCTATTATCCTATTATTATGTGGTTGGATACTATCCCCACAAGAGAGGCTTCCCAATAGGTCTTGGATATTAGGTAACCCAATATTTTACAAGCTACATACTCAAGGACTCTACCCAATAAACACTTACGGATAATATTCAATGAGATAAGGGTTCAAGTGATGAGGTAACAAGTTTAAAGGATGTATGGCTAAAAATATAGTGTTTGAATAGTCCTGGAGAGGCTCAAATAAATATCAAACACATGCTACCTTGAAAGTGCTGATTGTTGTTATAAATTAGGGTTTTAAAATAAACACATTCTACATCATGCAAAATTTATGACAATAAGAGAAAATAATATATAATTTATGATAAACAATAAAAAAACAAGGATATTTCATGAATAAACAAAGGAAAAGGTCACCAATTTTTTTGAATGGCTAAACATGCATAAAACAATTACAAAAACATAGAGATTGGTCCTAAAAGGTGGCTGAAAATTGCATATAAAATGATATTTTTCTTTTTCAATTTAATAGAGGCAAAGACTAACCCAAAAAAGTGATATCCAAGATATCTGATGCTATTTAATGCATATATTTATGTAAACTAACCATAATTGATCCTTAAAACGTAAAAAATAAAATTTAGGGTTTTAAATTTTGTAAAAGAATGATACACAGAATATACTAGAGCCTTTATCAATATTGAAAATTTGGAGTCAAAGCTCAAGGTTAATGGTAGAAGACTTGGTTGCAACGAGTTATGAGAGAGACCATCTCTCCATCAAGACTCTAGCGATTTCCAATCAATTGGAGATTTAAGGTCGAGGAATGCTATGTTAAGTTTCCTTGATGGATACTAGGTGATAATTTTGCAAAGGAGATGTTAGAGCCACAAAAGATTCAATACATTAAGATGAAAATTTAATTGAAACCTTAATTATACAACATTTTCAAAATGTGTTGGGTATGTTTTATATTATTTGCATGACTGTCAACAAACATTGTGTATTGCATTGAGTGCAGTGGAGGTGAAGACCCCCTGTTCAAGGGATATGCAAGGCGACTTTGGGGGCAACTCCCCCCATATTAATTTTTTGGGAAAATAATTGCACCTGTTTTTGGTGGTTTTTAGCACATGGTTTTCACGTTTAGTGGTTTTATGGTGCATGTTGGTTTATCCCATGGTTTTTTTTTATTCCAGTTAAGGAACTATGGTTATATTCTAGTACAGGGTAAATGGATTGGCGATTTATGGATACCATGGGACACACACACACACACACACACACACACATATATGTATGTATATACAGTATTGCAATATTATAAATATGAATATATTGATTTTTTTTTTGGGTTTTCCTAGTTTGGGTTTCCAAGGTAAAATATATGTTTTTAAGTATGTGTTTGGCATTTCATCTTTTTTGTTTTATTAAGAATCTATTTGCAGAAATTAATTGAATATGATTAAAACTTACAAAATGGAATAAGGTACTCATAATAAAATAGAACAATTCACCATAGAATCACTTTATAAATCCAAGAGAAAATTCATCCAAGCAAATACCTACATCAATGCTCCATTGTGTCCAAGAGAAAAGAAGACTAGTGTACACACTCTCTTATGGTTAATGAGTGTGTAATAAAATCATTCTCCTAAATCAATTTCCCTCTATTGATATGAGGGAAACCAAGAAAATTTAGGGAAATAAGACTAAAATCCCTAAAAGTAATAATTTAAGTGATTACAAGTATGTCACAAGCCAAACTAATATATAGCTATCTCAATGATATAACATAATAAAAAGCCTCCTTTTAGACCTCATGTATGAGAAAATGGTTCTCCAAGGGTGACATAATCCTCTAAGGGTGAAGATCTCTATCAAAATGTGCCATGGATGGGTCAAAAGAGTGATCCTAACTCAAAACCCATCTCCTCATCAATAAGTGTCCACTCATAAAGAAAAACCCCCTTAATTAACATGTCATCATCAACCAAGACCACATCATAATTCTAAGCCTCATGAGGGCAACATAACAAAGCTAGGGCATGACACCTTCATCCAGAAAGGTGTACCATCCCTTACAAAGGGATCTCAAGTTATCACCATCATCAAAACGATTTAAAATTAGGGAAATTCACATAAAAAAGGTACAACCGTATGATGGTATAAAGTTTTAATGTTCTCATTCTACTTCCTACAAGAGTCATCAAGTGGGGTTGGACGTCCTCCCTGAAGTGTTGGAGAAGTCTCAAATAATAAGCATGCCATTAAAATCAAGTGATATCATCATAACATTTAAATTAACCATAATATTATTAGAGTGGGTCATATCTAATGTAAAAGGAACCAAGTTACTTCACACAAGCATCATCTTCAAATATGTTCCTAGTGTAGGGTTTGTAAACAAGTTACCATGGCTAGATATGGGTGGGTTATCCAGTGGATCTATTAGGTGCATCTAACTATAAGGGAAGGAAAATTTTCTATGAAAACCAATCAATTGTTAGGCACAAGTGGTCAGTGGTATGATGGGGGTTTACTTCATGGAAATCTTTGTATTAGGTATGAAATTCCATCAATATTGAGTGATACAGGTGGATGTTGGTGGCCACCCACCTATCCCATTTGGACCCCCACAACTGTCTCTTTCAGCTTTTTCAGTTTCCTAAATTGTAGCACAATACTATTTTTAGCAGTTTTTTGAGTCCTAAACATCCGTAGCCGTTTTGAGGCCCTAAATGACGTTTTTTTGGAAATCTGGGGCAAAGTGGTAGTACTCGGATAGATCTTTCTAACGAGCTATTGTATGCATCAAACAGAGATCGTATGCCAAAGTTATGACCCCGGGAAGTTGATGTACCAATTTACCCAAACGGGGCCCACAGTTTGGCGTTTCATCTTCTAGGGTTAGGTTTTGGAATGTTAAGGGTTTTCCATTGTTTCTCAACAATAAATAGGCCTTCGAGCCTCATTGTAACACAGTTCAGAGGCATGTAGCCACCACATCTCTTCTCAGAGATAACCTACCATCGCCCTAGCTAGTTTATTTCCATTTCTGGTTGTAAGCATATTTCAATATTTTCCATTAATGAAATGAAGTATTATTTCCGCTGCATCTTTGTGTATATGGTTATCTCTGTAATTTGTTGCATTCATGTTTAAATCTAGATCAGTGGTATCAGAGCGGTCTGATTTTTCTATGTTTTTCTTTGCATGTCCCCAACGAGGTTGGGATATAAGGAGTTAGAGTTTGAACTGGTCGAACCTTTGCAAGACCAACCTCGCAAATCCCGACGGCCTCCCATGGCGGATGAGAAGAAAGACGAGGGAGCAGGAGATCCTATCAAAATCTTGCTCGAAGAATCCCTCGAGTGACAACGGAACGCGATGATGGACAACATTGCCCAGATCCTTCAACGGCTACCCAGAAGCGATGCATCAGTTTCCAGCAGCTACTCTGGAAACGCTACACCATTTAAGGTACAAGTTGATTTTGAAATCCCCATATTCGAGGGTCAAATAGATGCAGATGTCGTAAATAAATGGTTAAATCTACTAGAAGGATATTTTTTTGTTCATGAATTTTCAAGTCGGGAAAAGATTGTTTTCGCTCTTCTCAAAGTAGGCCCCCACGTCAAGGACTAGTGGGAAACTTACTGCGAGCAGAAGGATGAAAGTACAGGCTCACTATTTTCAGCCGCACGCTCTTGGAATGACTTTCGGGATGCTATCAAGGAGCAGTCCTACCCTGTCAAAAGCTATGAGGACAAATCCATCAAATGGACCACACTGCAGGAGGGACGAGACCAAGATGTGTCGGAGTTCACAAACATTTCTCATACCCTTCGCACATAGTTGGGTATCAAAGATTCTGAGCTACATCTGGTACTCAAATACCGCGGTTGCCTACACAGATACATCCAGGAAGAGATGGAGTTCCTTAACATCTCCTCGCTCGGCACGGTGTACCGATACGCTGTCAAAATCGAGAAAAAGTTCAAACAGAAGAAGCGAGACTTTGGATCTACAAATCCGAAGCCTAAAGGACAAAGCCAAGGCGGGGTGACCCAAGACAACACGTCGAAGCCGCAAGAAAAGAACAACACCACGAAGCCGAAGAAGGACACAGGAAAGTGGTGTGAGTTCCATAAGAGTCCCACTCATAACACAAGTGAGTGTCGGACCAAGCAGTCGCTGGTGGCCAAGTTGAAGGCTTCTGGATCAGATGCATGTTTCGACCCTGAGCCAGAACCCGACAAGGGGAATGGAAAAGGGAAGAAAATAATTGATGTGGATCCCAGCGCCACTGTTGCCACCGCCAAGATCTGGAAAAATGAGCCCGAAAATCCAGAGGAAGGGGAGCGTCTTTTCCACTCACAGATGTGGGTGAAGGGTTCGCCGTTGCAATTGATTGTCGACAGTGGTAGCCAAAAGAACCTTATTTCAGCAGAGGTTGTGAAGCGGTTGGGTCTACCGACTACACCACACCCACAGTCGTACAGTATCGGATGGCTTCATGAAGGAGGAGATCTCAAAGTTCGCTAGCAGTGCCGCCTTCCATACAGCATCAAGCCCTTCACAGACGAGGTATTGTGTGATGTTACACCTCTGGATGTTTGTGATGTATTACTAGGCCAACCATACTTGTGGAGGCGACATGCTGTGTATGAGTCAAGGCCTTATGCTGTCATTATTGTTATAGACATTTTTGTGCCTTACAGCATGAAGCATGAAATGTCGATAATCTAAGGGATCCAAAGTCCCTAAACATGTTGTTCCTACCCCTAGAGGAACAAGGTCAGCAAACCACAACACTGAAAATCAGTTCTCCACCTGAAAACACTCAAAAACAAGCTAATTCTGGATCATGTCAACTGCTCCACTGAGCATCTGCGCTGAATGTCAACTGCTCCACTCTGTACCTGCGCTGAATGTCAAATCTAATGAAGGCTACCTGCACTGGGTGAGATTGGCCAAGTGGCATAGTCATTCTGCAAGGTGTCAAATGCCCAGGAAGCTTCCAAAATGACACTTGGATCAGGGATTTCGCCTTGTGATGAGTAAGAGGATCTAGATCTCCAAGTGGAAGCAAGAAACTCCAAGTGGACTCAAGAACTGAAGAATAACTGAAGTGGGAGAGGACACTAGTCAGCTCCATGCCAAGCTCAAGCTGACTCATCCTTTCTCCAAATCTCCTATATATAGAGCTCTCTCATGAGGTCTAGGGAGGCTGGAATCTTGTGAATGTAAGGAAGTGCTGTTGGTTTGAGTATAGAACTATTGGGTGATTTCTTTGAAGGAGGTGAAGAGGAGATTTCTTTCTGCTGGGAGGTGTTGCTGGATTGGGCCTCTTATGGTTGTAACACTCTCAGAACTTTACTTCTTCCATTAATAAAGCATTTGAGGTTCTTCTATATGCATGTGTCTTTGTGGCGTATTGATGCTTGTATATTTGATTTATTCTAATCCTTGAATCAATTATGGATGTATGCTTCTTGTAGTTTCCCTTTCTTGTGCTTTTGCAGGATCTTTGCGTAGCTGGGCCAGTGAAAGAGCAAGGAGCTGGAAGCAAGCAGCGAGGAGAGAAGATTGGATCAAACATTAGCGGAAGACAACGGTTAGTGGATCTCTTTCTCCCATCTCTTACATCTCATAAAGAAGTAATCTTGAATAGCTTTGCATTCGGTTGTTGCTGAGGAACTATCACCCTTAGAGTGGGATAGGGTCATTCCCCAGTGGAGTCACCAATTTTTTGTTGCGAAAAGTATCCGTATTTGTTGTTGGGAAAAGTATCCAATACGGAATGACCCTATCCCACTCTAAGGGTGATAGTACCTCAGCAACAACCGAATGCAAAGCTATTCAAGATTACTTCTTTATGAGATGTAAGAGAGGGGAGAAAGAGATCCACTAACCGTTGTCTTCCGCTAATGTTTGATCCAATCTTCTCTCCTCGCTGCTTGCTTCCAACTCCTTGCTCTTTCACTGGCCCAGCTACACAAAGATCCTGCAAAAGCACAAGAAAGGGAAACTACAAGAAGCATACATCCATAATTGATTCAGGGATTAGAATAAATCAAATATACAAGCATCAATACGCCACAAAGACACATGCATATAGAAGAACCTCAAATGCTTTATTAATGGAAGAAGTAAAGTTCTGAGAGTGTTACAACCATAATAGGCCCAATCCAGCAACACCTCCCAGCAGAAAGAAATCTCCTCTTCACCTCCTTCAAAGCAATCACCCAATAGTTCTATACTCAAACCAACATCACTTCCTTACATTCACAAGATTCCAGCCTCCCTAGACCTCATGAGAGAGCTCTATATATAGGAGATTTGGAGAAAGGATGAGTCAGCTTGAGTTTGGCATGAAGCTGACTAGTGTCCTCTCCCACTTCAGTTATACTTCAGTTCTTGAGTCCACTTGGAGTTTCTTGCTTCCACTTGGAGATCTAGATCCTCTTACTGATCACAAGGTGAATTCCCTGATCCAAGTGTCATTTTGGAAGCTTCCTGGTCATTTGACACCTTGCAGAATGACTGTGCCACTTGGCCAATCTCGCCCAGCGCAAGTAGCCTTCATTAGAGTTGACATTCAGCGCAGGTACAGAGTGGAGCAGTTGACATTCAGCGGAGATGCTCAGTGGAGCAGTTGACATGATCCAGAATTAGCTTGTTTTTTAGTGTTTTCAGGTGGAGAACTGATTTTCAGTGCTGTGGTTTGCTGACCTTGTTCCTCTAGGGGTAGGAACAACATGTTTAGGGACTTTGGATCCCTTAGATTATCGACATTTCATGCTTCATGCTGTAAGGCACAAAAATGTCTATAACAGTTGCCCCCTAAAGTATGAGGTCGTTTATCGGGTGAAATGCTTTATCAGGAGGATCCGAAGTTCATTCAATCGCTGAGAGGTGCCCTGTAATAAAATACAATACAATACATTATTTTTCATTCTGCTTTCATGATCTAGCTGAGGTGGGCATTCCCATGCTCAGCTTTATAAATTCATTTTGCTACATAGAACAGATGATCGTCTGATGGTAGACTGATAATTCTCTGCTGAAATTATCATCCTTTGAGTAGGATGATCATCTGCTGCAATGATGTACATATCAAATGTCTTTATATTTCCTGAATATATATCGCAGCCCGGATGGATGAAACTAGATCCGGGGTCTTCAAACTCATTCGATCTTCACTCTAAGTACAAGTCGATCCATGTGAGAATTGCGCTGAAGTCGAACATGGAAAGACATCGCTTGATTACCGGTCAATAATGTAAACCGTTAACAAGCGTGAGAGGAATCACCAATAATGACAATGACCCTCAAGGTACTGCAGTACAATTCACGTGGTGTGAATAAAGGACTTGGCGTCGAACACCACGCAAAATCTTCTGGTCGAAGGTCATTGATGTATACCTGTCGCCGGAAGTGAGAAACTTGCCATTGAGGCATGCAAGCTTCAAAGTACTGAGGGGTTGTTCCTAGATCAACTTCTTGGATAATGAGCTGAAGTCGACAAGAAGCGATCCGTCAAAGGAGGGCCTTAATGAATCCCACATCAGTGACACGGAACGGAGCTAATGATTTTAGTGGAGGTGAAAACAATCTGTGAAACATGATTCAGGGTGGCGATCATGGGTGGATGAAGGATAGTGTATGGCAGTGGACGGGACACGGTTGACTCTTTCTGAACAACATCTCTTGAACATATAACGACATTGATGTGATGGATCGATAGCATTACCCCAAATGTGGATGGTTTGGCGAGGACCATGGTGATGAGACCGGTGAATGAAAACAACCCAACCCGATGTGATACGGAGGACAAAGTGTCATGTTCAAGAGCGACTTGCTACCATTAAAGCTTTGAGGTTCTCCCAATTTTTCCCCAGTCATTTCTGACCAGTACCTCTTTATTTTTGTCAAGCTTGAGGAGGATAACATATACTTGTTCTATAACCTGCCCTTCGGGCAAGCCCATCGCTATGTTTTAACGAGCCTAGCGATAGGGAAACTCGTTCTCGTCTAAAGACAAGTTTGTCGCTATTTAATCATTTTAACGAGTCTAACGACAAGGAAAACTCGGTCCTTTTCATTTTTAGAGAGTCTGAAAAGGTACAGAAAGTTAACTCCAAAATTCCTTTTTCGTCATCTAATCCCTTAAGTCCGAAAAAGTATAAAACAATACATAAGGGATGAGTTTTCGATAACTTTAACGAGCCGAATAAAACAAGTGCTCGACCTTTTTGTGCAATAATCCCTGAGGTCCAAAAAGATTAAAATCTAGAGGAGGGATAGCTCTTCTGGTCATTTTAACGAGCTGGGAGGCCAAAACTCGGCAAACTTTTCATATTTTACGAGTCAGATGAAAAGAGCTCAAAGAAGACTCGTCTTTTGAGGAACGAGTGATAAACAGGGATAGCAGCAGATTCCAGGTACAGTTTGGAATTTTCCAATCACGGCAGTGTCACAAGGATGGCTAGGTGAAATCACTCTTCACAGCTGTTCCTCAAAATAGGTAAACAATCATATGGAGGTGAACGATTGGCCAAATGGAATGGAGGTGGCGGGTGCAAACACGACCAAGGCTTTTCATAGCTAATAAATTTATGATCACAATGGTTATTTACCAGCACTGGGTTCATTTTTTAAAGAGCTTGAATGCGCCAAAACACTGCTCAATCTTATGTTTATTTTTTAACGAGCATGAACTATGTGCTAAAACTGCTCGGATCTCGCTTTTCTATTTTTTAACGAGCATAAATTCCGCGGTAAAATTGCTCGATTATATGGTCAAATTTTGATTTTTTACCATTACTAGCTTTTCTCTTTTCAAATATAGTACTGCTTTTTCAATTGCTGCAACAAACTTTGTTAGAAATGAATAATATTTGCATGAAAATGAGATTATAACCCTAATATTTCACTTTAAACTGTGTAAAAAGCCATTAAAAGGTGTTTTTACCTCTCATTTACCATTTCATTTGCATTTGGTTTGTTGGAGCTCTGGAGGTGCCTCTTCCCCCTTGATTTTCACCAGCTGATTCCAGGAGATTCTGCGGATGATTTTCGGCGCCGTCTGGACCAGGTAGGAGCTAAACCCTAGCTCTTTCTTTTCATGGTTTCTTTTTCCTGTTTCATGCCTGTTTTCCAGTATTTCTGAGCCCCTGGGGTTTTGCCAGGGCGCCCTAGGATCAGCGCAGGTTCCCCTTTCGAAACCTGCGCTGAAGGTCAAGCTGCCTTAAGGCAGCCTGACCCTCAGCGCAAGTGGGAGACTCTCTGCCTGCGCTGGGCTCAAAAACTGAGTTTTTAAGGTCATTTTTTGATGATTTTTTCGCCAGTTTTTCATCAAAATCAGGGACTTACTCCTTCTCTTGTTTGCTTTGCAGGGAAATCTGAACAAAATGTCCCTTACATGGCGAGAACGAGAACATGAAGAGGAGGACATGATTTCCCTCCATGACCCTGTCATGGTGAACGCGTTGCGGAACTGTGGCCTGCTGAAGTTCTTCCGTATCTCTAGTATGAGAGCACAGATTTCTTTGCTGCAGTACATGCTTGATGCTTGGGATCCTGTTAACCAAGTGTTCCAGATTAGGGGAAAGGCCATCCCCTTGACCATAGAGGACATGTACTTCTTGACTGGACTGTTAAGGCGAGGTGCCCCCATTTCCTTGTCAGGTACGGCCCGGGGGACTGATTCCACCAGAGATTATGTCCGCCAGTATTGCAGGGAAGGTTCTCAGCTGAGCAGAGACGGCAAGATTGTTATCCGTGAGATTACTGATCGGGCTCTCAGGTCCATTCTGTTCACTATTGGTAGGATGGCCGGCAGTGCAGCTCTACATGTTGCCAACAGGTCTTATATGCAGCACGCTTTGGAGTGTCTCCAACCGAAAGTATTCAACTGGTGTGATGCAGTACTTGTTCAGATGAAAAGTCAATTGACCAAGGTAAAGGACGAGAAGCTGAAGAACTTTGGATTTGGTTCTATTCTGACTGCCTTCGCCTTGGAGAAAATCCCACTGATGCAACCTCAGTACATCATACTCGACTTGCCTTCTCCGACCGAGCCACGCATGCAGAGGTGGGTCGACCACATGTCTAGGCATGCTGGTCAACCTCAGATTACTTTTACCGAGGCCTTCTTTAGGTGGTTCGAGCGCCAGGAGATGGCGTTTTCTGAGTATCCATATGTGGGTGTGGATTTCCGAGGTGATCCGGATTTGGTGTTACCGGATGGCGAACAGTGGGGCGCCATTGGTAAACTCCTTGACCATATTACTGTTTACTGTTCTTATTCATAATGTTGTTGTGCTTTATTCTATCAAGACTTTTAATTGTACTCTTGGGTGTATGCAGATATTGGTCCTGTTCGTCCAGCAGTTCGTCCGAGATCGCCAGTTGCTGCCCCGGTAGTGGAGCCTGCTAGGAGAGTTGTTATTCGCGATCTTGACGATACTGAGACCCTTACAGCTGTGCAGGAGCAGGTTGAGAGCCTTACTCGCGGTCTTCCGGATGTACAGATTGACGAGTTACCTTTACAGCTGCAGCGACATACTATTGGCGTGCCTAGACGATGGACTCGTCTCTTGCGCATGATTGCACAGGCCGTGACGTACTATCATGAGCACCATTAGGCTAGGGTGCCCCCTAGCATCTTTTTGAGTTTTTGGTTCATATGACCGATTTTGTCTTGGTTACAGAACATTATGTATGAACTTATATAAACAGCTTATATGTATTTTGATTTTCGGGTTTTATTCTGGTTGATTTATGTGATCCATATGTACAATCTTTGATGATGTGTCCCTTTTATAAATGTTGCAAATGTCTATCTAACACATAGTTTGTCCTGGTCGAGTGATGCCGCTTTGGCTAACGAAGCTCATAAGAAACGAGTCAAGGCTCAGTTCGACAAAAATGTCAAACCCCGTGTCTTCTCAGAAGGTGATTTGGTCTTGCTTTATGACCAAGAATCTGATAAATTGGGAGCAGGTAAATTCAAGTCCTTATGGATGGGCCCCTATATTGTTAAAAGGGTGTTAGCAAAAGGAGCCTACGAGTTAATGGATTACGATGGAATTCCACTGGCGCAACCCCGCAACGGGTTGTACCTCAAGCGTTACTATGCTTAAATAGTAACCTGCATGCTTTTGTTGTATTTTGTTTTCGCTAAAGTGTTATATCGGAGTAGGATTATTGAAAGACCCCACATTGATGGGAACTTTCGCGCTACCACCTCCTATTTATACAGGAAATGTACCGTTTGTAGCAACCTACAACATGATATCTTCCACGAAGGTCAACATGGATCATTTAATGGTTTTGCCCCCAAGCCCTTTAGAAATATTGTAGCAATCAATGTTTCAGGCATGGGAGGCGAGCCAAAATCAACGCTCGTCAAGTGTTTGGGTAGATAGGTCTAGAGAATATGGAACCCCATTAGATCCCTGGTCGAAAGTACATGGGACTGACGAAGGAATCTTGCAATCAATGATGATTGAGGGGACACCATGGAATGATCACCACCATCGTTCCCTTCTTCCGGAATATGAAGAAGATACTCAAAGTGACCTTTATCACCCTTCAGTATTTGAATTCCTAACAAATACTGTAAACACGGTGGATTCTGAGCGAAACCTATCCAATATTGAAGAGACTATAGCCATAAATATCTCGACTAAAACAGATGTTGTAGAGAATATTTATGTCGGCAAAGGTTGTTCCCCTTCAGAACTGGAAATATATAATGCTCTTTTTCGCGAATTTAGAGATGTCTTTGCTTGGTCATATGATGAGATGCCAGGCATTGACTCGAGTATCGTTGAACATGAAATTAAAATGTATCCTGATGTCAAACCAGTAAGACAACGGCTTCGGCAAGTGCACCCGAAGAAAGCCGCTGCCATTAAGGCAGAAGTTGAAAAACTTCTCCATGCTGGATTCATCTACCCGGTTCCCCTAACCGATTGGGTATCGAATATTGTCCCTGTTATGAAGAAACAAGGGACGATTAGAGTGTGTGTTGATTATAGGGATGTAAACCAAGCTTGTCCGAAGGACAACTATCCTACACCCTTCATCGACCAGATAATTGATGAATGCGCCGGATGTGAAATATTTTCATTTATGGATGGATTCTCCGGGTATAATCAAATAAATATCCGCCCACAGGACCAGTCAAAGACTGCATTTATTTGTCCGTGGGGCACATTCGCTTATCGAAAATTACCCTTTGGTTTAAAGAACGCAGGGGCGACGTTTCAGAGGGCAATGAATTATGCCTTCCATGACATCAAGAACATCGTTCAACCTTATCTCGACAATCTTCTGGCTCATTCGCAAAAGCGGACTGATCATCCGCAGCATTTAAGAGCGATATTTCTACGTTGCCGACACTACAAGATAAGACTCAATCCGCACAAATGTGTGTTTTGCATCGGTTCTGGTCGTTTACTTGGCTTTGTAGTCTCTAAAGATGGGATTCGTCTCGACCCCTATAAGGTTCAGGCAATCATTAATTTGCCTCCACCTTCAAATTTGCTTCAGATTCAGAAACTACAAGGGAAAGCAAACTTTCTGAGGAGGTTCATTCCAAATTACGCAGAACTTGCTAAGGGTTATACTCGTCTTTTGAAAAAGGATGTACCTTTTGTCTGGGACCAGGTGGCGCAAGCTTCTTTTGATGCTTTGAAAGATTGTCTAGTAAAAGCATCATTAATGTACGCCCCGGACTATCAAAGAGATTTTAACCTGTATCTGGCTGCAGCGGATACGACCATTGCGATGGTTTTAGTTCAAGAAGTCGATGGAATTGCACATCCTATCTATTATTTAAGTAAAAACTTAAACGATACAGAAAGTAAATATTCTTATGTTGAAAAACTAGCGCTTGCAGCTGTTCAAGCGATTCAAAGGTTTCGACATTATGTCCTCTTTCGGAAAACTACCATCTTGTCAGATTCCAACCCCATGACTTATATACTGTCGCGACAGTTGCTGGGGGCAAATATTCAAAATGGATAGCGATCCTTCAAGAGTTTGATCTGGAATTTGTGAAATCCAAATCAAAGAAAGCTCTAGTTTTCGCAGAATTATTGTGCGATCTCCCATCATCGTCCAACGATGAAACATCGGAAGAGTCAATCGTGGACGAAAGTTTGTTTCTGATATCTGTAAGCGATGAGTGGTATGGAGATATCATAGTTTATCTCCAAACCCAAAAGTTCAGGCCTAACACCTCTCGCTCTGAACAAAAACATATACGATACCAAGCAAAAGACTACATGATCGTCGGTGATACACTTTATCGTCGTGGTGTCGATACAGTTTTGAGGAGGTGCCTTACCCATGAGGAGGCCGAAAAAGCCCTGAATGATTGTCATTCAGGCGCGTGTGGGGGGCATCAGTCTGGATATGCAACAACACAAAGGATCTTACGAGCAGGATACTTCTGGCCAACCATGTTCCAAGATTACATAACCACAGTCAGAAGTTGCCATGCTTGTCAAATCTTTGATAGCAAAACCAGACGACCACACGCACCTTTACAGCCGATAGTTGCTGTTGGGCCCTTCGCCAAGTGGGGCATCGATTTCATGCAATGTAACCCCACCTCGACCGGGGGGCATGGGTATATTATAGTCGCTGTTGACTATTTTACCAAATGGGCCGAGGCGATGCCTACATTGGATAACACTGGTGAAACAGCTGCCCTTTTCTTTTTCAATCATGTAGTCGCCAGGTTCGGCGTACCTCAGGCTATAGTTACAGATCATGGGTCTCATTTTCGCAATCACATGATGGTCGAATTAGCTGCCAAGCTAGGGCTATCTCACGACAGCTCTACCCCATATTATCCACAAGCCAACGAACAAGTTGAGGCAATCAACAAGGTCCTGAAGCGTATGTTGCAAAGGATGATTGGGGTTCATAAAAGAAGGTGGCACCTAATCCTGTACTCAGCCTTGTGGGCTTACCGAACATCGGTAAAGAATGCAACCGGGTTCACACCTTTTCAACTGGTGTATGGCCTGGAAGCAGTCTTACCAATCCAGTGCGAAATTTCGTCGCTTAAACTCGAAATCGATCTTCTCCCCGGAACTTCAGAAGAAGAGACTCGTTTCTTGGAACTAATCCAATTGGATGAAACCCGTCGTGATGCCGCTTTGGCTAACGAAGCTCATAAGAAACGAGTCAAGGCTCAGTTCGACAAAAATGTCAAACCCCGTGTCTTCTCAAAAGGTGATTTGGTCTTGCTTTATGACCAAGAATCCGATAAATTGGGAGCAGGTAAATTCAAGTTCTTATGGATGGGCCCCTATATTGTTAAAATGGTGTTAGCAAAAGGAGCCTACGAGTTAATGGATTACGATGGAATTCCACTGGCGCAGCCCCGCAACGGGTTGTACCTCAAGCGTTACTATGCTTAAATAGTAACCTGCATGCTTTTGTTGTATTTTGTTTTCGCTAAAGTGTTTGTCCTGGTCGAGTGATCCACCTTTTCATTTATTGCAGATGTCGAACCTTCTGGAGACATGTGTTGGATATGCCGACAGAGCGAGTCGTAGTTCACGGAACTTATCTTCCGCAGCCTGGGCCATTTTTGATCCAAGCGGCGAGTTAGTAAGTTTCAGAGGTGTATGTATTGGGCAATCAACGAATAACAACGCTGAGTATAGCACATTGATAGAACTACTCTCTGATGCCATCACACGTGGCATACGCCGACTAATTGTCAGGCTAGACTCACAGCTCGTAATACTACAACTCAATGGTATATATTCTGTTCGCAATCCAGCTATTTATCGCATGTTCCTAAGGGTTAAGATCTTGGAAAGATGATTTGATTCAATTCAATATCAACATATTTCAAGAAACTTAAACACATTGACTGACTCATTAGCAAACTATGTGTTAGATAGACATTTGCAGCATTTATAAAAGGGACACATCATCAAAGATTGTACATATGGATCACATAAATCAACCAGAATAAAACCCGAAAATCAAAATACATATAAGCTGTTTATATAAGTTCATACATAATGTTCTGTAACCAAGACAAAATTGGTCATATGACCCAAAAACTCAAAAAGATGCTAGGGGGCACCCTAGCCTAATGGTGCTCATGATAGTACGTCACGGCCTGTGCAATCATGCGCAAGAGACGAGTCCATCGTCTAGGCACGCCAATAGTATGCCACTGCAGCTGTAAAGGTAACTCGTCAATCTGTACATCCGGAAGACCGCGAGTAAGGCTCTCAACCTGCTCCTGCACAGCTGTAAGGGTCTCAGTATCGTCAAGATCGCGAATAACAACTCTCCTAGCAGGCTCCACTGCCGGGGCAACAACTGGTGATCTCGGACGAACTGCTGGACGAACAGGACCAATATCTGCATACACCCAAGAGTACAATTAAAAGTCTTGATAGAATAAAGCACAGCAACATTATGAATAAGAACAGTAAACTGTAATATGGTCAAGGAGTTTACCAATGGCGCCCCACTGTTCGCCATCCGGTAACACCAAATCCGGATCACCTCGGAAATCCATACCCACATATGGATACTTGGAAAACGCCATCTCCTGGCACTCGAACCACCTAAAGAAGGCCTCGGTAAAAGTAATCTAAGGTTGACCAGCATGCCTAGACATGTGGTCAACCCACCTCTGCATGCGTGGCTCGGTCGGAGAAGGCAAGTCGAGTACGATGTACTGAGGTTGCATCAGTGGGATTTTCTCCAAGGCGAAGGCAGTCAGAATAGAACCAAATCCAAAGTTCTTCAGCTTCCCGTCCTTTACCTTGGTCAATTGACTTTTCATTTGAACAAGTACTGCATCACACCAGTTGAATACTTTCGGTTGGAGACACTCCAAAGCGTGCTGCATATAAGACCTGTTGGCAACATGTAGAGCTGCACTGCCGTCCATCCTACCAATAGTAAACAGAATGGACCTGAGAGCCCGATCAGTAATCTCACGGATAACAATCTTGTCGTCTCTGCTCGGCTGAGAACCTTCCCTGCAATACTGGCAGACATAATCTCTGGTGGAATTAGTCCCCCGGGCAGTACCTGACAAGGAAATGGGGGCACCTCGCCTTGACAGTCCAGTCAAGAAGTACATGTCCTCTATGGTCAAGGGGATGGCCTTTCCCCTAATCTGGAACACTTGGTTAACAGGATCCCAAGCATCAAGCATGTACTGCAGCAAAGAAATCTGTGCTCTCATACTAGAGATACGGAAGAACTTCAGCAGGCCACAGTTCCGCAACGCGTTCACCGTGACAGGGTCATGGAGGGCAATCATGTCCTCCTCTTCATGTTCTCGTTCTTGCCATGTAAGGGACATTTTGTTCAGAGTTCCCTGCAAAGCAAACAAGAGAAGGAGTAAGTCCCTGATTTTGATGAAAAACTGGCGAAAAAATCATCAAAAAATGACCTTAAAAACTCAGTTTTTGAGCCCAGCGCAGGCAGAGAGTCTCCCACTTGCGCTGAGGGTCAGGCTGCCTTAAGGCAGCTTGACCTTCAGCGCAGGTTTCGAAAGGGGAACCTGCGCTGATCCTAGGGCTCCCTGGCAAAACCTCAGGGGCTCAGAAATACTGGAAAACAGGCATGAAACAGGAAAAAGAAACCATGAAAAGAAAGAGCTAGGGTTTAGCTCCTACCTGGTCCAGACGGTGCCGAAAATCGTCCGCAGAATCTCCCGGAATCAGCTGGTGAAAATCAAGGGGGAAGAGGCACCTCCAGAGCTCCAACAAACCAAATGCAAATGAAATGGTAAATGAGAGGTAAAAACACCTTTTAATGGCTTTTTACACAGTTTAAAGTGAAATATTAGGGTTATAATCTCATTTTCATGCAAATATTATTCATTTCTAACAAAGTTTGTTGCAGCAATTGAAAAAGCAGTACTATATTTGAAAAGAGAAAAGCTAGTAATGGTAAAAAATCAAAATTTGACCATATAATCGAGCAGTTTTACCGCGGAATTTATGCTCGTTAAAAAATAGAAAAGCGAGATCCGAGCAGTTTTAGCACATAGTTCATGCTCGTTAAAAAATAAACATAAGATTGAGCAGTGTTTTGGCGCATTCAAGCTCTTTAAAAAATGAACCCAGTGCTGGTAAATAACCATTGTGATCGTAAATTTATTAGCCATGAAAAGCCTTGGTCGTGTTTGCACCCGCCACCTCCATTCCATTTGGCCAATCGTTCACCTCCATATGATTGTTTACCTATTTTGAGGAACAACTGCGAAGAGTGATTTCACCTAGCCATCCTTGTGACACTGCCGTGATTGGAAAATTCCAAACTGTACCTGGAATCTGCTGCTATCCCTGTTTATCACTCGTTCCTCAAAAGACGAGTCTTCTTTGAGCTCTTTTCATCTGACTCGTAAAATATGAAAAGTTTGCCGAGTTTTGGCCTTCCAGCTCGTTAAAATGACCGGAAGAGCTATCCCTCCTCTAGATTTTAATCTTTTTGGACCTGAGGGATTATTGCATAAAAAGGTCGAACGCTTGTTTTATTCGGCTCGTTAAAGTTATCGAAAACTCATCCCTTCTGTATTGTTTTATACTTTTTCGGACTTAAGGGATTAGATGACGAAAAAGGAATTTTGGAGTTAACTTTCTGTACCTTTTCAGACTCTCTAAAAATGAAAAGGACCGAGTTTTCCTTGTCGTTAGACTCGTTAAAATGATTAAATAGCGACAAACTTGTCTTTAGACGAGAACGAGTTTCCCTATCGCTAGGCTCGTTAAAACATAGCGATGGGCTTGCTCGAAGGGCAGGTTATAGAACAAGCATATGTTATCCTCCTCAAGCTTGACAAAAATAAAGAGGTACTGGTCAGAAATGACTGGGGAAAAATTGGGAGAACCTCAAAGCTTTAATGGTAGCAATTCGCTCTTGAACATGACACTTTGTCCTCGGTATCACATCGGGTTGGGTTGTTTCATTCACCGGTCTCATCACCATGGTCCTCGCCAAACCATCCACATTTGGGGTAATGCTACCGATCCATCACATCAGTGTCGTTATATGTTCAAGAGATGTTCAGAAAGAGTCAATCGTGTCCCATCCGCTGCCATACATTATCCTTCATCCACCCATGATCGCCACCCTGAACCATATCTCACAGATTGTTTTCACCTCCACTAAAATCATTAGCTCCGTTCCGTGTCACTGATGTGGGATTCATTAAGGCCCTCCTTTGACAGATCGCTTCTTGTCGACTTCATCTCATTATCCAAGAAGTTGATCTAGGAACAAACCCCCCCAGTACTTTGAAGCTTGCATGCCTCAATGGCAAGTTTCTCACTTCCGGCGACAGGTATACATTAATGACCTTCAACCAGAAGATTTTGCGTGGTGTTCGATGCCAAGTCCTTTATTCACACCACGTGAATTGTACTGCAGTACCTTGAGGGTCATTGTCATTATTGGTGATTCCTCTCGCGCTTGTTAACGGTTTACATTATTGACCGGTAATCAAGCGATGTCTTTCCATGTTCGACTTCAGCGCAATTCTCACATGGATCGACTTGTACTTAGAGTGAAGATCGAACGAGTTTGAAGACCCCGGATCTAGTTTCATCCATCCGGGCTGTGATATATATTCAGAAAATATAAAGACATTTGATATGTACATCATTGCAGCAGATGATCATCCTACTCAAAGGATGATAATTTCAGCAGAGAATTATCAGTCTACCATCAGACGATCGTCTGTTCTATGTACCAAAATGAACTTATAAAGCTGAGCATGGGAATGCCCGCCTCAGCTAGATCATGAAAGCAGAATGAAAAATAATGTATTGTATTGTATTTTATTACAGGGCGCCTCTCAGCGATTGAATGAACTTCGGATCCTCCTGATAAAGCATTTCACCCGATAAACGACCTCATACTTTAGGGGGCAACTGTTATAGACATTTTTGTGCCTTACAGCATGAAGCATGAAATGTCGATAATCTAAGGGATCCAAAGTCCCTAAACATGTTGTTCCTACCCCTAGAGGAACAAGGTCAGCAAACCACAGCACTGAAAATCAGTTCTCCACCTGAAAACACTCAAAAACAAGCTAATTCTGGATCATGTCAACTGCTCCACTGAGCATCTCCGCTGAATGTCAACTGCTCCACTCTGTACCTACGCTGAATGTCAAATCTAATGAAGGCTACCTGCGCTGGGCGAGATTTGCCAAGTGGCACAGTCATTCTGCAAGGTGTCAAATGCCCAGGAAGCTTCCAAAATGACACTTGGATCAGGGATTTCGCCTTGTGATGAGTAAGAGGATCTAGATCTCCAAGTGGAAGCAAGAAACTCCAAGTGGACTCAAGAACTGAAGAATAACTAAAGTGGGAGAGGACACTAGTCAGCTCCATGCCAAGCTCAAGCTGACTCATCCTTTCTCCAAATCTCCTATATATAGAGCTCTCTCATGAGGTCTAGGGAGGCTGGAATCTTGTGAATGTAAGGAAGTGCTGTTGGTTTGAGTATAGAACTATTGGGTGATTGCTTTGAAGGAGGTGAAGAGGAGATTTCTTTCTGCTGGGAGGTGTTGCTGGATTGGGCCTCTTATGGTTGTAACACTCTCAGAACTTTACTTCTTCCATTAATAAAGCATTTGAGGTTCTTCTATATGCACGTGTCTTTGTGGCGTATTGATGCTTGTATATTTGATTTATTCTAATCCTTGAATCAATTATGGATGTATGCTTCTTGTAGTTTCCCTTTCTTGTGCTTTTGCAGGATCTTTGCGTAGCTGGGCCAGTGAAAGAGCAAGGAGCTGGAAGCAAGCAGCGAGGAGAGAAGATTGGATCAAACATTAGCGGAAGACAACGGTTAGTGGATCTCTTTCTCCCCTCTCTTACATCTCATAAAGAAGTAATCTTGAATAGCTTTGCATTCGGTTGTTGCTGAGGTACTATCACCCTTAGAGTGGGATAGGGTCATTCCGTATTGGATACTTTTCCCAACAACAATTATTTCTTTGAATAATTCATTATACAGGATACTAGAGGTAGCCCCACCTACCGCCACATCTTTGATCACCGCTAAGAAAGGCAGCAAGCTCATCTCCCAGACCAGGAAATTCATCTGTATGGGGAAGATCGTTGCTACATCCATGGCCCCCTCGAAGGGTTCCTCCATGCAGCAGCAACAGCAAAGGGATACAATCATGACAAGACACAGGAACAACTTCTCCTCACCCATAGGGGTAACGCACAAGTTTCATGTGGGCGACAAAGTTTGGTTACATCTGCAGAGAGAACGCCTTACCAGAACCCATCAGAAACTCATGCGACTCCGACATGGTCCTTACACCAGTACCAAGGCTACGGGAAACAGTGCTTTGAAGCACAGCATTCCTCCATTCCTTCGCTTGCACCGAGTGTTCAATGTGGACCATTTTCAACCATGCTTCCCACCATTTCTAGACACATCAGAGATTGCAGAACAGCTCACTAGAGATCCAGCTCAGCAGAAGCTTCCTCATCTCAGGGAGGAACTCAACGCAATGGGGACCATTGCTTCCTAAGGGGGGAGGAATGATCCAGGTGGATGTTGGTGGCCACCCACCTATCCCATTTGGACCCCCACAACTGTCTCTTTCAGCTTTTCAGTTTCCTAAATTGTAGCACAGTACTATTTTTAGCATTTTTCGGGTCCTAAACTTCCGGAGCCGTTTTGAGGCCCTAAACGACGTTTTTTTGGAAATCTAAGGCAACATAGGTCTCCCAAAGTGGTAGTACTCGGATAGATCTTTCTAACGAGCTATTGTATGCATCAAACAGAGATCGTATTGCAAAGTTATGACCTCGGGAAGTTGATGTACCAATTTACCCAAAAGGGGCCCACAGTTTGGCGTTTCATCTTCTAGGGTTAGGTTTTGGAATGTTAAGGGTTTTCCATTGTTTCTCAACAATAAATAGGCCTTCGAGCCTCATTGTAACATAGTTCAGAACAGTTCAGAGGCATGTAGCCACCACATCTCTTCTCAGAGATAAGCTACCATCGCCCTAGCTGGTTTATTTCCATTTCTTGTTGTAAGCGTATTTCAATATTTTCCATTAATGAAATGAAGTATTATTTCCACTGCATCTTTGTGTATATGGTTATCTCTGTAATTTGTTGCGTTCCTGTTTAAATCCGGATCATTGAGCATTATAATGTGAATACGAAGCAATAATGGAATTTGAGTTACCCATTTACTCATCCTATTATTACAACCCCTCTTTTGTGCATTTATCTTCATTTATTTCCTTTTCTTATATAGCTTGGGCTACAATATTTTATTTATGCATCGATTACCTTTGAAAATGAAGTGTTTTTTTTCTCATTATGGTTGTGATATTCAAATTTCCTTTCATTTTGATTCCTCATGCATTAACCAAGAACTAGATGAGGGATAATAAGGGGGTAAACCTTATAATTGACTTTTTTCTATACATTTTTTTACATTCCAACCAATTTTTATTCCATTTTATCATTATGGCTCATGTTCTTATCTTTTCTTTCTACTGCATTAACCTCTTAGGGAAACGTTTCTAGGCCCCTATTAAAAAAAGAGGAAAACACGGAATCAATACCAGTGACAGATGGAAAGTATTAACTATGGATATTCATAGACACACAAAATCAATTGGTGCCTCCTATTTTTTATCCTCTTAGACAGTGGAAAGAAATCCTAATAAAAGATCTCACTAGACTAGGGGCATAGGATAATTACGAAGGTGAAGTATGTGCAAAAGAATGTAACTAAAACTGGTCTATCATCCAATTCAACCTGTGATCCATACTAAATACCCTTAACATAAAATGAAAGCACTTGATTTAAAAGATGGTCAATGTACTTAATAATAAATGACCTATGTTCATCTGAAGAGAAAGCTAGATGCCATAAAGCACTAACTTGTGCTTGGATGGATTACCTTTGAGTCTAGCTATTTATGGATCATCATAGTGTTGTTCGCTAGAAATCTAATCATAATAGGAAAAAATATTCTACTATGTTTACCCATTTGGGTGGGAAATAGGTTCAAAGCTAATCCACATAAAATTTATGCCATTTGAAGATAGCCCATCCATCCAAGCATCTTAGTATTAGAAGGTTTCATAGGCTTCACTAGATGTTATAGAAGGTTTGTTCACAATTATGCTAAAATTGTAACTCCTCTCACAAGCCTTATAAAAAGTATATAATATTAAAAAAAAGAATTATATCAGTAGTCTAAAGAGGCCACCCATTCCTTTTCTTAAAGGAAGCTATAATTAGCAATACACTTAATTTGAGGTGGATTTTACAAGATTTCTTCTATTGAGGTGTTCAGTTTAAAAGGAAGTGGTCTATTGTTCCTCTAATTTGGCCACTATAGATTTTATTAAGGTATTCCTCATTGAATGTGATCCTTTAAGAACAATATTGGGTGTAGTCATATTAGAGGAATGATAGACAACTTCCTTTTTAAAGTAAGCACCTCAAAAGAAGAGATCTTTCAAAATCCACATACGAGAAATAAATGTTGGTCATATTACATCTAGTAAAGAAATGACATCGATATAATATACTAGGTAGGTATTTCAAGATTAAAATGATCATTTTAGTTTATTTATACCCTGTTGATCCATTGGAACATTTCATCACTGTTAGGGTCCTATAATTTTTATAGGATTGCTTGATTATAGCTGATGATTATTATATTTCGGATATTGTAAATAATATTCCATGTTGTAAATTATTTTAAAAAAAGGTCAAAACCTTAAGAAAATAAAAAAAATGTTAGCTTAGTTAAAGGGTAGGTAAAATAGTTTGTTTTATAAATATATGCCTATGGCCCTTTATCCTAAGTTGTAGTGACAATGCAAAAATAAAAAAGGCATAGATGGATAAAGTGTTTTCATATATTTCATATTCCACCTTTATCCTAAGTTCAAAAGAAAACAAATAAATGCGCATATGGACAAATTCATTTTGTTGTATATGGTTAATCGAAGCTACTGCCAGAGCATCAGGATCAGCTGTCCCTCATGATTCACTATCTTCATTAGCTTTCGCCCCCCCCTCTCCATCCTACCTTTACCGTTGGGTGGGGGGGAGGGTCCGAAAAAGCTGTTTCTTCCGCCGGGCCCCATCCATACGTGGCGCCTTCCCCACATTTTTCTCCCCCCCTAGACTATACCACTTACCGCCTTATACCCCCTCCAAACTTCGCCAACCTTCTCCCCCTTTCTCGCTAGCGCTTCCTGCGTGCTCCCCTCCACTCCTATCTCGACACCTAGCCATGTCCGTTACGTAATTAACATTTGATCTCGTTGTCACTCCCACACCACTCACTTCTTGCCACTTGGACTATTGTCCCCACTCACCTCCATGTCATCTCATGCCTCCACGTCATATTTTTGTTTCATGGTCAGTGAAAAATATGTTTTTTCTTATACAACACAGTCATCAAAAACATGGCTTAGAAACAGTTGAGAATGAATTTTCAAAAACTGAAAGAGGTTTTTTGTTAATAACATCCTAATGTACAAAAAAATCTGTCATTTTTCTAACCGTTGTTATGTTTTGGGAGATTCAGATGAATCTTTGCAAGTATATTTTCCTGAATTTTCCTGTTTTCAGTTAGTATTTTCAAATGTTGTTTCTGAGCAAGTGGAAATGAATTTTCAAAAACTGGAAGAGTTTTTTATTTCCAACATAATCATTTACAAAATTTCTCTCAGTTTTCTAACAACTATTATGGTTTGGGATATAAAAAGGTATTACATGACTCTATTTTTCATAATTTCAGGAGGAAAAAGCTCAAAGACAGTTAGGGAATTAGATGCCACCTCATCAAATAAGAGTTGCAATCAAATTCGAATTGCTTTTCTTTGTCACCAGAAATCCACAAAGATAGCGCCAAGTAGATTCATTAGTTTGAATGTCCTATATTTTAGTTCTATTTGCATAAGATAGTTTGAGATATTTGTAAACAAATCTTGATATTTTTTCAAGATATTTTAGTTTATAATTTGTATAAATACTTCATCATTTGAAGTAAGACATGTTGATTTCTGAATGTAATTTCCTTTGCATATTGTAATTTTACAAAGCGCTATAGAATTAATAATACAGGGACCTTTTCACAAGATTCATGTGGTGTACCAAATGGTGATGTGTTTCTTCAGTTTATTTGTTTAAACATTGTTTTTCTTTCTCTGTTATTCTGAAATCTTAATTACTTAACAGAAACTGTGATGAATAGGATTTGTTATTTAGAGCACCCTATTCTGGTTGTTAGTAATTTTTATGTTTTCCACTGAAGTCAAATTAAGGAATTCTTAACTTCTCCTTAATTTCCACTGAATCTTACTTTATGTTCTCTCATAATCCATTTAAATTTATGAAAATATCCAAATAGGACAACCTAGCTTTCCCTATGAAACTCTAAAATTTGATGCCAAATTTAGTTAAATCTCCAGACTCCATAGCCCAATGGAATTATAACATTTAAATCAACCAAACCAATCAAATCAAAACAATCAGTACAATCCTAACTAGCCTAAAATTCACATAAAACAAAGCTAAATTTTATAGGGAGATCTCTCTTTGAAGCTAGCAGGGCTATATCCTAGCTTTCAAAGTGGTTTTGATGTTGTCCTTTGTGTTTAATTGCTCAACCTCAAATATACAGAATGACAACACAGTGGTGACGATACTAGGGATCTAAGCTTTCAAATTTCCTAGAAAAGTGTATCAAGTTCCAGATCTGATTACTGGCAGTGAATAGTGATCAGACACAAGAAGGTTGTATCATTCACCTGGCGACTCCACATTCAAAGTATCCAGAGCTTCAAAGTTTTTAGTGTGACTCCACTGTCAAAGAATCCATATTTGTAGAAAACTCATGGTGACTCCATTGCAAGTTGATCATATTTCTTGCTAAACAAGATGACAGGTTATGTGGAAAATCCTCTATCTTGTGAAGTTTTAAAAGAAGTTAGGGATGAATTAGCCGATTTTAAAATTGATGAAGATTTTTTAATGACCGTGTTTCATTGTTTGAAATTAAGAAAATTTTATCCTGAAAGTAAATATTGTTTTCTTGAGTTAGTTGTTGAAAGATTCAAGAAGGATATTGAACTTTTGGATTATCAGATTCAGTCCTATAATTTCCGAGATCCTAAAAAATTCTTGGAAAATCTTCCTTCTCCAAAACAAGAGGAGATTGTATTGCCTTTTGATTTGCAGATTGCTGAGAATTATGTTTTCAAGTACAAGACTGAAACTGAACAGTGGGAATCAGGGTTTAACCTTGAGAATACAACTGATGAAATCTTCCATGCTCAATCGGTCAATGAAGGCCTACAATGTAAATTAATTAATCACGCCTTTACAGATCCTATAGTAAACTACGTGGAGGTTCTTTTAATCTCAAGTGTTCAATCATGTTTTCATGACCACATCCAACAATAGTTGCCATTGCACTCTACAACTTTGATTTTATGGACAAAAATACAAGCTGTCCTTTTGATTGTGCTAACAAAAAGTCAATCAACCCACTTGTTTCAACAACTACTTGACTAGCTTCATTGGCATTTTTGTATTATTTGATTCAGCATAATTTTCAGCAGTGTAGAGTAGGTAGCACTGTGCAAATAAGCTCAACACTCTGAGCATCTTTTTCAAGAATTATTGTTAATTTCAGTTTTAGATAGCAGTACAACCTTCAATTCAATGTGTATTTCAGATTTTAGTGTGCAGAATGGTTTTGATTCAAGTTTGAAGATTTTTAGTCACAAAGATTTTTATGACAGAGCAGGTTCTAGATTAGGGATCATCCCAATGGATTAGGCTACTAGTCTACGGTGTTCTTGACACTTCACCAAGAAGTGCCATCCCTAGCTGAAGCCACTGTTAGGGTCCTATACTTTTTATAGGATTGCTTGATTATAGATTATGATTATTATATTTCGGATATTGTAAATAATATTCCATGTTGTAAATTATTTTCAAAAAAGGTCAAAACCTTGAGAAAATCAAAAAAATGTTAGCTTATTTAAAGGGTAGGTAAAATAGTTGGTTTTATAAATATATGCCTATGACCCTTTATCCTAAATTGTAGTGACAATTAAAAAAGCAAAAAGGCATAGATTGATGAAGTGTTTTCATATATTTCATATTTCACCTTTATCCTAAGTTCAAAAGCAAACAAATAAAGGTGCATATGGAAAAATTTGTTTTGTCGTATATGGTTAATCGACGCCACTATCAGAGCATCAGGATCAGCTATCCCTTGCGATCCATGAACTTCATTCACTTCCCCCCCGCTCCATCCACCTTTATCGTCGGGGGGCGGGGGGGGGGAGTGTTGGGGTCTAAAAAGGTTGTTTCTTTCGCTGGGCTCCATCCATACGTGGCATCTTCCCCTCATTTTGCACCCCCCTAGCCTATACCACTTAGCGCCTTATACCCCCTCTGAAATTCGCCAACCTTCTCCCCCTTTCCCGCTAGCTCTTCTCGTGTGCTCCCCTCCACTCCTATCCCAACACCTGGCCATGTCCATTACATAATTAACATTTGACCTCGCTGTCACTCTCACACCACTCACTGCCTGCCACTTGGACTGTTGTCCCCACTCACCTCCACGCCATGTCTCCACATCATGCCCCACCTCCATGTCACCTCAGACCTCCACGTCATATGTTCATTTCATGGCCAATTAAAAATATGTTTTCATATACAACACAATCATTTAAAACATGGTTTACAAACAGCTGAAAACGAATTTTCAAAAAATAAAATCGGTTTTTTCTAATAACATATTCATGTACAAAAACCTCTATCATTTTTCTCAGCTCTGTTATGGGTTGGGAGATTCAGATGAATCTTTGCAAGTATATTTTCCTGAATTTTGCTATTTTTAGCCATTATTTTCAAATGCGGTTTCCGAGCAGGTGAAAATGAATTTTCAAAAACTGAAAGCGGTTTTTGTTTCCAAGATCATCATTTACGAAAATCTCTCTCATTTTTCTAACATATATTATGGTTATGGATATACCATGGTATTACAAGACTCTATTTTTCAGAATTTCAGGAGGAAAAAGCTCAAAGACAGTTAGTGACTCGGATGCCACCTCAACAAATAAGAGTTAAAATCAAATTCGAATTACTCTTCTTTGTCACCAGAAATCCACAAAGATAGTGCCAAGTAGATTCATTAGTTTTTAATGTCCTATATTTTAGTTATATTTGTGTAAGACAGTTTGACATATTTGTAAACAAATCTTGATATTTTTTCAAGATATTTTAGTTTAGAATTTGTATAAATACTTCATCATTTGAAGTAAGACATGTTGATTTCTGAATGTAATTTCCTCTACATATTGTAATTTTTCAAAGTGCTGGAGCATCAATAATACAGGGACCTTTTCACAGGATTCATGTGGTGTACCAAATGGTGATGTGTTTCTTCAGTTTATTTGTTTAAACATTGTTTTTCTTTCTCTGTTATTCTGAAATCTTAATTACTTAACAGAAACTATGATGAATAGGATTTGTTATTTAGAGCACCCTATTCTGGCTGTTAGTAATTTTTATGTTTTCCACTAAAGTCAAATTAAGGAATTCTTAATTGCTCCTTAATTTCCACCAAATCTTACATTTCTATTCTCTCATAATCCATTTAAATTTATGAAAAGATCCAAATAGTACAACCTAGCTTGCCCTGTGAAACTCCTCTAAAATTTGATTCCAAATCCAATTAAATCTTCAGACTCCATATCCCAATGGAATTATAACACTTAAATCAACCAAACCAATCAAATCAAAACAATCAGTACAATCATAACTAGCCTAAAATTCACATAAAACAAAGCTAAATTTTACAGAGAGATCCCTCTCTGAAGCTGGAAGGGCTAGATCCCAGCTTCCAAAGTGGTTTTGATGTTGTCCTATGTGTTTACTCCCTCAACCTCAAAAATAAAAAATGGCAACAATCACAACATATCTTGCATTATTTTAAAAATATTTTATTATGTATTTTATTTCCGTAGATCTCATATTTATTATTACTATCTCAATGATCAAATTTATAAAAATAACTAAAATATGAAATGAAAGGACAAGAAAATGAACACAACATCCACATTTATGAACAAAATATGTATCTTAGTAAACCATATATGATAGAAAACCTAGTTAGAAGGTGAAGTTTATGATCTATTCTCTTTTCTTTAGTTATAGAATGCAGAAGGCAAATAAAGGGGCACTCACTATGGAGTTTGATGAAATTAAAGCCACAATGAAATACAAAGAAAACTAATACATCTACATTGTGCAAAGCAAGGGACTCTAAGGGATTATAGTCTCAAACTGTGGAAGGGGAAATTATATTAATCAATCATTGTCATATGTTACATTTAGTGTACAAATGGTCCTATATAATAATAGGTGACCATGATAACTATATCATAATTAGACATTTAATTCAAACCAAATTACATGGTGATAACACAAAGACGGTGGTGAGCTTCACCCGCTAGGTGTACCTAGATCTTGGAAAGCATTACATCCGTTCTGGGCAAGGATTACATCTGATGGTGTGAGATGCGTAGCAACCTCGTCGTGATAGAGGACTCTCTCTACTGCTTCTATTGGGATTTAGGGGGTGGGATGTGAACTAGGGCAAAGTGTTTAGCCATAGGTGTATTTACTTATGATGGGTACAACTCTCACTTCCTCACCCTGAAACTCCTTTATATTTTCTCTCTGAAACTCCTTTGCATTTTATCTGGTGATAAGTTTGGATTTGAGTGGAAATATCTATAATGTGTATCATGATAAATGTTGTATATTTACTCTAGTGATAATATAACCAATCAATTTGTTACTCTGCCTGAGTTTTCTTATGCAATACCATTTTGCACATTTACTTTGAAGATAAATAAAATGATCAATTTGATATTCTTGCTCCAATTGTTGGGTTTTCCTTTGCTTTTAATTTGATATTTTTTCACATGACACACTTCATATGTAGTTCCTTGTTGGGAAAATAACTCAACTAACTAACACATCTGCAACAGAAGCTAGAAGAAGGAGATATATCTAAGGAATACCCCGGGATAATGTTATGCAACCAGATCACAAAAAGGATAGATCAACGACTTAAATATTATCCTCTTCGACTGGGAAACCTCCTTTACATTACATAAATGAAAAATTCTTGTATGATACAAATATAACACCTCCTTGGTATATATAAGATTCTACAGGGTCACAATATAATTAGAGCCTACATAACGATAATAATGTAAGGGCACAATAATAACAATATGGGGGATACATGGGCACAACAATAACAATAAGGGGCTACAATAACAATAACAATAACAATTTGGGAGATTCACTAGTATTATAGGGACCTAACATGTCCCTCTCCTTCAAAAAAGTGTTGTCCTCAATGCTTGAGTAGTTCCGAATTCTTCTGTAGAAAATTCTCATCCTCCCATGTGAAATTTTCATCAGGTAAGTTATTCCACATAATGAGATACCCTGAAATTAATCGATTTCGTAGTTGTAGGGTTATTTTTTCTGTGACTACTTGCTCAAATATTATTTTCCCTTCTTTGTCAAGTTCTGGAAACAATGTTTGAACTGGGATCCTATCACTAATAACCTTCTTTAAGCATGAAACATGGAAAACTGGGTGTACACAGGAAGATGCAGGTAGCTCCAATTTGTATGCCATAGTAGCAATATTTTGCAACACCTTGTAAGGACCATAGTACTTGGGTGATAATTTATTATCCTTCTTAGCTTTCTTGAGGGACAATTTTTTGTATGGTTGTAGCCGTAAAAATACCGAGTCACCTACATCAAAAATTATTTCACTGCGATGCTGATTTGCCTGTTGTTTCATTCAATTATGTGTCAGAGTGAGGTTATCCTTTAAGAGTTGGAGAAATTGTTGTTGATGCATGATGTGATATTCCACTGCTTGAAACTTAGAATTTTCTATTAAATATGATGTGATGGATGGTGGATGATATCCATAAAGTTCCATAAATGGGGTCATTTTTGCTATAGTATGGAAGGAAGTGTTATACCACCATTCAACTAGAGATAACCACTTGAACCATTGTGTTTGTTTATAAAATACAAAGCAACAAAGGTATCCTTCCAAATTTTTGTTCCCTATCTCATTTTTCTCGTAAAATTGAGGATGATAAGATGAGATATGAGTTAATTGAGTACCAAGACAAGAAAATAAGTCCGTAAAAAAATTTCTAGTGAAAATGGAAGCTCTGTCACTTATAATAATCTTTGGATTTCCTTGTAGCTTTTGAATTGTTTCCATAAATGCAGTAGCAACTGTACTAGCTTTAAAAGGATGAAATAATGCACAAACGTGTTCATACTTGGTAAGTCTATCAACTACCACCATGGTGACACTCTTTCCTTCAGACTTGCGTAAACTTGTGATAAAATCCATCAAGACCTCCTCCCAAGACTGACTTGGAATGGATAAAGGTTGCAACAAACCTGAGGTATTAATTGTCTCAACTTTATTTTGTTGGAAAACCAAAAATTCTACCACAAACTTTTGAATATCAAATTTAAGGCCATCCCAAAAAAATTCCTTCTTGACCTTGTGGTAAGTTTTTAAAAATATTGAGTGCCCTCCTAAGGGGGATGTGTGCAATTCCAAAAGAATATTTTTCTTGAGTTGGGAATTATTACTAAGATATAAGCAATTTTTGTACCATAATGAATCATTTTTCCAGCTAAATGTATCAGATGTACTGTTATCTTGCAACAATTTTTGAATGAGTGTATACACCTATTGAAACCACGAAAATTGGGTCTACAACAAGGGGGATACCCACCCGGTCCGGACCTTGGTTGGTAGCTCCTTTTCCGTTTGGTATAGCAGGTCCGACTGGGGATATGGGACCAATTTCCCAAATTAAGTGTGTGTGTGATAAAGGTTGATATTTCTGTTTCTAACAGCTTCTAAATGGAATACTTCTACTCTAATTCTAATCTAATAATAAGGAAATTATATTCTAATAAACAGAAATATGTAAATCTACACTAACCCGGGGTGTAATCTTTCCTTTATGCGATCTAAAATGATTTCAAACAACAATTGGTAATAAAGATCATTCAACTATTATGAGAAAAGAGTTCAATAAAGATGAACCACTTCGTATAAAAAGTTAGACGAAACAGTTGTCAAAAACATATCGCACAGTAAGCTACTCATACAATAAGCATAAATAAATAGCTATCACCATACAAAAGTGCCAAATGATAACTCAGGCATTCATACATCAATATATAAATAAATGAACATGGAAATCACTTTAACACAGGGGCAGAAATAGTTAAGTGATAGAAATACCATTTATAACTAGTCCTACTCATGGGCTTCAAGCGATAACGATTTATCTCTTCTTGATCTAACATCCACTAAGAGTACAAAAGTGCAACATCAGTAGCAGATATCAAATGCAAACATCAATAAAGCCTGTTCCATTCATTCATCAAAACCTCTTCAGAGGGTACAGAAGTGCATGTTTTGGGGATAAGTTTTTGATAAATTTCAGGACCCTTCTCTAAATGCATGAGAAGGGTTTAAATACTACTAACTAAATCTAAAAATAAATTATTACAAAAATGTAGGATGCGGTTTAAATGACTGTCCTCTTTTCAGGAAAATAAAACAAAATTAAAACTAAAATTGAATCTAAAATTAAACTACTTCTGTATTTGGTCCTTGAAATCGCATGCATGCAACATCTATTTTAGAAGAGTCGACTGGCCAACTTCTGATTTTAGCTGAGCTGAGAAAACAGAATCGACAAGAGCTAGCGCCATCTTTTCGGCCGAATTGATGATACACTTAAGAGTCATCCACTGGCTATGTGGCTTTACCAAGTATGCCCAGTAATAATCCCAGTTCAACTTGGTTAACCCTTGGATTGCCTCTGCCTTTTCTTTTACCTTCTGCTTCCAATCTGTCTGTATCATTACTTTCTTGCAATTTTTGGGTCTTGCAGGTGACTGGGCAACTAGCAGCTTTCCTTTTCGAGAAATTTTTCTCAGCGATGCCGCGCATCGGAAACTGCCTCCGTTTCTTGATCTGGGTTTCCTTGATGCGTTTTTTTCCTTTTGTGCTTTTTCCTTCTAGCGAATATAAAGTTCAACATTTGTAAAAATAATAATTCCGTAAGCTCTTGACCCTAAGTTTTGAACTGTCTGTTTCTGATATCAACGCTGTCCAGTATCAACTTGACCATGTCCGTGTATGGGAGAATTTGGACCTTGCTTCTATCCTGTGCAAGAATGAGCAAGATAGCTCTATGATGGATGCCTCTGAAGAACTATTTGAGCCCGCGGTAGCAGCAACTTCCATTACTCTAGGATTCTCCTCTTCGAGCAGATTATACATGCCTTCCCACGTAGCAATTCTCGCGTCTCTGTTACAGGCCGTGTCTGTATACAAGGGCGCCATTTCTTTTTCTTCGGAGCTCGGAGCTTTGCTTTTCTTTCCCATTTTATCCTGCGTATTTCTTTGCATTGGCCTCTGTTCTCCGTTCTTGCAATTCACAAGTGAAGTAAAAATGAATGACAAGGAAGGGTGATGGGAAAGTTTTAAATGCTGTAGACACATCAAGTATACCACCTTATGTGAGATGATTCTTCGATAAGCACGAACCCATATTCCATTAATAACTGGAAACTAACTCATTTATTAGTATTAAAGCACATAACCAGGTGTCAGTTTATGGAAAATACTTTTCTTGAATAACGAGCCCGAAAGATCTGCAATTTTGCGATTTTGCTTCGCGATATCGTAGAATCACAACGTCGCAGAACGGTGACATCGCATTTATCACATTGTCGCTGTATCACAAAATCGCAATATCGCATATCGCAGTATCGCAATATTGCATATCGCAGAAAAGTTACATATGACAATCTTCATTATCCTGTTTTCTGCGAAATGCGATTTGCGATCGGTGTCATCGCATATCGGCAAATTAAAGTTTTTCGATGTAAGTTATGCTGAATGCGATGCGATATTTGTTTATTATCGCATATCGCGATCTCGCAATATTGGAATTCGGCTTATAGGGTGGTATGCTGTCATCTTTTTGCGATGCGATTTTCCTAAGGAAAGATTTTATCTTACCTTATCATAAAACTTGGATTTTTTAGATTTTGCAAGGGGGTTTTCCTAAGTTTATGATGGTAATTTTATTTGAAAAGGAAATTTAGGCACTATTTTGATTTTTTTAATTTTTAACTAAGGGTCCCCACTTATTTAGTATTAGGAATAACACTAAATAAGAAGGGGGGTTGTTGCTGGCCACAACAATTGGCGATTCACTTGGAAGAACTAGTTATCTCTGCTGCTTTTTGAATTTTCAAAACTTCCAAAATAGAAAATTTTCCAGAAAGTTAAACTTTATTATAGAATGATAAAGTACATTATACTTTTACTTGTCAATGACATTTTGTTTCAACTATTTTCAACTTTGATTATTTGCTGCCTCAAACTAGTCCTTGCATTTTACATCAGTCATTACTTGGCTTGTAAAGATAAAACAAAGTCTTCTCTGTAAACTAGTTTTAAATATGCTCATTTGTCGTAGGTAGAGCCTCTGCTTCCAGCAGGCGTTTATAGCCTCGACAGGGTTACCTGTTACCCAACAATGATCCTGTATCCTACTTAAAGAAACCTACAATTCCCAAAGAAGAATCCACATCCACACTTATTGTTTTATTTTCTTTTTATTCTTAAAGAGTAATGTCTTGGTTTGGTAGCCAATTCATGACACAATCATTCACTGATTTATAACTTTGCTGAACAAGCTAGCTCATGATGAGACCCCTTGCCTTTTGATTACAACAATCTTGAGTCATTGCCCTGTTGTGGTATGCAGTATTGGAAAAGTCGGCAAGTTATAATATCTGTGATTATGATAAGTCGGCTCATGATGAGACCTCTCACTCTTTAAGATAAAGTGTATCCTTGGATTGTTCCTCTGAAAGTTGTGATTTCCTTAGTAGGAAGGAAGTCATTGTTTGCTTAAGATAGCTCTGGATGACAATAATAGAGTTTTTGGAAATAGTTGTTCTACAGAGAATCTTTATTTTGTTATTGATACCTTTCATTGCACTGATATAAAACAATTTCTCACTAAAGGTTGTTTTCATCAAATTTTATGAAGTTGAAACTAGTATAATATCTAGGCTAGATTTTTAACTGTATCTTTCAATAAAAAAGATCAATTCTCCAAAAGATTTGCTATTTATACAAGCGAAATATCAAAATTTGAAAGAGAATTGGTGTCTTTTTCGTAAATGCCTATTGTAACCATTCACAACTAGTTTTATTATGAAAACAAAAAACAACTACTCTACAAAATAGAAGTATAATATTCTATGGAAAATACTTCTTAAGTATCTGACCATTAACAGGTAAAGAATCCTTTTCCCCTGTTAAATCCTGTAGCATGAAAGTAGACGGACCTACGACTTCTACAATTTGAAAAGGACCAAGCCACATTCTTTGAAATTTTGTATGTTTTCCCTTTTCCTCATGAGCCTTGTCCCATTTTAAAACTAGATCTCCCATCTGAAAATATTTTCTGGATATCATATTGGAATCAAAAGAGGCTTTTACCAATGCTTGACGATGAGCGTGAGTTCTTTTGGCCTGCTCTCGTTGTTCTTCTAACTTGATTATTTCCATTTGTCTTAGATGTAAGGAGGAAGTTGGTACTTCATCAATGTACTGAACTAAGGACAAAGAGGGGATTGATAAATGAGTCAGAAGAACCACTTCTTTCCCATAAACTAAATTAAAGGGAGAAGTGCCGATAGAGGCTTTCTGCGTTATTCGATCTGCCCATAAAGCATATATTAAATATTTATGCCAATTTTTATGATTTTTGTGAATGGTTCGCTTAATGATTCTAATTAAGTTCTTATTTGTTGATTCAGCTAACCCATTCCCTTGCGATAATAATTAGCTGAGTATTTAAGCTTGAAACCCCTTTTGAGTGCAAATTCAGTCATTGCATTACCAGAAAAATATGATGCATTATCAAACATTAAAGCGGAAGGTGATCCAAACCCGGTGATTATGAACTGATCTATGAATTCAATGATATTTTCAGCATTAGCCGTCTTGAGTGGAACTGCTTCTACCCATTTAGTAAAGTAATCTATCGTTGTAAGGATATATCTATGCTGTTTAGAAGAGTGAGGAACGATCTCACCTATTACGTCTAATCCCCACTGATCGAAAGGCTATTCAATGGTAACTAATTGTAGTGGCAAGGCTGGTTTCTTTTGTCTCCCAGTAACGGTTTGACAGACTTGGCATTTCCTTACGTAGTTATGTGCGTCCTTGAATAATGTGGGCCAGTAATAGCCTGCGTGTAAAATTTTGTGGGCAGTTGCATCTCCAGCGTAGTGTCCGCCTGCTGGCCCATCGTGGAGTTCCTGCAAGACTTTTTCAGCTTCAGCTTTCTCAAGACATCTAAGTAGAACAAAATCATAATTTATTCTAAAAAGAATGTCATTCACGAGTTGATATTGTTTGGCTTTTAATCTCAGAGCTCTTTTCTTGGTATGATCGAGATTTGGAGGAGCATATCCATTCTTTAGATAATAAATAATATTAGCGTATAACGACTCAGCATCTTTTAGGCTTACCTCATACACTTGTACCTCTTCAGATGGATTTTCAGACATTAGCGATGCTCCTACCAGCATTTTGCAAAAGCCTTGACCTTTTACAATATTTGCCGGTTTTATTTCTATGTCGTATTCCTGTAAGGCAGTAACCCAATTGGTCCTTTTCTCACCCACATCCTTCTGTACTAGAAGATTTCTTACCATTGGAAATGGTACTATGATCTTGGTATGTGTTTTGAGTAAAAAAGGTCTGAAATATTTAATTGCTTTAAAAACAACATAAGCTTGTTTCTCCACATTTGAATAATTCAGCTCAGCACCTTGTAAATTGGAACTGAAAAAAGCAATTGGGGCTTCTGCCTTTTCTTGATTTGCTTGAGTGAGTATCACAACGTATGATTTATCCGAGGCAAATGTGCACAAAATAAAAGGATCGGAAAAATTTGGAGTTGCTGAAGATGGAGCATTGATAATTGCTTGTTTGATCAGATTGAATGCCTCATGTTCATCTTGGCCCCATTTAAAGTTTGCATTCTTTTTAATCATGGCTTGTAAAGGAGACACGATTCTTGAAAAGTCTGGAACAAATCTCTTTACAAAGTTAATTTGGCCACGGAAATATTGCATGGCTTTCTTGTTGTGAGGTAGGGGTACTGCGGAAATTTCTTTGATTTTGTTAGGATCAATGTGAATTCCAGATTTTGACACTATGAATCCTAGAAGTTTTCCTTCACTCAATGTGAAAAAGGATTTTTTCAGGTTAAGCAAAATCCCATACCTTAAACAATGTTGGAATATTTGTTTTAAATCTCTGAGATGGTTGTTTCGTTTCTTGGAATAAACAGTAATATCATCCAGATAGATTACCACTGATTTATTAACTAACCCTTTGAATGCGATGTCCATGGCTCTCTGAAATGTAGCAACCGCGTTTATCAAACCAAATGGCATCTTTTGATATGCGTGTGTGCCCCACTTAGTTCTGAATGTAGTTTTTAATTGATCGTCGGGATGTACCAACACTTGGTTGTATCCTGAGAATCCATCCAAGAATGACATTAATTCTAAACCCGCAACTGCCTGCAGTATTTGTTCCATGGGAGGTAAAGGAAAATTATCCTTTTGGCAGGCCTTGTTAAGGTTTCGAAAGTCAATGCAGATTCTAATATCTCCATTTTTCTTTCTATTAGGTACCATATTGGAGACCCATTAAGAATGTCTAACGGGAAAGATTATTTTGGCTTTCATTAACTTGTTGAGTTCAGTTTTGATCTGATTTTCTAAATTTGGATGGATCTTTCTCAACTTTTGTTGGACAGGTTTTTCATTATCAATCATTGGGATAGTATTTTGGATGATAGAGGTGTTGTATGTTTTGAGTTCATCGTAATTCCAAGCAAAGACACTTTTGTGTTGTTTCAAGAGACGGATATATGCTCATTTTTCTTTAGGGGCTAGGCCAAGACCTAGTTTGATATTTTGCGGTTTGGCATTAGTTCCTAGATTTACTAATTCATAATTCAAAGTTGAACTTTGGAGTTTTGGATTGGTATATCTTTTGAATCGATCTTTCAAATCATAAAGGTCTTCTAATTTGACTACTAATTTAGGTATAGCATTGTTAGTACTACCCTGTTGCAATTGGTGGTCATGTTGGTCTTCATCAATTATTTGATTGGTGTAGGATCCTTCAGATGTGATAAAACTCACGATATTAGGATCATCGTTGAAAATTCTCCAATTGGTGATGTTATCAGGAATAGATGGTCTAAAAATTAATTCAATTGAAAATCGGTTCGGGCTAAAATATTCTGAAGGAATGAGCTTGGAAGCTACGTTGGCTAAGAGGTATGTGCTAGCATTTTGGAGTCTGGGAATCGATGAAATATTAAATGCTATAAAATGTTCATTCAGATCTTGGACTAAAGATTGGTAATGATTTAAATGACCTGATAAACAGTGTATAGTATTACGTACCTGTCTAATTACAATTTCAGAATCTCCGAAAACTTGCAGGTATTTGACGTCTAATTCGATCGCTTTGTATAACCCTTGGAATAGAGCCTTGTATTCTGCAGTATTGTTGGTGTAATCGAATTCGAGTCTACAAGTTAGCATGGTTTTATATCCCTCTGGTCTTACTAGCACGCATCCTGCTCCTACTCCTTCGTTAGACTTAGAACCATCAAAAAATAGTTTCCAAAACAAAGATTTATTTACAAGACTATCTATAAAATTAATGCATTTAGAACTATCTGTTTGAGAAATTTTTTCTACTTGAGATATGTCAGGCCAGGGTAACTCCAGACTTGGCAGAAAAAACTGATTGATATATTTCATTAGGTAACTATTGTTTATATACATGAATGTGACTGATCAGTTCATCTTCTTGATGATTGTTCACATTCCGGGTACACCCAACCGCTGAGGATTAGGTGTCAACAATTCCCCCCCTTAATCTGAAGGGATGTTGGTGAGTCCAAGCATCATTTTGAATCTTTCAAGCTTTTCTCTTCCAAGCGCTTTGGTGAAGATGTCTGCAATTTGCTCATTTGTGGAACAATGACGGAGATGGATTGTTTTGGCCTCAACATGATGTCGGATCAGATGATATTTAGTATTGATGTGCTTAGTACGATCATGGAACTTTGGGTTCTTGGCCAACTTTATTGCAGAGGTGTTATCAATCACGAGTGGAGTTGATTGTACTTGTTTTACCTGCAAATCTTCAAGAATTTTCCTAAGCCACACAATTTCTTTCGTTGCTTCAGCTACTGCCACGTATTCTGCTTATGTTGTGGAATCTGCTTGAACTGATTGTTTGCGTGATCTCCAGGAGACAGCTCCTGATCCAAGACTCATAGCATATCCTGAAGTAGATACCCCAGTTTCTTTGTCTCCATCGAAGTCTGAATCAGAGTATCCAATCAAGCTGAAGTCGTCCACCTGTGTATACTTGATTCCAAGGTCTTGCGTTCCCTTCAAGTACCTTAGAACTCTTTTTGCAGCAGACCAATGTCCCTCACAAGGCTTTTGCATAAACCTGGAGAGAATTCCGACAGCAAATGAAATGTCTGTTTTGGTAGTAGTGAGGTAGATGAGACTTCCTACAAGCTGTCTATACTTTGTTGCATCCTCAAATTCCTTTCCTTCAATAGATGTGAGCTTCAAGTTTTGTTCCATTGGAGTAGAAAGAGGATTGCCCTCTGTCATGCCAAATCTGTTTAACAAATCTCCAATGTATTTCTTTTGAGAAAGAAATATGGATTTTGGATGTTGGGTTACTTCAATGCCAAGATAATAATGAACATAGCCCAAATCAGTCATTTCAAAACTTTTTCCTAATTCTTTCTTTATGGATGCAATATAGCTTTCATTGTTCCCTGTCATTAAAAGATCATCTACATATACCACAAGATATACAACTGTTTTGCCAACTTTCTTGACAAATAAAGTTGCATCATCAAGATCAAAATGATTGAAGTTGAGTTTCAGAAGATGCTCAGTTAGTTTTTCATACCAGGCTCGTGGTGCTTGTTTGAGGCCATACAAGGACTTCACAAGTTTGCATACTTTATGTTCATGTCCTTTCACAACAAATCCTTCAGGCTGGGACATAAAAACATTCTCTTTTAGATCTCCATTCAAGAATGCAGTTTTTACATCCATTTGATGGACTTTCCAACCGTTCTGAGCAGCTAGTGCAAAGAGTGTCCGGATGGTGGCCCATTTTGCTGTGGGGGAAAAAGTTTCCTCATAATCAACCCCTTCCTTCTGTGCAAAACCTTTTGCCACAATCCTAGCTTTGTGCTTGTCAAGTGAGCCATCCGCTTTGTATTTGTTCTTGTAGACCCACTTGCAGCCAATTGGTTTGGTTCCAAATGGAGGATCAACCAGCTTCCAAGTGCCATTCTTTATGAGGGCATCATACTCCTTTTGCATCGCTTCTTTCCATTCATCACGAGAAGCAGCTTCTTTGAAGGAAGTTGGTTCAAAATCTGTAGACAAGTTCAATTCACAATCATAAGTAACATCCATATTAACAGGTGAATTAGAGTCATCTACATCACCTCCATCTTGTCGATTTGTATTTCTGGTTCCTATTTTTCCAATTTCATCAGGATGAACACTTTCAAGTGTCTTTGTCAGCCACTTTGGGGGACCATTCTGAGATGGTCCAGGCTGCTCTGTTGATTGAGTTGGGACTGAATCAAGATTGAGTCTCCCAATTCTATCAATTACATCAGTTAAAGGATCATCCGATGTTGGATTTTCATGCAGGGGAGATTTTTCTTCAGAAGAAGATTCCACATGTTGATCTAGTATAGGAATCCCCCCTTCAAGATGTGAAATCTGATTATCAAACTCTTGAAATGATTTCGTTTTTGTGAATCTATCCAAGCGATCAAGTTGCCGCTCAACAACACTATCAGATTTGGATGATTCAAGAAAAATGACATCTCTAGATACAACAAACATTTTATTTACTTCATCATAGAGACAGTATGCTTTAGAGGTGTTTGAATACCCCAGGAAGATACACTTACAACTTCTAGCACCAAGTTTGTTTCTATGTACCTTTGGTATTAAAGCATAACAGGTGGAACCAAAGATCCTGAGATGTTTTACCAAAGGAACATGTCCATACCACAATTCATAAGGAGTCTTGTTTCTTATAGCATTTGATGGACATCTATTCTTTATATATGCAGCACATAGAACAGCATCAGCCCAAAACATTATCTTTACATTTTTGAAGAAAAGCATGGATCGTACCATATTCAAGATTGTTCTATTCATTCTTTCAGCTACACCATTCTGTTGGGGATTATAAGGCACATTTGTTTGATGTTTGATCCCATGTTGTCGAAGATAGTTTTCAAATTCATTTAATGTATATTCTTTTCCATTATCAGTGCAAATAGACCCAATATGAGATTGTGCATCATTTTCAATCCACTTATGAAAATTCTTGAATGTTTGAAAAGCATCAGATTTGCTCTTCAATAAATAAACCCAACACATTCTGGTGTAATCATCAATAAATGTCATGATATATTTATTTCCATTTGCAGAAGGAACATGCATTGGACCACATAAATCTGAATGAATGAGTTCAAGCTTCCTATGTGCTCTTGAATGTGAATCATGAAAAGACTGTTTGCTATGCTTTCCTAGAATGCAAGCATCATATTGCTTATGTTTCCTAGGAATTGTAGGCAAACCAGCAACACCATTTTTCTTCAATAAGCGGAGACTGTCATAGTTTAAATTTCCAAATCTAGCATGCCATAATAAACTTGATGGAAGTGTACCTTCTTCATGATGAGAAATATATGAGAAATGTTGTGCATGAGCAGAGGTTCCTTGCAGTTTAAGAAGTCTTTCTTCTTCTATTCCCCTCATGACAAGTGAGTGGTCAGATGCTTTTCTCACCTCAAGCTTGCCATCAAACATATGAATGGAGTGACCTTGCTGGCGGATGTGGACCAAGGACAGCAAGTTTCTCTTGAGCTGTGGGAGATATAGAACATGATCCAGAAGAAAGCCTGGAAGACCAGGAAGTTTAAGCCTGATTGTGCCAAGCCCTGATGGCTTGATTTTTGACTGATCTGCAAAGTATACTGCTCCATCAACATTGTCAGTGAAATCTTCAAAAAAATCTTTCCTATGAGTCATATGACAGGTTGCTCCTGAATCAAGCAACCAATCATTTTTCGAAGAAGCAAGTGAAGCATTAAACAAATCTTCATTTACTCCAATGTTACATTGTGCCTCAATATAGTGAGCTGATTCAGGTGCTTTACCTTTGTCTGTATCATCAGTTTTACCTTTCTGCTGGTTTCTTCTATGCTCAATTTTGTCCCATGGTAGCTTGCATGTAGAAGCATCATGTGATCCATTTCGTTTGCAACGAATGCAATGCAGATCTGCCTTTTCTCCTTGAGAATGTCTGCCCCCCCTGCCTCTGAAATATCTTCCTCTTCCTCTTCGTCCACCTCTTCCTCTTGAAAAGTCTTAAGCAGGATGCTTTTCTTTATGAGCAAGGCACGTAGTCTCTTCAGAAGATTCAAGAACTGTCTTCTTTCCAAAGGCTTTTTCTCTTTCAACAAACTTTTTCACAAGAGAGTCAAAGGTTATATCTTTAAGATTTCCATTTGCTTGTAAAGACTCAAGATAATTGGAGTAGGTAGGATAGAGTGCCTTGAGAAAAGCAATAAGAGGGATATCCAGCTCAACCTTAGTGGATTTAATATCATGCATTATAGACTTTACTTCAGATGCAAGAGCAAGAGGATCATTATTTTTCAGTTCAAGAGTGAAGAGTTTAATCATGAGCTGAACAACATCAAGTGCAGAATGTGAGTCATAGAGTTCTTTCAGCTTTTGTAAAGCTTCAAAGGCAGTTGAATAAGATGAAATATGACGACTTACTTCTTCATTTACAGATGCTGCGATCAATGCATAGGCTTTGCTGTTCTTGTTTTCCCAAATGACAAGCTCTTTATCTGATGTAGGCTGCATAGGGTCTTTGTCTTCTTCTCCGACACATACTCCTTTCCACAACTTATTGTAGATGAGGGTGTGTTTTACCATCCGGGACCATTCAGGATAGTTCTCCTTGCCAGTGAGAACTATTCCTACCATAGAAATGATTGAATGCATTCTGTAAAAAAAAAATTACTTCTGTTGATAAAAAAAACTTCCTTACGTTACAGCCTTCAAATCCCTCTAATGTTTGCTAGAGCATCAACATTGAAATGATAACTTTTCAATGCAGCATTACCATTCAAAAGAAAACTGTGTAATAAATCGCGCAATATCAAACACTTTGATTGATATATATATAAACACTTTGAAAAATAGCGCAATACTCTGAATGATAAATAAACGCTTTGAAAACTACACAATACTTTCACTGCTTTGAAAGACTGCTTACATAAACTGTGCAATACTTTGACTCACATCATTACCATTCGGACATTCACACTCTCATGGAATAAAATGCACAATACCAAATCAGTTACCATACCATATCCTTGCGGTCGTGGGTTCGGCCCCCTTCCCAACACAAATCCTCGAAACCTCCAACAATTTTAGGCAGAGATACAGGCCAAATCGTGACTATTTTGGCCGTCAATTAAACCTGCAAATAGCGAGCAAGAGGGAGCCAGACTGAGATTGTTGGGAAGAAATTTGACAACCTCAGAGCAAATTCCTTGAAGAAGCTAAAGGGTCGAACTTTCCCTTTAGAGCTTTCTTCCAGCGTCAACGGTATTCCGAGTCTTTCAATCAACGTTCACGATCTCGCCTCTTCTCAGATCAACAATTACAGAACAATTTACGAATTTGTCTCCAGGCAAGGAGAAATTCATAGTACAAGTGGAATATCGTGGAGAAGATATACGTCTGACACAAGTGAAATTGTTCGAATTAGACAAGAGGTACGAGGTTATTGAAGTTCTGGGATATGGCGGATGGTACTACTTCATGGCGTTGCGCGAACTGCAAGTTCATCGTGCGGTCACTGGAAGAATATAGCATCCAGTAAGGATGGCGGGTAATACACCGGCCTAGCTCATGGGTCTGCCCAAACGTCCGCGGAACGGAATCACTGTCAATACAGGCAATACAGTGATAACAATGGCTAATGGCTCTATCCCACTCTCAACACTATCTTTTCGAGTCCCCTCAAACAGCAGTCACTTTCCCTTCAACCGCCACAACGGATCTTTGGCATCGAAAGCTCAGTGGACAGATGCGTTAGTGGACAGAGCCCAGAGGCGCTGGAACGGTTTTGGATTCTGGGTGAATTCAGGGCAGCGCAGGTGTGGCAGAATGACAGAGGCGTTTGAGGACAGAGCGCTGGCAGAGGCAGATTATTAAGAACAGAAGGGAATAAGGTAGAGGCGTTAACCAACGGATGCAATTACACTAACACCAGCAGGCAGATGCGTTATGGCAGAATATGGGACAGAGGAGTTACAAGGCATGCCAAAAAAAAAGGAACCTGGGACCTGCGCTCTGATACCATGTCAGGCCAGGGTAACTCCAGACTTGGCAGAAAAAACTGATTGATATATTTCATTAGGTAACTATTGTTTATATACATGAATGTGACTGATCAGTTCATCTTCTTGATGACTGTTCACATTCCGGGTACACCCAACCGCTGAGGATTAGGTGTCAACAAGATAAAACAGAATGTTCTAAGTAAGGTGAAGTATGAGCATTAAAATTTCCTAGGAAAGAATCTACTGAATAGTTGCCAATAATGTTAGAATTGTATGCTACTGGTTCGTTTTCTCCCTCAAGTTCTGTTACTATGTATTTCTAATGTCGTTTGTACTCAACTTTTATTTGATTTGGTTTACCATTATAACGCAGCCACATGTGCGACCAGTCAGTTGCAAAGTATCCATGAAGTTTTTCTGACCAGTCTCTACTAAGAATTAAGCCATAAAATCCAGGAATATCAACAACTAAAATGTCAATAACTTGACATACCTTTGGATTGGATGACAGCCTTATGGTAACCCGATTTAACTCGCCAATCACTTCGACTTGCGATCGATCTAATTGGACTATGCGTACAACGGATTTATGTGGTTGAAAGTTCAATTTTGCACAAATTGATCTTGGTAAAATATTTGATAAAGCTCCAGAATCGACTAAGCAATTATGCACCTTTTTATTGAAAATTTCATAAGTAAGGAGAAATGGGGGAGTATGCGATATTGATCTTCCTCCAATTAATGCGACATTGTTTGGATCAACTTTATTCATCATACTAGTTGGAGATCTTCCCATATCATGGGAAGCTTGAGAGATTACAACAGCTGGTAAAGGTGCAACTGGTATAACATGTAATTCTTTCAAAAGTACTTTCTGCTAGTGTTTTAACTTGCTCAATTCAAAAAGAGTAATATTGGCCCTAGTATTTTTCATATATTATACGATATTATACTCCATTTCATCCAAAATAATTAGCGTTTTAGATGGAGTAAATGTGTCTGTTTGGACTGGGCTGGTTTGAGTCGCTTTAGGTGATGTTTTCTTGGCTGCGACTTTATCCTTAATCATCGAGCTTGCGCTCTTTGGCTTAGGTGTAGGTTGAGGAGGATCAAGTTGATTTCTGTTGTGAATACTAACCGGGAATTCCTCTTGATCCTCTTCATTTGGGAGGATGAAATCCCACATACCTTGTAACTCTACAACTTCTTCTTCATTGGTATGTTCTTCAGTAGCGCTTTCCTCTTCTTCTTCTTCTGATTCAGCATTTGAAATAGTGTTAGGGGGTTTGGAATCAGTTGAAGGATTTCTTTTAAAAGGCAGGTATGGATTTTTAGAAGAAGTTTCTGCCACTTATTTCTTGATGTCGACCATTTCGTTAGACATGGTCTTCAAAACTTTTTGTAATCCTTCTAAATCAAATGGATCTTTCGGTTGTTTTTTCTTGGGATATTCTCTGAAAGACAACTTCTTAGACTTTCGTTCTTCTATCGCATTTTTCTTTTCTAGGGCCATAATACGTTTCTCTACTGCTATTGCTTCTTTCATGTTTTCCACTAAGGTTATTTTGTTAGCCCTATCAACAAATATTGCTAAGTTTGATGGTAAAGTAGTAATGTACCATTCACTTCGCACTTCTTCACTAGGCTGAGAAGCAGTAGGTATTTTGTTTAAATTTTTATTGAAACGTAAATTGAAATCTTTGATAGGTTCTCTTGACTCGGCCCTAAGGTTAGACAAGTCATTGATCAGTGTTACTGTAGACCTGTCATCACAAAACTTGGTCAGGAATTGTTCTTGGAATATGTCCCAACTAGTAATAGATCCAGAAGGCAAGGATAATTTTAGGGGCGAATGTTCGCCCTTTGGCGAAATTAAGGGGTTTTAAATTTTTAGTGGGCGAATATTTTGTATCATAGTACATTTTTACAAATCACCTCAAATAGCCCACCTTATTTTAAGGGAGAGGGTAAAAAAGGTAAATTTAGCCCTTGAAATTAGGACTTACAACCTTCCATTCGCCCATTTTCAAGAACAGGTTTTATTTAAGTGAATCCATTTTCCCATTTTCAAGAACAGGTTTTATTTAAGTGAATCCTATGGGCCAAATACCATATTTATAAAAGAGGTATGGTAAATTAATAAAAATATAAATAAATGAGAGGTATGGTAAATAAATAAAACATTTTTTATATTTACTCCATAAGTCACCTTATATACATGTAAGGGTGTAAACAAATAAAAATATAAGTAAAGTGGAGGTATGGTAAATAAATAAAACGTTTTTTATATTTACTCCATAAGTCACCTTATATACATGTAAGGGTGTAAACAAATAAAATATAAGTAAAGTGGAGGTATGGTAAATAAATAAAACGTATTTTTATACTTACTCAAAAGGTATGGTAAATAAATAAAAATATAAATAAACTAGACGTATCGTAAATAAATAAAACCTCTTTTTATATTTAGTCCACAACCCTCGTTCTATTTATGAAGGCTCAAGAAAGAGGTTTTATTTAAGTGAATCCTATGGATCAAATACCATATTTGTAAAAGAGGTATGGTAAATTAATAAAAATATAAATAAACAAGAGGTATGGTAAACAAATAAAACATTTTTTTATATTTACTCCATAAGTCACCTTATATTTATGAACACTAAAAAAATGGGTTATATTTAGGTGAAACCTATGGCCAAAATACTATGGGACAAATACCATGGACTAGATTGGTATTAATACCATGCAAAAAACCATTATTAACCCTACTATTAGAATTAATAAAAACAAAAATGGCACATGGTATTGACCCATGGTATTCACCAAAATGGCACATGGTATTGACCCATGGTATTCACTTGGAATGTAGCCTATTTAAATGGGGGAATTAAACCAGCATGTAGCTTATGCTAAGATTCACTAGGACTTTACAAAGTTTTATTATTTAGTGAAAGACTCGCCAAGATCTTACAAGATTTTATAATTGAGTAAAATATTCGCCATGCCTGGTGAGAGATTCGCTAAAAAATTATATATACATATTATATTATTGATAAAATCGCCTTCCATTTTTCCTATATACCATGGAGATTCGTCCATTTATTATATTTATAAATTTAGGGGGGGTTCTTAAAATTTTCCCTGCCAGAAGGTAACGAGAAATACCATGATCCGGTTGTTCCTTGCAGAGTATAAGGAAAAAGTCGAACAAAAACATCCTCGTTAACAACTCCATTGAGATTTATAGATAACATAAAGTTATTTATATGCTCTTCTGCTAGCATGCTTGCCTTAGGGTTAAACTTAGGCAGCCATTTTTCAGGATGGGCCGGTAACTGACTCAAGGGTGTAGGCATTAAGACTGCCCCTGGGTTATTCCATGGAGTTTGGGCCATTGTTGAACTACTAACAGAGGAAAGTGCAGAAGATGATCCCTGTGTGTTATAGACATTTTTGGGCACTGCAACCCCAAGCATAAAATGTCCATAAACCAAGGGCTCCTAAGTCCCTAAAAGTTTTGTTCTAACCCCTAAAGGAACAAGGTCAACTAATTACAGCTTCTCCTAGAAGTTCTCCATGAAAAACTGCTCAGAACTGGTCAAAACAGGATCATTTCACCTGCTCCATAGGCAAAGTGCGTTGCATCTCACCTAAGTACACTCTGTGGGTGCGTTGCATTTCAAAAAGCCCTTCTATGGGGTGCGATGGGCGAGAAGTGACAAATGGCAGTGTCAATCCGCGAGGTGGAGAGGCATGGAATCTTCCAGAAACTTCTCTTGTGACACTTGCCTCTCTGAATTCGACCAAGGATGAGTAAGAGATCATCAATATCCAAGTGGAAGCAAGAACTATCAGAGGGAAGACACTAATCAAATCACAAGCTGACTCATCTCCCTTACAGATATCTATATGTGGATCCCTCATCCCAGAGATCCAAGGGCTGGAATTTTTCATCTTGTAAGGAATTGTTGTTGGTTTCTTGAGACAACATCATAGTGTTGGGTGTGTTAGAAAATTATATATTACGGAGCAATGGAACACATAAAATATTACAGAAATATAAACACAGAAAACGCACAAAACAAGAGAGACACAGATATACGTGGTTCACCCAGTTTTGGCTACGTCCACCCCGAACAGCCAGTCCTTCCTTTCTATTATCTAGCAAAATGAAGAGACACAACCTACAGCAAATCCGTTGTAATATCCTTTGTTTTCTCTCACAGTCTCACCTCTCTGTTTCTCGCTCACACAGAATACACATCTATCACACAGCCTCAAATACAATACCCTCATACAAAGAGAGGGGTTGCCTTCTAGGGCAAAAAACCCTAAACAAACATAAGTTCTACCGTCAGATCATCCGCTTAATGAACGGCCCAGATTGACTAGAAATTAATATACTTTTACAAGGCAATTTTACATTTATTTTTTTGGCTTCGGGGGCGCTGCCCTCGAGCCCCCGCCGGGGGACCGCTGGCCCCCAGACCCCCCAGCCGGGGGGGATGGACCCCCCCGGACCCCCGCGGGGGGGACAAGTCCCCCCCGCACCCCCCCCGCGTGGAGGGGTGTACAAAACTTCTTGGGGTATACATCCGGCTGAAACAAAGACCTCTAAACAATCATGCTCCAGACACAACAGGGTGATCTAAGCTTTATATGAGGTGAAGAAGGGCTTACTTGCTGAGAGGATGATGCTGGGTCAGAACAACTAGTTGTAACTCCCTTGGCTCTTTCTTGATTATCAATAAAAGCTATTCAAGTTTTTCTCCATACTCTTGTGTTATTTATGTTTTATGCATTTGTATGGTCAATTTACATCTGATCCTAGATTGTTTATGATTATAGATCCATGTCCTTGTATAGTGTTATGCTACTCTGATTCTACAGGTACTATATGAAGTTGGGCGTACAAGGAAGCAAGTAGCAAAGGACTATCAGAAGAGAGAGGAATCGAACTAGGAGCCAAGCGCAAGACAGAGGTTGGTCTCCTCTATTCTTCTCTCATCTATCTTTCGTAAAGGAAAAACGAAAGTAGCTTTACTTTGTTTGTTTCTAAGGTAGCTACCACACCTTAGTGGGATAAGCAGTTTTGCATAGACACTTTTCCCCGTAACACTGTGGTTGAGAAGATGAGGATATTATGACTCCAGATGGTTGAGAAGGAGTTGAATAAGTTGCAATAGGCTGATGGACGATGATCTGAAGTGGAGGAGTGGATGGTTGACTTTGCAGTGAAGAGGTTGAGATGGATGATGATGATCAAAGAGTCTCACTATCGGATCCTTTAGGAGACTTCCTTGCTCTCTTCCTAGTAGTTAGAGGTAATTTAGTTGGTTGAACACCAAAATTTTCGCTCTTTAACTTGGTAAGAGGATGAGCAGGGTTATATTGCGAAGTCACGCTGCCTTGAGATTTATCAGATTTATGAGGAGATATAGAAAATTGCTGAAGTTTGTGAATCAAAGATTCAACTTCAGGAGGTTCAATAGTAGATTGTTCTGAAATGTCAGGGTTTGTAGCAGCGACTATTGATCCAGCGACTTCTGGCTCTGGGTTTAAAGATAATGAATGTAATGGAGAAGTCGGGGCAGATGGTGAGGGGGATTTACTCTCAGAATGGTATTTAGATTTAGATTTTCTTGCCATTCACAGTTCGAGGCCCTCCTTCTAGTGCCAAATATGTTGAAGCCCCAAAAATCGGGTCTACAACAAGGGGGATACCCGCCTAGTCCGGACCTTGGTTGGCAGCTCCTTTTCCATTTGGTATAGCGGGTCCGACTGGGGATATGGGACCAGTTTCCCAATTTAAGTGTGTCTGTGAGAAAGATTGATATTTTTGTTTCTAACAGTTTCTAAATGGAACACTTTTACTCTAATTCTAATCTAATAATAAGGAAATTATATTCTAATAAACAGAAATATGTAAATCTACACTAACCCGGGGTGTAATCTTTCCTTTATGCGATCTAAAATTATTTCAAACAACAACTGGTAATAAAGATCATTCAGCTGTTATGAGAAAAGAGATCAATAAAGATGAACCACTTCGTATAAAAATTTAGACGAAACAGTTGTGAAAAAAATATCGCATAATAAGCTACTCTTACACTAAGCATAAATAAATAGCTATCACCGTACAAAAGTGCCAAATGATAACTCAGGCATTCATACATCAATATATAAATAACTGAACATGGAAATCACTTTAACACAGGGGCAGAAATAGTTAAGATATAATACCATTTATAACTAGTCCTAGTCATGGGCTTCAAGCGATAACGATTTATCTCTTCTTGATCTAACATCCACTAAGAGTACAAAAGTGCAACATCAGTAGCAGATATCAAATGTAAAAATCAATAAATCCTGTTCCATTCATTCATCAAAACCTCCTCAGAGGGTACAGAAGTGCATGTTCTGGGGATAAGTTTTTGATAAATTTCAGGACCCTTCTCTAAATGCATGAGAAGGGTTTAAATACTACTAACTAAATCTAAAAATAAATTATTACAAAAATGTAGGATGCTATTTAAATGAACATCCTCTTTTCAGGAAAATAAAACAAAATTAAAACTAAAATTGAATCTAAAATTAAACTACTTCTGTATTTGGTCCTTGAAATCACATGCATGCAGCATCTGTTTGAGAAGAGTCGGCTGGATGACTTTCAATTTTAGCTGAGCTGAGAAAACAGAATTGACAAGAGCTGGTGCCATCTTTTCATCCGAATTGATGATACACTTAAGAGTCATCCACTAGTTATGTGGCTTTACCAAGTATGCCCAGTAATAATCCCAGTTCAACTTGGTTAACCCTTGGATTGCCTCTGCCTTTTATTTTGCCTTATGCTTCCAGTCTGTCTGTATCGTTACTTTCTTGCAATTTTCAGGGCTTGTAGGTGACTGGGCAACTAGCAGCTTTCCTTTTCAAGAAATTTTTCTCAGCGATGCGCGATTAGCGATAGGCGCCAATCGCACATTGGAAACTGCCTCCGTTTCTTGATCTGGGTTTCCTTTATGCGTTTTTCGCCTTTTGCGCTTTTTCCTTCTAGTGGATATAAAGTTCAACATTTGTAAAAATAATAATTCCATAAGCTCTTGACCCTAAGTTTTAAACTGTCTGTTTCTGATATCAACGCTATCCAGTATCAACTTGACCATGTCCATGTATGGGAGAATTTTGGGCCTTGCTGTTATCCGGTGCAAGAATGAGCAAGCTAGCTCTGTGATAGATGCCTCTGAAGAACGATTTGAGCCCACGGTAGCAGCGACTTCCATTACTCTGGGATTCTCCTCTTCGAGCAGATTATACATGCCTTCCCACGTAGCAATTCCCGCGTCTCTGTTACAGGCTGTGTCTATATACAAGGGCGCCATTTCTTTTTCTTCGGAGCTCGGAGCTTTGCTTTTCTTTCCCATTTTATCCTACATATTGCTTTGTATTGGCCTCTGTTCTTCGTTCCTGCAATTCACAAGTGAAGTGAAAATGAATGACAAGGAAGGGTGATGGGAAAGTTTTAAATGTAGTAGACACATCAAGTATACCACCTTACGTGAGATGATTCTTCGATAAGCACGAACCCATATTCCATTAATAACTGGCAACTAACTCATTTATTAGTATTAAAGTGCATAACCAGGTGTTAGTTTATCGAAAATACTTTTCTTGAATAACAAGCCTGAAAGATCTGCGATGAAGTGATTTTGCGATTTGCTTCACGATATCGCAGATCGCAATATCGCGAAATCACAACGTCGCAGAACCGTAACATCGCATTATTGCATTGTCGCTATATTGTGAAATCGCAATATCGCAATATCACAATATCGCATATCGCAGTATCGCAATATCGCATATTGCAGAAAAGTTACATATGACAATCTTCGTTATCCTGTTTTCTGCGAAATGCGATTTGCGATCGGTGTCATCATATATCGGCAAATTAAAGTTTTTCGATGTAAGTTATGTTGAATGCGATGCGATATTTGTTTATTATCGCTGTTATGAAACCAGCTCAAGAAAAGATAGATCAACACCTTAGAATTCAGCCTCTTCGAGGGGGAAACCTCCTTTACATTACATAAATGAAAAATTCTTGGATGATAATAATGAAAAAACCTCATTTTTATATATAGGAGTCTAAGGAGTCACAATATAATCCAGCCGACCTAACAATAATAATATAAAGCCACAAAAATAACAATAGAGGGATTCTATGGGGCACAGTAATAACAATATGGGGGCAATAGGGGCACAACAATATTAATAAGGGGTATAACTACAATAGTAATGGGGTAATCACTAGTATTATAGGGACCCAACATGCCCCTCTCCTTCAAAAAAGTGTTGTCCTCAACGCTTGAGTAGTTCTGGATACTTCTGCATAAAATTCTCATCCTCCCATGTGGAATCTTCAGCGGATAAGTTCTTCCACTTGATAAGATACTCTGAAATTGATCGATTTCGTAGCTGTCGAGTTCTTGTTTCTGTGACTGCTTCCGGTTCCAATATAATTTTTCCTTCCTCGTCAAGTTCTGGCAATATTGTTTGAACTGGGAGCTTGTCGCCTATAACCTTCTTTAAACATGAAACATGGAAAACTGGGTGCAATCGAGAAGCTGCAGGAAGCTCCAATTTGTATGCCATAGTACCAATCTTTTGCAACACCTTGTACGGACCATAATACTTTGGTGATAATTTATTATCCTTCTTAGCTTGCTTGAGGGACATTTGCTTATATGGTTGTAGCCGTAGGAATACCCAATCACCTACATCAAAACTTCTTTCACTGCGATGTTGATCTGCCTGTTGTTTCATTCTATTCTGTGCCAACACGAGGTTATCCTTTAAGAGTTGGAGGACTTGTTGTTGATGTTCGATGTGATGTTCCACTGCCTGAACCTTAGAATTTTCTCTTAAATATGATGTGATGGATGGTGGTTGATACCCATAAAGTGCCATAAATGGGGTCATTTTTGTTGCTGTATGGAAGGAAGTGTTATACCACCATTCAGCCAGAGGCAACCATTTGACCCATTGTGTCTGTTTATCAGATACAAAGCAACGAAGATATCCTTCCAAACATTTGTTTACTATCTCAGTTTGCCCATCAGATTGAGGATGATAAGATGAGCTATGAGCTAACTGAGTACCAAGACAAGAAAATAATTCTGTCCAAAAATTTCCAGTGAAAATGGGATCTCTGTCACTTACAATAATCTTTGGGTTTCCATGTAGCTTTTGAATTGTTTCCATAAATGCAGTAGAAACTGTACTGGCTTTAAATGGATGTGATAATGCACAAAAGTGTGCATACTTGGTAAGTCTGTCAACTACCACCATGATGACACTCTTTCCCTCAGACTTGGGTAAACCTGTGATAAAATCCATTGAAACCTCCTCCCAACGTTGGCTTGGAATGGATAAAGGTTGTAATAGACCCGGTGTCTTAATTGTTTCAACTTTATTTTGTTGGCAAACCAAACATTCCGCCACAAACTTTTGAATATCTGATTTAAGGCCATCCCAAAAAAATTCCTTCTTAACCCTGTGGTAAGTTTTTAAAAATCCTGAGTGCCCTCCTAAGGGAGAAGTGTGCAATTCCATAAGAATCTTTTGTTTTAGCTGGGAATTCTTACAGAGGTATAAGCGATCTTTGTACCATAACGAATCATTTTTCCAGCTAAATGTATCAGATGTACTGGAATCTTGTTGTAACTTTCGAATAAGTGCCCACACTTCTTCGTCATTCTTCCATTCCTCCCTTGCTTCGTTTATCCAATCTGGTTGGATAATAGAAATGGCGCACAACAATGCTTCCACATCCTCATCCTTTCTTGAGAGTGCATCTGCCACCACATTTTGCTTCCCTTTTTTGTAGATGATTTCAAAGTCATAACCCAACATCTTTGTGACCCACTTTTGTTGCTCTTCAGAGGATAATCTTTGTTCTAAAAAGTATTTAAGGCTATCATGATCCGTTTTTACCTTGAAGTGTCTTCCCATTAGGTAGGGTCGCCATTTCTTAAGTGCATGGAGTATTGCCAACATTTCCTTCTCATAAATAGCTTTGCTTAAAAACTTTCCCTTGATTGGACGACTTTCAAAAGCAATGGGTCTTTCATCTTGCATTAGAACAGCACCAATTCCATTTCCTGAAGCATCACATTCCACAATAAAGGTTTTTGTGAAGTCCGGTGTAGCTAAGACCGGTGCTTGGCACATTGCCTCTTTAAGATGTTCAAAGGCCTTTGTTGCTTCCGGAGTCCATGAAAATGCATCTTTCTTCAATAATGTTGTTAGAGGTGCTGCTATTCTCCCATAATTCTTAACAAACTTGCGATAATACCCTGTCAACCCGAGAAATCCTCGCAGATGCTTTATGGATGTGGGGATTTTCCATTCCTTAATGGCTTTAATTTTGCTAGGGTCTACCTTAACTCCTTCATGAGATACAATATGACCCAAATATTCCACCTCCTGGACTCCAAAGAAACATTTGGATCTTTTTGCATATAATTGTTTCTCCTCCAATAGTTGTAGCACCCTGTCAACATGTTCAACATGATCCTTCCAAGACTTGTTGTAGATTAGTATATCATCAAAAAATACTAACACAAATTTTCTAAGGAATGGTTTGAAAATTGAATTCATCAAACCTTGAAATGTTGAAGGTGCATTGGTAAGGCCAAAAGGCATGACCAAAAATTCATAATGACCCTCATGAGTTCTAAATGTTGTTTTCGGAATGTCTTCAATCTTCATTCTGATTTGATGATATCCTGAACGAAGATCCAACTTGGTGAAGTAAATTGATCCATGCAATTCATCCAGTAATTCATCAATGACAGGAATGGGGAACTTATCTTTAATAGTGAGCTTGTTGAGCTCCCTATAATCCTGACACATGCGCCATGATCCATCCTTCTTGTGCACCAATACTACTGGAGCAGAGAAAGAACTTTGACTCGGTTGAATTATACCAGCCTCTAGCATTTCTGCAACCATACGTTCAATTTCACTCTTTTGGACATAGGGATATCTGTACGGCCTGATGTTTGGAGGAACACTTCCTGGAATCAGATGAATAGCATGATCATGATCACGCATAGGTGGGAGACCTTTGGGAGTCTCAAATACCTTGGAATGATTGTCCAGGACTTTTTGGAGATCTGGAGAAATAGATGATTCCGATGTGGAAACATCTAGCGAACATAATTGTGCAATTACACCTCTTTGCTCCTTTTTTAGAAGCTTTGTCATACCATTAGAGCTGATTATCTTTCCTGGTTTCCCTGCAATACCCCTTAATTCAACTTCCTTTCCTTCCGTAGAAAATTTGATGAAAAGTTCTTGAAAATTAAAAGCTATTGTACCCAAGGATTGTAGCCATTGGACTCCTAGTACAACATCAGCACCTCCCATTGGAATGGAAAGCATTGGGCTAGTCAATACATATTCTCCCATGGATAGCTTGATATTATGGCACTTTCCAGAGCAATTTATTGTTCCTCCATTTGCAATCATCACTTGACACTCTGGTGCTGGATATAGGAAGCAATTCAATTCTTTTGCTACCTTAATGAACAAAATTGTGGGTGCTTCCTGAATCAATCAACACCATTACCTTTTTCTTCTTGATTTGTCCTTCTATCTTGATGGTTTGAGGAGTGGTAATTCCCGCCAATGCATTACAAGATATGGTCGGATTTATTTTTCTTCATCTAGGCTTTGTTCCTGGAGTATATCCTCTTCTTTTGACCTTTCTTGCTCCTTTTCTTCTTCCTCTTCACAATCTATGTAGAATAATTTCTTCTCAGCACACTTATGACCTTCAGTGTATTTGCTATCATAACTGTAACAAAGCCCTTTTGCTCTTTTTTCTTCCAATTGTTGTGGTGTCAACCTTATAGGTTGTGGAAGACTAGGGGCAACAACACTTCCGTCTTTATAGTTGTGAGTGGTATGCTTCCTGGTTGCCATAATTTTGCTTTCCATTTTTCTTGCTAACCTGAATGCCTTCTCTAATGAATCAGGTTCCCAAAGGCGAACATCATGTTGGATATTATCCTTTAAAGACCCTATGAACACATCAATCCTATGCTCCTCTGGAATATCTTTTACCCTTATGTTCAATTTTTGGAACTCCTCAATGTGCTCCATTATTGAACCCTTTTGTTTGAGACTTATCAATTGGCTAAAAAAAGTGTTGCTTTTTGTATCCTCATAATGTGCTATCAATTCTTCCGTAAAAATTGCCCAAGTGATAAATTTTTTACGAGAGCAAAGCCATTGATACCATACAAACTGATTTGGTTCCAAATATAAAGTTGCCATACGTACCTTTTGTGTGTTTTGCACATTATTGAGATCGAAGAATTGCTCCATCTGTAATATCCATGTGGCGGGATCCTTGCCATCAAACTTCCTCATATCGATTTTTGGAATATGGTGGGTCTTCGATCCAACATTAGAGTCTATGGAATCATGATTAACATTTCTTTTGTTCACATCATGAGTTTCCTTTACAACCTTTTCACCATTAGTAAGTATTTCTTGTAGAAAATTTGTCAAATCTGTCTTCAAATCTGCCATGTCTGTCTTCAAATCTGTCTTCAAATCTACCATATCTCTCTTCAAATCTGTCTTTGAATCATCCATCTTAGCTTCCATGCCATTTATCTTAGATTCCACGCCATTTATCTTAGATTCCACGCCATTTATCTTAGCATCTGTTAGCTTTTGTGAGCGTGACATTTGTTGCACTTGTTCTTGTAATTTTGATATATCATGTAGCATTTCTTCCTCTTCTTCATGAGTCATGCTAGAGCTTTCAGGTTCCTTACTAGGTGTTTGCATTTTCTTTCCTTGGGGCATCAGTTACCGATAATAATGCTTTACTATGCCCTTTGAATTCCTCCAAACCAAGCTTACGCAAAAATTTAAAAAAAAACTACACACCTTTTTTCACTTTGTAGAAGCCTGATATTGAATCTGATGTATCTCTGTAAATTCAGATCCTACAGTTCTGAAATTGCAACCTGTAGTAGCCTTTTGCATCCTCTTTCCAATGCCACAAGTCTGACCCAAATTGGATTCTCCAAGGAAGAGTTATGTGAAATCTCCCACAGTGACTTGATTATAGACTAGTTCAGTAGAGCGAACTTGTACGATGTGCCACGAGTCACTGTTTCGACCTTTGGATCTGAAAAATGCATGCAAGAAACTACAGCCTGTCCTCTTTCTGTACCTTCTTACTAAATTTCAATCTGATCCCAAGAGAGAAAGTTATGACTATTTTCCCCAGGTCACCTGTTTGGAATGTAATTCAGGAGTCTGCCAAAAGACCAACGTCCTTAGATCATATCTCCGCAAATATAGCGTGAAAAGCTCTGAAATTTGGACCCCCAAGGTTCATCGTGATTTCTTCTCAAATGGGTTTTTTTGCAAATTCTGAAACATCACAGAAAAAAAGTTATAGCGAAAATGCCACGATGACCTGTTTGGAGCAGCAAAACCCTAGAATCCAAGGCTCTGATACCAAATGTTATGAAACCAGCTCAAGAAAAGATAGAAAGGATAGATCAACGCCTTATAATTCAGCCTCTTCTAGGGGGAAACCTCCTTTACATTACATAAATGAAAAATTCTTGGATGATAATAATGACAAAACCTCCTTTCTATATATAGGAGTCTAAGGAGTCACAATATAATCCAGCCGACCTAACAATAATAATATAAAGCCACAAAAATAACAATAGAGGGATTCTATGGGGCACAGTAATAACAATATGGGGGCAATAGGGGCACAACAATATTAATAAGGGGTATAACTACAATAGTAATGGGGTAATCACTAGTATTATAGGGATCCAACAATCGCATATTGCGATCTCACAATATTGGAATTCGGCTTATAGGGTGGTATGCTGTCATCTTTTTGCGATGCGATTTTCCTAAGGAAATATTTTATCTTACCTTCTCATAAAACTTGGATTTTTCAGATTTTGCAAGGGGGGTTTCCTAAGTTTATGATGGTAATTTTATTTGAAAAGGAAATTTAGGCACTATTTTGATTTTTTTAATTTTTAACTAAGGGTCCCCACTTATTTAGTATTAGGAATAACACTAAATAAGAAGGGGGGTTTTGTTGGCCACAACAACACCTCCTTGTCATTCTTCCATTCATCCCTTGCTTTGGTTATCCAATTAGGTTGGATAATAGAAATGGCACAAATCAATGCTTCCACATCCTCATCCCTTCTTGAGCATTTGAAACAACATTTTGCTTCCCTTTTTTATAGATGATTTCAAAGTCATAACCCAACATCTCTGTAAAACATTTTTTTTCCCTTCTCAAGATAGCATTTGTTCCAAAATGTATTTAAGACTATCATGAAATATTTTTACGCTGAAGTGTCTTCCCATTAAGTAAAGTTTCCATTGCTTTAGTGCATGTAGTATTGCCAACATTTTATTCTCATAAATAGGTTTGTAAATACTTTCCCTTGATTGCACGACTTTCAAAAGAAATGGGTCTTTCTTCTTGCATTAAAACAATGCCAATTACATTTCCTGAGGCATCACATTCCATAATAAAGGTTTTTGTGAAGTCTGGTGTAGCTAAGATCAGTGCATGGCACATTGCCTCTTTAAGATGTTTAAAGGCCTTAGTTGCTTCCAGATTCTAAGAAAATGCATCTTTCTTTAGTAGTGTTGTTATAGGTGTTGCTATTATCCCATACTTATTAACAAACTTGCGATAATACCTTGTCAACCCAAGAAATCCTCGAAGATGCTTTATTTGTGGGTATTTTCCATTATTTAATGGCTTTAATTTTGTCAGGGTCTACCTTAACACCCTCATGAGATACAATATGACCCAAATTTTCCACTTCTTGTACTCCAAAGAAACATTTAAAGGTTTTTGCATATAATTTTTTCTAATCCAATAGTTTGAGCACCCTGTCAACATATTGAACATGATACTTCCAACACTTGTTGTAGAGTAGTATATCATCAAAAAATATTAACACAAATTTTCTAAGGAAGGGTTTGAAAATGGAATCCATGAAATCTTGAAATGTGGAAGGTACATTAGTAAGGCCAAAAGTCATGACCAAAAATTCATAATGACCCTCATGAGTTTTGAATGTTGTTTTCAGAATGTCTTCAATATTCATTCTAATTTGATGATATCCTGAATGAAGATCCAACTTGGTGAAGTAAATTTCTCCATGTAATTCATCCAACAATTCATCAATGACAGGAATGGGAAATTTATCTTTAATAGTGAGCTTGTTGAGCTCCATATAATCTAGACACATACGCCATGATCCATCTTTCTTGTGCACCAATACTAATGGAGAAGAGAAATAACTTTGACTAGCTTGATTTATACTGACCTCTAGCATTTCTGCAACCATATGTTCAATTTCACTCTTTTGGTCATAGGGATATCTGTAGGGCTTGATGTTTGGAGAAACATTTCCTAGAATCAAATGAATAACTGGTTGAAGGGAAAGTACCCCTAGGGTCCTTTGGGCTAAGACTCTACCAGACTGAAAATTGCTTATTCAAAGAAACACACACACAGCCATCATTTTTACTTTTAAGCAAATTCTAATGTTTAGGGTACGTACCTAAGGTCCTACGTTCGAGAAGGCCTTTAGGGTCCAAACCCTTCTTGGAGTTCCCTTCTTCTTCCTTCGATCTGCAAGACAAACAAATCAAAGAACACAACAGTACATGTACAGATATTTATGTATAAACCATCTTTATGCTATAAAGTTAGTTATAAAAATCTTTAAGTAACCACTTGCATAAGAATTCAAGACAAGAATCTCATAAGCATAAAGAAAGATTGTTTCGGGAACAAAGACGTGTTTCTTTATATATAAAGGCAAATAAAGTACATATATCGGAAAGATATCACCTGAACACCTTCAGCAGGCTCCAAGCAAAGCTTCCTCCCAGATTCGTTCCAGCCTCAAGCCTCCAACAAGAGCTCCTTCCAAGTCCTACTCAATGATGATATCAAGGATGAATGATCACCAAGACACATGGAAACAAGGGTTTCCTATGCAAAATGGGGGAAGTGCAGAAAGCACCAAGGACTTCAGACCTGGTCTAAGGGAAAAATCTCAGCATAATAATCTTGCTCTCTTTTCTCTCTCCCCTTGGCCTTCCCTTTGATGTCTTTTTATACCCTCTCCAAAGTAGTTTTTTAGTTAGGAGTTGGTTGGGAACAGTTGGGCCACGGGCAATAACAGGTGATCCAGCAGGTAAAACCCGCGATCTCCGCCCGAAAAAGAGGAATTTATTATTTTTTAAGTGTTTTAATAGATACACGCGGGTTGGGTATAACAGACCCGCGTGTACACGCGTTTAACTCAGGGCAATGTCGCGTATAGGGAATTAAACACTGTTTTTTAAATTTTTGGACCAGGTCTGGAAGGAGGGGTTGCCCTAGGCCATGAGTGCAGCATCACAAACCATAAGAGTGAGATTTGGAGCTATAACAATAACATGATCATGATCATGAATAGGTGGGAGGCTTTTGGGAATCTCAAATACCTTGGAATGATCGTCCAAGAATTTTTGGAGATATGGAGGAATAAACGATTTCGATGTGTGAATGTCTAGTGACCATAATTATGCAATTATGGCTTCTTTCTTCAGAAGCTTTGTCATTCCATTAAAGCTGATTATCTTTCCTAGTTTCCCCGTGAAACCCTTTAATTCAACTTCCTTTCCTTCCCAATTGTTTTTTAAGAGAAGTTCTTAAAAGTTAAAAGCTATTGTCTTGTAAGATTGTAACCATTGGACTCATAATACAACATCAGCACCACCCATTGGAATGGAAAGCATTGGACTATTCAATATATATTCCTGCACGATTAGCTTGATATTATGTCACTTTCTAGAGAAATTTATTTTTCCTCCATTTGCAACCATCACTTGAAACTTTGGTGCTGGATATAAAAATCAATTCAATTCCTTGGCTATCTTACAATGAATAAAATTATGGGTACTACTCAAATCAATCAACACTATTACCCTTTTTTTCTTGATATATCCTTCTATCTTGAGAGTTTTAGAAGTTGTAATTCTTTCCAATGCATTACAAGATATGGTCAAATTCATTTCTTCTTTCTCTAGGGTTGGTTCTTGATGTATATCCTCCTCTTTTGATGTTTCTTGTTCCTTTTCTTTTGCCTCTTCAAAATCTATGTAAAATAATTTCTTCTCAGCACACTTATGGCCTTTAGTGTATTTGCTTTCACAACTATAACAAAGTCCTTTTTATCTTTTCTCCTCTAAGTTTTGTGTTGTCAACCTTGTAGTTTGTGGAATGTTAGGAGTAGAAACACTTTGATCTTGATAGTTGTGAGTGGTAAACTTCCTTGTTTCCATAATTTTGTTTTCAATTTTTCTTGTTACTCTGAATGATCCAGCTCTTAATGTGACAAAGGACCTTTCCAAGACCTTTTACTTTTGTGATGTGTTAAATTTCATTTTCCAAAGAACATAAATGAATACATGTGCATGTTGTAAAGAAGAGGAACATGTCAATCATCGGCACATGAAAACATAGACATTGATAACGGAGTTTGTCTATGAGGGACTACGTCTCCGAGCCCCAGTGTCGAGATGTTGTAGGTCGCTATATTAAGTGTTGTCAATAGTGATGATTTACACAAGAGATGATGTCGTGATCATACAAGGAAAATGTCCTCACATAGGAGTGGCTCTAAGAGATGTTCCACTACAGGAACTCTTAGTCAAAAGACTCCTATCAGTATGACACAAAACTCATGCACGATGAGCATCCCGCCAACATGGCATAAAAGGGATCTCAAAGCAAAAATGCACAGCGACACATGAGTATCCCATCATCATACAATAAAGGTATCTCAAAACACAACATGACGAGTCATGACAACAAGTACATCACATAGGTGATTCTGCGTCACATCAAGCAGGAATCATAAAAATGAGTAAGAAATAGGATCCCACATCAAACATCAATCAAGGAACTGTGCAGCACAATGCATAGCAAAAGAAGTACTTGAACACTGAATATACCTCACAACCAAAGGCCATCTGAAGAAGCAGATGTCAAACTGCTGAAGCTGTTCGGACCATCGATCTCACGGCATCAATCACATGACTGCTCGCACATAGATGTTGAAACGTGCATCCCACTTAGAAAAGTGGTTGAAGAATAGAATGAGAGAATGAGAAATCTTAACACACCATCAGATTTATGACGTCGAATAGTGCAAAATCGACTATCCAATTTTTGAATTCTGAGAAGTTGAGAATCTGGGGCTCAAGGAATCTTTTTAGATTACCCCTATATTCCTCAAAGACTTTGCTCCATTGGTGGACTGGAAATCTGCAACTCCAAAGGTGAATCTAACTTCACCATTGCAATCCCTGCGAAAAACCATGAAAAATGGCTGTAAACTTGACTATATTCCGACATGGAGAAAAATTACCTCCTCAGGAAAATTGCAAGGATCATGGTTCCACTCCCTATTTTCGCAACAATGATGGTTCTACCCTCATACTGAAAATGGCCGAAAAATGTACAACTTTGGTGGAGACAGGGACAATTCCATTGTGTTTGTGGCGTTGAGAAGTGCTGAAACCATATAAAATTTGTCAAAATCTGACAAAGTGAAATTTCACCCCTCCTAAAAAATGTTGCCTCGAACTGTGTGCCAAGATTATGCCTCCTCTGTCTTGAAATTCGTGCCCACTCCTGGTTCCTCCATCTATCCCCCTAGCGCACTGGGCAACTACTGGGTTTATATAAATTCTCGGGTCATTTTTCCAAGAAATTCAATTGGTGCAGTGGTAAGGTTGGCAAATTAGTTGAGGAGGGGTCAGGTGGTCAAACCCCACCCCTCCTATTTTTTTGCATGTCAACATTTTGTTTTGGTGAACGAATTGAATTGCAAAGCAAGGTCAGGTTTGCATTGGGCAGCCCACTCCATGCTTCCTGCACCGGTCATTGCATTAACATAGGGTTGGTATGGTTTGTGGGTAGCAATTAACGGTGATCGTATGTTTTTTGTCCGCCCACTTGGGGGCCAGCCACATGGGCCGGGCGGGTTCGACCCCCACCAGCCCCGTATCGTTTATATTATATATGGTGGTATATCGGGGTGTGGGCTGGGTCCACTGGAGGTGGCCTGTGTCCACCCCATTAATGTTTATGTATTGTTTTGGCATGCGACGGCTAAGGCTTTGGCCTAAATAAAATTTGAATATGGTTTGTGGTTGCAGGAGGGCCACCGAGGGTGTCCCATCAGCCCCAAAATCGATTTTTTTTGTAATGTAATGGGTTTTGGGGGTGGCAGGGGTGGTGGCCTGCCACTATAATATATATTTTTTAATTTTTTATTAAAAAGAGGGGAGATTTTCAAATTTTTAGAAAATAAGGGATATTGGGCAAATTAACGAGGCCGCAATTTTGACCAATTTTGGGAGCTAGGTTTAATGCCTCGAGGTCGGTCAAATTGTAGGATACTTAAACCTGGCCCACAACCCAACTTTGACCAAAACTTTGAATGGCTCGTTCTCCCTCATACGAGCTCGGATTGACGAACCATTCGCACCTCCGCGATCAAGACGACGATATCTATGCTCTGGTCATGGGTCGAAATCATTATGAGCACTTTGACTTTTGAGCGTCATAAACCTCCTTTGTCCTCTGTGTCTCTAGAGCCACCTGGATCAAACATCCCAACTGAGGAGCTTTTGGTCCTCCAAAAGAATGAAAAATAATTTGCAACTTCTTTATACCTTGTTTGCATCACAAGCATCCTGAAAAGGTCGAGCTTCCATCTCATTCACCTTTGTTCTTCGGAGCCTTAAGCAACGAACTGACACCTGCTACCTTTGCAACATGTAGTACATTGTTTTTTGCAAATTACAATGTTGACTTTTATGACCAAATAATGACCCAAATGTCCCACACTTGCCACAATTTTATAACACATACTCGGTGGTCAAGTTTACAACAAGATGGACACAATACCCCAGCTACAAAAACAAGGACAACATATCATTGTTGCTTCAACAAATGATGGAAAACACATCATCACTACAACACATGATTTACAACAATAAGGCCAAACACTATTGTCTCTTTGTAAAGTGATGGAAATGCGACATCACTTTCACAATTTAACATGTGACACCCAATAAGACTAGACATCATTGTTGTTGAACAAGTGATGGAAAACACATCATCACTTTTACATCTTAAAATGCAACAAATGATTTACAAAAGCACGACCATCAAATGAAAACATGTCTAGGAACCATTTTTCACTTATCAGTGTGAATGGGTCACCTCCTTGTGGTGGTTTTTCTTGTTGAACAATTGCTTCACCTGGTTCATGCATCGACACTTTGTCTTTAAGGTGTTGTTCTGGATGGAGCCTCCAACAAGTGGCTCTTTGATGGCCGCTTCTATCGCAATGACTGTAGTAGGTTTTCTTCCTCCATATCTGCTTAACCTATTTCTTTACATGATTTTGAGAGGGTATTTCATGCCTCATCCTCTTGTGTGCTACCATTCTTTTCCAACACTTAGAAAATGTATGGATATGTAATCCACAAAAGGTGCATGCTTTTTGATGCCATTTTTTATGTTCATTATTATCAACATGGTCATAATCGAAATGAACATTCGAAGATCGAAAGTGGTTATACCTTCCCTTGTTGTCTCTGGGGTAAGTATGGCAATAAGAGCTTGCCTCAGCTCTCTCCTTGCAATGGAAACTGCCATAGGATTATGGGGGTGTTTTCCCATCATTCTCTTTCCTTGACAATGTCGATGATGTCTCAGAAGAATCTGACACCTTCGAGCATTCTCCTTTGATGTATCTCAAGCCTGCAAATTGAGGTCTCTAAACAACCTCCAATGGTTGAGTTATGCTTTGGTTATTAATACCAAGTTTTTCTTCCTTTTCGTGTCTCGTCCTTATAAGGAGCCTCATGTTTGTCCCTATAATTGGTATCTCCAAATATCCAACAGAAACCATACTATGTGATGATGAAACTAAAAGGAAATCAACATCTTTTACCTCCTCTGTTAATTTGCAAAGAACTGTTGATGGCTTCTCATCCTCTATTGTTGGTGATTCACTAGCTGTCTCGATGCATTCCCCAACTTCCTTTCTAACATACCCAAGTCCTACTTGACGGGGTAATTCTTCTCTTTTATGGGGTTGACAATGCCTTGGCCATTAGCACCCAAGCCTTTTCCTTCATACCCCATTTTCTTCAACAATTTGGAGCCAATTCCTTTGTGTGATTTTCAAAAACAGTGAAATCATCATCAGGAAACATATATGAATTCAAAGAACTACATTTTACGTCACATGGGTCACACTGCAACTTTTCCAAGGCCTCATCCTTAGCTTGCAATTGTCATAGAAAACTTTGTTTTTCGTCTTTCTCTTCATGTAGATGCATCTTCAATTCAATTTTCTCTATTTGAAGATTGTGTTTGTTGTGCTTCAGTTCTTCTAGGGCCTCTTCCGTGGCTTGCAACTGAAGCTAAAATCACTCCTTTTTCTCTATCTCTTCCTGTAGAGTTTCATACATTATTTCCACCCTTTTGGAAATGTTGAGCATGGTCTTGTACATCTCTCTTTCAACCTATGTCACTGCACATTCCATTGTTCATGTTGCAATTCACATTCACGCAAAGACCGCTCTGATACCACTTGATCCAAGTCCGAGTGTAATGAAGGACCCTTCCAAGACCTTTTACTCTCGTGATGTGTTAAATTTCATTTAAAAAAAAACATAAATGAATACATCTACATGTTGTAAAGAAGAGGAACAAGACATTCATCAACACATGAAAACATAAGCCGTTGATAACAGAGTTCGTCCAAGACGGGCTACATCTCCGGGCCCTGGTGTCAAGATGGTGTAGGTCGCTGCATTAAGTGCTATCAATAGTGATGATGTACATAGAGGTGATGTCGCTATCATACAAGGAAAATTCCCTCACGCAGGAGTGGCTCCAAGAGATGTTCCACTACAGGAACTCTTAGTCAAAAGATTCTTATCAGTATCACACAAACTCATGCATGATGAGCATCCCACCAACATGGCATAAAAGGGATCTCAAAGCAAACATGCATGACGACAACTTGAGTATCCCATAAACATACAACAAAGGGATCTCAAAACACAACATGACAAATCATGACAATAAGTACATCACACAGATGATCCCACATCACATCAAGTAGGAATCATGAAAATGAGTAAGAAACAAGATCCCACATCCAACATCAAGCAAGGCCCTGTGCAACATAATGCATAGCAAAAGAAGTACATGAACACTGCATATACCTCAAAACCAAGGGTTATCTAAAGAAGCAGATGTCAAACTGCTGAAGTTGTTCGTGCCATCGATCTCATGGCATCAATCGCATGGAAATGGCTACTCGCACATGAATGCTGACACCTGCATTCCACTTAGAAAAGTGGCTGAAGAATAGAATGAGAAAATGAGAAATTTGAATGCACCATCAGATTTTTGACGTCAAATAGTGCAAAATCTACTATCCAATTTCTGAATTCTGAGAAGTTGAGAATCTGGGGCTCAAGGAATCTTTTAGATTCCCCCTAGATTCCTCAAAGATTTTGCTCCATGGGTGGATTGGAAATCTGCAAATCAAAAGGCGAATCTGACCTCGCCATTGCGATCCCTACGGAAAACCATGAAAAATGACTATAAACTTGACTATATTCCGACATGGGGAAAAATTACCTCATTGGGAAAATTTCAAGGATCATGGTTCTGCTTCCTATTTCTGTAGCAAACATGGTTCCACCTCCATACTGAAAAATGGACGAAAAATGTAGAACTCTGATAGAGAAATAGACAGCACCATTGCGTTCATGGCATCGAGAAGTATTGAAACCATATAAAATTTGTCAAATTCTGACAAAGTGAAATTTCGCCCCTCCTGCAAAATTTTGCCTCAAGTCGCATGAATTGCCTCTATCTCCTTCATCCGGACTTGGATTGATGAGCTGTTCACACCATTACGATCAGGACGAGGAGGTATACACTCTGGTCCTGGTTTGATCATAATCCAAACACTTCAATTTTTGAGCTTTCCCGAGTCCTCTTTGTCCTGTGTGTGTCTCTGGAGCCACCTGGATCACTGAATGCCTTCTCCAATGAATTAGGTTCCCAAAGATGAACCTCATGTTGGATATTATCCTTTAAATTCCCTATGAAGACATCAAGCATATTCTCCTCTGGAATATCAATTACCCTGATATTCAATTTTTGGAAGTCGTCAATGTGCTCCGCCATTGAAACTTTTTGGTTTAGATTTATCAATTGGATAAAGAAGGTGTTGCTCGTTATATCATCATAATGTGCTATCGCTCACTCTGTAAAAATTGACCAAGTGACAAGTGGCTTACAAGAACACATCGATTGACACCATACAAACTGATTGGGTATGCAATGCGTACCTTTTGTGTGTGTTGCACATCATAGAGATCAAAATATTGGTCCATTTGTAGTATCCATGTTACCAGATCCTTGCCATGAAACTTCCTCATATCGATATTTGGAATGTGATGGTTATCAAACCCAACATTGAATTCTCTAAAATCATAATTCATATTCGTTTTCTCCTCATCATGATTTTCATGGATTTCCTTGTCACCACTGGGAAGCCTTTCTTCTAGCAACTGTGCCAAACCTTCTTTCTGTTAGGGTCCTATAATTTATAGGATCAATGATCATTGGGTGTTTGATTTCAATGTTTCAGATTGTAAATAATATAGCTTTCTGTAAATTATTCCCAAAAAAAGAGATACAAAAGTGAAAATAAAAAATGAAAAGAGGGTATAAATACAAAAAGAAAAGAAAAGAAAAAAGAAAAAAAATGATAAATGAACCCCATAAAAAATAAATAAACCTAAAAGTGATGCTAGTTTAAGTGCCACTACTAGCCTTCTGGCTTTGTGAAAGAATAAATAGATGAAATTGTGTGCAACTTGTTTAAAATGCCACAATCCTTTTTTTTTTTAGGCCTACAGTTTAATCATGCTCAAGCTATTTTCAATTTATGTCAATTAGGTGAGAGTGAATAACTTAACCAAATAGTTTAATCTTGGTTAAGATTAGATCGGTAGAAATAGGTGGATAATGTTAATCCAACTGTTTAATGTGGATTAATTTAGTTAATTAGATTAATCTAGAGCTTGAAATAAGTAGTCTTTATCTCTTAGAATAAAAATTGAAGGGGTTTGCATACCCAAATACACCCAATGTTGCTTTAAAATAGCATTAGAATAGGCAAATGAGGATTTTATGTAATATTTCTCAAGTATTTCATTATTTAAAGTTTCGCACTTTGGGTTATGTTTTATGCACCAAAAAGATGTGGTGGGCCCCCCCAGTGTTAACATCCCTGCATTTCACCACCACCCAATCATTCCCTGCATGCATCCGACAGCCCATAAAGAGTTCGGACCCCCCCCCCAAGCAACAAGGTTTAACGATGGGGGGGGGGTCCAAAAAGCAGTTTACTGCCCCCCGACGTGGCGCCACTAGGTGAGTTTGGACCCCCCCCGTCCTTAAACTAGAAACCACTGCACCCCCCTTTGAAAGCGGTATTTCCTTCCCGCCTAACGCGCCTTCCCAGCTACGGTTGTATCCACGTCCTATCACAGCCACCACTCCCATCGTGCCACCTCACCCCATGTCCCGTCATTCCCGCCAACGGTCCCGCTCCACTCATTCCCCAACCCCCTGTTACCACGTCTAAAATCGTCTGAACCTCATTAATCTCCTATCCATTTACCCGTGCCATTACAAGAGTTTAATGCCTAAAGAGACTGTTAGTTCAACATTTAAGCCTAGTTTCACTGCAAATAAATATGGAAATTCACACTTTGATCATACTTTCTTTTCATCGCTTGTTCAATAGAATTCCATCCTCTTTCTGCTGTAATTATTTCCACATCATTTCTACTGCCTATCATTCATCAATCACCAATGGTTTTCCACTCTGGATTTCCTGCAATTACTGAACTCACAATCATTTATTATTGTTCCAATCTTTGATTATCATCCTACAAACCACCACGGCACCTAAAATTTCCCCTGTGATCAATCCAATGCTTTATCCCCCTATTGATCTAGACCATACTCCACTGGCAGACCAAGATTATAGAATCACTGAAACACAGTGTGAATTCAACTTGTTCGAATTGCACTACTGGTTCCAAGATAATTTCCTTGATCAATCCGATGAAATAAATATCTGGAAATCAAGGCTCCCTCTATTTGCTATTCCCCAAGCTCACATCATTAATCAAATGTTGCATGTTCCCCACTGTGATTCCCTCTCACCTTTCTCCACTGATGCTCTTCGACAGATCTACCAGAAGTTAAATTTCCCCCAGAGAGTTGCCATATTTGAAATCTTCCTCCCTGAGGATTCCCAACTCCAAGAAAAACCCCCCATATCCCTCTTCTATATTCACTCAGAGGACAAGACAGATTATTTCTGTTTTGTCTTCCATTCTTGGTTACTACTCAGATGAGTGGGTAGATGAGCCTATTCTAGGCTTTCTATCCACTCTTTCTTTAGAAGAATGACCATCAATCACCTTTGACTATGGTCACTTCTTATCAAATATAATTCATGAACAATTCCTTCAGTTTTTAACTGAAGGAATGTTCAGATATTCATCCATTCTCATATACATGTCTCTATTTTTCCAAGCAAATAAGTTTTCATTCTCAATGCAAAAATTATATTAGCAAGGAGGGCCACAGTCAGTGGTTTTCTGGACTTCCTTGGTCAGAAAACAATCACAGGAGTACAACTTTTCAAATTTTGTAGATCAATTGGTATATCCAACCACTTGTGTATTAAGTGGCCAGCAGGTTCCAAGGATCAGTGAAGAAATTCAAAAGGTTCTTTAGCTCAGTGAATAGGTTAAAACAAGGGTTTGGTATCTTTACCAATCATTCACAAAGATTAGAGTGTATGGTTCAGAGATGCCACCATACAAACTTCCCAAATATGCACCGATGGGGATATTTTCCTTGGAATATATCAGGTAGATAATTCATTATGACAATATTCATTTTGTGGCAGGAAAGAAGAAATCCTAGTTCAGGGTTAAGACACGAGTTGGACCATTTATTTGCAACAATAGAGCAGCAGGAGAGGAAGCATACCTCCTGCTGAAATAAATGAACTTTCCTCTTAGCTTCACTTGGTCTTATGACCCCTTTGGGGTAATTTCCAAGTTGAGAGTAGATAAAAAGACTACACCATATGTGCACAGTTAGAGGCCTGAGATTGAGAAGTATATGAACCAACACACTTGTGTGGAAAACACATTGTAGGAGGTCGAGGAGCAAGTACTTTCAAGGAAATATTCAGAGACTCCAATACGCAAAGAGAAAACAGAGAAGAGAGCGATAGATGATGATTCTCCAGTCACTGAATTCTCAGCTAAAAAATTTAAAATATACACTAAGAAGATCAAAATAGGCTCTAGTTCTAAAATAGAATTTCCATCACTGGAGGATACACAAGGCACTATTGTGCTTTCAGGTTTGAATACTTTTAATCTGGAGAATGGAACTATAGAATCTCCATCATCTTCCTCAGTTACAAAAGATATTCCAGCTAATGTCCCTCAAACAACTGAAACTTCTACAGAGCAGAAACAGTTGGACATTTTTCAGAGATACAAGGAAATCAAGCAAAGGAATGAGGCCATCCATTACAACATATCATCTCAGCTCAGAAAATAGTCCTCCTCCATTCAGCATAGACTCATCTCAGCATATGATACAAAAAAAGGAAGAATGCATATGGCATTCTTGTAGGCCCAGGTCTCTCAACCGAGTTAGCAACAGATTTTAAACAAACCACTTTTGAATTTGAGGCAAAGGATGTCCATCCTTTGGATCAAATAGATATGCATAAGTAATCAGGAGAGATGGTATATTAAACTTTCACTCAAATTTCCATCACTGCCTCAAAACTACGACTTACTCTAAATAATGTGCAATCTCAACTCAAATTGGATAAAGTCTCCTCATTGGCCAAAGATACCAGAATCAAATACTTGGAGGAAATGGTAGTCAAAGCATGCTTTGATCCAGAAAATAAAAAAATCTACAAAAGCAATAATAAGAAAGAAGAATGTTGATATTGCAGCATTAAAGAAGCAATTGAAGTTGCCAGCAATAGAAGACCCCCGGGCTAAAGAACTTGGAGAGACAGAGCTACAAAAGGAAGAGATGCTAAAGTTGCTAGTAGAGCAAGGTGCCTAGATTAAAGCTATGGAAGCAAAAATGGATAAGCTAATCAAGGATAAGGAGAAGAATTCACATCTTGTAGTTGTTCATCTTGATGTAGTTCCAATTTCATCTCTGCTACAGACAGGAGTTCCTACAATAACTATTACAACAGGAACATCATCATCAACAATGATTCCCACATCAGTTGTGGACGACTCAGTGAATTTAGCTCAGTTTATGCAAAACATGACTTTATAGGAAGAAGAGCTAAAGAAATTAAAGCCGAAGATAAAGGTTTTACAGGAGTAAAGTCTCAGGTTTGAAAATTCTTATTTAACAAAAACACAGAAGACCCAGACATTGTCCCAAAGAGTGTAGAAAATGGAAGAAGACTGTGCCATGGGAAAAACATTGGCACAAGTGAAGGAAAATGTTTGGAAAACAATTAATGCAGACATGGAAGAGATTTGGCCTTCAATCCAAATAATTTTTGAACATAAGGAACTTTTTGAAAGGTCAATTGAAGCCATTGAGCAGGTTAGAAAGCAGTTCAAAGATAAACTAAATGAAGCCACTAAGCTGATTAAATTTCTAAATTCCAAAAACAATAAAGAATTGGAAGAATTAGGAATTGAAGGCAGAACTAAAACAATTCTGGAAGTCAGGAAAGTGCTGACTAAAAGGAACTTGATGAGACAACTTGAAGAGAAGGGTCAAAACATGAACACAGGCATACATAGATTCTTTGCCAAGATGGAGCCTCTCTACAAGAAAGGACTTCCAAACCTGTTGGTAATCAATGACAAGATTAGTACGTGGCCAAATTACAGTTAAAATATTATGAACAAGGTGAGAGATAGCTCGAAAGTTACGGCCGGAAGAATCAACATGACAGGGAAGGCGTTCCTGGAAGCATTATCGTTTCATATTGACATCTAGTATGCAGTTCCAAACTTGTTCATCACCGGGCTGACATTTTCCAGGTATACTGAAGTTGATGAAGTGTACAAAAAATTAATGAAGATGAATATCCCAAGTGAGCAACACTGGGATAAAATCTGTGAATTACTAGAGCAAATATTAATTCAATAGCACACCTCAACGTTATAGCACATCCAATTTTTCAGCACCAGACAACCAGTTGTTCCTTCATTTCGATGCCACCACTTCAGGCCATTCAATTTTCCTCATTTCATTGTAATAAGTTAGCTTAATTTTCAATTCTATCATTCTGTAGATACATCCTTGTCATTCTGACAGGATATTTTGTTCAAATTAGTTATAAATACTTCAATTGTTGAAGTAGTAGAGCTTTGTTTTTGTACAAAGAAACACTATTATATATTTTTTGCTGAAGCATCAGCTGATTTTCCAAAGTAATACAAAATATTTTTTAGAGGATTCATGTGTCAAATTAGTGATGAAGTACCTCTATCTGTTATATGTGTTTATATCTCTCTATTTATAACACATGATTTTTTTCTAAAATCTAAATTATTCAATAGATAAATAAAGGGCAGAATTTGTTTAAATCTACACCCTGCATCTCGCTGCGAATAATTTATATTTTTTCTTCTGATCTTTGAATAAATAATTTAGGTAACAATTCTCTATATTTTAAAGTGAAGCTTATTCTGCTCTTCTTCTCCATTTCACATAATTTAAAGAATCCAGTCGGTTTTGTTGGAAATAATACTGAGAGGGGGGGTGAATCAGTATTATCAGATCAATCAAACTTTTTCAATGCTCAGAAACATATACGCTACTTCAGTTAGGTGAACCAGCGTGTACACGCTACTGTGACTAAATAAAACAGCGTATAAGAAGAAAACTCATAATTTAGTTAGCTTATTCTTCAGTTCAGTTCATCAGGACATTATTCACCACATTAACAGTAAACAGGTGCAGTATAACAGAACAGATCAAAAGCCACACACATGAACACCAAGATGTAAGGTGGAAACCCAATGTGGGTGAAAACCACCTGCTGCAAGTTGTCTCTATCTTTCTTTAATATGAAACATCAGTTTACAATCTTTTGTACTGGTGCAGCCTTATACCAGTACGCAGGCTACAACCTGCAGAAGGCTACAACCTTCTCTCGTTCTCCAAACTTCCTTGGAAGGGAGCTCCAACCCCCTTTGCTCTTGTACTAGCCAAGATACTAGTACGTAGGTGCTGACCTACAATCTTCTTTCCTTCAGGTACCACCTTTCATACATTTTCAGACTGGATATTCCTGAAGCACAACATTACAATCTGTAGACCCCAATTCATTCAACTTTCACAACAGATCATTGAAGCATAAAACAACCAATACTAGTATTATCAAACTTTGAATCACTGAACCACTGAACCCTGTCAATCACCAGATACCAGAACACAGAGCAGTCTACAGAACTCTGTAATAACAGACAGATCCAACTGCAAACCCAAAAATCAAGCTTTAAGAGATATACGCTACTTCAATGAGAGAAACCCGCGTATACACGCGCTTTTACCTAAGCCAACCTGCGTACAGATCTAAAAATAGATTCTCTCAACTTGCAGCTGTACCAGACATCAGTTAGATCCAGAACATAATATTGCGACAGTATGCAGATCTAGAAATACGCATAATCAACCATATCATAATAGTGCATTTCAAACCATTAGATCCCGATTTGTCCTTAGATCTAGTCTTCCATTCACCGATGTGATTTCTCCTTAGCTCATATCAAGCAACCCAAACCCTGCATATCAGATCTCTTTCTCTCTTAGATATTCAAGCCTTGTCGAAAGATGATATTGCCTAATGATCTTCTTCTCCTTATATAGCCTTAGGCCTTGCTCAATACCAAGAGCCAAAACCATAGTAACACAATACCATCAACTTCAAAACTAGGGATCGACACGCCCGTCGAGACATAATGGTCCGAAATCATAGGCACAACTTCCAAGGACTAACCACCATGGACCAAAGGTACTTTTCCACATACACGCGCTTTTTCTGAAACCAACTAGCGTGTACACGCGACTTGGGCTTAACGAACCTGCGTATATGAACTTCCTTGGCATGCTGTACTAAGATCTGTCTTCTGATTAAGTTGCCATCACCTGTACCAACCTCTGAGCACCTGTACCAACCTCTGAGTGAGTTGCCATCAAGGACAACACTTGAATCATAATGCCAACAATCTCCCCCTTTGGACTTGATGGCAACCACCACACCAAGTCACTCTCCCCCTTTGACATCAAGGGCAAAGGGCTGTGCTCCCCCTGAGGACATGCTGATACCTCTGCTTGGCTGTGCTGACTCATGCTCCCCCTGACAGTAGGCCAGATCTGCAAAAGATGTTCTTCAACAAGAACCAAGACTTATACACCATAAGGGACCTTCCTATCACCAAAAGACTCAATACATACATCCATACTCCCTACCAAGAGGGGACATATCAGAAACAACCAATTATATTACAGCATTCATCCCAGGCATAGTGGGGAAACCAACATAGGCCGTTACATGACCTTGACACCATAAAAGAGATATGACAAGAGAGATACATGACATAGAGACAACAGATCTAGACCAAGACTTATGAAAGTCACCAGCAGCATATGATAAACATCTTTTTAGATCAGCAACCAGGATTTCTTTCTGAGCTCCTTTTCCTGAAATCAACAACCAAAACATCTGAATGCCAACAATGCTTTATGAGACTTTTAAGCTGCTCCCCCTGAACCTGTGCCTGCTGCACCCCCTGAAACCGTGCCTGAAGAATTCTGACATACCCATTGCTGTTCAGAACTCCAGAGTTTGCCCTTGCTGTTCAGAACTTCATATACGCGATTTCTCCTGCATGAAACAGCGTATGTACGCGGATATAATCCTGCAACAAGCGTACACCATACACGCGACTTTCCCAGCATAAATCCGCGTGTATACGCGTATATACCTTTCGTAACTTGCGTATACCAACTTTTCTGTAGAACAGACAAGCTTCAACAGTAGGATGAAGCATCAACTACTCCCAGCTTTTGTCTGAGATATTCAAAAGTTTCCCTGGGCAGTGGTTTTGTGAGAATATCAGCAACTTGTTCCTTAGAAGGAACATACTCCAACTTGACCTTCTGCTCAAGCACTTGTTCCCGAAGAAAATGGTACTTGATTGGTATGTGCTTGGTCTTTGAGTGCATGACTGGATTCTTTGAAATGCTGATTGCACTTGTATTATCACATAAGATAGAGACGGGTGGAGTGCAAGTGATTTGAAAGTCCTGCAAGGTCTGCATCATCCAAAGAAGTTGTGTGCAACAAGATGCTGCAGCCACATATTCTGCTTCAGCTGTAGATAAGGCAATCGAACTCTGTTTCTTGCTGAACCAAGATACTAATCTGGAACCCATGAAGAAAGCACCACCACTTGTGCTTTTCCTATCATCCACACTTCCAGCCCAATCTGCATCTGTGTAAGCATGAAGAGTGAGATCTGTATTTCTAGGATACCATAAGCCATAGTTTTGGGTCCCTTGAAGATATTTGAAGATTCTTTTGACTGCCTGAAGATGAGTTTCCTTTGGGTTGGCTTGAAATCTTCCAACCATTCCTACTGCATGTGTAATATCTGGTCGAGTACCTGTCAAATAAAGCAAACTCCCAATCATGGATCTATAAGTGGGTTGGTGAACTGCTGCTGATTCATCATTTGCACTGAGGCTGCATCCTGTAACCATGGGTGTACATACTGGCTTTGACTCTTCCATGCCATACTTCTTCAAGATCTGCTTGAGGTATTTGGTTTGAGACAAGAAGATACCTCCTTCATTTTGTTGGATTTGCAATCCAAGAAAATATGTCAATTCTCCAAGAAGTGACATTTCGAATTCTTTCTGCATAACCAAGGCAAAGTTTTGACTCATAGTCTCTTCATTGCTGCCAAAAATAATATCATCTACATAAACAACAAGAATTAGCAATTTGTTATTTTCAACTTTTATATAGAGATTGCTATCTGCTGATCCTTTTGAAAAGCCTTGTTGGTGAAGATATTTGTCCAACCGATAGTACCAAGCCCTTGGAGCTTGTTTGAGTCCATAGAGTGCCTTTTTCAATCTGCATACAAGGTTTGGATCATTCCCAAGAATGAAACCATCTGGCTGCTCAATATATACTTCTTCTTCTAAGTCTCCATTCAGGAAGGCTGATTTCACGTCCATTTGAAATACCTTGAAGTTTTGAAAGCTTGAGAGAGCAAGGAACATTCGGATGGCCTCAAGTCTTGCCACAGGAGCAAAGGTCTCTTCAAAATCTATTCCTTCTTGCTGTGCATACCCTTTACAAACAAGTCTGGCCTTGTTTCTAATTACTTCTCCATTTTCATTTAATTTATTCTTGAAGACCCATTTTGTTCCTATTACATTCTTATCTTTTGGTCTAGGAACTAATTCCCAAGTGTTGTTCTTTTCGATTTGCTCAAGTTCTTCATCCATTGCTTTGACCCAACATTCATCTTTGCATGCCTCTTTCACATTTTGTGGTTCAGTGGAGGAGAGTAGTGCCAAGTAGCTTGAAGCTTCTGCAAGTGTCCTTCTTGTTTGTACTCCTGCTTCTTTCTGCCCCACAATCTGAGTTTCTGGATGATTCTTTTGAACATATCTGGATGGAGTCTTCTCTTCTATTCTTGTCTGCTCCTCTGGTTCTTCTTGAGATTCTTCTTCTTCTTGAGGTTCTTCTTCTTCATCATTTCGCCTTTGAGAGTAACCTTCATCTTCTTCAATGTCTTCATGATGAACTTGCCTAGGAATATATCCCTTCTCATCAACCACTATATCAATACTGTCAACAATTCTGCCAAGTCTTTTATTGTAGCACTTGTATGCTTTGCTATGTGGAGAATAACCAAGAAGAATGCCCTCATCTGCTCTAGGTTCAAGTTTGCCAAGTTGCTCATCAGTATTCTTAATATAACATTTGCTCCCAAAGATTTTGAAATGCTTCACGGAAGGAGTTTTACCACTCCAAAGCTCATGAGGTGTTTGAGTGCTGTTTACTCGGACATTTGTTTTGTTAAGAATAATAACAGCAGCATGTGCAGCTTCACCCCAGAAGGTTGCAGGAGTACCTGATTCATCGAGCATAGCACGAGCCATTTGTTGGATAGTTCTGTTCATTCTTTCCACAACCCCATTTTGCTGAGGAGTTCTAGCTGTAGAGAATTCTCTTCTTATCCCATGTTCATCGCAGAAATCGAAAAATTCATTTGATGTGAACTCCCCACCTCTGTCAGATCTGAGGCACTTAATTTTGTGTCCTGATTCATTTTCAGCCAATGCTTTGAAGGATTTGAATTTTTCGAATGCTTCATCTTTGTGCTTCATAAGCCCTAACCAAACAAACCTTGAGAAATCATCAATGAATAATATCAGATATTCTTCTCCTCGAGGTGTCCTTTTCCTAAATGGACCACATACATCTGTATGGACTAGCTCAAGAGGCAAGCTAGCTGATCCTTCCTTCTCTGGAAAGTTAGTTCTGGTTTGCTTTCCAAACTGACAAGATTTGCATATGGTGTTGTCTGGAATTTTGATATCTGGAAGATCGCGAACTGCCTGATATTTGCATGCTTTCCTTATTTGTGAGAAGCTTAGATGTCCCAACCTTCGATGCCATAACCAGTGCTCTTCATCCTTGCTAAGATAGCATTGTTGTTGTCCTTCTTCAAATATGTACAGATTATTTGGAGTTCTTTTGCCTTTGAGAACTGTTTTACCTGTATCAAGATCACGAACAAGACATCCATTCGATCTGAAAATAACCTCGGTTTTTTGATCACACATCTGGCTGACACTTAGTAGATTATGCTTCAATCCATCAACATACAAAACATTTCCAGCCTTGACCTTTTCTTTCAAAGGAGCAATACCTTTTCCTTTTATAGTTGCAGGAGTATCATTTCCAAAAGAAACTTTCTTTCCCTTTTCTAAAGTAGAATAAGATTCAAGTTTTTCTTTATCACCTGTCATATGTTTCGAACATCCACTGTCAATGTACCATAGATTTTCCTGTCCTTCTGCATAAAAAGCTATCCCACATCTTTCTGTTTGAGGTTCCTTTATTCTCCATTTTTTGGTGCTCGTGGCTTGTTCCTTTTTCTCCTGAAACCTGCTCCTGCATTCAGAGTCTTTATGACCAAAATTATTGCAAATAGAACATTCAACTTCATTTTCAAGAACCGAAAAGTTGTTATAGGTCCTCTTTGTAATCCCTGTCATACTTCTTTGTTTTTGAGCTTCCCTAGTCATGATTGTTTTATATGCAACACATTGAGCTGCTTTGTGACCAAAGTTATGGCAAGAAAAGCATTGTCCATTGAAGAAGCTTCTGCGGTTATTGAATCTACCAGCCAACTGATTGTAATTTCTATTTTCATCTATTCTTGAGCCAAACTGAGAAGATTTTACCTGTGGTTGGTTGTAGTTTTTGTTCACCCTTAAGAAGGATTGTCCCTGATAGTTTCTGTTTGTAATTCGTCCCTGCTTTACCTGATTATCTTCATTGTTCTTCTGCTCATTTCTTCTTGCTGCATCAAGATAACTTTTTGAGGTGGATGCTTGAGAGGTTTCTCCATTATAGCCCAAACCTGTCTTGTTTAGAGGAGACCGCTGCACATTGATAATCTCATCCAAAGTTTCAGATCCTTTGACAAACTTAAGATTAATAGCTTTTGTTTTCTCAATTTCTTTTCTGAGACCAACAATTTCACCTTCTAGTTTTTCAAGATGTTTTTCCTTTTCATCAATTTGAAATTGCAAAGTATCAATGATCACACTCTTTTCTTCTATGCATCTCTTGAGTCTAGTAATTTCATTATAGAGATTATCCACATCTACAGCATCCTCATAATCATCATCTTCAAATGCCATTAACAGCTTATATTTATTACCTTGTTCATCTTCATCACTGTTTGAGAAGCCATCACTATCTTCATGGGTGTAGTAGCTTTTCTTATTTGCACTTTGTTTCTTGTTCCATCTAGCAGGTTCTTTTCCTTTATCCTTATAAGGACATTTTGCAGCATAATGACCTACTCTTCCACAAGCAAAGCATTTGAAAGGTAGCTTACCTCTGAATCTTCCAGAACCCCTTTGAAGATTTCTGACAAAATTTGATTCTTCTTCCTCTTCTTCTGGAACATGGCTTGCTTCATAGTAATCTTCTTTTCCTGATGCCTTAAAAGCAGCTTCCCTTCTGTCAGATGGACCTCCCTTTCTCATTTCATAAGCAGTTAGAATTCCATGTAGCTGAGACATAGTGAGAACACGGAGATTTTCTTTTTCTTCTATTGCAGATACTTTAGATTCAAACTTGGGGGATAATGATCTTAGAATCTTTTGAACTACTATAGTCTCTTTTATTTCTTCACCCAAATTTTTCATGCAATTAACAATCTCATCTACCCGAAGAAAATAATTAGCCACACTTTCATCATTATACATCTTGAGAGTCTCATATTGAATCCTGAGAGTTTGAAGTTTAGCTTGCTTTACCTGTTCATCTCCTTCATAGCTAGTGATCATTTTGTCCCATATCTCTTTTGCTGATTTGAAGTGCATGACCTTCATGAATTCTGTTTGGGATATACTTCCTAATAGAGTACTGACTGCTTTTGCATTTGTTTCATACTGCTTTTTCTCAGCTGGATCTGTAGGAGTAGCTGAAGGAAAAGCATAGCCTGTTTCTACAATGTTCCAAACTTCTGTACCAAGAGATTGAAGATATGCAGTAACTCTTACCTTCCAATAATTGAAATTTGTCCCATCAAAAATCGGTGGCCTGATTGATGCTTCTTTCTCGTAGTTGCTCATGATGAATGATCTACCTTCAAGCGATCAAGCTTCTCTGAAGGACCTGCTCTGATACCAATTGTTGGAAATAATACTGAGAGGGGGGGTGAATCAGTATTATCAGATCAATCAAACTTTTTCAATGCTCAGAAACATATACGCTACTTCAGTTAGGTGAACCAGCGTGTACACGCTACTGTGACTAAATAAAACAGCGTATAAGAAGAAAACTCATAATTTAGTTAGCTTATTCTTCAGTTCAGTTCATCAGGACATTATTCACCACATTAACAGTAAACAGGTGCAGTATAACAGAACAGATCAAAAGCCACACACATGAACACCAAGATGTAAGGTGGAAACCCAATGTGGGTGAAAACCACCTGCTGCAAGTTGTCTCTATCTTTCTTTAATATGAAACATCAGTTTACAATCTTTTGTACTGGTGCAGCCTTATACCAGTACGCAGGCTACAACCTGCAGAAGGCTACAACCTTCTCTCGTTCTCCAAACTTCCTTGGAAGGGAGCTCCAACCCCCTTTGCTCTTGTACTAGCCAAGATACTAGTACGTAGGTGCTGACCTACAATCTTCTTTCCTTCAGGTACCACCTTTCATACATTTTCAGACTGGATATTCCTGAAGCACAACATTACAATCTGTAGACCCCAATTCATTCAACTTTCACAACAGATCATTGAAGCATAAAACAACCAATACTAGTATTATCAAACTTTGAATCACTGAACCACTGAACCCTGTCAATCACCAGATACCAGAACACAGAGCAGTCTACAGAACTCTGTAATAACAGACAGATCCAACTGCAAACCCAAAAATCAAGCTTTAAGAGATATACGCTACTTCAATGAGAGAAACCCGCGTATACACGCGCTTTTACCTAAGCCAACCTGCGTACAGATCTAAAAATAGATTCTCTCAACTTGCAGCTGTACCAGACATCAGTTAGATCCAGAACATAATATTGCGACAGTATGCAGATCTAGAAATACGCATAATCAACCATATCATAATAGTGCATTTCAAACCATTAGATCCCGAGTTATCCTTAGATCTAGTCTTCCATCCACCGATGTGATTTCTCCTTAGCTCATATCAAGCAACCCAGACCCTGCATATCAGATCTCTTTCTCTCTTAGATATTCAAGCCTTGTCGAAAGATGATAATGCCTAATGATCTTCTTCTCCTTATATAGCCTTAGGCCTTGCTCAATACCAAGAGCCAAAACCATAGTAACACAATACCATCAACTTCAAAACTAGGGATCGACACGCCCGTCGAGACATAATGGTCCGAAATCATAGGCACAACTTCCAAGGACTAACCACCATGGACCAAAGGTACTTTTCCACATACACGTGCTTTTTCTGAATCCAACTAGCGTGTACATGCGACTTGGGCTTAACGAACCTGCGTATATGAACTTCCTTGGCATGCTGTACTAAGATCTGTCTTCTGATTAAGTTGCCATCACCTGTACCAACCTCTGAGCACCTGTACCAACCTCTGAGTGAGTTGCCATCAAGGACAACACTTGAATCATAATGCCAACAGGTTTGGCTACCTTTCCTTGTCAGATCTATCTGTAGATACTCTAGTTAATTTGTATTTTATGTAACAGAATCCATAGACCAATGGAAATCTAAGTTATCAACCAACCACCCAAATACAAATCAAACCCCCAAACTTAATAACTAGCCTAATATCCAATCAAACAAAGTTAAATTTTACATAGAGAACCCTCTCTGAAGTTGGTAGGGCTAGATCCCAACTTCTAAAGTTGGTTTGTGGTTACCTTGGTGATTTTATTCTGCAACCTCAGAAAATTACAGAGTGTTAACATTATGGTGACCATACCAGGGAACGAAAATAATCCTTTATTCCACCATCATAAGATTATTTCCCTAGTTTCTATATCCTTATTTAAACAGATTTTAATGATTAAGACATTGGAAATAAAGGATTAGAGGTTGTTTTACTTTTAAAAATAAAAAAAATCTACCTCCAAAAAGAGTTTATACTCGAGCCCATCCTGATCCATACCCACCTGAAATTCTAGAAAATCCTGAAAGAATACTCAGAAGGAGAAGTTTAGTTGAAAGCTAGGGAAGCAATAGCCCTCTTTCAAGGGCCAGTTCTCTTCCTGAGAATCTTGATATCATTCATGTTATACAGTTTGACCTACCTTTCAAACACAATCTTTTCAATATTAAGTCTGAATCTTTTGTTGATTAGATAGTGGTTGATGAAGTCATTCTTCAACAATATAAACCAATAAGACCATCTATTGAACGTAATTCAGATCAGCGAGCCCTTCACGAATTTCACAAAATGCAAGATCTTGTTTCAGCCCTTGATTAGGTTTTTCATCAAGACTATATACACTAGTCTGTTGATCTCTTTGCTCTTACTATTGTTACATCTGCTTCATCCTCCCAATAGGTTCATCTAACATGAGTTGGCCCTTCCTCTTTTGTAATTCCAACTACTCATCCAATAGTATCTCAAGTAGTCACTCAATTAATTCCCACAAATCCTATATCTTCTCCTCCCTTAAGACCAAATATCATGGCTTCTCGCTATGCACCTCTGGTTCTACTTGCACAACTGCATAATATGCCCCAAGACTATCAGACTAGGATACCCCAGTTTGATGGTACTATTCCTGTTACTGCACAAAAACACATTGATAGGATGAATGACTTCTTTGATCTTCACAAAGTAGATGAGAATGATGTAAAACTAAGGATTTTTTCCCAGAGCTTAGGTGGAGAAGTCAAAAAGTGGTTCAAATACCTAGTAGCAGGTAGTATAACTGACCTCGCTATGTTTCACTAAACTTCCCTAACTAGGTGGGAAATTAAAAAGAGTCCTCTGCAGATCCTTAATGATTATAAAAACATTAAGAGAGGTCTGAATGAAACGATAGAAGAGTACTGTGATAGATTTAATAGGGTTTACAATGCAATTCCCATTGCCATTAAACGACCCCCAGGCTTGGCCCTAATACATTTCCCAGAAGGATTCGATTTTTGTATGGCTTATCAAATGAGAGAAAGAGACCCCTCCACGTTAGAGCAGATGCAAGAAAACACACTTAAATTAGAGGCTAATTTATTAGACAAGAAAGCTAAGTTAAAGGCTGAAAAAAGATTAACGATAAAAGAGGAACCTTCATCTTTTGTTTCTGCTGATTATAAATTAGACAATCTATTGAGAAAAATGGAGAAAATTATGGACATAATAAATATAGTTGATTGGAATCCTCAAAGAGAAAATCAAACTGCGCAAATAAGAAATACAAACTATCGAAGAAATCAACCCTTAAATAAACAAAGAGACCAAAAGGGTCTAGATCAGCAGGTAATACCTCCTTTCCATGAAAATTATACATATGAGGAGGCTAAAGTAGCTGATGATACAGAGAATACTCAAATAAATCTATTAGGAGTAAATGATAATGATTATATTTTTCTTACTGAGGAAGATCAATACCTTTTCCTATTGTCCCAAAATGAAATAGAACCTGAAGAAACAGAGGATTACAAGAAAGGCTTTGAGAATTCTATTATGGAATTTCATAAAAAATACAACCTCAGGAGTATAAAAGTACTTGATACTCCTCCAAAGGAAGCATCTGAAACACCTGCCAAAAAGAATGTTGAGATCCTTACTAGAAAGAATCTTGATGTTATAATCCAGAAAAAACCTAGCACTTCATCCAAAACAATTCTAACAAATGATCCCTCTACCAGCCAACCAAGAGATATATACTAAAGAGATGTGGCTGACAAAATAGAATTTGTCAATTCAAACAAAACACATACATCATTTAATATAGAAAAAAATTGGCAAAACTCAAAATCCCTATTCCTTTGACAGAATTGATGAGTAAAACTCCTTATAGATCCCAGGTAATGAAAACATTGAGCATAGGAGAAGGAATTGATAGAGTTAATGTATCAGATGATGAACCTAAATTAATATTTGGCCCAGAAGTTGATGGAAAACTTCAAGAGGGATATGTTCCTCCCTTTTATGTTAGTCTAACTATTCATGACAAAATCTTACACAATGCTATGCTTGACTCAGGAGCCTCCCATAACCTTATGCCAAAAGTAATTATGGAGAAGCTAGGATTAGATATTACCAGAAGGTATAAAGACCTGTATTCATTTGATTCTAGTCAAGTTAAGTGCCTTGGACTGATAAAAGATTTATGTGTAAATTTAGTCCAGATCCTTGCCAAAAGTGCACTTATGGATATAGTTGTTGCCGATATCCCACCCAAATATGGAATGATTCTTTCCCATTCATGGGGAGCCAAACTCCAAGGAAGTTTATCGATGGATATGTCTTATGAAACAATCCCTGTCTTTGGTCAGAAAAAGAGACTCTATAGAGAAAAACTCATGAAATTTATGGTCACCACTAAGGATAGACCTAAAAAATATCCTATATATTCTATTCATTCTGATTTGGACTCAGTTATTCTTTACAATGAGTTAAGCACACAAGAACAAATTCAAAACCATGGTACTGATTTTTGTCTCAATGCTAATGGTGAAACATTAATCACTGACCAGGATAATTCAGATGAAGTCTTGTGGAATTTGGGTTTTGATGGGATAGTGAGTAAAGAAGGAGCTGGTGCTGGTGTATGGGTTTCTAGTTCATATACTCATCACTTAGAAGGTCACTCATACAAACTAATTTTTCAGTGTTCCAACAATGTTGTAGAGTACGAAGCCTTACTCTTAGGTTTACAACTTTTGAAGAAACTTGGTGCTAAACGAATTTCCATTCATGGAGATTCTGAGTTAGTGATAAAACAAATCAAAGGAGAATACTCTACCAAATATCCTAGGATGAGAGCCTATAGAAATGATGTGTTAGAATTTCTTGATTCTTTCACTGAATATGGTTTATCTGCAGTTTCAAGAGATCCAAGTATACTGCTTGATGGTCTTGCTACTTCGACAAGTACTTGTAAATTACCATTTCATCCTACTCATCCATATACAGTCAAAGTGAAGAATAGACCTATTGTATCTGATAACATTAGATACTGGCAGGTTTTTGGAGATGATGCTCAGATCAAAAACTTTTTGCAGTCTAAAGACGAATTTGAAGATGTAGAATTTTATATAGAAAATATTATACATGGTAGTGTAAATAAATTAGACTTGCATGAAATAAATGAAGAAAAAAAAGAAACAAATATTTTACAACTGAAAGACAACATCCTGCCTAGAGGGCTTGTTCCTTTAAAAGATTTATTTGATTTCAATGATGTAGCGAAGAAGACCAAAATTGAATCCATTGGAGCTGGTGTTGAGGAACATAACATTGGGATTGGACTTCAAGCCAAAATGATTAAACTCTCTAGCGTCCAATTTTTTTCCCACTCGGAAAAAGACTGGTGAAATCAGACCCTGCATTGATTTCTAGAACTTAAATAAAGCCTTTGTAAAAGACAATTACCCTTTATCTAAGATGGACTGCATCCTATAGAAGGTAGTTGGATCCAATAGGATTTCCTTGTTGGATGGCTTATCTGGTTATAACCAGGTCTTAGTTCACCTAGATGATCAAGAGAAAACAATGTTTACTACACCTTGGGGCACTTTCATGTATGTGAAAATGCCTTTTTGTCTAATGAATGTTGGAGCAACGTTTCATAGGCCATGGATTTCACTTTTGCTGATGAAATGGGTCATTTCATAGTTATATATCTGGATGACATCACTGTTTTCTCAAAAACAGATGAGGAACACTTAAATCACATAAGAAGAGTTTTTGAAAAATATCTAAGGTTTGACATTTTCCTCAACCTTAAGAAAACATTATTCGGTTTGCAAGAAGGAAAACTATTGGGACACATAATTTCGAAAGAAGGAATCAAGATACACCCCAACATAATAGAAATTATAGTGAAAATTAATCCTCCAAGGAATATAAAAGAAGTTCAATATTTTGTTGGATAGATAATTTTTTTAAGGAGATTCGTTCCGAATTTAGCTGAACTTTTAAAGAATATTACCAATATGCTGAAGAAGGATACTGAGGTGAAATGGAACATGGAAGATAAACAATCATTTAACAGTGGAAATTAAGCCTTAACTCAGGCACCTGCGTTAATTAGTCCATATTTTACTAAAGATTTCCTAATTTTTTCATTTGCTTCAGAACACACCATTGCTGCAGTTCTCTGACAAAAGAATGATCAGGTCCAAGAACAACCCATTGCTTTGAGAGATGCAGCCTTGAAGTATGACATTATGGAAAAAAAAGCCTTTTCCTTGGTAAAGTCCATAGAAGACTTTAGGGTGTATATTCTCCATTCACACATCATTTCTTTTGTTCCAAGTGCAGTAGTTAAAGATATACTGAATCAAAACGATCCAGATGGGAAAAGGGGTAAGTGGATTGATGTTATATTAGAGTATGATATTAAAATACGACCCACTAAACTCATCAAAGGTCAAAGGGTTAGCAAACTTAATGACAAAATCTAACTTGCATGCTTTAAATATAATTTTTCTGCAATATTTAATGAACTATATGAGCTGGTGACTCCAATGGTAGCAAAAGATTTTGCTACCTCTCCTTGGTATGCAAACATTATTTATGTGCTACATAATTTACAAGCTCCTCTTTCTTTAAATAACATGAAGGCTAGATTTATTAAACTTAAAGCTGTTAAGTTTTGTATTTTGAATGAAAATCTGTACTGGAAAGATGCTGGTGGTTTTTTACTAAACTGTTTATTGGAAAATGAAGCAGATAAAGTCATGCAAGAGTTCCATGAAGGAGACTGCGGTGGACACTTGTATTGGTAAACTACTGCAAATAAGATTCTAAGGGCAGGTTTTTACTGGCCCACCCTATTTTTTGATATCCAAAAGAAAGTTACTTCATGCCACAAATTTCAAATATTCAAAGGTAAAAAGAATCTTTTGCCTTTACCCTTGAGGCCCATATCTACTGAAACTCCTTTCCAAAAATGGGGCCTTGACTTCATAGGAGAAATTCACCCTGCCTCATCTGCCCAACATAAGTGGATTCTAATAGCCACTGATTACTTTACAAAATGGATAGAAGCCATACCTACCAGACAAGCTTCTAATGCAGTCATCATTAAGTTCCTAGAAAACAATATCCTTGCTAGATTTGGTTGCCCTAGGAAGATTATTACTAACAATGCTGCAACTTTTAGGTCAAACAGAATGATAGATTTCTGCAACAAGTATCAGATAAGATTGGGACAGTCTACAACCTATTACCCTTAGAGAAATGGACTAGCAAAATCCTCCAATAAAATCTTGGTTAACATTATTAAAAAACTATTGTAGGACAATAAAAAATCATGGCAGATCAAGCTGGTTAATGCATTATGGGCAAACAGGCTTACTACCAAAAAGTCAATAGGCATGTCTCCATATCAGCTAGTGTATGGGATAGATACTATTTTTCCAACCTCATTGGGAATTCCTATTTTAAAGATGATGCAAGAATTGGATGTGGAACCAAATGATTTACATAGGAGAATAAACTAGACCATCCATTTGCATCAGACCAGAGAAGCAGTTTATAACATAACTCAGTTGATCCAAGATAACATCAAGAAAACATTTGACCAAAGGATAAAAGCTTATGATTTTCAGATTCATAATCATGTTCTGAAATGAGATTCAGAAGGGAAGAAAGAGGAAAGCATGGTAAGTTCAACAACTTGTGGATGGGACCTTACATTATTGATTCTTACCGAGGTAATAGTGCCTTTTTTCTGAAGAACACAGATGGGACATAAATACCTGAAGGACTTGTCAATGGCAGGATACTCAAACATTATGCTTTTCAAGATTAACAAAGTGTTTTATCACAATCATTGTCAATACCATTTACTTTTGTACTATCATGAGTTGGTAGCTTATATCTCAAAGTTGAAGCCCATGGAGAAGGCCCTGAGGTTTGAGACATTTTGCCACCATAACTATAGTAAACAAAAAAATCAGATGCAGTAAATACTGAAGATGAGGACTCAAGGCTATTGATCTATGGTGTTGTTGACACTTCACCAGGAAGTTCCATCCCCATCTGGAGCCATTGTTAGAGTCCTATAATTTATAGGATCGATGATCATTGAGTATTTGATTTCAATATTTCAGATTGTAAATAATATAGCTTTCTATAAATGATTTCCAAAAAAAGAGATAGAAAAGTGAAAATAAAAAATGAAAAGAGGGTATAAATACAAAAACAAAAGAAAAGAAAAAAGAAAATAAATGATAAATGAACCCCATAAAAAAATAAATAAACCTAAAAGTGATGCTAGTTTAAGTGCCACTACTAGCCTTCTGGGTTTGTGAAAGAATAAATAGATTAAATTGTGTGCAAATTGTTTAAAATGCCACAATCCATTTTTTTTTATGCATACAGTTTAATCATGCTCAACTTGTTTTCAATTTATGTCAATTAGGTGGGAGTGAATAACTTAACCAAACAATTTAATCTTGGTTAATATTATATAGGTAGAAATACGTGGATAATGTTAATCCAACTATTTAATGTGGATTAATTTAGTTAATTAGATTAATCTAGAGCTTGAAATAAGTAGTATCTATCTCTTAGAATAAAAAGTGAAGGGGTTTGCATACCCAAATGCACCCATATTTACTTTAAAATAGAATTAGAATAGGAAAATGAGGATTTTGTGTAATATGTCTCAAGTATTTCACTATCCAAAGTTTCACACTTTGGGTTATGTTTTATGCACCAAAAAGATGTGGCGGGGCCCTCCAGTGTTAACATCCCTGCATTTTACCACCACTCGATCATTCCTCACATGCATCTGATGACCCATAAAGGAGTTTGAACCACCCAAAAGCAACAAAGTTTAATGATGGGGGATACGAAAAGTAGTTTACCACCCCCAACGTGGCACCACGAGGTGAGTTCAGACCCCCCCTCCCCCTTAAACTAGATACCATCGCGCCCCCCTATGAAAGCGGTATTTCCTTCCCGCCTAACGTCCCTTCCCACCAGTGGTTGTATCCACTGTTGGGTGTGGAGCCTGATTATCTTCTGTATTCAAAGGTCTCAGCCAGATGTATACCCCAGGAAAATTGTACACCCCTCCATGTGGGGGGGACTTGTCCCCCCCATGGGGGTCCATGGGGTTTGGGGGCAGCGCCCCCGAAGCTAAAAATAGATGTAAAATTGCCTTGTAAAAGTCTAGTAATTTCTAGTCAATCTGGGTCGTTCATTAGGCGGATGATCTGACAGTAGAAGTTATGTTTGGTTTATGGTTTTTTTCCCTAGAAGGCAACCCCTCACTATATATGAGGGAATTGTATTGCATCTATGTATATCGGTATTCTGAGTGAGGATGAGAGAGGAACATGAGAGTGAAGAGGGAGCTACAACGGATCTGTTGTAGGTTGTATCTCTTCAGTTTGCTAGATAATATAACAAAACAAGGACTTGCTGTTTCTCCGTGGACGTAGCCCAAATTGGGTGAACCACATATATCTATGTCTCTCTTGTTTTATGCGTTTTCTGTGTTTATATTTCTACAATATTTTATGTGTTCCATTGCTCTATAATATATAATTTCCTAACATCCACATCCTATCACGGACACCACTCCCGTCGCGCCACCTCACCCCATGTCCTGTCATTCCCACCAACGGTCATGCTCCACTAATTCACCAACCCCATCCTGCCACGTCTAAAACCATCCTAACCTCTTTAATATCCTATCCATTTACTTGCGCCATTACAGGAGTTTAATGCCTAAAGAGACAGTTAATTCAACGATTAAGGCCAGTTTCACTGTAGATGAATATGGAATTTCACACTCTCATCATACTTTCTTTTCATTGCTTGTTCAATAGAATTCCCTCCTCTTTGTGATGTAATTATTTCCACAACATTCCTACTACATATCATTCGTCAATCACCAGTGTTGTGCCACTCTGGATTTCCCGCAATTACTGAACTCACAACGATTTATTACTATTCCAATCTTTGATTCTCATTCTGCAAACTACCATGGCACCTAAAATTTCTCTTGTGATCAATCCAATGCTTAATCCACCTATTTATCTAGACCATACACCACTCGTAGGTTGAGATTATTAAATCACTAAAACACAATGCAAATTCGACTTGTTTGAATTGTGCTACTAGTTCCAAGGGAATTTCCTTGATCAATCTGATGAAATACATCTTTGGCAACCTAGACTCTCTCTGTTTTCTATTCCCCAATCCTATCATTTTCTTGAATTTTTCCTAAGATTCCAAGCCTCTTACCTTGCAAGCAAGAGGAAAATTAACTCCCCAAATGGTGAAATTCTCTTTATCCTCACAGTTCAGAGCATTAATCAAATGTTGCAGGTTCCCTAGTGTGATTTCCTCTCCCCTTTGTCCTTTGAAGCTTTAAGAGAGATCTACCAGAAGTTAACCTTCCCCCATAGAGCTTCCATCTTTGAAATCTTCCTCCCTGAATATTCCCAACTCCCTAAGAAAAACCCCCCATATCCCTCTTCTATATTCCCTTAGAGGACAAGACATATTATTTCTATTTTGTCTTCCATTCTTGGTTACTACTTAGATGAGAGGGTAGATGAGCCTATTCCAGGATTTCTGTCCACTCTTTCTTTAGAGGAAGGACCATCAGTCACCTTTGACTATGGTCACTTCTTACAAAATATAATTCATGAATAATTCCTTCAGTTTTTAACTAAAGGAATGTTTATATATTCATCCATTCTCATATATATGTTTCTATTTTTCCAAGTAGATAAGTTTTCATTCTTAATGCAGAAATTAGATCAGCAAGGAGAGCCACAACTAGTGGTTTTCTAGATTCCTTAGTTAGAAAACAATCATAGGAGTACAAGTTTTCAGAGTTTGTAGATCAATTTGTATATCCAACCACTTGTGTATTAAGTGGCCAACAAGTTCTAAGGATCAGTAAAGAAATTCATAAGGTTTTGCAGCTCAGTGAACAGGTTAAAATAGGGGATTGGTAGCTTTACCAATCATTCACAAATATTAGAGTGTATTGTTCGAAGCTGCCACCATATAAACAACCCAAATATATACCCATGATGATATTTACCTTGGAATATATCAGGCAGATAATTCATTCTAGAATATTCATTTTGTGGCAGCCAAGAGTGATGCCCAATATCCCATGATGACCTGATTATATATTGGTTCAGTAGATCAAATTCATACACAATGCCAATTGTCACTGTTTTGACCTTCGACATTGAAAATGATACATGAAAAACCATAGTCTGTGAAAATTTAGTTTATTTTTATGAAATTCAAATCCAATGCTCATATAGAAAGTTATGCTGATTTTCCCTAGATTCTTTGTTTTAGATTGAATTCTAGAGCTTTTAAAAACCCTAAATTCTTCAGACTATATCTCAAAAGATATAATGAAACAAGATCTGAAATTTATATAAAAATTTCATAAATATATCTACTCCACGTGGTCAAAATTTTAGCTTCTGAAGCCTCATAGAATTTATTTTTATGAAAATTACAAGATTACCTGTTTGAAGCAGTGAAATCCTAGAATCAAAAGCTCTTATCCCAAATGTTATGCAACCAACTCAAAAAAAAGATATGTCAACCAATTAAAATTTATCCTATTCGAGGAAACCTCCTTTACATTACATAAATTAAAAATTCTTGGATGATACAAATGATAATACCTCCTTGGTATATATATAGGAGACTAAGGGGTCACAATATAATCAGAGCCTACATAACAATAATAATGTAAGGGCACAACATTAACAACAAGGGGCTATAGTAACAATAACAATAAGGGGGATACACTATTATTATAGAGACCTAACAGATAGGCTGAACTTTATAAGGGAGAAATATAGAGAATCTCGGTTAGAGCGGTACAAAAATTATGAGAATCTGTGACAAATTCATGATGAACTAGATAACACGGGGAGAGTCTTGGAGCTTGAAAAATGTTGTTTTTGAATATGAAGACAAACAATTTATTTTGTACTTTTTCCTTTGTTTTACGACATTCTACTTTCATTTGTATCTCTTCATATTTTGCATTTAGGAGTGAACTTAGAACTCCCACCTTCTGATATGAATTTGCTGCATTTTCTAGTCACTTTTGATTAAGTTATGATAGGTTAAATTAATTGTTTTGACTATCTCTTTGTAATTTATTTCGATCTGTAGGTGTGTAAAAGAACTCAGAAAGGAGGGAATTTCTATGAATTCTTCTACAATACAAGAGAAGTGAAGTCAACAATTGTACACTTTCAGGTGATTTATACTCTCAACCCCAGATGTAGATATGAATGTTGGGAGCTTGGCGATAATTTTTTTGAATGCAATAATGTTAATGGTTATATGTCTTATGTATGAATGACCTTAAGTGTAATAGTTTATCATACTTGAATATTTGTTATTAATAATGTCTATTACAAGCTTACGCATACTAATTATAATATACTGTGGAATGTTGCAGCTAAGGAACTTGGTTTGGGAAACATTGAAGCACGATGTGTATCTTTTATCAAATTATTTTGTTATACATTGGTATATATTATCTTGTAAAGAAACTAAATTTCTTAATTTCATTGGCCCAATTGCACCATCGAGGTACTCTTTATGCTATCTAGATTGATCTTTTCCATAGTGCTTACACTAGGTGTCAAAAAATGACATCTGTGAATGCTTATGTCCTTTTGTAGTTACAACCAATGTTCATCATAGTAATACATGGTGCGAAATTGTCATTTTCATTGGTTCAATATTACAGATTTGGATGCCTTATTACTGACTTGTGTTTGAAAAAAAAAGGTCCATCCAGGAACTTATGTGCATGGTCTCTCACAGGTCCAGATTAGCACCATGGTTGTGAAGGATAATTTACTAGTTGTAGGTGAATTCTAAGGAGAGCTTATTTGTAAGGTAAGATTATAATATTTTATCCTAAAGTATGGTCTATATCCATCTATGAGGTTATTTGTTTTTTTATTATCTTTGTTTATGGTACAATACACATATTTTATTTGTGGTGCAATTTTTTGACCAACCTGATGCGAGTTATTGTTCAAAGATAACTTATGTTAATAATGCTATGACCAATGCAGTGAAGATCTGTCACAGTTCTAGGTACATATGAAAAAACAATTGTTTTTGTATTTGAATTTTAATTGATTTTCAATATTTCCTATTTCCCAAGCTCCACAAAATCCAATGATAGAAAGTTATTTTTGTTGACTTATTTTCTGTAGTTGTTATACCACATTATGACTAAAGACCATTTACATCACAAATTTTTGTTTTACCATGGAGAAAACCATTTCATGACTATAAGTAATGACGATGTTGTACAAATCTTTGACATAGAGAGATTTGCATTGATTAGGCACTTCTCATTCCCTTGGCTTGTTAATGTAAGTACCAAGTGATTTCACAACATTTTATTGTCTGTTAGTTGAAATTTGAAAGTGAAATTACATGAATTCGTTTTTATTTTTTTATTTCTCACACTTTTATATAATATGGAATGATATGCAACAAACTTCAATCAGTCTAGACAGAAAATTGCTTGTTGTTTTTGGGGACAATGTCGAGGGTTTGCTTCCAGACTGTCAAACAGGAAAGGTATGTAAATTTTTCTGAGAAACTCTACTGGGGTGCATGGTGTTTTGTTCTATGTTTAGTGATGAGTTCACACCTCATAAGTTCAAAATTTAACCAAAATTTAACTCTATTGACAAGGTGCTATCTGCATGAAATGCAATTATTTGTTTTGTTTGTATGTTGCATTTTACAGACTGTTGCAATTCTTCAAGGCCATTCAGATTACTCCTTTGCTTCTGCATGGCACCTAGATGGTTGAATGTTTTTCTACTGGGAACCAAGATTCCACATGCAGGCTTTGGGATGTTAGAAACACTAAAACCTCTCTTGAAGTTCTCAAGGGCCACTTAGGTGCCATACCTTCTATAAGGTTCTCATCAGATGGACAATTTATGGCCATGGTCGAGCTAGCTGATTTTGTCCATATATATGATACAAAGCATAACTATAATAAGAGATAGGAAATTGATTTCTTTGGGGAGATAGCTGGAATGTCATTCAATCCAGACATTGAGTCACTTTTTATTGGTGTTTCTGATCGAACATATGGAAACCTACTTGGATATAGAAAATGGGATGAATATTTTTATCTTGATTCTCTAATATGAAGTGTTTCTTTACTGGTGATTTGGAAAGCCAAACTTGGAGTGTTGCATATTGGATTGCATTAATATGGGATCAAATAACTGAAAGTAAGTTTCCTTGAACATATGAACATATGTAGAGAAAACATGTACAACAAATGACTGTGTTCAGTTCTTTTAATTGGACAACATTATCCTATAGTATGACAACATAGTGAGGTGTGACCATTGTCTCATCAATAGGTAGTCAATGTCAGTTGAATAGTTCAGGACATTTTAGAAATGGAATGTGAAAATGTTATTGATCAACATAAGTCTTTGGAATTAAATTTTCTCTGAAGAGAAGATGTGTTGGTAATTTCCATCTTTGAACAGTTGAGAAATGTTTGGAAGAAATGTGTTCAATAATATTATGGTAAATTGATAGTTCAACGGGAACTAGTGTCTTTGTTAATAATATATGATCAGTTATGTTGTCTCTAGTGTTGTAAAAATTTATAATAGCGTAGCTTGTTTCATTAATTGCATATGTATTTAACATGTTCATAGGAATATCTAATGAATATCGTAGTGTTGAACTCATTCTATATTGTCAAAAATTGTAACTCCACTATCATAGAATGTGAGCTCAACCTCTTTTACCATAGAATTGTTTTCAAATCTAATATGATGATTACAAACCTGATTCAATATATCATTCCTCCACTATGGTAGATACAATTAACTTTTCCAAATTATGTATATTTCTTCCTCATAGAATTATGTTGCAAACAAAATTAGCATACATAATTTACAACTGAAGTGTTAATATTTATAAAAACTTTTGTCTGAAGGGGCACTCAAAATTAACATTTTTGACAAGGAAATATCTACTCTTTATTTAAATAATAGTTCCTTTATTAACATTTTCTTTGTTGGGACATATTCCTTCAGATGTCGGATACCAACCAACTTTGGCTAATGATCTTGGAGGTTTGCAAGAATGTATTATAACAAACAAGAATGATTCCATTACTTCCACGCAAGCTATATATGTGCCAGTTGATGATTTGATTGATCCAACACTTGCAACAACATTCACTCATCTTGATGCCACCACTGTGTTATATAGGCAGGTCTGTGATGAGCTCTGGTATTTCATCAAGGATGTTGCAACTCCCAAGGGTTTCTCAACTTAAATTATCAACCCACAGTTCATACAAATTTAGACGTGATAGTGATATATGCATAGCAGGTTAGGTACTACTCATGTCATCCTCAGTCATGAGATCAGATCAAGGAGTTCAGAGACCACTCCTTCAACTAACTATAAAGAGAAAAGCATGTCATAATTGTAAGAATATGAACATGATTCTAACTACAGAAGCGAAAATTCTATCTATTCAATGTAAATGATGAATTGAAATTGTATGAAGGAAAAAAGGGGTTACTCTAGTTGTAGAAGTAAACCAAGCTATTCTATTTGCATACTTAATCAAATTAACAACCTACTTGCATGAGTCATTTATCTATTTGCAACTTTCTTGAAAATGAGAAATTCAACCTTAAATACAAATGGATAAAAAGGCTAATTCTAATTCTATTTTCTTTCCTATCGTTGCAACGAGGAAATGATGGGGTTATAGTGATCTTAGAGTCTTCCCTAATCATGAAATCAATGGTTGGGGGGGAATTACTCAATTCAATATGCCACGGTCAAAGGACGAGGGAAACCTGGTTGAAGAAAATAACATATGGGACATATTAGTCTCTGAATATGTCATATCATTCAGTATATAAAGTCTCCATTCATAAGTCGCATTCTTGCATTTATGACACTTTGCATAACAATTATACCACCAACTTCCGCTAAATGTACCTCTTTCACCTTGTGGTTAATTATGATGGATTTCTTATCTTTTTAATGGTTAAATGTGTTTTTAACATGGTTTTATCAATGATGGTTTACTAATGTGGTTATGTGGCCAAGGAGCATGTTCCACTATGAAAATTTCTATCTCTGTATCAGTTCAACAGTTCGGTACTTAATTCTACACTTGCACGAATGGAGGGAAAAAATCAAAATTATAAAATATGTTTTTCTTTTCTCTAGCATGGTAAATTAGGTGTCACATGGGCCTAATATGATGGTACAAGCCTTGGAATGTACCCATCTCACACATGTGGGATCCTAACACATGATTTAAGCTACAATAAAAAATATGTAACAATTTTTAAACTACCATCTTTTGCCTCGATTTACATGCATATGGTTGATAATATGAAGAATCCGAGAAAACATTTTTTCACAACATATCAGTTTACTTGTTTCTCAAACTGTTTCCCAAAATTCAATACAGTTTAAAAGTTACATCTGGTTCTTCAAAGCAAATTCGTACAACATTTCTACAAAACCCAGATTGACAAAAGTATTCAAACAATCAACTTCATGGATGATTTCCGAGGCCATGGAATCAAATCTGGAAATACAAGATACGTTTTTATTCATAATATGGAAAATTAGACTCCATATATACATACTTCCAAAATACATCATGGTCGAGAGGATATGGTTGTTTCTTTAACACCAATTTGTATAAAATTGCAAAAACACCAGATTTATGAGATTTTCCTCTAAAGTTGTAAATTTGTTTTTTGAGTTTATGGGATTAGATCTTATCCTTACCCACTAGTTTTAGTGTATAAAAAAGACCTCATGGGTCTAAGGAAGGGGATCATGAGTTTGTAATTGAATATTTTGTAAGGGAGAGAGATCATTATTTGGAATTCTTTGTAAATTGTATTTTTGTTGAAGGTTAATAAAAGTCACAGTTGATGATTCACTAAGTTTCTGAAGCATTTAAGCCTGTAAGTTCTTAGCTACCTTGTTGGTGTCAGAAAGGGCCCACCGATCTAGCTTGGTAAGATATTTTACATGATTAGTTTAGATTTCTTGTGTTTTGTACTTGTTTTATTATGTATGCTAATATAGTTTTTTAATTGGTACCTATGTTATAGTCAATTTCATACAGTGAAAGCATAGTGTTGAATGTGTATGGTTAATTATATTTGTATATATGTGATGAAGTGATTGTCTTATATGATTGATCTTGTGTGAACTTAATAGGTGTGTGGTGCACCAGGTTTCTTAGGCATTACAAGCAACCCGCTTTAGGGTAATTTTATAGATTTATTGAGATTTGTTTATTGAATTTCTAGAATTGTTTCCTTTCCAATCCCTTGCAAAATTGCTTTGAGATTTATGTTTCAAGTGTGTTGCTGCAAGAACAATTCAAGGTTCCATCCTTCATACTTCATGAGCTAGTAAATGGAAAGTCTTGAAATGATTTAGTTAATTTTCAGAAAGAGAGTAGTTTCTAGATTGTATGTTATTCATTGGATTTATTTCCTTGAGTAGTGTTATTTAGTTTTGAAGGGTTTGTGAAGAATAGAAGAGGGAGATTTCAGTTTCTACTATGATTGAAGCATTTACCTTTGAACCTATTTTACATTATATTTTATATCTAAGAATGTGACTAGTGCTTGGTTAATTTATTATTTAATAGACTTATAAAAAAAAAAATCCTTTCAACCTTTTAAAGTTCGTTTTGTATTCTCAACTAGATTAACTTAGGCTCTAATCTTGCATTTCTTGTGCTTGCATCTCTAGGTCTTATGGCCCCAGATTGATAATTAAAATTTGGAATTAGAATACATATAATTCCGCCAACATTTTTGGCGCTATTATTGGGGAGGTGCTAAAGGGATTAGAGCATAGTTTCTTTGACAAGTTTTCTGCATTATCTTAGTTGTAAGGCAACTAGAGGGCGGATAAAGATGATAAGACATGAGTGAAGAGCCACAAATCCACTTTGGTTTGGGTTTGCTCCAAAGTCTAGTTGTCTCTAATTTATTTTGTAGTTTCTTTTTTATATGCATAGAATTAAAGGTAGGATCCAAAGCCTCATTTTTGTTTCTTTTTATTTTCAAGTGTGTTTTCCTTCAGATCGATTCATGAAAAGAAGAGAATCCTAACTTCTCTGAACAAATAACTTTGTCACAATAGGATCCTAGTAGCAAAGTGGCACTTCGAGTACATGATTGGTTTGCTTGCATTTGTTTTAAGTGTGTTTTCTTCTTATTTATTTAGGTTTTTTAATAAGAATTCCATACACTTATTCAAGTGCAGTACAAGGATTAGGAACCAATAAATCAATATTTAATGATGATCAAGATTTTGGGAGAACTCTCTCAAATCCTAGCAGTAGCTGGGATCTTCGTTTCTCAGGAAGAAAAAATATTGACAACAGTTAAAAACTTATCTGCCTCCCAAGAAGTGATATAATAACAACAAATCCATGACCACATCCACAAGAAGGATCTTCACCCTTGCAATCTTGTTGAAGAAACTAAAGAATCATGGACCACATCTAATGGAGAGAAACCATTAGAACCCGATATTGAAGAATTTTCAACATGCCTATCTATGGACCCTTTGAGCACACACGAGGATAGTCATCTCATAATAGAAGATATGCATGGCATGGTAAAGAAGGATATGCTAAATGAGCCAAATAAAGAGGTAAACCAAGAGCATTTTGATTTTGTTGAAAGTTGGTTTCAAGCAACTATAAGACCATATTGCTCCTTCATTCTTCCTTACTTCTTGACATCATCATTAAAACACATCGTTCTTCATACTCAGGTATGCATTGAAGATTATATTTTAAACTTGAGTATGAATGTATTTTTATATTTGATACACACATGGTTACATTGGAAATACTCCTATACTTGAGGAGAGGAATTTATTTTTCTTAAGTAGAGTAGGATAATAAATAAATAAATAATGTTGCATATAGTAGTTAGTTTAGTTCTAAAATATAGTGCAACATCTTTTTGATTTTTTGTATATGTGGGAATGTTAACAGTTAAAAATGAAACTAGTTGAAAATGACAGATCCATGTTCCTATAACATATTTTTATTGAGGTTTCTTTGAGCTGCATATTGTTTAACCACTTAATCTTATTTCAAACAACAACATGGTTCAACTATTACATTGCTTTCCCACTTATTATTTATTTTAGTTATATTTGTTTCTAGTTTTTCTTTTCAATAAAGTAAGCTATGAATATCATGTTTGGAATTTTATATGAAGGTAATCTTTAGTTTGGATACCTGAAATCAAAATGATTGCATTGCAACATTATCCGGTACTACATACCAACTATTTGGTACCATATTTAAGCCAACCAATATCCAGAGTTTTAATTTCCTGAATTTCCGTACTCAATTCAATACTCAGTTCGGTACCAGTGCCCATAATTTCAATTTCTAGAATTTCGGTACTCAATCTGGTACCTAGAATTTTGGTACCAATTTTCTATTTTACAAGACAAATCCATATTCAAGGATATTTTTCGTTTGGGATGTACTGGAAGAATAATCGTACTCAAAGAGCGGAAAGTGCATCTTCATCAATGAAATGGAACACTTAGGGGAGTATTTGATGATATTTTTCTTTTTCCTTAAGTTGATAAAAATGATGCATTCATCATTAAGACCATTGTTTCACAAACATGATTAAATGATCAATCCTTTTCATAAAATTTTAATCAAATGATAATTCCAAACTATTCATAACTGATATACCTTTTTTCCTTTGGATTTTATTTTTTCTTATTCACACAAATTTATGATTATCAATACAAAATAGTTGCTCAAAATATAGTTACGAAAACATATTAAGGGGATCATAACAAAGTTAAGAGGTCCATACAATGATACCAATGAAAAAAACTCAACTTTACTATAACCATAACATGAAAGCATGATCTTCTAGCATCTTTACGAAGAATTGCAAGAGAGTTGATGAAGTTTTTGTTCATAGTAGAACACTACTTTAAAAGCGAAATCATATATGAAAACTATGATTTCTATGAATTTTGGTGTTTTTTGGTTATTCTTTGGTTATCCTCATCCATCTCACATTAAAAATGGCTCATTCATGCTATGTCTATTGAGTACCTATAAGTACCTTACGCATCGAAGACATTATGTTGGTAACCTAAGTCACTCTGAAAGGGGTCATTCGATGCCTTTAAGGGGCTTAATGAAGCCACTCCCCCATTTGCCAATTGCAAAAGAAATGTCCATAGTCTAAACCTAAGATGGTAGGAAACATGGGACTAGAGCCTTCAACGTAAACTGGGTTTAAGAGATTAATCTGTTGAGGCTATGGATGCGTGCTGGCAGCTGGTACTGACCTGTGATACCACTAGGAAAACCGATCAGGGCTATGGACGTTCACGGACAATGGGGTATTATGCCTAAATAAGTTTCAACTAAACCAAGGCTTTTGTCTACACGTATGATGGTTACTCTATAGAGTTAGAATAAAAGAAGCATGTGTGGATGAAGTCAAGGGTAACAACGAACTCCATAAATTTGGTGCTAAAGAATGGATTTAAGGTAACCTTGAGTCCTCTATCATTGGTTTTTCATACTATATTTAAGATTTAATTACCTTAGAAGTGAGACCTATGATCATTGAGAATTAATAAAACTCAACTGCAAATCTTATTTGTAATACCTGGATGACCATAAGACTTTGGGATTTGGTTAGTCATAACTATCTTTTCATTGGTTCATCATTTATTGTGATAATAAAAAAGCCTCCTTTTCTATAAATAAGGAGAGCCCCTTAAATTTATAAAAGGATTATCTTCTTGAGCATAAAACTGTTAAGAATTGATGAAATCATGTGTAATGACTGATTTGGAATTTCTTTGATGATTGCATTAGTTTTCCATCATTTTAATATATTTGAGATGACTTATTTTTGTTCACTATTCATCTCATTAGTTCCACTTTTTATTATTTATTATTATTAGTATTATTAATTAATTATTATTATTATTATTATTTATTTTTTTGAATTCTATTTAATTAAGTAATTAATTTTTATTAATTTTATTTTATTTTAATATATATATATATATATATAGCTCTGCAAGGCGGAGAGGCGCGATGGCGAACTAGGGTTTGGGGGATGGAATAGGTGCCCAGGCAGATCGGGGACAGATCTAGTATAGGATAATCGCGGCCGTCTGAGAAACCATATAAAAAACAGAGGCAAAATAACATCAGGGGAGCAGTCACAGATCTAAGTCTGACTACGAGGACATGACGGAAGTAACCGGGGGGAGAGATCCCCTCCTATAAGGAGGTAACGGCAGGAGAAACAAGCCGAGCAGGGGCAAATGGAGGACTAGGAAATCGAGGCAAGTCAACACCGGTGATGGGAGCTGCTTGGCAAGTGAGAACAGTGAGCAAATGCCTCCCGAGGGCTTCTAAAAAACCCAGGTTCGTTGTTCCAAATAACAAATTGGAGGAGTATAGAAGCCATATGAAAGATCATGCTCTCATATGTAAGTTTGTAGGAACATGGCCATCTGAAAAAGAGTTGATGAAATGGATACACCTAAAGTGGAAACCTAAAGGACACATAGATCTTAAACTAGGAGCAAAAGGGTTTTTTACAGTAATTTTTACAAACCTGGAGGATAAGGAGAGGGTATTTGAGGAAGGGCCATACTTCTTCAATAATGCAGGTCTATTCATGCGGCAATGGGAGGAGTGCTACAATCCGGAGAAAGAAAATATGTTAGCAGCACCAGTTTGGGTTCGACTGTTTGGACTTCCGATTGAGTTTTGGGACCCTGAAATCCTAGAAGGAATCGGGAACTCGATTGGGACCTTTGTAAAGATTGCAAAAACCACCAGGAGAGGAAGATATACATCATATGCAAGGATTTGCGTCTACATGAACATTACTGAACCTCTGCCGGATCACATCGAAGTAGAGTACCATGATGAAATATGGCAACAGCCACTTGATTACGAGCACATCCCATTTCGATGCAGACGATGCCATGAATATGGCCACCTGTTCAAACATTGCCTGCTGATTGAAGGAAATAACCCACCAGATCAAGAAGAGGAAAAGAAAAGGGTAGAGCAGGAGAGACAGAGGAATGAAGGGAACACAGAAGGGTTCATGGAAATTCAGAGAAGAAAGAGGTCTCACAAAGGAAAGAACAAAATAGATCCTCCAAATCCAGAAGAAAGCCAACAAAATATGAATCAGTTTGAGATCTTGCGAGATCTGGAAATGGAGGTAGAAAGAGAAGAAGAGGAAGAGAGAGTAACAGAAGTCCAGAAAGATTATAAGAAGAGCAACGAATAAACAAAGAATAAAGAGGTGGTAAAAGAGGGAGAAAAGAAGGATAGGGAAGAAGAGCAAACCTAGGAACAGATTCAAATGGAAATAGACCCGCAGCAGGAACAAGGAGGAGAGGAAGAACAGATAATGAGGAAACTACTACAGGAATGGAAGCATTTGGATGAACGGTTTATACCAGAGGATCAAAAACAACTGTACAAGGACATGTTCTAGAGATACAAGGAAAAACGAGGATGAGGGATGGCAAAGCAACCAGAGCAACTTGGAACGCAAGAAGATCAGAATAAAGAAACGGGAACCACAGGGAAAGGAGGACGGAAAAGAGGAAGGAGACCTTTGAGTGAGACCATTCAAATTGTGGGAGAAACACTAGTGAATTCGAGAAAAGTTGTGCCATTATCGGAGGTATTCCAACAACCCTCAAAACTTTTAAAATGATAATTACAACTTGGAATATCAGAGGGTTGAATAGCAAGGTTAAATAGAGATATTTGAAGGAGAGACTTAAAAGAGATAAACAAAATATTATGTTAATCCAAGAAACTAAACTAAAGGAGAACAAACTAAAAGAAGTGATGAAAAATTTTAGGCCATACTATGAGATTATGGGACAAGATGCAACAGGCAGTGCAGGGGGAGTTGCAATTTTGTGGAATCCAGAGGAGGTCCAATTTGAAGACTGGATCAACATTCCTCGTATCCTCTCAGGGAGATTTAGGATTTTGGGCTCTAAAGAATGGATCCTTTTAACAAATGTATACGGGCCTCATATACAGAATGAACGTAGGGTCTTTCTTCAGAACCTGGCAGTAATACGCTCCATCTATAGCGATTCCCCTTGGATAGTTGGAGGAGACTACAATATGATAAAAGATCTGAATGAAAAAAAGGGTGGACTCAGAAGAAGGGAGCCAGATATGGAAGCATTTGGTGACTGGATAGCAGAACAAAGACTGGTAGATATTCAGACTACAAATGGAGTACACACCTGGAATAACAGGAGGGGAGGCAGAAACCAGATTGCATCCAGACTAGATCAATTTCTCCTATCAGAACAGATCATGAACTGGGATATTTACATAGAAGCTGTAATCCTCCCTGGCATGGGATCAGATCATTGGCCGGTTAAAGTGGAAATGGATATTAAAGCTAGCCCTAAGAGAAAACCCTTCAGATTTGAAGCCTTTTGGCTTAGAGACAAGAACTTCATAAAGAAAGTAGAGAAATGGTGGAAACAAAGCAGTCAGAGAGGAAGAAACAAGATGGAGACATTCCAGATGAAATTAAAAGAGCTCAAAAGGCACATTAGGAAATGGAATGAGGAAGAATTTGGGAATATACTCAAGGACCAGAAGATGTTAGAACAAAAGATGAAACAAATACAACAAGAAATAATAAATACAGGCAGAAGTGAGAATCTTGCCAAGGAGGAAGGAATTTTGATAGGGAAACTTGAAGAGAGGTGGAAACAAGAAGAAATCTTGTGGAGGCAAAAATCCAGGGTGAATTGGCTGAGAGAAGGGGAACGAAACACAAAGTTTTTCCATCAAGCGATGGTCCAGAGAAGGCACAGAAATAGAATTTTTTCTATTAAAAATGAATCAGGAACAAGGGTCACACAGCATGAGGATATAGAGCAAGTTCTATCAAAGCACTTCAAGGAGATACTCACGGAACCAAATGTAGACCGAAGAGAAGCAATAGAGGAAATATGTAAAGAAATCCCGAGTAGGATCACCAGAGAGCAAAATCTAGCTCTGATGCGGGCAACTACCCTGGAAGAAGTTGAGGAAATTGTAAAAGGCATGAAAAAAAATAAAGCCCCAGGTCCTGATGGGTTCACAGTGGAATTCTTTCAGGCAGGATGGGACTTCCTCGGACAAGATATCCTGGATGTGGTGGAAGAATCACGAAGAAACCAAAAGGTAAGTACAAATCTTAATGCAACTTTTTTGTCTCTAATCCCTAAGGAAGCAAAGTCTGAAACCCCTCAAGGCTTTAGACCTATTGCCCTCTGTAATGTGATATACAAGATCATAGCGACTCTAATGGCTAAAAGACTCAAGCCCCTCCTAGCTAGCATCATCTCCCCAGAACAAACAGGTTTCGTTGAAGGGAGGCAAATCTTGGATGGTTTGGTGGTCTCCCAAGAAGTAGTACACTCTCTAAAAATGAAAAAGGAAGCAGGCATGATGATTAAATTAGATCTTTCAAAAGCCTATGACCGTTTAAACTGGAATTATCTGAAAGAAATCTTAAGAGCTTATGGTTTTTGTAATAGATGGATTGAGTGGATATCATCTGCGATATCTTCAACAAATTTCTCTATTCTGGTGAACGGAACGCCCTCCCAACCTTTTAAATCGACTAGAGGTCTTTGGCAGGGAGACCCTCTGTCCCCTTTCCTATTTATTATAGCTGTAGAAGGGTTAGGAAGGTACATCAAAAAAGAAGTAAGAGAGAAGAAGCTTAAAGGAATTCAATTGTGGGGAAATAATCTTCCAATATCCCATCAGCAATTTGTCGACGACATCATGCTGTTTGGAAAGGCATCTCTGAGAGAAGCCAAAAGAATCAAGGTGATTTTAGATTTGTTCATGTCAGCCTCAGGTACTCAAATCAGCAATGAAAAATCATGTGCTTATTTTTTTAATACAACAGGGAACATGGTTGACTGGGGTGAATGAAAAGAAGGGAAATTTACGGATCTGTGACGGGAGGAGCTCTGCGGCTCGGTTGGATACGATGGCTAGGGTTCCTGCAAGCCACAACGCCGTCGACACAAAGAACTCCATCGAAGGGGCAGCGAAGGCAGGGAATCCCTGCACGAAAATGCGAGGTAGAACAAACGATCCGACTTCACCGTCAAGGATCTGGCTTGCCACTGAAAATGATCGGCCCTCGGTAACAGATCAAGCTTCCTCCAGGTCTCGGTCGAGCCCCCAACATTTGTTCCTGGGGTTCTCGCACAGTACGCCGATTTCTTATAATCCAACAGGGCAAGGCACGGTCGGAGCAGCCCACCACCGCCCAGATCTGCAATCAAAAACGCAGTATCAACCCGAATCTGAGCCATTAACTCAGCACAAGGATACGAAGGAAGCGATCTGTGTAACAGGTTACGGCCAGCAAGATTCACACCGAAAACGTTCAGATCTGCAAACGATAGCACAACCCTACCTCGATCCGCAGCCTCAAACTACAGTTAAGGGTAAGAACAGAGAGTTTTGGCCGGAGACAGATGCGCGAGCGGGAGTCACAAAGAATACTGGCTCATTTCCATATGGAAGGAACAGGTGCGGCTCAGATCTGATATCAGAGAGCCCGGGGGAGGAAAGAACACGAACCACCAAGGCACGCCCAGAATCTAAGTATCTTGAAACTAAAAACCGGATGATAGGAGGTGGACGATCGCCAGATCTGGAGAATCAGGGCTCGATTAAGGCCGATCCATCAGATCTGAAACAAATATTTATCAGATCTGTAGACGGCAAACACTGTTGTGCCCAAATCAAGGAAGGGATGGACATCCAGGAGTTAAAGAAACAGATCCAGAACAAATTGGGAATTCCGGCAGCACTCCAAAGTCTCTTATTCTCAGGGATCTGTATGCAGGACCAACACACGCTCCAGCATTACGGAGTGGACAAAGATTCAACCATCATCCTCAACCTCAGGCTCCGAGGCGGATGCAAGGGAACCAGCTCAAAAAATCCAGGCTCCTTCCGCGATGCAGTTAAAGGAAAAGAACCAATGCAACACAGAACAACATCCACACCAGAGATTCCAGGACCCTACATTGTGGAACAGAAGGCAGAAGCACCTATTTTAACTATATCATTGCCAGAGGTAATAGATCTACACTCAGATCTAACTCATAATGCTGTTATATGCAGATTTAACGGTTATTGGCCCAAAGCTGATGCACTACACCATTGGATCTACACATCATGGACACCCAATTGTGAAATATATCTATGCCCTAAGGGATTCTTCATAGTCAGATTTAGAACAGAGCTGGAACGAGACAATGCCATTAACCAGGGGCCCTAGTTCTGGGGCAATGCAGGTCTCTTTCTCACACCCTGGTTCCCGGATTTCGACGCCAATACCATGGTAGTATCGAGAATGCCAGTCTGGGTTAGGCTACACAACCTACCACTGCATTTCTAGCACTGAAAAGCTTTAACAGCCATTGGGAACTCCTTAGGGAAATATCTCAAAATAGATGAGGACAGAGCATGCCGAGGAATTTTCACATATGCTAGAATATGTGTAGAAGTGGATCTAAGCCAAGGACTCCCAGATCATATTACATTGAATTTCAATAATTCACTGTGGACGCAACAGCTTGATTACGAAAACACGGCTTTCAGATGCCGCAGTTGCTTACAGACAGGGCACCTACAATATGCATGTCCACAGACTTGTAAGGAGCCAAAGGGGAATAAGAAACAACAGAAAAAGCCAAAAGGCTAGCAGCACACTGAACCAGTGGAGGAGGAGGCACTAAACACAGAACCCACAGACATATACAGAAACCAGAAACAAATGGAGGAAGAGAACACCAAAGGGCACAAACTTGAACCAAACAGCATGGTGCGGCAGCAAGAACAACAGCTGGAAATAAGTGGTGCCAAACAAGCACATAGCACCGAAGGATCAGATTCGGACAAAGAACAACCTGTGAACATAGAGGACACCCAACTAGCCATAATTGACCCCACTGCCAACACTGGAGGATGGCGAAAAGTGGAGAAGAAAAAAGGGAGGAAAATATAGGCCGGTCAACACAATTATCATAAATTTTGCTGCATTCCTTTCTAGTCTTATACTATTCCGTGTTCTTATTTCTGTTATGCTGCCTGTTTTTACAGGAATAGCCATTTGCATATGCTTCAAGCATCTACAGAATGTAATTTTATCAACATGAATAAAATTACGATTTTTTCCTAGGGGAAAAAAATACAACAGGGAACATCAGGAATTTCCTGTCTAGAACCCTGGGATTCCAATCAGGGGAACTCCCAACCAGGTATCTAGGAACCCCACTGGCTTTAACTCCACTAAGGATGTCCAACTGGCAGCAAATTCTTGAGAAAATAGTAAAGAAACTTGCAAACTGGTCCTTTCGATCCTTGAATTTTGCAGGCAGAATTGTCCTAGTGAAAGCGGTTCTCCAATCCATTCCAATATACCAACTCTCAGCTATGGAAGCTCCCAAAGGAGTGTGTGATAAGATGACAAAAATATTCAAAAATTTTATATGGAGTGGTCAAAAAGAGAAAAAGAAATGGTCCCTTGTATCTTGGAAGGACATAGTAAAAAGTAAGATGGAAGGAGGATTAGGACTTAAGGATCCTCATATTCTGAACCAGGCTTTGGGGGCTAAGATATGGTGGTGGTGGCTAAACGGGGGAAATGACCTGTGGAAAAGAATATGGACAAAAAAATATAACATGCCCACGAAACCAGAGGAAATACTGAGGATGAGGGATATCCCGAAAGGGTCGACAATATGGAACCTTGCCAGTTTCAATAAAGAGTTAATTGCTAGGCATACGTTCTGGGAAATAAGGGAAGGCAGCTCAGCGAAATTTTGGGAAGAGGCCTGGCAACAAAGGGAAAGAATGAATGGAATACAAGACCTTATGGAAGTAAGACAAAAAGCAATAGAGCAAGGTATGATCGTAGTAAAGGACTTCTGGAAGAGGGAAAACCAAGATGAAGTATGGAGAACTTGGAAAAGCCTGGAGGAATGGATGGACCAGCTCACAGGAGAACAAAAAGAGAGATATCAAAAGGAAATGCAGACAAGGAGGATCCCCATAAGATCTGGACCAGACATCTTAAGATGGGGAAACACAAGTTGAGGGAATTTTTCAATTAAGGAAGCATACCATCTTTTAAACTCTGGTGCTCCAGAGGATATGTCAGACATCTGGAAGCAACTATGGAACAACAACTGGTGGCCAAAAGTGGCCCATTTCTTATGGCTGGTAGTCAAAGGCCGCATTTTAACTTGGGACCAACTTAAAAAAAAAGGCATTCATGGCCCCTCAAGGTTCCCTCTATGTAAGAAAGATAAGGAGACACAAGAACACCTCCTAAACTCGTGTTCAGAAGCCCAATATCAATGGGAAGAGGTTAGGAGACTCTTCGGCAAAACCAACAGAGATCAGCAGAGCATTAACAACACCATTAAAATTTTGGGAAAAGGTCAATTCATGAGCCAAGTGGTGAAAAGAGCTTGGAGCTTAGCGGTTGGGATGAACATGTGGATGATCTGGAAGGAGAGAAATAGAAGAATTTTCCAAAACAGAGAGATGACAAAGAACCAGCTATGGGAAAAAACAGTGAACCATATACGAGAAACTATATTAGTGGATAACTGGAATGGAGAAGACTGGGAGGTAACGCAGGAAGAAGAGTAGATCCTTAAGAAACTCAACCTGGATCAAAGGATGGTAGCTCCCCAGCTATGGAAAGAGCCCAGGCCGGTACTCAATGAAACAATGCACTATACTAGACCCCCGGAAGGATTTATAAAGCTAAATTTCGACGGGGCTTCCAAAGGGAACCCAAGCCCAGCTGGATTCGGAGGTCTTTTCAGGGACGACCAAGGAAGGACGAAATGGATTTATGCTGATAGCGGGGGTATCATGAGCAACAATGAGGTGGAGCTGATGGCAGCACGCCAAGGTTTAATGATAGCTATCAGGAATGGGTATAACAACCTAGAAGTGGAGGGCGACTCTCAACTGGTTATACATGTACTTAAAAAACTCAATAATGGTACCTCCTGGGACAAAGTCACTCAAATCTGGAGGACTGCCAGCCTAATACAAGAACTGGCTATCATTCTAAGTAGATTTGAATATAAGATCATCAAACATGCTAAAAGAGAGGCAAACAGAGCAGCAGACTTCCTAGCGAATTAGGGATGCCAAGAACAAGGAAGAAAAGTGGATAATATATGGACGAGCTATTCAAAAGATCCTGGCTTTGAACAGCTCTGTTCGATTCTCAATCAAGATAACCATGCAGACACGACCTAAAGGTAGCAGAGACAGTAGGCCCCCGATTGGGATGAGGAAACGTGGAGGCAATAACGGCAAGGGCATTCACTATCAGAACAAGATAGTAGGTGGTGACCGAAGGTATCAAGCCACCCTCCCAACAAGCGAAATGAGTACTCTGTCAGATCAAACTTCAAGTGGTAGGAGTAGGAAAGGAGGAGTACAGATGATTAGGAAAAATGGCAGTGGTTATGGCAGGGAGAGAAGGACGGTGAGGAAGCATAACAGGAAGGTGACGGGAGGCAAAGATAACGATAACGTGGACAGAGGGGAGGAGGAATGGCTTGAGGGGCAAGAGGACATTACCAGGGTAATCTGCAAGCTTGGGTACGTGCAAATTTCTTTCTCTACCTTACTTGTTCTCATTTTTATCGGTAGAATGAATAACAGTCAGTTGTGGGAGGAGCTGGGAGGTGAAAAGAGTCGGAGAAAACTGGAAAGGCCCCATGTTTCGCAGTATGAAGACCACCTAGAGAGGTCCCAAGGTGGAGGGAGAAACTACAGTCAGAGGTAGAGGTTAAGAAATAATGGGGAAAACCAGAATATGATACCCATGGCTGAGATTAAGGGAGATATTGACACCGGTGATTTGCCGATGGATCCCTTAAAGCTGTACCTGATCCACATGACAGAGGGAATGCTTCATCCCTTGAACTCGGGAAAGGGTTATCAAGAGCAGAGCATAAAAATGGAAGGGGAGTGTAGTAGGAGAAGGGAAATACCAAAAAGTCATGTGGTTAATGATGAGGAGAATGAAATTGTTGTAAATCTAACACCTGTGATTGATGCGTGTGAACAGGAGGAGGTAGAAGCTAGGATGGCTCGACAGGGTCGAAGGCGTGGTCGAGGAGGAAGGGGTTGTCTGAGACAAAGTAACGAGGGTGACTGGCCTATGGAAGAACTCGAGAACCAACGCAGAGGGAGGCAGTCTGCCCAGACTGTTGGCAAAGAAGCAGCCAGTGCTTACCAAGAAGAAACGGACGAAGGTATTCGTCGTATAATTCAAAATCTGGAGGAAAGAGTCCTAGAAGAACAATCGGGCTCGGAAATTGAAGAATGGGCTGCTATAGTAAGTGACCCTAGCAATACAAGGGGTAGACAGACGCTATATCGAAGGTCCCTGCACATCTATTGGGTTTTGAAGAGTCTTTTGGCAAAGGCCCTGGAACAAGTTACTAAAGAAATGGCTAAAATTGCCAATGGAATACCAAACGTACAGAAGGAAATGAAAAATTTCCAAACCATTATGATCAACCAGAATAATAAGCTGGCAGAGATATCTCAAACCCTATCCAGGATAGCAAGGTTGCTCCCAAGCCAGGAAGATCATGCGAATTTCTCCATGGAAACAGACAAAGATACTGGAACCAGAAATGCCTGATGCGGAGGACGATACAATGGAGGTTTTTTGTTTCTTTATGACTACTGCTTTATGTTGAATAGAAGCTTATTAAGTAATTTTAGATGTTATATATATATCGCCAATATGGACAGAATTATCAAATTTTAGTTTTGGAATGCCTACAGTAAACTGAGGTGGCCAACAGACCTGGTTTCCCCTAGGGGCAGGTTGAGGCCACCATAACTGTGTATCTGCCCTTTATGTTTAATGTGAATAGAAAGAATGGAACTACCTTACATACAAATATATATTATTTATTTTTATTTTATTTATTTTATTTTTCATTTTTTTAATTAATTAATTAATTTTTATTTTTATTTTATTTATTTATTTATTTATTTTTAATTTTTATTTATTTATTTATTTATTTATTTTATTTTATTTTTATTTTTATTTTATTTTTATTTTATTTTTATTTTTTTTTATTTTTATTTTTTTTTTGTATTTTTTTTTTTCAGGTTCCTTTGTACTAGAGCCATCTCAACAACCCTCTTCACTTCTTCAGTACCTTAGCTTGTTTGCATGAGGACATGCAAAACCTCAGGCATGGGGGAATGGTTGTTGGGGTCTTCTCAACATCTTTAGTTCATTCTTTTCAACTTCCTTCAACAAATCATATTGGCACTCATCAATTCTAGGTCTTCTAGATCATTCCACACTCTCAGCCTTACTCTACCTCATCTTCAACTTCATTCAACTTCCATTGCATCTTGTGATACAAATCAAAATTCAAAAGGTATACTTGAGGTAAAACATGTTTAAAGGCTCTTTAACTCATTAAAATTTAAGGAAGCTTGATGATTAACCACTTCTATTCCATAAATCTCTACTTTTATTAAATGACCATTAAACCCCCGATTTCGAAATTCATCAATGCATATTCTAGTAAGACCATAATAATGAAAAAGTATCATGGTACATGAATAAATTTGCATATATAGTGTCTTCTCCTTGTACATCATAAAGAATTCTCAAAATCATCATTTGAATGCTCTCAATAGGAGGATGAAGTCATTGTTGTTTATCTAAGAAAATAATAGTAAAGTGAATATTGGTCTTACAAAGTTTCCAACCCTTATCCTAATCCTTACCTTATATCATCCACCATCCCTTCCTAGTACATATTTTGTTTGTCCTCAATTTGTTCTACCTTTAATCACTTGCACCAAGAAATAATCTCATAGGTAAGGATTTTGTTTGCATGAGGGCATGCAAAATCTTGGGCATGGGGAATGTTAGGCTCTAAATATGTCATATCATTCAGTATATCAATTCTCCATTCATAAGTCGTATTCTCGCTTTTATGACACTTTGCATAACAATTATATCACCAAATTCCGCTAAATGTACCTCTTTCACCTTGTGGTTAATTATGATAGATTTCTTATATTTTTAAAGGTTAAATGTGTTTTTAACATGGTTTTATCAATGATGGTTTACTAATGTGGTTATGTGACCAAGGAGCATGTTCCACTATGAAAATTTCTAGGTCTGCATCAATTCAACAGTTCGGTACTTAATTCTGCACTTGCACGAATGGAGGGAAACAATTCAAAATTATAAAATATGTTTTACTTTTATTTGGAATGGTCAATTAGGTGCCACATGGGCCTCATATGCTAATAAAGTCCTTGGAATACACCCATCTCACATGTGTGGGATCCTAGCACATGATTTAAACTACAATAAAAAAAATAAGTAACAATTTTTAAACTGCCATCTTTTGCCTCGCTTTAGGTGCATATGGTGGAGAATATAAAGAATACGATAAATGGGTTTTGTCACAACATATCAATTTAATATTATCTCAAACCGTTTCCCAAAATTCAATACCATTTAAAAGTTACAGCTAGTTCTTCGAAGAAATTTTGTACAAAATTTATACAAAACCCAGATTGACGAAAGTATTCAAATAGTCAACTTCATGCACGATTTCTGAGCCCATGGAAATGAATATGGAAATTAAAAGAGAGGTTTTTTTTCATAATATGGAAAATTATACTCCATAGATTTTCTTTTCCAAAATACATCATGGTCGATAAGATATCATTGTTTCTTTAACACCAATTTGTATAAAATTACAAAAAAACTAGATTTTTGATGTTTTCCTCTAAAGTTGTAAATTTGTTTTCTGAGTTTATGCGATTGCATATTATCCTTACCCACTAGTTTTAGTGTATAAATAATGCCTCATAAGTCTAAGGAAGGGGATCATGAGTTTGTAATTGAATTTTTTGTGAGGGAGAGAACTCACCATTTGGAATTCTTTGTAAATTGCATTTTTGTTGAAGGTTAATGAAAGTCACAGTTGATGATTCACTGAATTTATGAAGAATTTAAGCCCGTGAGCTCTTAGCTACCTTGTTGGTGTCAAAAAAGGGCCCATTGATCCAACTTGGTAAGCTATTGTACATGATTAGTGTAGATTTCTTGTTTTTTGTACTTGTTTTATTAGGTATGCTACTATAGTTTTCTGATTTGGTACCTATGTTATAGTCAAGTTCATACAATGAAATCAGAGTGTTGAATGTGTATGGTTAATTAGATTTGTATATATGTGATGAAGTGATTCTCTTATATGATTGATCTTGTGTGAATTTAATGGGTGTGTGGTGCACCAGGTTTCTTAGGCCATTACACGTAACTTGTTTTAGGGTAGTTTTATAGATTTATTGAGATTTGTTTATTGAATTTATAGAATTGTTTCCTTTCCAATCCCTTGCAGAATTTCTTTGAGATTTATGTCTCAAATGTGTTGCTACAAGAAAAATTCAAGGTTTCATCTTTCGTAATTCATGAGCTAGTAAAATGGAAAGTCTTGGAATGATTTAGTTAATTTGTAGAAAGAGAGTAGTTTCTAGATTGTATGTTATTCATTCGATTTCTTTCCTTGAGTGGTGTTATTTATTTTTTAAGAGTGTGTGAAGAATAGAACATGGAGATTTCAGTTTCTACTGGGATTGAATCAATTACCTTTGAACCTATTTTTATTTTAAATCTAAGAACGTGACTAATGCTTGGTTAATTTATTATTTAATAGACTTAGAATAAAATTTCCTTTCAAGCTTTTATAGTTTGTTTTGTATTCTCAACTAGATTAACATAGGCTCTAATGTTACATTTCTTTTTCTTGCATCTCTAAGTCTTACGACTCTGGATTTATAATTAAATGTTGGAATTAGAATACATATAATTTCACCAACATGATTGTTACAGGAAGCTTTGTATTACTATAGGAGGCCCTTCTTTTCTATAGGAGGGTGTTTCGATAGATTTTTGAGCATAAGAATGGTGTCTTTAAGGTAGAAATAGGTGGATGAAGGTGGAATAAGGTGAATGAAGGGTGTGGAAGCTCCTTAGCCAAGCCTACTACCCCTGAAAGGTCTATCTTGCACCAAAGTTTGTTCCCATGGTGTCCTCCATTTACCTTAGTAGAGTGATCTCAGTGGAAGAGTTTGGAGGAAATGTGATGTGTCTAGGAGGGATATGGAGTGGCCCAGATGGATGTAGAAAGGTGCACCCACCCTTAAGGTCAACACAATCCTTTCAAACCAGTCAAACAAATGCATCAAATTATCAATATTATAGAAAATTAAATTAACATGGAGAAGGTGAGTTGACTTTTATTGAAATCTACTATAACCTACAACAAAACTTCTAATTGCCAAACCATTGCTACTAAATCCTAAAGTGTAGAAACTAAACATGCAGAAGGATTGTAGTCCTATACTTAACAATTTCCAGGAAATTTGTTGACGGTGTTGGACCTGCCAACATGTTAGGGGATCTCCCCAGTAAGGAGACCCAATTAGACCTTAGACCGTTTGGTGTAGAAGTCCCAGCAGTGGTTCGTACAGTATTGCCTTGACCGTGGTTTCACATAGAGGAAAGTAAGATGTCCCTGTTGTTAGCAAGGGTGTGACATATTTAGTAAGTCAAGGAAGGTGCATGAATGGTTCTAACACATGGAAAGTGGGGTGAGTGCGCCCCTTGGAAACCTATGATAACACGTGGCTTGGAAGGGAACACACGGGCGAAGATGCATCACAAATTGGAAAGCAAGTTAGCTAACAATCCAAAGTGATGATTAAACCAAAAACACATTTCAGTAAGATTCATACATACTTATACATAATAGTCCATACATGTATGCGTAAGCAAACAAATACATATATCATTAGAGTAAACAAGATAGTTGGAATTCAATACGACATATGCATGAAACATGTTGGCTCTGTTATATTAAGAAGTGTAAATTCCAGTCATACAATGCATCCATGTCCAACCACTAGTTCCGATAGCGAAATGCTACAGTCACAACCTCCTTCTCCTCCAAAGAGATATAATAGCTCTGCACAGTGGAGAAGCCAAGGCTCGTTACAATATTGTCCAAGCTTTCTCTAAGATACTCCTATTGGAAGCTTGGCTGACCAAAATCCCTTACAATGAGTTATGAGGGAATATTTATAGCAAAGGGTGGGGTGACCCTTGACATTACCCTTTGTGACCATTCATCTACCCTTATGACTCTTCAACTACTCTATGACTGTTACATTCAAATATCGACACTTGAACTTCCACTTGACAAGACGTTACATACAATCTACACATGTACCCATGTGAGACAAAATGGCTTGAGCAAGCCATGCAAGACATCACTGAAACTTGGACCATTGTGGTGAGACCAACTGCCTAACATCCTTGTGATGGTCGATGGTGGCGAACTGATGCCAAGCTTGGTCATCCATGATGGTGTCCATGCGCTCAATGGTGACATCCTGCTGAAACAGAACTCTTGCCTCCATTGCATTCGGGTACACTGCTATGGCTCCTCCATCCAACTCATCTGACAATATGTGCATCATTGTCTTGAGTGCAGCTGGACCAAAAACACACTGATGCATGGTGTCTATGTTAATCTCTGATTGTGTGTTGGTGACCATGCACATCAACTTGTCAAGATACATGTTCAGCTTCAGTCAGAATTGCTTCTTGTCTTCGCCTTGGTGAGTGTGAAAAATGGGTGGGATTACATGCGTGTGCACAATCACATTCATGTTGCTGAATTCCCTTGCATGCGATAAAAAACAATGCTCACCTTGTATACTCTGTGCCAGCTACTGGGATTGATCTATAACTTGCATGGGTGCAGTTTCATCCTTTTGTGCATGTTGCGCCCCCTGCTGTAACTCATTCTCTCGTTTGTGCAGCTCCTATTCTTCCTTGAGTTGTCGCTTCAGCACATGCAACTCCTTCTCTATTCCTTTCTCTTCCCTCGCACGATCGTCTTGTCACGCCGTCACCTCGTAGCCTAAATATCCAAAGCTTCTTCTGTCATGAGTGGATCTACTTTGAACTTGCAGCTTTGTTCCACCTCTATGCCGTCAACAACCTTCCTATTGCATTCGTCGCATGAAGGTGTGTTGCCTTTTTCTACTGCTAATGGTGCTGTGATGCTGCTGCCATATCATCTTGATGTCCTTATCTATGAACAACTTGATGTCTTCATAGGTAGGCAAGCTCATCGACACTTTCTTGGCTACAACCCCCGTTATGCTCTCAACGGTGTCCTTTGACTCTACTCTCCTGAAGGCCATTGTATTTGTGCTGTTGTGTGATTGATCGTGAAAGTTGCGCAATTTCCACCTGGAGGTCGGGAGACTGACTGCAGAAACTATCCAAGGCATAGTCAAGGCAGTCAAGAGGCTGACTGACTACTGGAACTGCGCAATGCACAACCCATCCTAGCCTGTTGAGGACTAAAACTGCGCAATGCAAAACTTTAGTCAGTAGTGACATGCAACCAGCAATCTACATTGCGCAGTTTCTGGGGCTAGCAGGACACTGCCTCCAAGAATTGCACAATGCAAGCCTGGAGGTCAGTGATGGACTAGAATTGCACAATTTCTAGAGGGAAGACAGAGCCTTCGCTTTCAGAAATGTGCAGTGCTAGCCAGGAAAGGCATAGTACAGGCCAAGGTAGCCCAGGCTGACTGAAGGGTGACAGAAAACATGAGAAGTATGAATGCATGATGAGATGAGTGCAAACAAGAGTGAATGATCATACATGCAAATAAAAAGTGCAGGATTCAGAAAATGGGAAAGCATGCATGTGTGTGAAGCGAGTCACCACAACGATGACCGTTCGCGCAAAATAGCGTCATGCATGCGACAATAGTGAGATGCAAATGAAAACTGAAATGATGCATATATAAGCTAAAATACATCAAAACGAAAACACGTGTTCACTGAAATCAAGCAGACAACACTCACACAAAGCAAAACACAAAAAGTGACATAAACGCAGCACAAGACATGAAGAGTAGGCTTATCCCGAAACAACTGAGCTGAATGTGTTGACGACTCTTTGATGCAATGTGGGATGTCAAAGTTGCAAGTTTGATGTGAGGAATGATCTCTATAATGTATGGTTGGTGAGTTTTGATAAAATCAAGGTTGTGATGTGCATGCCACGAATCTAGGAAAAGTGACACCTAGGGGGTGGTTTCTAAAATGATCCTTGCATGTAACCTCCAACTGCTAAAAATAGATTCGTGAATCAATGGATGCCTTTGCATGGTACCTTGGGAGAAGAAATCCATGCATGCAAATCAGTTTTGCTCGGTCCTGGAGGGAACTGGTCAAACTGAAGGCACATGCATTGGTCTGCGAGCCTGGGATGAAAATCTGTGCAGCTTCTGGCTGAGAAGAGATTGTTGCTCTAGAGGAATTGTGAAATTTCTAGGAGGAATAGGTGATTGTCTCTGACGATTGTGCAATTTCTAGGCTGAGTAGCTGTCTTGGGCCAGACCTCACAATTTTCTCAAGGAAGCCTGTCTGTCTGTATTGCGCAATTTATGAGCCTAGTAAGCTGCCCTGGGTGGATTTACGCAATTTATCCTAGCTGCTGGGATGGCTTTCCCAGAGAGATTGTGCAATATTTGGGAGTAGCAGTTGACTTCTGCCCAAAATTGCACAATTTTTGGGCTGAGCAACTGCCTTGGGATGAATTGCGCAATTTTTGAGAGGAATACTATCAGGAAGAATTGCGCAATTCTGGAACCCAGCTGTGTTAGGTCCCTATAATATTAGTGTAACCCCTTATTATTATTAGTGCAACCCATTTATTATATTTTTGTGTCCATGTAGTCCCCATATTGTTATTATTGTGCCCCATAGAAGCCCACTATTGTTATTGTTGTCCTCTTACATTATTATTGTTATGTCGGCTCTGATTACATTATGACCCCTTAGACTCCTATATATAGAAAGGAGGTTTTGTCATTTGTATCACCCAAGAATTGTTCATTTGTTTAATGTAAAGGAGGTTGCCCCCTCGAAGAGGCTAAATTCTAAAGCGTTTATCTCTCTTTTCTATCTTTTTGTCAGCTGGTTTCATAACAAGCTGGGTGTCTAGTTGGGTTTGCACAATTTCTAGAGGGAAGGCTAGTTCCCTCTAGAATTATGCAATTCCCAGAGGATCTGCTCAACTAGCAACTAACACTAAGTCTAGAAAGCAGTCTGTGAAGGGGGAGAACAAACTTGCATTCACACCTAACAAGACTCTATGAAGCAACTGAAGCTGATGTGCTTGATAATGCAAGACATGCTGTTGAGGATGGTTGGTAGGGAGGCTCCAAAACGAAGCTAAGGAAAAATTTTGGAGGGTGGTTATAGCCGCTACAACAAAATCATAAACTAATATTTTTGGGTTGTTATTATAGATCTTCCAATCACTCTTCCCATAATAAAGGTGATAGAAAATCCTACAACTACAAATTTTGTAAAATAACACCTAATGAAATAGGAGAAGCATTGCATTAACTTGAGCAGGAACAAAGAGGAAATACAAGAGAGGGACCAAGGCCTCTGGGTTGGGCCCAAACCCAAGGGTTTCATCCCTCCAAAACTACTTCATATGTCAACCAATAGTGAACTTCCCATTAATAGAAAATAAGATTCACATACATCAAATGGAAGATGAGAATAACAATGTAAAGCACTAGGTTCTCAGTAGCTACTCCTATCTCCAAAAAAAATCTAAATCCTAATGAGCCTTTTGGTTAGTTTATTTATAAAAAAAGTACATGAGGGAAGCTCCCTTGAAAACATTAGTTATTCCCTCCAAGATCTCGCGATTTGTGGATATGGTTCCCTTTTACCTTCAGATGTACTTGGAGTTCCTCGAATACTAGTGAATTCGAGTTGTTGGTGAGGATTCTATGATTTCAGGCCAATTTGGAGAGTTAATGTGGTTGATAAGCCTCCTATATTCTCTCAGGTTGTCTCCATCAAGTCTCTGAATAATAAATATCTCCAAAAATGCTTCCTTTTTCTGCATATTAATCACATTAGGCCATGCAATATGACAAACACCCTTTAGTCTTCTTACTAGGAAGTGAGAAAAGGAGAGTTTTAAGGGTTGGAGGATAGCACAATGATCCTCAAAATATACCTATTGATGGGCCCCATCATTACCCCCCTGCTGAAAGTGTTGCTCACCCTTTGAGCAACTTAGTTAGTGAGGTGAAGCTCATTCATGGCCCTAGTAGCCTCTTTAACATCCCAAGGCACCTCAAATGGTGTGTCTTCCTATGGATAGTGTTAGTGTCCATTAGTTACAGTGATCAAATGTACTCTTTCCATGTGATTGATAGGGTAATTAGGTCAAATTGTTATATTTTCAAATAAAATTTGATACCTCTTGGTTTTCAAATGGTCATTGGTTTCTGTCTAGGTCACTGCTACTCCCTCCACTTGCTCCAGGTCATCATCGCTAATCATGGTCATGTCATCATTTAGGTGTCCTAGGTCATCAAAATAGTTAATGTATCATGGGAAATATTCAACCAATCAGCTCCTTTTATGTCTTCCATTAGTTAACCTAGTAGTCAAAGCACTACATTAGCACCATATAGGCCTCAAGAGGTTGGCTCATCAAGTAGGCCATCAATGACAAAGACTTACAACGGAGGCAAAATAATAGTGTTTGATCTTGAGAGAGTTGACCCACCTAGACCTAGAACTAAGGCTCAAGCTAAACAGAATCCTAAGATGACTATCAGTGAGGAAAGAGTCCAACCCAGCACTATGATACCAAAGATGTCAGGTGGAGGAAATGATGCACCAGAGCATAATGAAGAGCAGGGACCTATTGAGTTTGACATGGCTGACCTAGCCCAACATGAGGAAAACAAATCAGCTGAAGAGATAATCAGAGAGAAAGAGGTAGAAATCAGAGAACTTAAAGATGACTTGGCCAAAGCAAACTTCATGGTGTCATTTTTGCAGCAGGAGAATAGGCATCTCAAGGTAAATTTGTTGTTGCAAAGTAAGCCTAAAGGAGATCATGCTTCATCCAACAAAGCAGACTTGGTGGCAGAGTTGGAGAAAGACAAGGAGTTTTGGCTTGGGTCAATCAATGAACACTTGGAGAAGCTCCCGAGGAAGGAAAACATAGCCACAAAACTCCAGAGACACATGGCTAGATACTACTACATCAGGAATTGGATTTTGAAAATTAGGGTTAACAATATGAAGAGGAAGCTAAAGAAAACCCTAAATAAGATAAAGAAGAGGGATAACTTAGATATGTTGGCTGATGAATCTATATTTGTCTAGTGCATCACTGAGAGATGATAAATATGAAGTTTCAACAAATTTTGAAAAAAATTGGTCAATTTTGAATTTTGGGTCAATTTTGGCAATTTTAGTTGTACAGAAGTGCAACACCCTAGCTTTTCTCTTTTCCTCAGAGCCTCCAAATGACAAGTGGCTTACATGGTTGAATGGATCTTGACCCCTACAACATATATATGTGCTTGGTTTTCCATGTCATCTCCTAATTTTGTCATAAAGGGTCAAAAACATGTTGTTTTACACACTTCTGCCACTATTTTTAGGGAGGCACTGCGCTTCTAGGAGTACCTTTGGGAGATTTCATTTTAAGGTGGCTTGGAGGAAAAGTTTTGCTATTTAAAGGTTCTAAGGTATATAGGACATCCAAGGCTATCACCACTAGGTTTCATTTCAACTTAAATATCAATAAAAGTCATGCAAAATGACTCTACAACAAGGGTGTTGTGTTTCTGATAAGGGTGATGTGCTTCTGTGAAAGAGGCCAATTTTCGAATTTTTCTCAGTCAAAGTCAATTCCACTTGATGAAATTTGTCCCCAAGGAGTTTAAATGATTTAACTAAGTGTCATAGTGATGGTTAAGGTCAATTGCATGTAAATCTCATGGTAATTAATGCTTGTAAAGTCAACTAAGTTAGTTTTAGGCTAAAGGAGGAGTTGGTTTCTAACCTCCCTATGTTTTAGTATTGCTAGAGACATTCATGTAAATAGTTCCTATGATGATGGATTAAACCCCTAAGAGGGGGAAAGTAGTTTTTCATCTATATGTGGCTAGTTTCAAGTGAAATAAAGGGTTGGACATTTGAGAGTGAGAAGCTTGGAGCTAGTGTAGACTTTGCAGGAATAATATAGGCAGTTGCAACTATTATCTTGGGATTCTTGTGGTATTCTTTTGTGACAGTGTTTTTCCTCTGTTTTATCATCAAATTGAATATATATATTTCTCTTACTACCATATCTATGCTTTCTTGTGATGATCTCATAGTTTTTTAACATAATTCATAAGTCTTATGCTCTGTTCTGATGAGGTTTTCATGTTATGTGTTCTTTCTTCTGATAAATGAATTCATAAGTTTATGATCATTTTGATCATTCCCTATTTCAACCCTATACCACAATGACAGCTCAAATATGTCACTAATCGTCCCTACATTTCCCCATTGTATCTCTGCAACTGGTCTTTAGAAACCCTGAACTAGTTCCTAGACCTATGACCCTGGTCCAACAAACCCTAAAATCAAACCCTATTAAGTTGAATATCTAGCCTAAGGTCTATTTTCCCTCCCAGTCATTTTATTGGCTGTGAGATTACCGAGAGAGCCCTTTATGATTTGGTAGGGCTATCTACCAAATCCAAAGTTGGTTTGTGGTTACCTTTGTTCGCCTCCTTTCTCAGCCTTGGGACACTAAGGAGTGCTAACAGATAGAAATAAGCATTTTCATCTATGTCTATCTATTCCTTTTATTCATATGTCTGGTTTCTTCTCTCTTGTAGGCCCAAGAGTAAGGGAGGATTGAGTTTGAGTCTTATCCACTTGATCTTCAACCTTTGCATGATTCTTTTGTATATTGGGGTTCTATCCAAGGCATTCCGTAGTCTTTTTGGAGAGTGATACTCTCTAATTTGTAAATTGTGAGGTGGGGCAAGCCATATTCTTTGGAAAGCCTGAAAATTTATGTCCCTAACATCCTAAAGGTGTCCTTAAAATGTAGTATGGATTTTTATTGGGTTGTCATGTACCTAGGTGACAATTCAGGATTAGGGGAGATGAGATTGTTATTGTTGATGATAGCCTTGGTCTCACTAATTCTGCTATGATGTATAAGGGCTCCTTCTATTCCTTTTCCATCACCCTTTTTACTTCTTCAGCCCTTGTTTCCTCATGGGTCGACCAAGAGGATAATGCCATCGGTTTCATGTCTCCCAATCTTGAGTTGGGGTCTCATAAATTCATGTCTATGAGGATCAGATTGTGCATGTAAAATTCAGCTAGTTTGGTTTTGTCCTTACACTTGCATTTTTTCCAAATTCAATGACCTATATGTAGTCTTGGAAAAGTAAGGAGCCATACTCTGCTAGTGTCTTTACCTATAATTGTAGCCACTACTCCTTGAGGAAAATGGCATAGGATTTGGATGGTTGCCTGCATTGTGTGACTTCCATAGATAAACTTTCCATAAGGGCAAGTTGTGCCTTTTTTTCTTGCAACTTCTCTCTTAGTCTTGTATTTTCTACCTATAGCTTCTCCCTCATCACTGACTCACTTAGTCTCAATTCATTCAATTACTTGCCCATTTCATTGAATTTCTCCTTCATGAGGCCCACATATTCTACTTTTTTGGATTTTTCAATTTGCATCCATCTATGTGTTCTACCTCTTTCCTTTTCCAACTCAAAGAAGAGTGGGTTAGAAATTTTCTCAGGTATAATCCTACCTCCCTCAATAAATTTGTAGTAGGATTCTAGATTGGGTTGTGGATTAGGCTCCTATATTTCTTGGGGACCTCTTTCCTCTTATTTTGGATTGGCTACCTCTTCCTATAGCACCTCCTGTTGCTCCTGTAGCAAGCCCTATTTCTTCTATAACAACCGCTATTTCTCCTGTAGCATCCCCTGTTTCTCCTGTAGCTCTTTTATTTCTTCTTGTAACAGGGAAACTTGTGTCTTGAGCCTTTTAAATGTGATTTCTCTAGTGGTGGGCCTCCCCATGGGTAGCACATGTTTCTTAGTCTTGGACTTAGGAGAGGTAACTTCATCAATCTTTCCCTCACTAGGTCCCACTTCTTCCTTTTTTCTTGTTGATTCATAAATGATGATAAGGATTATTGAAGAAGGTTGAGGCTTCCCTTGCCTTATCCTGGTGCTCTTCCTTGTTTTAAAATATAAGGGGCCTTGCCTTGGCTACTTTCTTTTGGGCTTGACAGGTGTGCCAAGTGTGGCCAATGTGGCAACTACTTCTTTCTCTGTGTTTCCTAGTGAGAGGCTTATTTATTGTCCTTGTATTTATGTCTCTTGAGGTTTGGTGGTCTCCTCAGGGTTCTCTCCCTCTATTCTTTGTTTCTCTTCCTCTCTTTCCTCAGTTTTTGTTGCCTCCTTCTCTTCCTTGGTTTCTACTTCCTCCATCTCTTCCTCCTTCCCTTCCCTAGCCCCAATACTAGAGGTTGGTGTTCCTTCTTGCTATATGGAGTTATGACTCGTTTTTAAAGTAAAATTTCCATGTACATCTCTACAATGAGAGTCCACATCACATGGTTCCTTAGGTGGATGAAGGCATCCATAACTATCAGCTTAAAGAGTCCATGGTGGGAAATGTGCTAGTTTTTCCCTTCCTTCACTTTTTGGTTCATTTCAATGATAGAATGAAAGAGGAAATGTGGAACGTTGAGTCTCTATGGAGTGGGTAATTCTTCTTTGAACCTTAGCTCATGGAGTAGCCTAAAATGATAGGCATATACAATGATCAACCTCCCTTCACAAGATATGTATTTGAGGATGTGATAGGCCACTTCATCCTAGGGGTAAGGTAGACTCTCTCTTCTCACTCCATTTTTATCTTCTAAAATATTCTTATCTTCTAAAATATTTTTATCTATGAATGAAGAAGTTCTTCCTGGCTGTAACACTTACTGCTTTATCCTCCTTACTCCATCGATCTCACATGGGTAGGGTAGCCACTCTTCTTATGAGTTCAACATTCAAAGAGATGGAAAGTCCCCTAACAATAGTAGTGGCACTATTTTCTCCTGGCACTATTTTCTCCCTAAGAATTTAGTGCCATAGAGAACTCTTGAGTTATCTCATCATCATACCCCTTTAATTTCTCAAAGAACTCCATCCACTGATGTCTCGGGAAAATATCTAGAACAAGGGGAAGTTGATGGATTTTTTTGTGTCTATGGGTTCTCTTCTGTTGAAACCTCTCCCCATTGCTCCTAATGCTCCTTCTAACAGTCATTTCGAGTGAATTTTAATTTTGGCCTCAGAGTAGTCTCAGGTGTAGATATAGTTTCAAATTTGTCCTTTCTACTAGCGAAAGAGTAGGGTGATATTTATTTATCAAAAAAATCAAACTTTTTTTGCCCCTATCTTACCTTCCCATCAAATAAATTTCATAGGAAACTACTACGCAATTGTTTGCTACATGATACCTAATTCAAACATAATTCTTCATGTATTTGTATGGGAATTTAGAGAGGGAGGAGGCCACTTACTCATTTCCAAATGATTTTCTTGCGTGCATGAGTGTTTGAGGACAATCTCTGGTGGTTTTGGCTCCTTTTTCCCTTTTAATTTTCCCATGTAGCTTCCTTTCTGTGCTCCTGTAGTAGTTCAAACCCTCTTGTAGTAGTCCAAACTCTCCTGTAGTACTTGAAAACATGGTCTGTGGTAGCTCAGTGGCACCCTAGGTAGTCTTTGGTAGCATTTATCTCGTCCTTCTCCAACTATTTTCTAGATATGAGTGATTATGCAAGTGGAGTTGAGCCTTGTACAATCTATTCCTTTTGTGGTAAAGGCTCACATCATTGGGGTGACTTGACATCTACACGAGTTTCCTTTCTGAACTGTTGTCCCTACTTCTCATAATCATCACCCCACTCCTCATAATCATCACCCCACTTAACTTGAATTTTCCATGTTGCATGGTGGCTAAGTAAATTGAAGTTAACTGATTGAAGGTGGTCAAGTTTATTGGCTACCTCTAGCCCATAAAAAAATCCATTCTCTATCATTAAACACATCTTTTCATCATATGCATAGGGAAGAGGTGAGGGGTGTCGTACCTGACCCTACCTGATATCGAATTGTTGGAGATTCTTTCATGCTACTATTGAGCTTCATAACATGATGAATTTGAAGACGTTAATTTCCTTTGTTTGATTTTGCGTTGGTCTTCATAATTTTATTTTTTTACTGATCAAACCCCCTTTTTCATGTGCATGCCTCTTTCCAGTGCTCATTCTGCAGTTTGTTTGATGAATGGATAACCTGTCTTCTACTTCCTAGGGGTGGGGTGTTCCTTCTCAGATTAGTAATGTCTTCATGATGCTTCAGGGTTTTTAGATATTCTACACTAAGGTTGTAAAAAAAATGGTTCAAATTTTTGTTGTCACTATGCAGGATGCTACAAGAGGGACCCCCTTCATGTAGTAGTAATTTCATCCTTCCTCAAGACCTCATATTGCATTTGATAACTTCAAAAAAACATAGGAGTTATGGGGACATGATTAACATCATCAGAGGGTGGTGTATGTGGTGAAAAAGTTGAAGACAAAGTTTTTTTTCCTTTTTTTTTCTTTATGTATGGTAGAGTGGAATCTTGAGGATGCATTTAGCCATATCGAGTGGATGAGTGATGGAGGTATTTTGGTGGACCTATCTCAACATTTCCTAAGGAAAACATGACCTTTTGGCCCCTTTCTCCAATTGGATATGCCTCCTGTAGCAATTCAACTTGCTCCTGTAGCAGTTTAGGCTGCTCATGTAGTAGTTCAAGACAATATTGTGGCACTTCAAAAAGGAGGCAAAACATGGTCCAATTGTTGGCTAAATGATGAAGAGAGATAGGGAGGTGAATGAAGACAGTGAAAATGCAATGGATAGCTAGAAAGAATGGATAAATGAATTTTTAGAACTTGCTTTGTAGTCATTGTTCTTCTGACTGTCTGAAGTCCTGCAAAAGAGAGATGTTAGCAAAATTGGCGTAAGGAATCCTTCCTTGTGTCTTTTTTTTTTTAGACATGCAAACAGCTTATATAGAGGTTTTCAACATGCATGCTTTCCCTAGGCACCTTAGAGGAGGTTTTCACTCGGGGATCTTTTCATTTGATTTTTATTTTTGTTTTTTTCACTCTTTATTTTTTTGCTATTGCGCTGCCTCACAGAGATTTACAACCCTAGAGTTGGCCTTAGATGCCTCATATAGGTTTTCATCTAGGCCCTTTATTTTCTGTGTTTTTTTTAGAATCTTTGTGGATTGAGGTTTGTGAGCCTCCAAATCACATTCAATTCTCTACTGATTGAACTAATAAACTCTTCCTTGAACAAAGGTATTTTATACAAATTCAACCTATAACCATTGACAAGTAAGGGAATCCCTTCCTTATCAATTGTTATGATATGGACAGACTCATTCTCATGACATCTCTCTACTATATAGGGACCCAACCATGTTATCATTAACTTCCCATTTAAATCCTTGAATCTGGAATCATACAACAAGGCCCAATCTCCTTCTTGAAAAGTCTTCTACCTAATGTGTTTGTCATCCAAAATATTTCTTTGTAGCTGGATTACCTTAATGTGGAGGAGAACTTGCAGGCTAAATTCATATAAACCATTGAGTTGGAGCAATATCTCTTATTTTGTAGTAGCGAGGTCTAATTCTAATTGAGTTTCCATCCTTAAGGTGTTGTATTAAAATTGAATCGACAAAGGGGCCTTCTTTCCATAAACTAGTTCAAATGGAGTAAATCCAGTGGCGGTATTCCAAGTTGTGTTGTAGGCTCAAGTGGATTCTACAAGTCTATCTTCCCAATCTTTTCTATTGTTGCTAACAAACTTGGTTAGAGTTTTCTCCAATGCTCTGTTTGTGACCTCTACTTGGCCATTTGCCTAAGGGTGATAGGAAGTGGATGTCCTATGCTTGATGTGGTGCTACCTCATGAGATATTCAATCAGATTTGATGTCAATTGCACTCCTTTGATCAATGGCTAATTCTCTTGGAAAACCAAACTTGTAGAAGATGTTTTCCCTCATAAAATAAACCACATTTTGCTAAATTACTACCTTAATTTCCTTTGTTTCAGCCCATTTAGTCAGGTAAGTAGTGCACATAATGATATACTTCTTCTGTCCTAATGGGGGATCAATAGATCCAATGAAATCCATGCCCCACTTATCAAATGACTCTAGAGTCACTTGTGTTTGTAATGGAATTTGATCCTTAGGTGTGGGATTACCCATCCTGTGGCACTGATCACACCTGGTGGTATACCTCATTGTATCTTGATGTAAATTGGGCCAGTAGTAACATGCTTGTATAACTTTGAAGGTTTTCCTCTTAGAAACAAAGTGGCCCCCACAAGGTCCATCATGGAATGATGAGAGGATGTAAAAGACCTCGTCTTCCCTCACACATATCCTCAGGATATGATCTAGCCCCAATCTGAAAAGATTTCCCCCAATCCAAGTGAATGGGGCACTTTTCCTGACAATCTTGCTTTTCTCCTTGGAGGATAGATTAGGAGGGAACCTTCCAACAACCAAGTAGTTGGCTATATCAACAAAACAAGGAGAAAGCACCAAGCTGGAATAAATGTGTTCATCTGGGAGTCAATCATCCACCATCTCTTCCTTTTCTGCAAGTAGGGTTAGTCTTGACAAGAAATTTGCAACCACATTCTCTTTCCCTGGTTTGTCAATAATAGTTAAATCAAATTATTGAAATAATAATAACCATCTAATTATCCTAGCATTGACATATAGTTTATTTATTAAATACTTAATGGTTGCATGATCACTGTGTAAAAAAGTTTGATAACCAGTGATATAATGCCTAAACTTGTTCAAAGAGTGTACCAAAACTAAAAGTTAATTTTCAGAGACAAAATAGTTTAACTCGATTTTAGAAAGGTTCTTACTGATGAAATAGATAAAAAATGGCAATTTTTCTTCCACTTGTCCTAAGGAAACCCCTACAAATTTAATTGAGGTATCTATATGTATATTGAAAGGTAATGACCAGTTGGGACCTCCAAGAATGGGTGTAGTGGCCAGCTTGTCTTTTAGTACTTCAAAAGCTTCTTGACAATTTTTTGTCCAAATTTTTTTTGAATCTTTAGCTTGTAGTCCAAACAATGTTGAAGCTAGCTTACTAAAGTCTTTAATGAACCTTCTATAATACCCAACTAATCGAAGGAAACTCATGACATCTCTTTGTTTTTGAGGGATAGGGACCCTTTTGATGATGGAAATTTTGTTTGGGTCAACCTGTATTCCTTCATTGAATATAGAATGGCCAAGGACAGTCCCTGCATTCATAAACAAAATCATTTCAATGCATTTATTTAAGACTTTCCACAAATTAGAAAGAGCTTCCTAGAATTCACATACATAAGGAGTGAATTCATCCATGTATATCTCGAGAGTGTCATGAACAAGTTCAACAGAGATACTTAGAACTTCCCTATGGAAAGTAGCAGGGGCATTGCACATACTGAATGGAAGGATTCTAGAGGTAAAGGTACCCCAAGGACAAGTGAAGGTGGTATTATCTTGGTCTTCAAGGCTGATATGTATTTGGTTGTATCCACTAAATCCATCCAGGAAGGAGAATAATTTCTTTCCTACAAGGCCATCTAGGACTTGGTCAATGAAGGGTAAAGGAAAATGGTCCTTATTTGTAACCTTGTTAAGCTCTCGGTAGTCAACACCGATCCTCCACTTCCCATTTTTCTTGAGGACTAAAATAAGAGGGAATACACACTCACTACTTGAAATGGGATATATGAACCCTGCATCCAGTAGCTTTTGTAATTCCTCTTTCACAATGTCCTTAAGTGTTGGGTTCATCCTTCTTTAGGGTTGCCACATAGGTTTGCTTCCCTCTTTAATGTAAATATGATGATACAGAATGAGGGATGCACATCACTCATTTCCTTATAATCCCAATAAAAATAATCCAAGTGTTTCCTCAACACAATGCATAACTATTATTCCTTCTTGGCAGAGAGAGGGGTTGATATTTAGAGCTCTAGATATGCCAATATCCACAACTTTGGCATGTTCTAGGCTAGAATCAACAAAGCACAAATTATTCCAAGGACTACTCTCAGATCATTTCATCAGTTAATTAACTAGTATGGAAGTGGGAGAATGATTATGTAAGATATGTTCAATAAGGTCATCTTCATCAAGTTTCCCTCCCCCTATAACAATGTCCAGTGTGCAGACTAAGCAGGGGGTTGTCTGATAAAATTCTTCGTCTTCCTCATCCTCTAACCATAAGGGTATATCATGCTCAATAGAGGGTTGAGAAGGAGGATACAACACAAGTTGTTTTGATAAATGTCCAATCTTAATAGTCATGTTCCTAGCCCTACAACTAATGTAGGCATCAACGATGGCCAACAAAGTTATTCCTAGGATGAGAGGATATCCATTAAACTTGATTATGGGTTGGAGGACTAGAAAATCAATGAGGTACTCTTAGGAGTCAATGGAGACCATGAAATCCTATATAACTCCCTCAAGAACTACTGTGGATCTGTCTGCAAGATTCAACACTGTAATGGTCTTCCTCAAAGCCCCTTAGAGATTGAGCTTCAACATGGTTTCCCTGGCATCACATTGATTGCAGCCCCAAGATCAATCAAGGTATTAGAGACCATAATGCTATCTATGTGCACATCAATTATTGGGATACCAGGGTCCAAGTACTTTGAGGATATCACCCTCTCAAGCATTAGATCAGATAGTTGTCCAAAAAAATTGATGGTGGGGGTATCTCTTCTTCTTCTCCTAGGCATTTTGAAACATTTCTCCTTAATAAGCTTGTTGTAAATGGGAATGTCTTTGATGGCTTGGAGAAGGGGTATCTTAACACACAAGTTATTCAATTCTCTCAGAAGTTCAACCTCTTCTGGGGTGTGCTGGTTAAGGTGGACCAACCTTTTAGGATAAGGAGGTGCATTAGCTTGAGGGGAACTCCCTTCCTTCTCTTGTTCAAGCTCTTCAGGTGGAGAAGGTGGTTGATTATCTGGGAGAACCATCCCAGACCGAAGGCTGATCTCTTGGATTTCCATAAGATAGGATGTCTCCCCACTATAAACTTGTTGTGTTTGCTTATTGTTTGGTTTCATACTAGGTTGAGAAGGCATTTAAGGTTGCTTAGGTGGGGAATGGGAGGAAGTTGTGGTTGAGGTTGAGGTGGTGGAAGTAAAGTTGGAGGTTGGGTTGTTTGAGGCCTCCACCCTAGTGAGGGGTTGGCCCATTGGGAATATTAGGGTGGATATGGATAAAAAGGAGGGTTGATAGGATGAGGAGGATATTGAGGAGCATAAGTCCAAGGATGAGGTGTGGACCATGATGAATGAGTGGAAGGGTACCAAGGATGGAAATGTGCATTCTGATTTGGATTGTAGTTAGGATAATGTTCACCTTGCATGCCTTGTTGATATGGTCGAGGACCTGGAGGCCTCCTTTGGTCAATGAAGCATAACTACTCTAAACCACCTTCTACCCATCCTTGGTATACAACCTTTAGGCCTGGCAGATAGGGACATTTGTTTGTTGCATGATTACCTTCATAGACTAAGTAGACATCTATGACATTCAGTGGTCACTCATTCCTAGGATGTATCTGAGTACATTCAGGGAAAATATAGCTAGTGCCCTTTCTGCTTCCTCTTGCTTCCTTTTTATTTGCATAGTATCCATTTGGAGGGAAAATGTATGCAACATTTAACTCTTAAAATATTCCAACATACTTATTATCACATGCTTGATGGTTGTTGTAGAGGGAGAGGAATTGACCAAGCTTTGAATAGACCTACCCTTTTTCCTAACAACCCTAGAGTGATTCTTGAATACAATTTTGATGTCATCATAAGGAAATATATATATATATATATATATATATATATATATATATATATATATCGGTCCTCCAGACAACATGTTAAGGGTTTCCGTTACATCTTCCATGATCCCTCAGAGGACTAGCTTGAGTGACTCGGGATCAAGGGTACAATTGGCCCTCCTATAATTGAGTTGAAATATTTCCTCATAGTCCTCTAAGGATTCATTAGGTCCAAGGGTCATCCTAAAGATTTCCTCCTTTGTTTCTTTGGACCTACAGTAATCCTTGTATTTGTCATTGAAGGCTTGTTGCATTTGGGTCTAGGTAGTGATGTTATCTCTAGGTAAACTCATAAACCAATGCAAGATTACATATTTGAGGGTAGAAGGAAACAAATTTAGCTTCTTCTCATCAGAGGCATAGTCATAGGTCCTACAAAAAACAACAAATTCAAACATGAAGGTGTCAAAATCCTCAAATGTTATGCCATGGAAATGTGGAAGGGAAGTAGGGCTTATTGATGAGCCTAGGTATTGCAACAAGAATGCTGCAACTCCTAGAGCTACCAGCCTTACTTATCAACCTAGGGTTATGAAGGTGGAAAAAGGTGAATGAAGGGTGTGGGAGCCCCTTAGCCAAGTCTAATACCCCTCGAAGGTCTATCTTGCACCAAAGTTTGTTCCCACAATGTCCTCCATTTGCCTTAGCAGAGTGGTATCAGTGGCAAAGTTTGGAGGAAATGTGGGGTGTCTAGGAGGGAGATGGAGTGGCCTAGGTGGATGTAGAAAGGTGTGTCCACATGCATCAAATGATCAATATTACAACAAAGTAAATTAACATGGAAAGTATGAGTTGAATTTTATTGAAATATACTCTAACCTACAACACAAATTCTAATTCCGAAACCAATGCACTAACTCCTAAAGTGCAAAAACTAAACATGCAGAAGGATTGCAATCCCATACTTAACAATTTACAAGAAATCATAAACAAATATTTTTGGGTTTTTATTTTAGATCTTCAAATCACTCTTCCCATAAGAGAGGTGATAGGAAAACCTGCAACTACAAATTTTGTAATATAACACCTATTGAAAAAAGGAAAATATTGCAATAACTTGAGAAGGGAAAAACAAAAAATACAAGAGAGGGACTAAAGCCTATAGTTTAGGCCCAAACCGAAGGGTTTCAACCCTCCAAAACTACTTCAGATGCAAGTCAATAGTGAAATTCCCATTAACAGAAAATAAGAGTCACATACATCATATGGAAGATGAGAATAACAATGTAAAGCACTAGGCTCTTAGTAGCTACTCCTAGCTACAACAAAAATTCAAATCCTAATGAGCCTTTTGGCTGGTTTATTTATACAAAAAGTAGTTGAGGGAATCCCCCTTGAAAAGAGGAATGATTCCCTCCAAAATATCGAGATTTTTGGATCTGGTTCCCTTTGATCTTCATGTGTACTTGGAGTTCCTCGATTTCTAGTGAATTCAAGTTGTTGGTGAGGATTCTATGATCTCAAGTCGAGTTGGAGAGTTAATGAGGTGGAAAAGCCTCCTATATTCTCTGCTTGTCTCCATCAAGCCTGTGGATAGTCAATATCTCAAGAAATGCTTCCTTTGCCTACATATTAATTACATTAGGCCATACAATATGAAAAACACCCTTTAATATTATTAATAAGAATATTATGGCTACAAATGCGAATTATTGTGAGAATTTAAGGGCTAGAGGATAACACAATAAACCTCAAAATATACCTATTGTTGGGCCCCATCATTTTGTTTTGGTTTATGTCTGAATTTTTTCCTCCAATGTTTTTGTCTTGTTTACCATCTTATTACCCTCTTATGGACTCATATTCCTATGAAATTCTATGTTTAGATCTCAGAGCTTGGTATATACCCAGTTGTTGACCCATTGGATTCTACATCCCACATGATTTCGCCTCACATCTTAGGAGAAGAAAACTATAATACTATTAGAGGTGTGCAAAAGCTCCTTTAGAACCACAAGAACCTTTAGGATATTATTGCAATTTTAGGTATGGATGAACTAAGTGAAGATGATAAATCGACTGTGTCTTGGGAAAAAAGATTCAATTATTCTTGAGGCAACCCTTCCATGTGGCTGAATTTTTCATGGGTTCTCTAGGAAAATATGTTGACTTGAAAGAGCTCATTGCTAGTTTCCAAGTATGTTGAAATGTATAAATGCAATGTTTGTAGTATATTTTTATTTTGTGCAAGATTCTTTTTCCAGTTCTGTATTTATTAAGAGCTATCCAAACTATCTATAATGTTGAAGAATTGTGATTGACCAGTACAATTATTTTTGCAGTCCACCATCTTTAGAATTGCCTCAAGTTAAATCGGTAAAAAATGAGTTTCTCCCACATGCTCTTCAAAATAGTGCCACCCTTCATACAATTCTTAAAATTGGTATCTTAAAGAAATATACATAACTTTATTGGCATGTATTGTATAAAGTCATCTCTAAAACTATGCTTACCACTATGCATTCATTTGTTTCATTTTCTACAATAGTGTAGTGCAACACACAATCCTTGAAATTGGTACCTTTACGAAAGAAACATAACTTTCATGTACTACATAAAGTAATATCTTAAACTGATCCATTCAGAAGTGAAATGCAATACCTTTTCCATTTAGTATCTTCACCAAATCCATGTATGGGGAAAGATTAGAGCATTTGATATTCACAATTACATGATGCTATGCTAAACTTGTGTCTTTCTCTGTTACGTTTGAATTTATTTTTGTATAATGTACAACGTTTGATATATTTTTATCTTGTTATTGGGTTCTCGAGCTTCTTATGGAGATAAGAGTTTCGGTAAATTTATGAATTAAATTATGTTTTAAACTTTCTAGATATCATTGTCATTGGTGCCTGTGAAGATGTTTTCGTTATCGAATTTAGATGTATCGGGAAACATTGAAGCATTTGAGATTCAAAATTCCACGATGCTATGATAAACCTTCAAGTTTTTGGAATTTTTTTTCTAGAGTAGTTAATTCATCTGGAAATAGGTGCCAATAGAATCAAGCTTAAAAATTTCTATGTTGAGCACTGGAATTTTTTTTGTCTTGTCCTTGGCTAGATGGTTAAAAAAATGGGGAGGAGGACAAACTTCCCAAAATAAAAATTCATTGTGGGGAGGTTTTGTGGCGCCAGTTTACCTATTTTTGTTTCATTTCTTCTGTTTATTTTTTCATTTTTTTGTTTTTTTTTCCTCTGGGCTACATCCCAGAGGGGAAATTCTTCCCTATCTACATAACACATTCACCCTTATTGGGAAATGCACCCAATAGATAATAACATGATTGGGCAACCAAAAAGGTGTTTAGATGAATACACTGTCATGGTGTAAAACAAATTTGTTGCTAATAAAAAATGGTAAGAAATTGCTCGTGACTACTAAGGAATGTATTATGTAGCTATGAATGGGAGGGTGTGAGACTGATAGGATGTAAGGCCCCACCTTACGAACCTAAAATAATATAGAGTAGTAGAGGTCACATAATCACTAATACTCATTTTTTTTGTAACATTACTAACTTAGTTATCATGTAATCGTGTTCCTTCATCTATTTCAATATAATAATATGACATAAGAAGTCAGGGATAAATTTCCCTTAAAACCAATTCCAAAACACATTTTCTCTCAAGTTTAAAAGATGATAGCATGTGCTCTTTTCATACTTCTACATGAGCTCTAAGTAAAACTCAAAATAAATTCCACCATAATGCCATGTGTAAACATTAATCTAGAACAACCTGTTTGATTTCCTATATTATGCTAAACAAGCTCCACTTATTGAATCTTGATATCATAACCACAAAACTATAATGCTTCTGCTACAAAAATCACATATAAGTGTATGAGTATTAACCTACCTGCAGCTAAGTAATTGAGGGAAGAATATGCTCTCTTCATCAGTAAATCTAATAAATATGATACATTTATGAAATGGAATCACAAAATATATTGACCCAACAACATTTCCAAATTCATCAATTAAAATACCCAATCCCAATTATCAAGCCAATGCTTCCATCATGAGAATTGTATAATAATTGTTGCAACAAGAGAAACTACTGTTACTGATTAATAAGCATATTATTCTTCAAAAAGTGCCAAGTAAAACAACGAACCTACATAAATTTGGCACAAGTAGTTATTTTCTACAGTCATTGAAGCACAAGAATGCACCCATGAATACATGCAACTCAGATGAAACTTATTATGCTCATTTGCACAAAATCCTACAAAATTAGTCACTATAAAAGTGTTTCCAACAACACGCCCACCCCCCCTTTTTTCATTATGAAATATTTAGATAATAAAAGTAACAATTGTCCTATTATGTATTCACACTTCAATAAATTATTAAATTTATATTCACATTCATACCAAAACCTTGCAGACATAGGAAGCTACACTCATTAAACAGTCTATTTATAAATTTCTAGTACATAAATGATACAGTAAGTAAGACTTTTGCACTAAAAATTTATATGCACAAGAGCTACAACCATTCAGGCCTTTTGAAAAAAACTTTGCAAACATGCAATCAACAACCATTGAGGCCTTTTGACAAACACTTTGCAAGCATGAAATCAAAAACCATTGAGGTATTCTGTCAAAGACTTGGCAACAATGAATTTAAGATTCTTCTTCAACCTATTGATCTCATAAAAGTCATAAATTGAACTTCCAATGTTGGCATCTTCAAATAAGGACTAAATAATCTTAGTCTTTCATAAAAAAGCATGATAACAGGTGCACATAATTCACAACAACAATTTGCAAAATCACCCAGATGTATGGTTTGGGCTCTAAAGAGTGTTGTTTTGGAATCAAATCGGGGGTTACAGGTCCACATGGCACATATGCCCCCTGATGTTGTCCTGAATCATTAAGAAACCACACATAGATGCATTTTTTTAAAAAGTAGCAACTATGATGACTCCAGGAATTTCATTTACAAATTCTGTCAAACATATGGCATGCAAGCTTGAATGTACATCTATGCAAAACAAATAAAAATATATGATGAAATTATAATTACTTATGTACTATCTAAATGATTTTCAAAATCATTTCATCCACTGTAACTGAATTGAGGGCTTTGAGATTCATCAAGCATTATTTTCATTCAATCATTCCTACAAACACACGGCAAACATCCTCAAATATTGTAATACATAAGTATTCAAAGTTACCTTAATGATTCTCTTTGAAGCTATTGGTTGCCATCTTTTTTTTGCATTTTAATTTTAAGGGTTGATCTAGTCAATCCTCTAGGTATATTTCGGGTATGCATCCATTTCCTACTCTGGTAGGATGCAAGTTAACACTTATCCATGCATAATGATTAAAAATAATAATAACATTTCCCATTCAGATATTTTTTCAAACACTTTGCAAAATATCCCGAAACCCTTTCTAAGACATGCCTCTAATTACTTGAAACAAAAACATAACTGATGAAACTCTCACCCAAGTCCTTTGGAATTTCTTTATTGCAATTGATTTCAACAATGTTTGGATTTCCTTTCTCAAATGCTACAATACCAAGGTTAGTACAACAAAATACACCAATAATAAGTCCGTAACATCTTGAGATATGAACATCCATACATATAGACATCTCTTAGTCTTCATTTTCAACTAGCTAATAAGATTCCATATAGCATAACCTTAAACCAAAATTAGATGTTTACAAAAATGTAAATTTCTACTTTTTATTTTATCCTAAAGCTATACTACAATTTTAGGACAATGAAATTTACACCTGAAGAGATACTCAACTCCAATTGCTGAGAATACGATCCATATTTAATCCCTTAACCAACTCATTTCAACCATCCAGTTTTCCACCCCACCATATCCAGGGAGAACTTCTCCCCCTAGAACCCCCGAGTTGTACGGGCTGACAAACAATACCAAAATATAGCAGTAGAGAGATATCCAAGGCAAGCTTAGGAAGGTAAGTTTAACTTCCTCCCAATACCACTCATGGTCAGCTCCACCAGTTACAACTACTTAAAAATTTAGTTTAGTAATTTCAAATTCATTTTGAAAGAAATTGGCTACTCTCCAAGTCTCTCACTCTCATATATATATATATATATATATATATATATATATATATATTAAATCTCTTCAACTCTAGGTATCACAATGCCCCTCCCCCAAGTGAGAATACATGAGACACATATATAGGAGGAGAAAAAAATTCTTGTCATAAAGGAGGACCAATATGCATGCCTTGTATTCCATATAGAGGGGTGTAACTCACGCCATTAAGGAGAGGTATGCATGCCTTAGTTGAGAAGAGTGTAACATATGCATAAAAGAGAGCGTAAGAGGAATCTTTTATGACATGTCTTTAATGAGTGTAAGAGGAATATGCCATTCTTTGATGAGTTCATAAAAATGAGTGTAATGCATTATTAAAAGAAAGAGAATTACATAGAGCCATGAGAATCATCAAGGAGAGAGGTGTGAAGTGATTGAGGAGATGAAGGTGACTCGTAATTCCCTTTTAATAATAATATCATAGTCTCATAAAAAATAATAGTAATATTATTAATATTAATAATATTATGGATTAAGTCAATATATAACCATTAAGATTGATTAATGATAAGTTAAGTGATTTTCCTTCAATTGTACTTGATTTCTCATTGACAGAAGGTGATTTACTATTTTTGGAAAGTCATACTTGAGATGCTAGATATGACTTTCTATTTAGAAAGTGACTCCAAAATGGTTAGAAATGAGATTTTATTAAGGAAATTCATCCCTAAGCTTCCCATGAGTGGTCTTTTTCTTCCAAAGAATAGAGATTCCACATCCCTATAGCATGCATCTTCGTGTCTTAGCAGATTGAGTACTTCGCGCCCAGATCTACTCCAAGGATGCCAAGATTCCACAGTTTGATCTTTTAAATATTTAGGACCTCGTGTCCCAGTCCTTTTTTTATAGAACCAAGACTCCACATCTTTATCTTTCATGAATTTAGGACTCCACACCCTAATCATTTTATTTTATATCCAAGACTCCATGTCTTTATCTTTCATGGATTTAGCACTCCACACCCTAATTTTAATGGCTTCTCATCTACTTTGTTTTGAAACTTTGCACTTCACCTTAAGGTACTGATTATGAGCTCATAACAATGTGATGGTTCATTGGTAAGGTCCAATTCCAACAACAAGAATTGTGCATGACTTCTGCAATCATTTTGGTTTTGAAGAAATGACTTCCACAATGATTTTTAATTTGAATATCCTTGTTTGAAAATAACCACATCCCTTGTCACATCTTGCGTAATATAGGATTAAGGATATATAATCATAAACATCATGTATCATGACTTCCAATTCATTTATAATTTGAGCATCCTTGTTTGCAAATAACCACATCCCCTGTCACATCCTGCCCAATACAAGATTAAGCATATATAATCATAGAAGCCTTGTATCATCCATAAATCATAATTCACATAACCATGATCATCAATGGATATACGTGTCTCAATCCTAGATCACCATCCATGTCATAAACCTAAGTCCAAACTAGGATACCAAAAGAGAAAACATCAATAATATGCTCTTAACCAAAATCAATTCATATACACACAACCATAGATATTATAGTAAGCACACAACAATTGAGTGACCCAAACGAGGCCTATAGCATATACGCATGCACATAATTCTTTCATGCATAATATTATATCATTAAATCAAAATCACCCTCTCTATGTGTCACAAAGCTAACCTTGCCATAGTGGGACACTACATACTCCCCCACTTGGATTAAACTTGGCCCAAAGTTTTCTTATATTTGTTGGATAACTATATATAGATATATTTTATATATATCTTTCTAAAATCCAATCAGGTTGTCCATGAAGACCAAAAATATTATTATTAATCAAGTACCATGTATACTTATACCATAATAAATAGATTTTAACATACACTACAATACATACTATATCAAACAATCATTTAATCAAGCTTATTATATCTAGATACTATGATATGACAATGATCTCATATTACAAATGATTGTCTTTTCCTTATCTAATGCATTAAGAATTCAATAATATTTCCGGTGTCATTCTCTTAGGTTTCTATAGAAAAATTGAGCTTGCCAACTCACAAACAACTCCCACATTGGTTATATAAACGACAATGATGGTTCATCCCATCTCACAATCAAATTTGCATACATGAAGCATAAAACCATCCACAGACAGTTTCTATTGAAACTATGCAAAAAAACATGTCATATATATAAACCACTCTTACATCCCAATTGATTTATGTCTTTTAAATCCAAGTTTTCCCTTTTCCATTCAATAAGAAACCCTTGCAATCAAAATCTTCCTAAAATTTTTACTGAATGTTTATACTTTAGGAAAAATCACAATTTGAGGTTCAAGACACATATTTTTTTTTAACTAACAAGATAAGGTGCCATACAATCCTCATTGACCTAGTTTTGTATTATAGACCATTCCTTTAATTTCCATAATCTTCATTACTATTCACTTCTCTTACTTGAGAATAAATTGTGAATGACTCGGTTAGAAGATATTCATTCCAAAAGCAATTAAAGATATCGTTTGGAAAGTGGCTTGTAATCAAGAACAACTTTCATAATTATACAAATCTGATATCTATATTATTGAATCTATCTTGATAACTTTAAGTCAACCTGTTTTCCTACTATAAAATCACTCATGATTTTGATTCAATAATTAATCAATTCATTTGGTTTAAGGTCTTATTCCTTACTATTAATACATACACAAAAATAAAACAAGCTATGAAAACCATTCATTTCTCAAACTATGAAGAATCTTGTTGATTTTAAATAAGATTTAGACTATCATAAAGGCATTTCTAGCCTAAAGATATGCAATTTTTTTTTAACTACCTCTCAAAAGATTACATCTTTTTACAAGACTACTAACTACTCATACAACTATACATACAAGCAGAAAATTCCTAAATCCATCAATCTCTTCCATTCAACATATAATACAATCATCTTAGGCTTCTAAATCATGCAAGAATTCCAATGCATCAAAATGTGATCTCACTCTTCTTCAATTTCCCACTAAAAAAATGTCACAAGCACATATTCTTGTAAAACAAGAACTCAAGTAAGCTCTTCATTAATCCCATGCCTTTTTACTTTAAGTTCAAATAAAACAAAGTTCTCACCACAAAACCTGTTTATCTTCTAAACATGTTATTCCCTTAACAATTTACGAGTTAATAAAATTTCAAGAAATTAGTTCATCAAGTTCATAAAAAATATGAATTTTGACTCGATCGCCTAACTAACAATAGTTTAGAGCATTTCATGAGTTCAATCTTCATAATTTCTCTAATTAATTTAGTTTCAATAGAATTCAACCAATATGCAATTGATAAAATTATTAAGGAGACTATTATGGCTTTCCTATACCTAATTTATCTTAAGCCAATAGAAAAGATATTTCATCAACTTATCAAAATAATATTTTTCTACATTTAAAGAACTTGAAAATCAATTTAATTCTACTTAAATCCAACACATACAAAATAATTACAATACTAGAGGATAGATACCTAGTTCACACTTGACTCCATATATAAAAATTAGTTATTTGAAACATTCTAAACCACCTAATTGTGTTCAATATACTAATATTAGTATCTTCATTTGTAATAAATAGAAAATAACTGATTTAAATATTAAGAAAAATCATGTTACGAACCTCTATCCATTTAAATTTAATTATGCATAATCAATCCTCCTTAATCATGTCTATGAGATTTCATCAAAAGAATTTGTTTGTTCTAACCAGAAGAATTACTTAGCTCATAGACAATTCGTATGGATTCCACACACATACCTTACCTCATTACTTAGCTGATAGATATATGTTAGTATGGATTCCACATCCATACATTAGTTCATAGATATATGCTAGTATGGATTCAAGACCTATACATTAGCTCATATATATATGATAGTATGGATTCCACACCCATATATTGGCTCATACATATATGCTAGTATGGATTCCACACCCATAAATAACTTAAGGAAAACATAACCTTCAAGTGTTCCTTAAAATGGCTTCCACAACCCTTCATGCACCAATCATTTAAGCCTCTTGTTTATTAGGAAGCTGGTCATACCGCAACCTAGTATTTGAGTAATTTAAATTTATTTGATGCATCATATGTCAACCCAAACTAAAAAAAATTATATCAATGAAATCATAAGAATTTCATTCTTAATCGTTAAGAATGTATTCCCAAATCATATTTTAACACATCAAATTAATCCACATACATTACTCGTGAATCTACGCTCACAGTTAAAAGTGACATCCTTCAAAGTAACTTTTGTTAAGTTTCCATTAATGTAGATAAGAAAGAGTCAAAATTAACATGATGAACTCAATCATCATGTTAATTGAATCTTAACCTTACACTTGTTACACATTCCCAACGCATACACACCAAGGTCATCATACTATAGTTTAGATTAGGCCAATATTTTTCTTAGTAGATATAATTTCAGCAAGTAAAGATGGCTATTAGGCCCATATCACATTGATAACGATGCATTAAAGATATATGAAACCATGCATGAACTCCACATATTACACTCACACATTGACAATGAAGTGATTCACATGCTTGGATTTAATCCCCAACTTATCAAGCACATATTTTCCCAACATGTTTTTAAGTCCTTTATCATATTTCTAATAATTTGTCTTAACAAAGATATAAAGGAATATAAGAAAGCATTATTTTTATTTCATGAGTTTATAAATAATAATAATATCCCTATCAACCAATATGCTTCCAAGTCGAAATACATAATAATTCAACATGCAGGCAAAATCAACATTCATAGATCATCAACCTACAAGCAAACATGTTGGCCCATTAGGCCCTAGTGTTGTAGCTAGCTCTAATATCATATGTAAGGTCCCACCTTACCAACCATCAATAATATAAAGAAGTAGAGGTCACATTAATAACTATTACTCATTTTTTTTGTAACAATACTAACTTAGTTATCATGTAATCATGTCCCTTGATCTATTTCAATATAATAATATCACATAAGAAGTTAGGGATAAATTTCCCTTAAAACCAATTCCAAAACACATTTCCTCTCAAGTTTAAAAGATGACAACATGTGCTACTTTCATACTTCTACATAAGCTCATAGAAACACTGGAAATAAATTACAACATAATGCCATGCACGGACATTAAGCTAGATTAAGCTATTTGATTACCTTGATTATGCTAACTAAGATCCACTTATTGACTCTTGATATCATAACCACACAACTATAGTGCTTCTACTACAAAAATCACATATAAGTGTATGAGTATTAACCTATCTATAGCAAGGTAACTGAGGGAAGAATATGACTTTCTTCATTAATAAATCTAATAAATATGATATGTTTATGAAATGGAATCACAAAATGTATTGACCCAACAATAGTTCCAAATTCATCAATTAAAATTCCCAGTCCCAATTATTAATCCAATGCTTCAATCATGAGAATTGTATAATAAATGTTGCAGCAATAGAAACTATTGTTACCAATTCAGAAGCATATTATTCTTCAAAAAGTGCCAAGTAAAACAATGGACCTACATGAATTATGCATAATTAGTTGCTTTCTATAGTAATTCAAGCACAAGAATTCACACATGAATATATGTAGCTCAGACGAAACTTATAATGCTCATTTGCACAAAATGCTACAAAATTAGTCACTGTAAAATTGTTTCCAACAACAAACCCCCCTTTTTTTTATGAAAGCTTTAGATAATAGAAGTAACCAATGTCCTATTCTCTATTCACACTTCAATGAATTATTAAATTCATATTCACATTCATACCAAAAACTTGCAAACATAGGAAGCTACACCCATTAAATATTTTATTTATAAATTTATAGTACATAAAAACTACAGTAAGTAAGACTTTTACACTAAAATTTTATGTGCACAAAAGCTAAAACCATTTGGGCCTTTTGAAAAACAGTTTACAAACATGCAATCTACATCCATTGAGGCCTTTTGAGACACAATTTGTAAGAATGCAATGAAAATACTTTGAGGAATTTCGTCAAACACTTGGCAACAATGAATTTCAGATTCTTCTTCAACCTATTTATCTCATAAAATTCATAAATTGAAATTCAAGTGTTGGCATCTTCAAACATGGACTAAATAATCTTAGCCTTTCATAAAAAATGTGATAACAAGTGCACATAATTGACAACAACAACCTGCAAAATTGCACAGATGTACAATCTCGGTTCTAAAAAGTGTTGCTTTCGAATCAAGGCGGGGGTTACATGACCAATGGCATGGATACCGCTGATGTTGTTATGAATCATTACGAAACTACGCATAGATGCATTTTTTAAAAACTCAGTAAATACGCTCACTCGACGAATTTCATTTACAAATTATGTCAAACAAATGACATGCAAGCTTGAATCTACTTCTATGCAAAAGAAGTAACAAATATAATTAAATTATAATTACTTATGTACTATCTAAATTCTTTTCAAAATATTTTCATCCACTATAAGTGAGTTGAGGGCTTTGAGATTCATCAAGAATTATTTTCATTCCATCATTCCTATAAACACATGGAAATCATCTATAAGTATTGTAATACATAATGATTGAAAATTACCTCAATGATTCTCTTTGAAACTCTTGGTTTCCATCATTTTTTTGCATTTTCATTTTAAGGGCTAATCTAGTGAATCCTTGATGTATATTTTGGATATGCATCCATTTCCTAGTCTGGTAGGCTACAAGTTAACACTTATCCATGCATAATGATTAAAAATAATAATAACATTTCCCATTCAGGGATTTTTTCAGACACTTTGGAAAATATCCTGAAACCCTTTATAAAACATGCCTCTAATTACTTGAAACAAAAACATAACTCATAGAACTCTCACCCAAGTCCTTTGGAATTTCTTTATTGCAATTTATTTCAAAAATGTTTGGCTTTCCTTTCTCAAATGCTACAATACCAAGGTTAGCACAATAAACTACACCAATAATAATTCCATAACATCTTAAGATATGAACATCCATACATATAGACCAATCTTAGCCTTCATTTTCAACTAGCCAATAAGATTCCAGATAACATAAGCTTAAACCAAAATTATATGCTTACAACAATTTAAATTTCTGCTTTTTATTTTATGCTAAATCTATACTAAAGTTTTAGGACAATGAATATTATACCTAAAGAGATATTCAAATCCAATCGATGAGAATATGATCCAAGTCTCCAGACTAGCTTGTTTTAACTCTATCAAGCTATCTAACTCCTTTTCCATTTCCTTTAGTTGATCATTCAATTGTAGAACTAGGTCCATCATCTCCTCCTGATGTGTTTGGCTCTCGAGGACCTCTTTTGTTTGTGGGTGCTCTGAATGAGGAAGTTCCAGTTGTTTTTTAAGAGTTGCAATGTCCTCATTCTTTTTCTTGATCAATTTCTCAGTAGCCTTGATGTCATTGGGATCATATCCCAGCTCAATTACCAAGTCCTCCAATGACTTGATCTTGTTGTCCTTGGCCTGTGAGGAGGACTTTTCCAATTTGTATTGATCTGTAATGTTATCTAATGAACTCTGTAGCTTATGTGCAGACATGGCCTTTCCTGTAAAGGTGGAGTAGATCATCTCTCTTGCCTGCTTGTGGAATTAAATATTGTCAATGGGATAAAAATCCCTGGCCAACACCTCAAAGTCTATTTTTCTGTAGTCACTTGATGTCTTTGTCTGCTGGATAGTTGGCTGCATGAAGGACGCCTGCATTTTTCCTGATTTGATGTCAAAATATAACATCAACCTGCTTTGATTTGCTGGTGTGTGCTTGAAGTATTGAGCATATGTTTAAGCCTTCAACTTCTCATTTCTCAACTTGATCTCCTTGTATCTGTCATTGATATTCTTTTTTTTTTCTGCTGGCCTAGTGAAAGAAGAAACATCAACACTGATTTGTCTCTCAATTAGATGAGTCTTAGAAGTTGAGGGTTGTTTTGTTTCTCCTGAAGCTATTGTACCTTTGCTTCTTTACACCATTGTATCAGTGTCATTTATTTCCACTGATTCAATGGTGTCCTCCTATTCATTTACAAGATTCAGCTTGGGCCTCTTCCTATAGCCGATCTCGAACTGCTCATTTGTGGTTTCCATAGCAGAATAGGAACCCTCCTCCCTATTTCTCTTTGGGTTTCTCTCCTCATTTGCAAGAGTATGTAAAACAGGAGGAATGTTCAGTGGTTCTCCTAGTTCTGGAACCTGCAGGAAAGAACTTTCATCAATCTGTCTTTCTACATTAATCAATGTATTTTCTACATCTACTACTGTACTATCCATGTCAATTAGAGTGTTTTTCAACCATTCTGATTGGTTGGAAAACCTCTCAATGTCTGGTCTGGGATGATGGATGAAAGGTCCCAACTTGACCTTGATCCTCAGTTTATTTATGACTCCATGAGGGTCATATTGCCACATAGCATTGTTTTTGAACTTCATTTATTGCAGAATCTTATCTACCTCTGGTCCAGCTTCCCTGGTGTTACAAATGAAGGGGCCCAATTGATTTTTCATTTTGAATTGGGTTTTCTTCCTAGCTGCTAGGAAGTTGACTTCATCAGAATTGATAATCTGCCTAAAATATTCTAGTGCAAATATCCTCATGGGGAGGTATTTGGGCAGTTTGTAAGGGGCAAGTTGGCATCCATAAATTCTTATCTCTGTGTGGTTCTGGTACAGATACTAGTCTCCCACCTTACTATTCTTGGCCAATTGTAACACCCTTTTGATCTCTTGGTTGACTCTAGGCTGAGGGCTACTGATTATCATATTCATGACTGGATGGACAAATGAATCAATAAAGTCCTTATAAGTGAACGTAGTGGAGTAATTTTGGATCAAGGGTGTCCAATAAATAACTGATCTTTGATTTCCCTTGGTATCCAACTTCTAAATGCTGACAGGGAATTTGTCTGATTGATAATACAAGAACATATGAGTACTTGAAGACTCTTTCAGTAGGTAATCTAGTGAACTATTCATGCATCCTGTCTGCAATGAACTGAGCATAGTTGTAAATAATAGCAGGAGCCTTGCCTGGGCTAAAGATGGAAAGGAAGGCGAGCACAACCTCATCCACATGCTCATCTGTGGTGTATCCCAAGATGCAAGAGAACATGGTGATAATGTGTCTGGCTCTCTCAGAAAAATGGTGGCAGCATAAGGGGGACTATCTATGGGAGTATGACATTCCTCAAGGATGAAAGTTTGGAAAAGTTGGGCTATTCTAGTAAGGTCTAACTTGGTATAAAGGTCCAACAATTCTCCAATAGACAATGGGGTCCCATTAGGGCTTGGTTGGACCTGCAACATTTGGTTATTAGATTCTGCAGTGACGGTAAATAACACCTGCTGGTTAGGGGTGATAATTGATCTTTGGCTAGGAATGTAGCAAACATGACAGAAGTAGATAATTTCTGAGAATGGATGTACTTTTGGAAACAAATATTTGGGAAAATTAGACTCCCAAAGGTGGATGTCATCATTCTGGTTTAAGAATTTGTCCTTACTCAAGCAATGGAGCTTTAGAAGGTAGGCAGGGGAGGCTGTCTCCTTTATTTGGAAATCTCTATCTGCTAATGGAAGGTGGTTGATGTCCAAGTGAGGGGTTTGCAGAGGTCTCACATCCAAAGAGGTTTGGGAAGCCATAGTTTAGTGTAGAGATATGAATTAGGCTTGTAGTGGTTCTAGAAGTTAGGTTTAGGAGTTCTGGTACAGTGAGAGGGATATTATAGTATGAAAACAGGATTCAGGGTGTATAGCAGGTTTCCTTTCAATTTAGGTAAGTTTCTTTTAATTAACCTCTCAATGTAAACTGTACATTTTCAAATTCAGGGGCCATTCTAGTTTTTCCAAGAATACCTGGAAATCGATGGTTTGATGCACAAACTGGGTTCAATGGCGATTGCAGAGGGTATGGTGGCTTCAAATATCAACTGGTTGCTTCAATTAGGTGTCCAGAGCTTCTTCAGGTGGCAAACAACGGTCAATTTGGTCGAAGAGGTCTTAGGGTGTCACAATGGCTAAGTAGCAGTTGCAGAAAAAAATGAGCAAAAAGAGTGAATTGGGGCTTTTTCGGCCTTTAAAAGGGTAACAGTCACATTTTGGCATGGAAAATATAAATGAACAGTGGGTAGTTTTTGGTCTAGGTGGGGAGGTGGTTTTATAGGCTATTGTACCACTTTTGGAGGGCAAGCGGTATTTCTTAAGAGCACGCGATCTCACTTGGTGCTGCCACGTAGCAAAACAACGCCTAGGCAAAACCACAAATCTCGTGTGCTCTTGGGCTATTATCAGCTGGATAATGAACCTGCGTGATATGGATGCGCACCGTCGAATCTAGGGGCAGGAGATTGGACGGCTACCATGTTTTTAAGGTGCACGAAGGGAATTGGGAAAGGGATTTGTGAGGCCTGGGGTTTAATTACACTGAAATGTGATTAATTAACTAATAAGGTCGGGACTTTTAACATAAGCAGTGGGTTAATAAAGTGGGACCAGGGGTTATGTGGCGGGGTTTTTCAACCGCACCAAGGGTTGGTGGGTTAAAAGAGGTTTGTTGGGGAAATATGAAATGGCAGGGTTAATTAGATAAAGCGGGGGCATAAAAACTTAGGAAAAAGGGGGTTTTGTGGGTTTTGAAGGGAAATAGGGAAATTAATAAGTGGGGAAGGTAATATTTACAATGGGGAATGGGTTTCACACTAGGGAAAAGGGGTTTTGGGAAGGGGGATGATTTTTGAAGGGTAATTACTGGGGAAATGTGTAAAACCAAGGGGTAAAGGTCAAAATGAGGGGAAAAAAGGGATTTATAAGTGATGAAGGGATAATGGGGAAGTTAACAAATAAGCATGTGGGGTATAGTGAAATGAGGGGAAATTACTAAACAAGCTTGTGAATATATTTTCCTTCTTATAAATCCTCGTGCACATGAAACATAGGATTAGGCATGATAAATGTGCTTTTGACTCAGCAGCCTTGTGCATTTGCAGCCTTTCTTCTACCTACCCTTTATTTATCCTAACATTTTTTCTTCATTTTATTGGGTGCATTTGAGCTAGCTGACCCTTTATTTCCTTTTCTTTTGACAAGAAAACTATCTGATTCTAACCTTATATCTTCCAATGGATCTGATTAAATTGATGAGTTCATTTTTATTCTCTACCTAACTACTGATTTGTCAAGGTTAAACAGTTTGGCTAGATGCTTTATTCTCTATCTATCAACATGAAATTTAAATCATGAATGAGTCAAGATTAAGTTATTTGACCATCATGGATTGTGTCATTTCTGACAAGATGCACACAACCTTATTTTACAAAGTAAAGTAAAAAGTAGTGGCATTTGAATTTGCACACTTTCATGATCTGTTTTATTTCTTTTTGCGGTTCATATTTTTCACTTTTTTTTTATCTTTTTCTTTCTTTTTGTCCTTTGATTATTCTTTTAGGACATACCCTCTTTACATTTTTTAATTTTAATATGGAAAACATTTTGCAGAAAGAAAAAGTATGTACAATATTACAAGACTAACCATATCCAATTCAAAATTAGGAATTCTATTATTATAGGACCCTAACAATGGCTCCACATGGGGATGACATTTGATGGTGAAATGTCAAGAAATTTAAGATTAGTAACCTTTGAAACTGTGATTGAATTTAAATTGTAAACTATTCTTCTGTGATTCTACTTTATTCATACTTATGATGGTGAACTCTTCAAACGTTGGGGCCTTCTCTCCGGGCTTCAACCTCAAAAGGTTACCATCCAATCCAATCTAAACTCTACAATGTTATATAAAATGAGTAAAGTAAAGTGAATTACTATTAATCTGTGGTTAAGTAATGCTTCAGCATCCTAGCATTGACAGGTCCTCCTGGTAGATCTGTTCCATCAAGATTTCTCAAGAAAAATGCATTGTTACCTCTGTAACCATAAATGACATAAGGGCCTTGCCACAGTAAATCAAAATTTCCATGTTTTCCCTTATCTTCTCTTCTAGAATCCCATTTAAGAACTTTATCACCTATGTAAAAATCATCAGGTTTAGTTTTCTTGTCAAAAATATTTTTGATTTTATCCTAGATTACTTGTGATTTAACATAGACTTCTTCTCTAGTTTGCTGCAAGTGTATTGTCTGATTTATCCTCCTTTGGATATCATTCGGTTCTACCTGCAACTCTTGGATGATCTTCATCACTGGCACTCCTAAAGAGGATGGAAAAATTGTATCCATACCATATACTAATTGATAAGGAGATATACCTGTTAGCGCTCGAATTTGCCTCAGGCTGAGGAAGGCAAAACTCAAGGCAACATCAAACCACGCTCAGCCTCGTAGCTAGCCCTACGAGGATAGGAGAGGGCTCTCTCCGGTCAATCTCGGCAAAAGGTAATCAAAGAGGCTCGAGATGACTGAATTGATGACTAATTTTAGGCTAGGTATGAAGTACAAGGACTATGGAATTGATTTTTTGAAGTTTTGTTGAATTCAAGGGAAAGGCAATTTTGGGTGCGGGGATGAGGCACAGCTTTTGCAGAGGTCTACTTGGGGCAAGATAGGCGATTGTTTTGATGCCTTTAAAGTGATTGAATGAATAGACCTGACAGGTGAGGAGCTAAGGAGAGCAAGGAAGTCTCAAGGATTCTCCTTAAACTGAAGAAAACATGGAAAATTAAACAAATTTAAAGGCAGAGCATAGCAAAATTATGGATTCTACCTTAACACTTCATTTGTTTAATTGCAGAAGATTAAATAAGGAAAGTGGTACACATAAACAACATACAAGTACTGAGAGAAACACACCATCAACACATATGGCTACATGAATCCCAAATAGTGCCGCAAAACCCTGGTCTATCCTTTGCCAAAAATGCAGATAAAATATGTACAATAGTGTATCAAGCTATTCGCAAGAGTCCAACCCTGAAAATGACTAAGAAAATACATAATATAGGCAAGCTAACACATTCCCTTGCCTCTAGGGGTCGAGCTCATCATCCTAGGAGCTGTTTCAACCAATTCTAAACAAAGCACTACAATCTAGGCAGTCAAAACAACTTGCCTCTATAAGCTAGGAAACCAATTCATTCATTAAATTTTTGCTATTTTATGAATGAATCATCTAGAATAGGTAAATAAGTGTCAATTTAACATAAAGTTCCATTAATTACATCAAGAAGGGTGAAAAATCCCATCACAAGTCAAAACTGGTCAAACTGACTACGTTTCCTGACCTGAAGATGAAAATTGTGCCAAAAAAAAACCCTGATGCGCCGCACGCTTGAGCCCTATGCACTGCGCACCTTTCCACCTGCATTTGGGGCACTTCCCGGCATCCAAATTGAGCCCAGGTTGGCTTTTTGGAAAGCCTTGGATGTGTACTTTCCAACCCAACTAGAATTTCCCAATTTCATGTCCATTTACCCCTCCAAAAGTGCATTCTCCCAAGGTTGCTTCTTGTGTGTCCAAAAAGGGGCAATGAGGTCATTTTTTGCATGTTTTTTGACCTTTTGGGGACCCAAACCTTGATGAAATGCCTTGGCAATAGATGAGCAGGTATATTTCATCATGAAAAATCCAAAAATTCAAACCATTTGTGATTTGGACCTCTCAATCTTATGGGTCGCGCGCTGCCCGCTACGCGTTGAGCCAAAAAAACTTGTTTTTAGAGCCAAAAATTCAAAATTGACAAAATTTCTTCCAAATTCCTTGAAATTTGGGTTGGGGGTCCCCAATCAAGTACTATGCTCAGCCAAAGTGGCTTCGGCCAAAATCCGAAGACGATCAAGCTCCTTTTGTCTTTTTTGCTTCTTGGCCGCTTTCTTCAATTTTGCCTTAAGACTCCTAATTCGCGCCTTGCAAACTAGGTTCCGGACCTTGTAATGCATAGCCATGTGTTTCAATAATGCATTGTCTCTATTGGCCTTTTTCAGCCGTTCCTCCAAGTAGATGTTGACCCTCTCGAGATTAGCCTCTCGATCCTCATTTACCTATTGCTCTAGAGAGGTGAACTCAATTTCTCTATCTTGGGCAGCTTGGCGATTCTCACGGATGTTTTGTAGCTCTATGATCACGTGCTGGTCATCAAGTTGTTTATTTCGCTGCTCTAGATACCTGATATATTGGGTCTTCTCTGATTCTGAAGCTGTCTCATCATCATGAATAGTAACAAAACCTGATGGCTGACCTGAAGGCCTCTCCTCATGCTTGGGCTTCTTGCCCTTATCCTGTACCTACGGTGCTGCTGTCGAAAGCGAGGCCCCTTCCACATGAGGTGGAGACAACACTCACTGTGCTAATGAATTCAACGAGACCCCTTCCACCCCCAGTGGAGATAGTACTCGTCGTGTAGATGCAAATAAGGCCCTGTAGCCTTGCTGGTATGTCACATATGGAGGAGCACTTATATGCTTAGTCTCGGGAATGTCTTGCTGGTGTGAAGGTCCTCCCTCATCATGAACTATCTCAGGAGGTGGCTGTAATGATGCAAAGTAATCACGGGAGATGAAATCTTCCCAAGTAATTCCCTGCTGTGCCAACTGATGCATCACTACGATTTTAATCAATGAATAATGATAAATGCTCTTATGCTAATGTGTTGGGCTCTTCCTTTGTACTAAAGGCACCATCCTTTCTATGTTGCGACACATGAAAAACAGAATGTTCATCATACGTACCCTTGTGAAATGCATCAACAAACGGACATGGTACGCATAGAGTCGTGAGAATCTGCCCTCGCAACTGAAATATCGGATGATGAGTTTCATCAATGGTGCATACTCATCCTTTAGGAATCTAAAAGGAAAAACTGCACTCAAATGTCTTATATACCCGGGCTTGATATATGGCTCATAGTAGAATCTGTCTAACTGCTGGTGTTTACTCCATTCCTCCCCTACATTTGGTATCCCAGTGGCCTGAGCAATAGTCTCGGGTGACAAGGTGAAATTCACTCCGGCAAGGTTTACATGACCACCCTGCAAATGTAGAACAAATAAACGGACTAGTTCCCAATGATGCTGGATTTGTGAGATCCACTCACAGTATTCAAAACATGATTGATACCGAAAACAGTCCATTGCAAGTGGACAAGCTTGCAATTGAGCCAAAGAAGTAGGCTCCTCCCTGACATGCTGACCACTTTTGCCACCTTTGTGATACCTCCTTGGCACATTTACCTCCGGTGTAGAATCACTATCATAATCCTGCTCATATACTGACTCGGTCTCTGACATGTTCTTTAAAAACAAGGTAGCTGGAATATATATATGCTGATATACAACTGTGTGCAAAATTGACTGTAGACTTTTTCTTTTTCTCAAAATGTTGTGACCAAGGGGACACAAATATACAAGGGAATTGTTAAGAAAGGGAAAACATTAGGGAAATGGGGAAAATGGAAATAAAACAAGGAATTTAGGGAAGGGAAGGGGCATGGAAATCTTGAAGTTTTAGGGTTTGGGATGAAGTATGGAATATATGTTTGTAGTAGAAGGGAGGGGTTAGGATTTGAGGGAGGATAGTGAAGGGTTCTATGAGGAATTATTGGGGAAAATATTGATGAATATAGGGGATGGGAAACAAAGGAAATAGGAAAACCTTGGCAACATTTATTTTTTAAAACTCTACAGCAATCTTGGCATTTAAATCCTTACAGCAAATTAATGGACAAGGAGGGTTTTTACACTTGGTTTTTTCATGGCAAATATAACATAATTTCTTTGCATAAATCTTTCAAAACTAAGAATGAGCCGTGGATAAAAGCCTACCTGTGATTTGATGCGTGAGAAGAGGTGTTTGAGTGTGTTTTGGACAAAGTCTGGGCATAAACTTCAATGCGCCGCGCGCCTCACCCAACGCGCCACACGCTCCTGATGCGCCGCGCGCGTGTAAGATAGCACTGGAATTTGTCGCCTGATGCACCGCGCGCCACTGATGCACCGCGCGCCCAACCTGATGCGCCGCATGCCCTGGAAACATCCCAATTTGCTCACAAACTCACAAAATCGCCTGAGAACAATGCTCTTTGCTCTTGGAATGTAGAATGGGTTGCAAATGAGGAGAAATATCTTCATATAGACTCCTTGTTGATTTTTGCTTAACCCAAAACCCATTTTCTTATGTTTGGTTATTGACACTTTTTCAAAATTAATAGGCTCTGACCTTTTTGGTTTCCCCTTTAAAATTGGTTGAAATAATGATTTTCTCTGATAATTTTTTGCAGGGATAGTTCTGATATGCTCTGGAAAAGGAGACCAAGGCTGCACTTGAACGATTGAAGAACTGAAAATTTTGACAATTTTTACAAAAATGAGATGGCGAATTATCTTCAAAACAGAGTTTTGAAGAGAAGTCCTAATTCAGCTATACAATGATGAAAATTATTGAAGTGATGATCTATCAAAGACATCCCTCTGACCTGCTGGTCTTTTAAGACTTTTCAAGACAAATTTGACTCAACCCTAGACCTAAGACCTCAAAATTTAAAACATGATTGTAAATGACCTTTGAAGACTTATTTTAATAAACAGGCCTGAACCAGCAGTGCCAAGCACGAGGGGAATGAGTGACACAACCCGCTCCATCAGAGTTATGGCATGCCTAACGAAATGCAACTGATCAAAACTGATGAGACACCTAATCATGAAATGCAAAAGAGTTTTAATCTCTGATGGAGGGATAACTAGACCGACTCTAACATTGGCTCCAATGGGGATGGTAGCTCCTTGGAGATGCCAAGAACCGCAGATCTCTGTAAGAGCTAGACAGTGCCTTCATCCATTGGGTGATGGAGTCATTATTCTGACACAAAATCTTGAGAATTTGACTGAAAAACCAAAATCCGCTTTGACCAAACTAGACTCAAAACTAAAAGATTTAGACAACTGACTTGCCAAACTTAGACTAACTAACCTTCATTTTCAGAATTATAGCCTTCACCTTGGGCCCCAGACTGAAGATGATAAGTTAGTTTACATGTGCAATAGAATAAAAGTAAAATGATATGTACAATGATGATGAAATGAGCAGAAAATATTCAGAAGTAGTATCTCTTTAACAGCCGACCATTAATCGGCCCTCCAGGACATTCATCTCCATTCATTTCTTTGAGAAGGAAAGCATTTTGGCCACGATATGCTGCAATCTTGTAAGGACCCTTCCATAAATTTTCAAATTTGCCATGCTTTCCCTTGTCTTCATGTCGAGCATCCCATCTCAAAACTACCTCATCTAGCTGAAATGTGTCCGCCTTTGCTTTCCGGTCATAAATTTTTTTGATGCACTCCTACAACTTGCAAGTGTTTTGAAATACCTCCTCCCGTGTCTGCTGTAAATGAATCATCTGATTAATCCTTCTCTGCATAGGATCTTCCTCACTACCCGCTTCTTGAAGCAATTTGACTACCGGGACAGCAAGCGAAGTTGGAAAAACCATGTTTGTTCCGTACACCAACTCAAAAGGAGACATGCCAATAGACTTTTTCTGACTCACCCTATCAGCCCATAGTGCATTTATCAACTTCTTGTGCCAGCCCTTTTTACTGATTTCCAACAATTTCTTAATGATATTGACCAAAGATTTATTAGATGACTCCGCCAATCCATTTCCTTAAGGATGGTATGCGGTTGAATGTCCCAAGCTGATATTGTACTTATAACAAAACTCAACCATCCTTTTTGACTTAAATGCTACTACATTATCTGTGAATAACTTACTTGGGCATCCAAAACGTGACAAAATATTGGTTTCAAGAAAAGAGATAATTACCGCATCCGTGGCTTGTCGAGTAGGAATTGCTTCAATCCATTTTGTGAAGTAGTCTGTGGCTGTTAATATCCATCAATGCTGTCCTGATGAAGCCGGATGAATTTCCCCGATGAAATCCAATCCCCACTGCTGAAAAGGTGTGCTGACTTCGATTGGTTTGAGAGGCAAAGGCTGTAGTTTCTGCTTCCCTTCAAAAATTTGGCATTCATGACAATTTTTAACAGCCTTATATACATCTAAAAATAATGAAGGCCAATAATAACCTGCCTGTAGAATCTTGTTCGCTGTGGTTTTCCAAAAAAGATGGCCTCCACAGTCACCTCTATGAAAGTCTTCCACAACTCTTTTGGCTTCCTCCTCTACCAAACAATTCAATAACATTCCACCAGGATCTTTCCAATACAATGCAGAATTTAGTATGCAGAATTTTGCAGCTTTCAATTTCAATGTTCTACTTTTGTTTCTAGGCATTCCGGGAGGTGAAGACAAATGTTGAAGTACATATAAAATGTCAGCCTACCAAGGAGAAGAAAGAAATATTTCAGATACCTGAACGGATGAATTCTCCTCATCTTCATCAGACATGGCAGTAATCAAATTTATGTCTAGAACTTGCAAATTTGTTTCAGCCATTAACTTGGTGAGTCCTTGACCTTTGATCAGCTTTGTTGGTTTAATCTCCACATCATACTCTAACAACGCAGCAATCCACTTACCCCGCCTGCCTTCTGGATCTGCTTGTACTAAAATATCTTTAACTGCTGCATTAGGAACATAAGCTAAAATATGGGAATGCAATATACACACGGAAATCTTTCAAGGCCTTTACAAGCGCAAGTGCTTGCTTCTCAATGATGTTATATTTCAATGCTCCATCTCTTATAATCCGACTGAAAAAAGCAATGGGCTTTTCAACACCTTCCCTCTTCTGCATTAATACAGCTGCCAAAGTGTGCTCAGAAGCAAATGAGAACAAAATAAAATCCTGAGTGTAGTCTGGGCTGATCAAAATTGGAGCTGAAGAAAGAGATAACTTCACTAAATTAAATGATTTCACCGCCTCTTCGGTCCACTTTACCTGACTATCCTTTTTCAGCATGCTCGTGATTTCTCTAAGATGCTCTGCTAGATTTGGAATGAAGCGACGCAGAAAATTCAGTTTACCATTGAAGGACTGTATTTCTTTCTTGTTCCGGGGCTGTTCCATTTGCTGAATGGCTTCAACACGTGCAGGGTCAATACGGATGCCATCTTTAGATATGATGTGGCCAAGTAGTTTGCCCTCATCCATGGCGAAAAGGCTCTTTTTTGGATTCAGCGAAATGCCATATTTGCTGCATTTTTGGAAAACAATTTTCAAATGATTTAAATGCTCCTCATCAGAATTTGAAAACACGGTTAAATCATCAAGGTAAACAACCAAAAATACATCTTTCTCGTTGGTGAAAGCCATGTCCATAGCACGCTAAAAAGTGGCACCTGCATTTTTCAAACCAAACGGCATCTTTGCATAATGAAATGTTCCCCATGGAGTGGTGAATGTTGTTTTGTCACGATCATCTTCATGTACTAAAATCTGATTGTATCCTGAATAGCCGTCGAGTAGTGACATCCTTGATGCTCCAACTACTCGCTGCAATATATGGTCCATTTTGGGCAGCGGATAATTGTCTTTTAAGGACACCTTATTCAAATTTCTGAAGTCAATACATAAACGGATCTCACCTGTTTTCTTCCTTACTAGTACCAAGTTTGATATCCAATCTGAAAATCGGATAGGCACAATGATTCCTGACTTATACAATCTGTTTACCTCTTTTTCAATTGATGGCAGCAGCTTCGGATTGATTCTCCTCAACTTTTGACGAAAAGGCTTCTGATTTGGCTTAATAGGAATAGTATGCTGAATGATATTTGTGTCATATGTTTTAGATCTGAGTAATCCCATGCAAAAACATCAGAAAATAAAGACAACAATTTCACACAGTCTGCTTTTACCTTTGGTAACAATGACTTTGATAGCTTTACTTGCTTGGGATTCTCAGTTGTCCCAATGTTTACCTCTTCAACACCTTTTTCAGTTGGTCTTAATGTCGGTTTGCGGGCCACATCATCTTGGTCAAACAGCTCCTCTAAAGGAATCAATCCCTTAGGAATAATGTTGTCTTTAAGTTGCAGCACGTCCATTTGATTTACTTGTTTATTATCACTACTATCACATGTTCAGTATCTATTGAGGTATCTTTGAACTTACCCTTATTTTGCAGAAACTGATTGATCTCTTCATCATCTTGAAAGATTTTCCAACGTCGTTGATTTTCTGGAACGGTGGGACGATGTTTCACATGAATCTCAAACTTGTTGCTAGAATTCATCGGAATTTTTAAATTTCTTGCTGCCTTAGCAAGTCCATCAGCAACACCATTTTGTATGCGAGGCACACATGTCAAGGTATGGTCAGAAAATAACTTCAAAATATCTAAGACTGCATTTCGATATGCCCTCATACAAGGATGCTTGGCCTGAAACTCACCCTTAACTTGCTTTATCACCAACTCGGAATCACCATAGACCCCAATCTTCTTCGCTTTCAGCTTTCTAAGAATCTTAAGGCCAGCAATGAGAGCCTCATATTCCGCCTCATTATTTGAGCAGTCAAATGCTAGGTTATAGGAACACACTCTCACCTTGCTTGGAACTTTGTCTTGAGCGGAAAAGGGACTTCGAATCCACACACCAATACCAGCACCATCACTACCTACTGCGCCATCAAAATCCATGGTCCAAAGACCATCTTCATCTTCTTCCAAGTGTTGAAATTGTGTTAGCTCTGTTTTTTCTGTTTGTTGCCCCTTATCTTCAGCTGATTGCTCCATAGTAGCTTGCTTTTCTCCTATTTCCTTTTGCAAAACTTCTCTGAAATTTTCAGTGATCTCTGGTATATCTTCCGCCTGAACTAACTGACTATCTAGATCATTAAAACTATCAGCAAATAAAACAAACGATTCCAAGTCTGTATGTACATAATTTACAGGATGATTGATTGGCTTCTCTTTGCTGGTTATCATGTATTTCATATTTTTCTCTCGATATAGCTTTCTCATTTGACCAAAGACTGGAATTGTAGCATAAGAAAAGTCTAACTGTAGAGTACCCTTCAACTTAGCCCCCCAAGATCTTGAAAGTAGCATACCAAAACGTGGAGGAATGTCCGGCACAACCACATCCATCAAGACATTCTTCGTTGGGATTTGGTCTAAGCTAACAACCAAATCTTTGATGAGCCCGATACATCTTACACGGCTGGAATCAAATGAATACAAATCATGATATTTCCTTGTAATGTCTAACCCCAGCTTCTCCATGATCGCCTTTGGCATCAAATTGTACGAAGCACCCGAATCGAACATAGCATTGTGCACAACATATTCATGCAATCTCAAACTAATATAAAAGGGAGGAACATCACTATCAGGGGACTCACCATCCAATGCTGGCCCAAATATCAATTCTGGCTGATCATCTTCAACGTTCACCGTGTCAAACATGGGATCAAAATTCAGAATTTTAGAGACTTGACCTCGGTAGCTGCTGTTTTTCATGATTTCAGTCAAAGGAATAGACACTTTTAATTTGGAAATTTCATTTTCCAAACTAAATGCTGAAACTTTGTCGACTTCTTTGACCGGAACTTCTCTCCTATCTTTGATTATACTTGCCTGATTTGTCCTTTCTGTTGCTGATATCTTGCTAGTTGTGGGATCAATTGTCTCCTTTCCTTTCTTCTGTGGTATCGGTGAATCCGTCTTTGGTGTTGTAGCTTCTTTTCTTTTCTGAATCGGATTGATGGGCACATCTCGATTTCTCAATGAATACTGCTTCTGTTGAGTGGACAAGGCATTCAAATATCCTCTTTGGTAATCATCTAAATCTGCATCATTAGCTAAGATAAAATCTTCATCTTGCTGGGCGCCTGAACTTTCTGCATACTCTTCTTCTTCAGTGATGTAAATGGGCAGATCATCAGGAGTAAAGAAGTGATTTTGGTCCCCTACTACATCAACATCTTCATCTAAATCTTGACTCACAAAATTCTGCAAAAGAGGAGTCTTGATCGGTTGCTGGGCTGCTGGCTCTTGTAATCTTTGTTCACGCTACTTAATTCTGAACTGAGGTTGTTGCTGGCCACGGTAATTTGGATTACGAATCTGCGGTTCTGATTTGTCAAGGTTCATTCTTTTGAACATTTTTTCCATCTCACGAAGCCAAGGCGGTTCTGATGTAGATTCTTCCTTTATAGTCACTCTTTTCTCTGCCTTCAACCGTGCTCTCTTGTCATTCAGATTCACCTCAACATTAACAGCAATCTTTTGCATATCTTCTAAAGTAGGCGGATCTCTATCCCATAATGAATAAGCCATCTCCAGATCAAAACCATCCGGGAATTTGAGAAGAGCTGATTTTCTAGATGGTCTTAAATCATCCGGAATAGCATTATAAACTGTATTGAACCTGATAATGTAGTCTTGGACAGACACACCATGATTGCGTTTGATATTATTGTACTCAGCATTAATCTGAAGCGGATCCTTTCTGAGTTCCCAACGATCTAGAAACTGTTTCTGAAGTTCATCCAACGTAGGTATACTTCTGGCTCCCAAGCCTCTGAACCATTTTCTTACCTCTCCTCCGAATGTTTGCACAAACAATCGCATAGTTACATCCTCTTCATCAATCTCATATAAATCACAAAATTTTTCCATTTTGTCTATGTGCTGCTGAGCGGACACACTTTGAGGAGTGCCATCAAATAAAGGAATATTACTCTGATAATCCGCGGGCATGTCATGTAAATCTTGAGGAAGAGCGAGAGGAGCAAACCGAGTAGCCATTGCTCTAGGCGGATTTGGTCTGGGAGTATTTGGTGGAGTAGATGTAACCGACGTATGAGGAGTATGAGGAGGTGTATGTGGAGGAGAAGCGACGTGAGATGAGGAAGGAGAATTCACTGCAGACTGTTGATATGTGATTATAGGTTGCAGGGGAATAGTGGGAATGAAAGGCGGTTCGGTGGGATTTTTCGAAGTAGAAGCCGTGACAGCAGATCCAATATTTGCAGATGCAGCTTCTAGGAAATCAGCAAGATTTGCAACCTGAATGTCACTTTAAAGGTGCCTCAAGATAAAATTTTCAATTAATTTATTATGTTTTTCAACTTTAAGAGCTACAACAAAGTCAGGATTTGGAACGAGAGAATCAAGTGCACTTTCGGATTGAGTTTTAAACAGCGACAATTCAAATTTCTCGTCAAAGTCAAGTTCTTCAAGATACTCAAAAATTGCAGGACAAGAATGAGACTTAAACAAAGGGATTATAGAACTTTCTCGTCGGTGTATTCTTGCAATTAGATTTGGATTCTCATATACCGGAGGTGGATCTGGATCAGGATTTAATCTCGTGTATCTTCTAGAAGCCAGTGTGGAATTGTTCGGAACAATCAAAGGGACACAATAAATTTCAGCCTATCAATTTGCTAGACTCAACCATCCAAGGTCTAGAACAAATAAGTGTACTGGGGTAAATTACAAATGAAGTGCTATTCACAAGCTCATCGGAGATCGACTGAAGCAACTTTTATCTACTTTCGCTTATGCATAGAAAAAGCGTTTCGAAGGCTACCTGGCATAACTTTAGACTCCATCTAAGACCCATGAAACAAACACATTAACTAGCAAACAATAACAATTTTATCCTCAGTATGGTTGCCACTATGTTAGCGCTCGAATTTGCCTCAGGCTGAGGAAGGCAAAACTCAAGGCAACATCAAACCACGCTCAGCCTCGTAGCTAGCCTTACGAGGACAGGAGAGGGCTCTCTCCGGTCAATCTCGGCAAAAGGTAATCAAAGAGGCTCGAGATGACTGAATTGATTACTAATTTTAGGCTAGGTATGAAGTACAAGGACTATGGAATTGACTTTTTGAAGTTTTGTTGAATTCAAGGGAAAGGCAATTTTGGGTGCGGGGATGAGGCGCAGCTTTTGCAGAGGTCTACTTGGGGCAAGATAGGTGATTGTTTTGATGCCTTTAAAGTGATTGAATGAATAGACCTGATAGGTGAGGAGCTAAGGAGAGCAAGGAAGTCTCAAGGATTCTCCTTAAACTGAAGAAAACATGGAAAATTAAACAAATTTAAAGGCAGAGCATAGCAAAATTATGGATTCTACCTTAACACTTCATTTTTTTAATTGCAGAAGATTAAATAAGGAAAGTGGTACACATACACAACTTACAAGTACTGAGAGAAACACACCATCAACACATATGGCCACATGAATCCCAAATAGTGCTGCAAAACCCTGGTCTATCCTTTGCCAAAAATGCAAATAAAATATGTACAATAGTGTATCAAGCTATTCGCAAGAGTCCAACCCTTAAAATGACTAAGAAAATACATAATATAGGCAAGCTAACACATTCCCTTGCCTCTAGGGGTCGAGCTCATCATCCTAGGAGCTGTTTCAACCAATTCTAAACAAAGCACTACAATTTAGGCAGTCAAAACAACTTGCCTCTATAAGCTAGGAAACCAATTCATTCATTAAATTTTTGCTATTTTATGAATGAATCATCTAGAATAGGTAAATAAGTGTCAAGTCAACATAAAGTTCCATTAATTACATCAATAAGGGTGAAAAATCCCATCACAAGTCAAAACTGGTCAAATTGACTACGTTTCCTGAGCTGAAGATGAAAATTGTGCCAAAAAAAAACCCTGATGCGCCGCGCACCTAAGCCCTATGCGCCGCGCACCTTTCCACCTGCATTTGGGGCACTTCCCGACATCCAAATTGAGCTCAGGTTGGCTTGTTGGAAATCCCTGGATGTCTACTTTCCAACCCAAGTGGAATTTCCCAATTTGATGTCCATTTCCCCCTCCAAAAGTGCATTCTCCCAAGGTTGCTTCCTGTGTGTCCAAAAAGGGGCAGTGAGGTCATTTTTTGCATGTTTTTTGACCTTTTGGGGACCCAAACCTTGATGAAATGCCTTGGCAATAGCTGAGAAGGTATATTTCATCGTGAAAAATCCAAAAATTCAAACCATTTGTGATTTGGACCTCTCAATCTTATGGGTCGCGCACTGCGCGCTAGTGCGTTGAGCCAAAAAAACCTGTTTTTAGAGCCAAAAATTCAAAATTGACAAAATTTCTTCCAAATTCCTTGAAATTTGCGCTAGGGTTCCCCAATCAAGTACTATGCTCAGCCAAAGTGGCTTCGGCCAAAATCCGAAGACGATCAAGCTCCTTTTGTCTTTTTTGCTTCTTGACCGCTTTCTTCAATTTTGCCTTAAGACTCCTAATTCGCGCCTTGCAAACTAGGTTCCGGACCTTGTAATGCATAGCCATGTGTTTCAATAATGCATTGTCTCTATTGGCCTTTTTCAGCCATTCCTCCAAGTAGATGTTGACCCTCTCGAGATTAGCCTCTCGATCCTCATTTACCTGTTGCTCTAGAGAGGTGAACTCAATTTCTCTATGTTGGGCAGCTTGGCGATTCTCACGGATGTTCTGTAGCTCTATGATCACGTGCTGGTCCTCAAGTTGTTTATTCCGCTGCTCTAGATACCTGATATATTGGGTCTTCTCTGATTCTGAAGCTGTCTCATCATCATGAATAGTAACAAAACCTGATGGCTGACTTGAAGGCCTCTCGTCATGCTTGGGCTTCTTGCCCTTATCCTGTACCTGCGGTGCTGCTGTCGAAATCGAGGCCCCTTCCACACGAGGTGGAGATAACACTCACTGTGCTAATGAAGTCAACGAGACCCCTTCCACCCCCAGTGGAGATAGTACTCGTCGTGTAGATGCAAATAAGGCCCTGTAGCCTCGCTGGTATGTCACATATGGAGGAGCACTTATATGCTCAGTCTCGGGAATGTCTTGCTGGTGTGAAGGTCCTCCCTCATCATGAACTATCTCGGGAGGTGGCTGTAATGCTGCAAAGTAATCACGGGAGATGAAATCTTCCCAAGTAATGCCCTGCTGTGCCAACTGATGCATCACTACGATTTTAATCAATGCATAATGATAAATGCTCTTATGCTAATGTGTTGGGCTCTTCCTTTGTACTAAAGGCACCATATTTCTATGTTGCGACACATGAAAAACGGAATGTTCATCATACGTACCCTTGTGAAATGCATCAACAAATGGACATGGTACACATAGAGTCGTGAGAATCTGCCCTCGCAACTGAAATATCGGATGATGAGTTTCATCAATGGTGCATACTCATCCTTTAGGAATCTGAAAGGAAAAACTGCACCCAAATGTTTTATATACCCGGGCTTGATATATGTCTTATAGTAGAATTTGTCTAACTGCTGGTGTTTACTCCATTCCTCCCCTACATTTGGTATCCCAGTGGCCTGAGCAATAGTCTCGGATGACAAGGTGAAATTCACTCTGGCAAGGTTTACATGACCACCCTGCAAATGTAGAACAAATAAACGGACTAGTTCCCGATGATGCTGGATTTGTGAGATCTGCTCACAGTATTCAAAACATGATTGATACCGAAAAAATTCCATTGCAAGTGGACAAGCTTGCAATTGAGCCAAAGAAGTAGGCTCCTCCCTGACATGCTGACCACCTTTGCCACCTTTGTGATACCTCCTTGGCACATTTACCTCCAGTGTAGAATCACTATCATAATCCTGCTCATATACTGACTCGGTCTCTGACATGTTCTTTAAAAACAAGGTAGCTGGAATATATATATGCTGATATACAACTGTGTGCAAAATTGACTGTAGACTTTTTCTTTTTCTCAAAATGCTGTGACCAAGGGGACACAAATATACAAGGGAATTGTTAAGAAAGGGAAAACATTAGGGAAATGAGGAAAATGGAAATAAAACAAGGAATTTAGGGAAGGGAAGGGGCATGGAAATCTTGAAGTTTTAGGGTTTGGGATGAAGTATGGAATATATGTTTGTAGTAGAAGGGAGGGGTTAGGATTTGAGGTAGGATAGTGAAGGGTTCTATGAGGAATTATTGGGGAAAATATTGATGAATATAGGGGATGGGAAACAAAGGAAATAGGAAAACCTTGGCAACATTTATTTTTGAAAACCCTATAGCAATCTTGGCATTTAAATCCTTACAGCAAATTAATGGACAAGGAGGGTTTTTACACTTGGTTTTTTCATGGCAAATATAGCATAATTTCTTTGCATAAATCTTTCAAAACCAAGAATGAGCCGTGGATAAAAACCTACCTGTGATTTGATGCGTGAGAAGAGGTGTTTGAGTGTGTTTTGGACAAAGTCTGGGCATAAACTTCAATGCATCGCGCGCCTCACCCAGCGCGCCGTGCGCTCCTGATGCGCCGCGCGTGTTAGTGTCAGTCTTTCCAGCCTTCCTCCAGTGATCAAATGTGCTCTTACAAAGTGGTCTCAGAAGTGTCAAGGTCAAATTTTGTCATTTCAGTGAGTCTTCAAGCAAAATTTGGTCACTAGGCATTAGGTCTAGGGTTTGCCCAAATGTCAGTCCATGTCATCATTCAGCTGAGCCTATCATCATTCAGAGGGTTGTCATTATCATGTTAGTGTCGAATGAGTCATTTTACACCTTATTCATGCTTCAGTTGTGCCTAGGCAAGGTCATTTCCCTCTCCTAGGGTTTTGAAGGCAATTTCTCTTGGATGGTCAAATCACCGGCAAAACTTGTTTCCTGATGTTCATACACCTTCCCCTATCCTTAAAGTACCTTATCAAACACTTCCCATCCCTTATATCCGCCAAATTCCTCATTTTTGCACAAACCCTAGTTTCTAGCTACAACTTGGCAATTTTCTAGGTTTGGCCTGTGTTTTGCCCTTTTGGACCCCTTCCCCTCACTAAATCTCTGATATTCTACTTTCTCCTGCTTCCTAACATCCCTCCCCACTTCCAAAAATTTCCCCAAGAATTTAGAAGCCCCCTATCCCCTTCATTTCGCTTCATTTCGACAAAATTCCTTGTTTCACACATCGGGACAAGTTTCACTCAAATGATGTTTCAGAGCAATCAAAGATGAATTTTGGGAAACTGAGAGAGGTTTTTGTCCACAACATGCCAAGGAAGAAAAACCTCCTTCTAGTTTTGCACAGGTGTCATGGTTTGAGAGAAATGTCAATAATATCGTTGCCTCAGGAGAATCAAAGACACCTATGAAGTGACCTTGGGAAAATCAAGTTTTCTCCTAGCTTGGTGGGCCAAATGATTTACTTGATGGGTAAAATGATAACTAGACACAAATATATTTCCAATGAGCTATCATGAGATCAATTTGGGGTTAAAGAAGGCATTCAAAAGTTGACTTCAACAGCACTCCTCCTTGAGGCAGCCTCATTTGGCACTTTTTGACCAGTCTTGGGAGATTTGATTTTTGATAGGTCAAATAAACTCCAAATTAAAAAATTATAGTTGTTTTGGAAAGTAGACTCAAATACCTTTCCAACAAGCTATCATGCGCCCAATTCCGACACCAGGAAGGCCTCCAAAAGCCTCTTGCAAAAGCGCGACCCGTTGGGTGGTGTGCGACCCGTTGAGAGCTCTTCCGCAGTTCAGAAAAGCAACGTGCGCGACCCGTTGGGAGGGGCATGTCCCGTTGGGGATTTCTCCACAGAAATTTTCCAGTAAGCTGCCAAATGACCCCAAATCTCTTCAAGGTTGGAGGTAGGCCTTTGATCATCAAAGTATTTTGCTTGATAGAGAAAAATGAGCATGGGAAATGTGTTTTAATGCCATCAAGTTGAAATGAGAAGTTCATGTATATTTGCTTTAAAAATGTCAAAATGCAAGTAGAGATAGGGTTTTGTTTTGCTGTTCTCAAGGTTATCCCTTTCACCCCCTGAGGTTGTTCATGAGGAGGGAAGGCCATCACAGTAGCATGATATTCTTGAGACCAGACATGTCAGCTCCACTCCTTTGGTCACTTATCAGAAAGGCCCAAGGGTCTTATTTGTAGCAGCTAGGCGAGTACTATCTCCACAGCAGGTGAAAGGGGTCTCGCCTTCATCTTCAGCTCAGCGAGTGTTATCTCCACATCAGGTGGAAGGGGCCTCGCTTTCTTCACCAGCACAGGTACTACAGAGGGGCAAAGAGCCCATGATTCATGAGGATCCGGTGATTGATCTTGAGGTCAGTTCTCCTAGCCAAGAGGCGAAGGAGATCATTCAGCATCTCAGGGCTGAAAATGATATTTTACAGAGGAGGCTTGAGGGTGCCCAATGGACAATCACCTACCTGGAGCAGCGGAACACACAGCTAGAGGAGGAGAAGGCACTTGATGAGCTATGGAGGATTCGTAGCGACCGAGTCTTGAACCGTAGGAGGCCCGGTGATCCATTGCCTGCTGACCGAGAGTCACTGCTCATTCAGGAGAATTCCCACTTGGAGAGGCTGTTGGCTAAGGCCAACCAAGAGAAAAAGCTGTTGAGAAACATGAAGAATCACTATTGGGCAAGAATGCATGTATGCAAAGCCAAGATGAAAATGTTCCAAAGGAGGTTGTCCGAGGCTCTTAGGCGGAGGAAGAAGACCAATCCACTCCGTATCTTGGCTGAGGCATCCCTCAAAGATCATGGCACTCACTAGCATCAGCTATAGCACAAATCCCAAAAATTTTTAAGAATTTTGGGTAATTTTGGTATTTTTGGGAAATTTACAGGTTTTGGCTTCTCAACGGGTCTCACCCCCGGTGAGACCCTTTGTCATCATAGCTCCGTTTTGCAAAAACTCAATATTTCTAGATTTTTCATGCAAAATTACACATGCCTATGGATGGACTTGAGTTTTTATGGGGATTTGGGCCTCCAGAAGGTCAAAATACATGCAAAATTTGACTTTCTGCCCTTTTTTGAGTTGCAAAAGCAGTCTTGGGAGAATTGACTTTTGACTAGGAAAATGACCTCCAAATCCAACAATTCTAGTTGGGTTGGAAAGTAGACTCAGATACCTTTCCAACGAGCTATCCTGCACCTAATTTTGACACCGGGAAGGCCTCCAAACAGAGCTCCAAAGTGAGCGACCCGTTGAGGAAATGTGCGCGACCCGTTGAGGAAACTTTGCCAGATTTGACCAGTTCAGCCCAGAAAACACAGTTTGGCTCCAGTTTGACTTTTTGAGGTGGATGGTGGTCCTCTTGGATGTAATTGTGACACTTTTTGGATATTTTTACTCTTGTTTAACTCTTCTAGAATATTTTTGCATGTAAAGGGTAAAAATTGAATGTATGAATTGGTTTCCAAGTTTATAGAGGCAAGTTGTTTTGACTGCCTATTTTCTAGTGCTTAGTTTAGAAGTGGTTCAAAAAGCTCCTAGGATAGTGAGCCCGACCCATGGAGGAAGGGAAAGAGGTTAGATCATCTATATTATGTACTTTCTTGCTCATTTTCATGGTTGGACTCTTGAGGGAGAAGCTATCATTGTATTATTTCACTTGTATCTCTGCAATTTTTGGCTAAGGAAGACCAGGGTTTTGCAGTCATCTTTGGGATTCTTGTGGACTCATGTGTTGATGATGTGTATCTTAATGTACTTGTAAGTGTGTTTATGTGTTTCATCTCCTTTCTTTACTTCTGCATATTAAACAAATGAGGTGTTAAAGTATGAATTCATGCCTGCCATGCTCTGCTTTTAAATTTGTTTAATGTCGATGTTTTCTGCTGTCTAAAGAGAATTCAAAGTCATTGTTTGCTCTCTTTAGCTCCTCCTCTTTCTTTCTTAATCATCCACTTCAACTAAAGGCATCAATACTATTTCCTACCTCGCCCCAAGGAACCCCCTGCAGAAACTGTGTCCAATCCCCGCACCCTAAATTGCAGCTCCTCAATTTGCCACCAAAAACCCCAAAAAACCCCAAATCAAACTTTTATATTCCGTTTACTAGCCTAATATCAGTATTACCTTGTTGGTCATCTCATCCCATTGAAGATCTACCGAGATTGACGGGAGAGAGCCTTCTCCTGCCCCGTAGGGCTAGCTACGAGGCTGAATGGTTTGATGTAGCCTTGAGGTTTACCTTTCTTAGCCTGAGGTGAAATTTCAAGCGCTAACATACTGGCGACCATACTGGGGAGAACAAACTTGTTTGTTGATTGATGTGTTTGTTTCATAAGTCTTAGACGAAGCCTGAAGTTACGCCAGGTAGCCTTCGAAAACGCTCTTGCTTTGGATCAGCGCAAGTAGATAAACGCTGCTTCAGTCAATCTCCGTGAGCTTGTGAATACAGCACTTCACTTGCATTTTACCCCAGTACATGTATCAAGTTTAGATCTGATGGTTGATGGTGGACAACGATCAGACACTTGAAAGGCTGAAATCATTCACCTGGCGACTCTAAATCAGTTTCGAGATCAGATCTAAAGACTCCACTGGAGGATGATCCTGACCAGCAGAAACATGAAAGGACAACATGGACAGATCAGGTACTCAAGTTGGAATTTCATCCAAGACATTTTGTTCTTTGTCATAAATTATTTCTTCTCTTTTCCCAAGAATGTCAAGAAGGCTTTGCAAAGTATACTATGCTTGAGAAAAGATCCCAGGCCTGCAGTTGATTCTTTCCCGTCGAAGATTGTGAATACCAAAGATTTGCATGCCTTTGAGCTTGATCAAGATCCTTTTTCCGAATTTTGTGATGACCATCTTCAAATTGATGAATCCCAAGAGACCATGTCTGATTCTATACTTGCTGTACATACCCCTACACCTTGTAAAATTCCAGATCGGTATAAACCTCTTGTTTTACCTTCTGTTCTTCATGCTTTCCCCAAAAACTATGATCTATACTTGCCGAGGTTTGATGGTGAATGTAAGAATGTCAACGCTGAGCAACATGTGCAAAATTTTGAGAATTTTCTAGATCTTTTTGAAGTTGATGATGAAGATGTTAGTATAAGGCTTTTTGCTCTTTCTTTGCAAGCCAAAGTGAAGAGTTGGTTCAAAGCCCTGCCTGATGCGAGCATTTCAGATTTCCAGCAGTTTGTCAAAGTTTTTCTCGACAGGTGGATGATCGGGCAGAACCTTTTCTTGATTGTAGAAGAGTATAACCAGCTGAAAAGATTGCCAGGGGAGACAGTAAAACAGTTTTCGGCCAGATTTAACCAAGTTTATTATTCGATGCCATTTGATATTAGACCTTCTCCTAGATCTGCTCTCTTGCACTATCCGGGTGCCTTTGATCTGGAAATGGAGTTTCAGCTGAGAGAAAGGGATATTGCAACGCTTCATGAGATGCAAAACTGTGCAGTAAATGTAGAGGCGCATCTGCTGATCCGAAGGGCAAGGTTGAAAGAAGAAGAGATGAAAAACATAGATCCGGCCGAATCAAAATCTCTAGAGGTGAAGCTTGACATTTTGGTAAGTGCAGTGGAAAAGATGATGGACAAGATCAACGCAAGGAATGATTATGATGTTCAAGCCCATGGCTCGCTGATTGAAGAAGAACAAGTTGCTGATCCAAAACATTTTGTTTCTTATCCTAGTTGTCATAGATCTGATAATGATTGTTTTGTAGATCACCTTGGAGAAGAAAGCACTGTTGATATGACCTGCATGCTTGGTGATATGTTTTATACCGATGATTTGCCTCGATTTGATCAGTATGATGATGATTATGTTCACCAAACAAAAGCTAATCTTACAGACAAATCAGCAGCTAGTTTGTGGGAGGAAGAAGTTCATTTTCAGCAGTTTGAATACAATGTTCAGCCATCACATATCAGCTATGACAGTGATGAGGAAAGTGCAGAAAATTGGGAAGTAAGTGAAGGATCTTTGCCTTTTTGTTTTGATTCATGTCAGTTCATTAAAGACAACTTCCATGAAATTAGAAATCAGCTGTCAACAAGTCTTGATCTAGACCATCTTGGAGGCAATAAAAGCCTTGTTCCAGACTTCTCATATTCAGATTTGCAGCCCCCAAATGCCATTGATTTTCAAGTTGCAGATGAAAGCATGGAAGCTGACATATTTGATCAAATGATACAAGAAGGTGACTCCATACCATTCTGTTTTGAATCATTTCAGTTTTTGAAGGGTAGATTGCATAGTAAATCTTCAAATGAACAGCCTATAACAAATCAGCAATCTATCAGTGTAAATGTTGAGGATGAGACAGATGACAAAATTCTTGAGCAGCCTGTAGCATCAGATTTGCAGCTACCAAATGAAATTGAAAGACAGATTACAGATGAAGCTATGGCAGCCGAAATACATGATTTGATGATACAGGAAGATTCTATACCCTTTTGTTTTGAAGCATTTCAGTTTATAAGGCAGAATTCTCATAAAATCTCTCAAGAACAAGATGAACAGCTAGAAGGATGTCATACATTTTCAATGGATACATTGCAACAGTCTTTTCAAGTTTTTCATGATCCAATAGCTGATGTTTTGGATGAGGTTTGCAGTCAAAGTCTTTCTCCATTGACTACATGTGAGCTTGAAACATGTGCTGATACAAATTTGATCCGGCAATCAGTTTCTTTCTCATTTTCAGCAGAGGTCTCGTCACAAGGCTCAGATCAAAGTGTGCATTCATGGTATGAGGAGAAGAGAAGTAATCCATTGGATGAGCTAAGTTCCAATGTGCTTGAATTTCGAGATCCTTATGAAGTGTTTTTGGAGGCGGATAAAGAATTCATATTATTCAATGGATCTGTTCCCAAGTTGTCATGGGAGTTGCCTTTCAGTAGTTCTCTTTTGTTGTTCATAAGTGAGCACTTGTGGAGAATTCAAACAGCAGATGGGACACTTACTTGGTTACATTGGTTGTTTCATTTCACTTGACCAGGTGATGAATGAAACTGTTAGAGTAGGTTGTGATGAATAAGCTCCACTTTGAGCATCATTTTCAGTTTGTCGGTTGTGTTTAAGTATTGAGTCAGTTTTTAGTTGAGTGAGAGTCAATTTGTGTTGTCAAGTCATTAGTTTTCAGTCATGCATTTCAGCTTGAGTTTTTGACTCCATTGCCCAATAATTGTAAGGCATTGGTCTGCTCTCCCAGAGGTCGAAGGTTCTTGGCACCTCCAAGGAGCTACCATCCCCATTGGAGCCAATGTTAGTGTCAGTCTTTCTAGCCTTCCTCCAGTGATCAAATGTGCTCTTACAAAGTGGTCTCAGAAGTGTCAAGGTCAAATTTTGTCATTTCAGTGAGTCTTCAAGCAAAATTTGGTCACTAGGCATTAGGTCTAGGGTTTGCCCAAATGTCAGTCCATGTCATCATTCAGCTGAGCCTATCATCATTCAGAGGGTTGTCATTATCATGTTAGTGTCGAATGAGTCATTTTACACCTTATTCATGCTTCAGTTGTGCCTAGGCAAGGTCATTTCCCTCTCCTAGGGTTTTGAAGGCAATTTCTCTTGGATGGTCAAATCACCGGCAAAAATTGTTTCCTGATGTTCATACACCTTCCCCTATCCTTAAAGTACCTTATCAAACACTTCCCATCCCTTATATCCGCCAAATTCCTCATTTTTGCACAAACCCTAGTTTCTAGCTACAACTTGGCAATTTTCTAGGTTTGGCCTGTGTTTTGCCCTTTTGGACCCCTTCCCCTCACTAAATCTCTGATATTCCACTTTCTCCTGCTTCCTAACATCCCTCCCCACTTCCAAAAATTTCCCCAAGAATTTAGAAGCCCCCTATCCCCTTCATTTCGCTTCATTTCAACAAAATTCCTTGTTTCACACATCGGGACAAGTTTCACTCAAATGATGTTTCAGAGCAATCAAAGATGAATTTTGGGAAACTGAGAGAGGTTTTTGTCCACAACATGCCAAGGAAGAAAAAAATCCTTCTCTTTTTTCACAGGTGTCATGGTTTGAGAGAAATGTCAAGAATACCGTTGCCTCAAGAGAATCAAAGACACCTCTGAAGTGACCTTGGGAAAATCACGTTTTCTCCTAGCTTTGTGGGCCAAATGATTTGCGTGATGGGTAAAATGATAAATAGACACAAATATATTTCCAATGAGCTATCATGAGCTCAATTTGGGGTTGAGGAAGGCATTCAAAAGTTGACTGCAACAGCACTCTTCTTTGAGGCAGCCTCATTTGGCACTTTTTGACCAGTCTTGGGAGATTTGATTTTTGACAGGTCAAATAAACTCCAAATTGAAAAATTCTAGTTGGGTTGGAAAGTAGACTCAAAGACCTTTCCAACGAGCTATCATGCGCCCAATTCCAACACCGGGAAGGCCTCCAAAAACCTCCTGTAAAAGCGCGACCCGTTGGGTGGTGCGCGACCCGTTGAGAGCTCTTCCGTAGTTCAGAAAAGCAACGTGCGCGACCCGTTGGGAGGGGCGCGACCCGTTGGGGATTTCTCCACAGAAATTTGCCAGTAAGCTGCCAAATGACCCCAAATCTCTTCAAGGTTGCAGGTAGGCCTCTGATCATCAAAGTATTTTGCTTGATAGAGAAAAATGAGCATAGGAAATGTGTTTTAATGCCATCAAGTTGAAATGAGAAGTTCATGTATATTTGCTTTAAAAATGTCAAAATGCAAGCAGAGATAGGGTTTTGTTTTGCTGCTCTCAAGGTTATCCCTTTCACCCCCTGAGGTTGTTCATGAGGAGGGAAGGCCATCACAGTAGCATGATATTCTTGAGACCCGACATGTCAGCTCCACTCCTTTGGTCACTTATCAGAAAGGCCCAAGGGCCTTATTTGCAGCAGCTAGGCGAGTACTATCTCCACAGCAGGTGGAAGGGGTCTCGCCTTCATCTTCAGCTCAGCAAGTGTTATCTCCACATCAGGTGGAAGGGGCCTCGCTTTCTTCACCGGCACAGGTACTACAGAGGGGCAAAGAGCCCATGATTCATGAGGATCCGGTGATTGATCTTGAGGTCAGTTCTCCTAGCCAAGAGGCGAAGGAGATCATTCAGCATCTCAGGGCTGAAAATGATGTTTTACAGAGGAGACTTGAGGGTGCCCAATGGACCATCACCTACCTGGAGCAGCGGAACACACAGCTAGAGGAGGAGAAGGCACTTGATGAGCTATGGAGGATTCGTAGCGACCGAGTCTTGAACCGTAGGAGGCCCGGTGATCCATTGCCTGCTGACCGAGAGTCACTGCTCATTCAAGAGAATGCCCACTTGGAGAGGCTGTTGGCTAAGGCCAACCAAGAGAAAAAGCTGTTGAGAAACATGAAGAATCACTATTGGGCAAGAATGCATGTATGCAAAGCCAAGATGAAAATGTTCCAAAGGAGGTTGTCCGAGGCTCTTAGGCGGAGGAAGAAGACCAATCCACTCCGTATCTTGGCTGAGGCATCCCTCAAAGATCATGGCACTCACTAGCATCAGCTATAGCACAAATCCCAAAAATTTTTAAGAATTTTGGGTAATTTTGGTATTTTTGGGAAATTTACAGGTTTTGGCTTCTCAACGGGTCTCACCCCCGGTGAGACCCTTTGTCATCATAGCTCCGTTTTGCAAAAACTCAATATTTCTAGATTTTTCATGCAAAATTACACATGCCTATGGATGGACTTGAGTTTTTATGGGGATTTGGGCCTCCAGAAGGTCAAAATACATGCAAAATTTGACTTTCTGCCCTTTTTTGAGTTGCAAAAGCAGTCTTGGGAGAATTGACTTTTGACTAGGAAAATGACCTCCAAATCCAACAATTCTAGTTGGGTTGGAAAGTATACTCAGAGACCTTTGCAACGAGCTATCCTGCACCTAATTCTGACACCGGGAAAGCCTCCAAACAAAGCTCCAAAGTGAGCGACCCGTTGAGGAAATGTGCGCGACCCGTTGAGGAAACTTTGCCAGATTTGACCAGTTCAGCCCAGAAAACGCAGTTTGGCTCCAGTTTGACTTTTTGAGGTGGATGGTGGTCCTCTTGGATGTAATTGTGACACTTTTTGGATATTTTTACTCTTTTTTAACTCTTCTAGAAGATTCTTGCATGTAAAGGGTAAAAATTGAATGTATGAACTGGTTTCCAAGTTTATAGAGGCAAGTTGTTTTGACTGCCTATTTTCTAGTGCTTAGTTTAGAAGTGGTTCAAACAGCTCCTAGGATAGTGAGCTTGACCCATTGAGGCAGGGAAAGAGGTTAGATAATCTATATTATGTACTTTCTTGCTCATTTTCATGGTTGGACTCTTGAGGGAGAAGCTATCATTGTATTATTTCACTTGTATCTCTGCAATTTTTGGCTAAGGAAGACCAGGGTTTTGCAGTCATCTTTGGGATTCTTGTGGACTCATGTGTTGATGATGTGTATCTTAATGTACTTGTAAGTGTGTTTATGTGTTTCATCTCCTTTCTTTACTTCTGCATATTAAACAAATGAGGTGTTAAAGTATGAATTCATGCCTGCCATGCTCTGCTTTTAAATTTGTTTAATGTCGATGTTTTCTGCTGTCTAAAGAGAATTCAAAGTCATTGTTTGCTCTCTTTAGCTCCTCCTCTTTCTTTCTTAATCATCCACTTCAAATAAAGGTATCAATACTGTTTCCTACCTCACCCCAAGGAACCCCCTGCAGAAACTGTGCCCAATCCCCGCACCCTAAATTGCAGCTCCTCAATTTGCCACCAAAAACCCCAAAAAACCCCAAATCAAACTTTTATATTCAGTTTACTAGCCTAATATCAGTATTACCTTGTTGGTCATCTCATCCCATTGAAGATCTATCGAGATTGACCGGAGAGAGCCTTCTCCTGCCCCGTAGGGCTAGCTACGAGGCTGAATGGTTTGATGTAGCCTTGAGGTTTACCTTTCTCAGCCTGAGGTGAAATTTCAAGCGCTAACATACTGGCGACCATAATGGGGAGAACAAACTTGTTTGTTGATTGATGTGTTTGTTTCATAAGTCTTAGACGAAGCCTGAATTTACGCCAAGTAGCCTTCGAAAACGCTCTTGCTTTGCATCAGCGCAAGTAGATAAATGCTGCTTCAGTCAATCTCTGTGAGCTTGTGAATACAACACTTCACTTGCATTTTACCCCAGTACATGTATCAAGTTCAGATCTGATGGTTGATGGTGGACAACGATCAGACACTTGAAAGGCTGAAATCATTCACCTGGCGGCTCTAAATCAGTTTCGAGATCAGATCCAAAGACTCCACTGGAGGATGATCCTGACCAGCAGAAACATGAAAGGACAACATGGACAGATCAGGTACTCAAGTTGGAATTTCATCCAAGACATTTTGTTCTTTGTCATAAATTATTTCTTCTCTTTTCCCAAGAATGTCAAGAAGGCTTTGCAAAGTATACTATGCTTGAGAAAAGATCCCAGGCCTGCAGTTGATTCTTTCCCGTCGAAGATTGTGAATACCAAAGATTTGCATGCCTTTGAGCTTGATCAAGATCCTTTTTCCAAATTTTGTGATGACCATCTTCAAATTGATGAATCCCAAGAGACCATGTCTGATTCTATACTTGCTGTACATACCCCTACACCTTGTAAAATTCCAGATCGGTATAAACCTCTTGTTTTACCTTCTGTTCTTCATGCTTTCCCCAAAAACTATGATCTATACTTGCCGAGGTTTGATGGTGAATGTAAGAATGTCAACGCTGAGCAACATGTGCAGAATTTTGAGAATTTTCTAGATCTTTTTTAAGGTGATGATGAAGATGTTAGTATAAGGCTTTTTGCTCTTTCTTTGCAAGCCAAAGTGAAGAGTTGGTTCAAAGCCCTGCCTGATGCGAGCATTTCAGATTTCCAGCAGTTTGTCAAAGTTTTTCTCGACAGGTGGATGATCGGGCAGAACCTTTTCTTGATTGTAGAAGAGTATAACCAGCTGAAAAGATTGCCAGGGGAGACAGTACAACAGTTTTCGGCCAGATTTAACCAAGTTTATTATTCGATGCCAGTTGATATTAGACCTTCTCCTAGATCTTCTCTCTTGCACTATCCGGGTGCCTTTGATCCGGAAATGGAGTTTCAGCTGAGAGAAAGGGATATTGCAACGCTTCATGAGATGCAAAACTGTGCAGTAAATGTAGAGGCGCATCTGCTGATCCGAAGGGCAAGGTTGAAAGAAGAAGAGATGAAAAACATAGATCCGGCCGAATCAAAATCTCTGGAGGTGAAGCTTGACATTTTGGTAAGTGCAGTGGAAAAGATGATGGACAAGATCAACGCAAGGAATGATTATGATGTTCAAGCCCATGGCTCGCTGATTGAAGAAGAACAAGTTGCTGATCCAAAACATTTTGTTTCTTATCCTAGTTGTCATAGATCTGATAAGTATTGTTTTGTAGATCACCTTGGAGAAGAAAGCACTGTTGATATGACCTGCATGCTTGGTGATATGTTTTATACCGACGATTTGCCTCGATTTGATCAGTATGATGATGATTATGTTCTCCAAACAAAAGCTAATCTTACAGACAAATCAGCAGCTAGTTTGTGGGAGGAAGAAGTTCATTTTCAGCAGTTTGAATACAATGTTCAGCCATCACATATCAGCTATGACAGTGATGAGGAAAGTGCAGAAAATTGGGAAGTAAGTGAAGGATCTTTGCCTTTTTTTTTTTATTCATGTTAGTTCATTAAAGACCACTTCCATGAAATTAGAAATCAGCTGTCAACAAGTCTTGATCTAGACCATCTTGGAGGCAATAAAAACCTTGTTCCAGACTTCTCATATTCAGATTTGCATCCCCCAAATGCCATTGGTTTTCAAGTTGCAGATGAAAGCATGGAAGCTGACATATTTGATCAAATGATACAAGAAGGTGACTCCGTACCATTCTGTTTTGAATCATTTCAGTTTTTGAAGGGTAGATTGCATAGTAAATCTTCAAATGAACAGCCTATAACAAATCAGCAATCTATCAGTGTAAATGTTGAGGATGAGACAGATGACAAAATTCTTGAGCAGCCTGTAGCATCAGATTTGCAGCTACCAAATGAAATTGAAAGGCAGATTACAGATGAAGCTGTGGCAGCCGAAATACATGATTTGATGATACAGGAAGATTCTATACCCTTTTGTTTTGAAGCATTTCAGTTTATAAGGCAGAATTCTCATAAAATCTCTCAAGAACAAGATGAACAGCGAGAAGGATGTCATACATTTTCAATGGATACATTGCAACAGTCTTTTCAAGTTTTTCATGATCCAATAGCTGATGTTTTGGATGAGGTTTGCAGTCAAAGTCTTTCTCCATTGACTACATGTGAGCTTGAAACATGTGCTGATACAAATTTGATCCGGCAGTCAGTTTCTTTCTCATTTTCAGCAGAGGTCTCGTCACAAGGCTCAGATCAAAGTGTGCATTCATGGTATGAGGAGAAGAGAAGTAATCCAATGGATGAGCTAAGTTCCAATGTGCTTGAATTTCGAGATCCTTATGAAGTGTTTTTGGAGGCGGATAAAGAATTCATATGATTCAATGGATCTGTTCCCAAGTTGTCATGGGAGTTGCCTTTCAGTAGTTCTCTTTTGTTGTTCATAAGTGAGCACTTGTGGAGAATTCGAACAGCGGATGGGACACTTACTTGGTTACATTGGTTGTTTCATTTCACTTGACCAGGTGATGAATGAAACTGTTAGAGTAGGTTGTGATGAATAAGCTCCACTTTGAGCATCATTTTCAGTTTGTCGGTTGTGTTTAAGTATTGAGTCAGTTTTTAGTTGAGCGAGAGTCAATTTGTGTTGTCAAGTCATTAGTTTTCAGTCATGCATTTCAACTTGAGTTTTTGACTCCATTGCCCAATAATTGTAAGGCACTGGTCTGCTCTCCCAGAGGTCTAAGGTTCTTGGCACCTCCAAGGAGCTACCATCCCCATTGGAGCCAATGTTAGTTTCAGTCTTTCCAGCCTTCCTCCAGTGATCAAATGTGCTCTTACAAAGTGGTCTCAGAAGTGTCAAGGTCAAATTTTGTCATTTCAGTGAGTCTTCAAGCAAAATTTGGTCACTAGGCATTAGGTCTAGGGTTTGCCCAAATGTCAGTCCATGTCATCATTCAGCTGAGCCTATCATCATTTAGAGGGTTGTCATTATCATGTTAGTGTCGAATGAGTCATTTTACACCTTATTCATGCTTCAGTTGTGCCTAGGCAAGGTCATTTCCCTCTCCTAGGGTTTTGAAGGCAATTTCTCTTGGATGGTCAAATCACCGGCAAAACTTGTTTCCTGATGTTCATACACCTTCCCCTATCCTTAAAGTACCTTATCAAACACTTCCCATCCCTTATATCCGCCAAATTCCTCAGTTTTTGCACAAACCCTAGTTTCTAGCTACAACTTGGCAATTTTCTAGGTTTGGCCTGTGTTTTGCCATTTTGGACCCCTTCCCCTCACTCAATCTCTGAGATTCCACTTTCTCCTGCTTCCTAACATCCCTCCCCACTTCCAAAAATTTCCCCAAGAATTTAGAAGCCCCCTATCCCCTTCATTTCGCTTCATTTCGACAAAATTCCTTGTTTCACACATCGGGACAAGTTTCACTCAAATGATGTTTCAGAGCAATCAAAGATGAATTTTGGGAAACTGAGAGAGGTTTTTGTCCACAACATGCCTAGGAAGAAAAACCTCCTTCTCGTTTTTCACAGGTGTCATGGTTTGAGAGAAATTACAAGAATACCATTGCCTCAGGAGAATCAAAGACACCTCTGAAGTGACCTTGGGAAAATCAAGTTTTCTCCTAGCTTGGTGGGCCAAATGATTTTTTTGATGGGTAAAATGATAACTAGACACAAATATATTTCTAATGAGCTATCATGAGCTCAATTTGGGGTTGAGGAAGGCATTCAAAAGTTGACTGCAACAGAACTCTTCCTTGAGGCAGCCTCATTTGGCACTTTTTGACCAGTCTTGGGAGATTTGATTTTTGACAGGTCAAATCAACTCCAAATTGAAAAATTCTAGTTGCGTTGGAAATTAGACTCAAATACCTTTCCAACGAGCTATCATGCACCCAATTCCGACACCGGGAAGGCCTCCAAAAGCCTCCTGCAAAAGCGCGACCCGTTGAGAGCTCTTCCGCAGTTCAGAAAAGCAACGTGCGCGACCCGTTGGGAGGGGCGCGACCCGTTGGGGATTTCTCCACAGAAATTTGCCAATAAGCTGCCAAATGACCCCAAATCTCTTCAAGGTTGCAGGTAGGCCTCTGATCATTAAATTATTTTTCTTGATAGAGAAAAATGAGCATGGGAAATGTGTTTTAATGCCATCAAGTTGAAATGAGAAGTTCATGTATATTTGCTTTAAAAATGTCAAAATGCAAGTAGAGATAGGGTTTTGTTTTGCTGCTCTCAAGGTTATCCCTTTCACCCCCTGAGGTTGTTCATGAGGAGGGAAGGCCATCACAGTGGCATGATATTCTTGAGACCAGACATGTCAGCTCCACTCCTTTGGTCACTTATCAGAAAGGCCCAAGGGTCTTATTTGCAGCAGCTAGGCGAGTACTATCTCCACAGCAGGTGGAAGGGGTCTCGCGTTCATCTTCAGCTCAGCGAGTGTTATCTCCACATCAGGTGGAAGGGGCCTCGCTTTCTTCACCAGCACAGGTACTACAGAGGGGCAAAGAGCCCATGATTCATGAGGATCCGGTGATTGATCTTGAGGTCAGTTCTCCTAGCCAAGAGGCGAAGGAGATCATTCAGCATCTCAGGGCTGAAAATGATATTTTACAGAGGAGACTTGAGGGTGCCCAATGGACCATCACCTACCTGGAGCAACGGAACACACAGCTAGAGGAGGAGAAGGCACTTGATGAGCTATGGAGGATTCGTAGCGACCGAGTCTTGAACCGTAGGAGGCCCGGTGATCCATTGCCTGCTGACTGAGAGTCACTGCTCATTCAGGAGAATGCCCACTTGGAGAGGCTGTTGGCTAAGGCCAACCAAGAGAAAAAGCTGTTGAGAAACATGAAGAATCACTATTGGGCAAGAATGCATGTATGCAAAGCCAAGATGAAAATGTTCCAAAGGAGGTTGTCCGAGGCTCTTAGGCGGAGGAAGAAGACCAATCCACTCCGTATCTTGGCTGAGGCATCTCTCAAATATCATGGCACTCACTAGCATCATCTACAGCACAAATCCCAAATTTTTTTAAGAATTTTGGGTAATTTTGGTATTTTTGGGAAATTTACAGGTTTTGGCTTCTCAACGGGTCTCACCCCCGGTGAGACCCTTTGTCATCGTAGCTCCGTTTTGCAAAAACTCAACATTTCTAGATTTTTCATGCAAATTTACACATTCCTATGGATGGACTTGAGTTTTTATGGGGATTTGGGCCTCCAGAAGGTCAAAATACATGCAAAATTTGACTTTCTGCCCCTTTTTTGAGTTGCAGAAGCAGTCTTGGGAGAATTGACTTTTGACTAGGCAAATGACCTCCAAATCCAAAAATTCTAGTTGGGTTGGAAAGTAGACTCAGAGACCTTTCCAACGAGCTATCCTGCACCTAATTCTGACACCGGGAAGGCCTCCAAACATAGCTCCAAAGTGAGTGACCCGTTGAGGAAATGTGCGCGACCCGTTGAGGAAACTTTGCCAGATTTGACCAGTTCAGCCCAGAAAACGCAGTTTGGCTCCAGTTTGACTTTTTGAGGTGGATGGTGGTCCTCTTGGATGTAATTGTGACACTTTTTGGATATTTTTACTCTTGTTTAACTCTTCTAGAAGATTCTTGCATGTAAAGGGTAAAAATTGAATGTATGAACTAGTTTCCAAGTTTATAGAGGCAAGTTGTTTTGACTGCCTATTTTCTAGTGCTTAGTTTAGAAGTGGTTCAAACAACTCCTAGGATAGTGAGCTCAACCCATGGAGGCAGGGAAAGAGGTTAGATCATCTATATTATGTACTTTCTTGCTCATTTTCATGGTTGGACTCTTGAGGGAGAAGCTATCATTGTATTATTTCACTTGTATCTCTGAAATTTTTGGCTAAGGAAGACCAGGGTTTTGCAGTCATCTTTGGGATTCTTGTGGACTCATGTGTTGATGATGTGTATCTTAATGTACTTGTAAGTGTGTTTATGTGTTTCATCTCCTTTCTTTACTTCTGCATATTAAACAAATGAGGTGTTAAAGTATGAATTCATGCCTGCCATGCTCTGCTTTTAAATTTGTTTAATGTCAATGTTTTCTGCTGTCTAAAGAGAATTCAAAGTCATTGTTTGCTCTCTTTAGCTCCTCCTCTTTCTTTCTTAATCATCCACTTCAACTAAAGGCATCAATACTGTTTCATACCTCGCCCCAAGGAACCCCCTGCAGAAACTGTGTCCAATCCCCGCACCCTAAATTGCAGCTCCTCAATTTGCCACCAAAAACCCCAAAAAACCCCAAATCAAACTTTTATATTCAGTTTACTAGCCTAATATCAGTATTACCTTGTTGGTCATCTCATCCCATTGAAGATCTACCGAGATTGACCGGAGAGAGCCTTCTCCTGCCCCGTAGGGCTAGCTACGAGGCTGAATGGTTTGATGTAGCCTTGAGGTTTACCTTTCTCAGTCTGAGGTGAAATTTCAAGCGCTAACAGCGCAAATGTAAGATAGCACTGGAATTTGTCACCTGATGCGCCGCGCGCCCTGGAAACGGCCCAATTTGCTCACAAACTCACAAAATCGCCTGAGAACAATGCTCTTTGCTCTTGGAATGTAGAATGGGTTGCAAATGAGGAGAAATATCTTCATATAGACTCCTTGTTGATTTTTGCTTAACCCAAAACCCATTTTCTTATGTTTGGTTGTTGACACTTTTTCAAAATTAATAGGCTCTGACCTTTTTGGTTTCCCCTTTAAAATTGGTTGAAATAATGATTTTCTCTGATAATTTTTTGCAGGGATAGTTCTGATATGCTCTGGCAAAGGAGACCAAGGCTGCACTTGAACGATTGAAGAACTGAAAATTTTGACAATTTTTACAAAAATGAGATGGCGACTTATCTTCAAAACAGAGTTTTGAAGAGAAGTCCTAATTCAGCTGTACAATGATGAAAATTATTGAAGTGATGATCTATCAAAGACATCCCTCTGGCCTGCTGGTCTTTTAAGATTTTTCAAGACAAAATTGACTCAACCCTAGACCTGAGACCTCAAAATTTAAAACATGATTGTAAATGACTTTTGAATACTTATTTTAATAAACAGGCTTGAACCAGCAATGCCAAGCATGAGGGGAATGAGTGACACAACCCGCTCGATCAGAGTTATGACATGCCTAACGAAATGCAACTGATCAAAACTGATGAGACACCTAATCATGAAATGCAAAAGAGCTTTGATCTCTGACGGAGGGATAACTAGACCGACTCTAACAATACCAATGGAATTTTTTCTAGTTAATCTGTCTGCCCACAAGGCATTGACCAACTTTTTGTTCCATGTCTTCTTGTTGTATTCCAATAGTTTTTTCATGAAATTGACAAGGATTTTTTTTTAGTATTCTGCAAGTCCATTACCTTGAGGATAATAGGCAGTGGAATGGCCAAGGGTAATGTGATATCTGTTACAAAATTTTACCATTTTCTTGGATTTAAAAGCAACTGCATTATCAGTAATGAGATTTTGGGGGCATCCAAATCTTGACAGGATATTGTTTTCAAGAAATGAGATAATGACAGATTTTGTTGCTTTTCTATAAGGGATGGATTTTATCCATTTGGTGAAGTAATCAGTGGCTATCAAAATCCATTTATGCTAGGCTGAGGAGGTTGGGTGAATTTCCCCAATGAAGTCTAAACACCATTGTTGAAATGACACTTCTATGGATATGGGTTTGAGAGGTAAAGGTAAGAGATTCCCTTTAGCCTCAAATATTTGGCACCTATGACAGAAGGTCACATGTTTCTTGACATCTGCAAAAAGAGTGGGCCAGTAAAAACCAGCCCTTAGAATCTTGTCAGCAGTTGTTTTCCAATACAAGTGTCTTCCACAATCTCCTGCATGAAATTCTTGCATAATTTTATAAACTTCATCTTTTAGTAAACAATTTAATAGAATGCCACCATTATATTTCCAAAATAAATCATTATCTATGATACAATATCTCATTGATTTCATTTTCAAAAATTTAGCTTTAGTTCTAGATAAACTAGGAGGATCTTGTAAGTTTAGTAAGACAAATATGATATCTGCATACCAAGGTGAATCTGTAAAAGGTTCATTGATCTATGGAGTCACCATCTCTTCCTGATCATCTAGGGCACCAATGAAATTTATATCTAAGGCTTGGCAGTTCGATTCAGCCATGAGTTTGACTAAACCTTGGCCTTTGAGAAGATTTGTAGGCTTTATTTCTATGTCATATTCCAAAATGGTGGCAATCCATTTGCCACTCTTTCCTTCAGGCCCATTTTGTGTCAAAATGTCCTTTACTACTGAATTTGGAACATAAGCAATGATGTGTGAACACAAGATGTGCACTCTGAACTCTTTAATAGCTTTCACTAAAGCTAATGTTTGTTTTTCCATTATGTTGTACTTTAGTGTTGCATCTCTTAAAGATTAACTGAAAAATGCAATGGGTTGTTCATATCCTTGATCATTCTTTTGCAACAAGACTACTGCAATAGTGTGTTTTTAAGAAAAAGAAAAAATTATAAAATCTATTTGGAAGTCAGGACTTATGAGGATTGGAGTTTTGGTAAGGGCTTGTTTGATGGCCTCAAAAGACTGTTTAGCCTCCACTGTGTTATAGACATTTTTGGGCCCTACAACCCCAAGCATGAAATGTCCATAAACCAAGGGCTCCTAAGTCCCTAAAAGTGTTGTTCTAACCCCTAAAGGAACAAGGTCAACAGATTACAGCTTCTCCCAGAAGTTCTCCATGAAAAACTGCTCAGAATTGGTTAAAACAGGATCATTTCAGCTGCTCCACAGGCCAGGTGTGTTGCATCTCACCTAAATACACTGTGTGGGTGCATTTCATTTCAAAAAGCCCTTCTATGGGGTGCGATGGGCGAGAAATGACAAATGGCAGTGTCATTCCGCAAGGTGGAGAGGCAATGGAAGCTTCAAGAAACTTCTCCTATGACACTTGCCTCTCTGAATTCGACCAAGGATGAGTAAGAGATCATCAATCTCCAAGTGGAAGAAAGAACTATCAGAGAGAAGACACTAATCAAATCACAAGCTGACTCATCTCCCTTATAGATATCTATATATGGATCCCTCATCCCAAAGATCCAGAGGCTGGAATTTTGCATATTGTAAGGAATTGTTGTTGGTTTCTCGAGGCAAACATCAGATTGTTGGGTGATCTAAGCTTTGTATGAGGCGAAGAGGGGATTCCTTGCTGAGAGGTTGATGCTGGGTCAGAACAACGGGTTGTAACTCCTCTTGGCTCTTTCTTGTTTATCAATAAAAGCTATTCAAGTTTTCCTCCATACTTTTGTGTCATTCATGTTTGCTGCATTTGTATGGTCAATTTACATCTGATCCTAGATTGTTTATGATTATAGATCCATGTCTTTGTATAGTGCTATGCTACTGTGATCTTACAGGTACTCTGTGAAGCTGGGCGTGCAAGGGAACAAGTAGCGAAAGACTATCAAGGAAGAGAAGAATCAAACCAGGAGATTAGCGCAAGACAGAGGTTGGTCTTTTTGTTCCTCTCTATCTATAATTCATAAAGGAAAAATGAAAGTAGCTTTACTCTGTTTGTTTCTAAGGCAGCTGTCACACCTTAGTGGGATAAGCAGTTCTGAGTAGACACTTTTCCCTGTAACAAAATGGTGACCCCTCTGGGGAAGAATTAGTTTGTTTGTTTATCTTCCTTGTTGCTATTTCATAAACTTACAGGTAGCATTCGAACTGCATTTGCCATAGCAAATGCAAAGTAGATAAATGCTACTTCATTCCATCTACGGGATCTGTTTATGATTTAAACAGCTGATTCACAAACTCTCTGATTGCCCTTGTGATAGCTCTTAGATCCTCCTTAGATCTACCCCTGATTGTTGAGTTACTGATTACCTTTTGCTTGGCCAAAACCCATGAACTGAACTGCAAACTGTGACCCGGAACCCAAACAGAGTCTCGTTTTTGGCCCAGCGCAGGTACTGTTCTGAGAATTTGAAATTCAACGCACTTCTCGAGTGTAGAAAGTGCGCTGCATTTCAAATTCATTGTGTTGCAGGTGCGCTGATCAGGCTAGGCTTTGTGCAGTTTTGGTTTCTGTGATTCATTCTTTCCAGTTCTATTCCTGAATTTTGCTGCCTGTGATCAGTATATGTCTGTTTGAAACCCCTTTTCCTTGTTGTTATTCCGCCTCCTTTGTACAAAATAACTGTAAATGTTTTGTGTGTTTGTTGAGTCATTTTCAGTTCTCCTTTGCAAAAGTAGCATAATCGTACTGTCGTCCTTTGATTTGAAACTGTCACAAGTGTCGACTTCAATCGTAGGAAAGAGTTTGATTGCTATTGATAGTCGATTATCCTGTTACTATTGTTTTTGGTCTGAATTTGTAATTTTTCTAGTGTCAAAATAAGTATTCATTTCAAAATCGTAAGGTGTTGTGATCGTCTCCATTTTTTATTTCGAAAAGAAACTTGTTGATATTTGTCGTTTGAAAAGAAATTCAGATTTGTGCATCAACTTTCTTCTTATCATTCATATACTAAGAAAGTTGAAAACAAATACATGCATGTGCATTTGCATCTAGACAGTCTGATTGGTTTGATTTAGGAAAGTGCATTTAGAATGTGCTCTTTGCTCTTTGTGAAAGGATTCTGTCTTTCTTTCCTTAGTAGCTAGGATTTTCATTGCACAAAGAAGATAAAAAGATTGTTTATCATCTTAGATTGCATTTTAGGAATTACATCTACATCTCGTGGTGATCCTGAAAGGAAAACTTCATAAACAAGATCAACTATAAAATAAATTCAATGAATCTAACAACACTTTGGAACTTAATGCACAACATTTAGAAGTCTAGGCTAGAGACGTATTCCGGCGTCGTAAAGCCTGGTAACTGTTGTTCTCACTGATGGTTGGGTGATTCCTCCACTTTGAGACGATAAGTGCAAGTACGGACTTGTGCTCCCACGTACCGTCGAGTATATTTTGGGAGACCCCAATAGGCTTAATCCTTTATCCATAGGAAGCCGTGTCTGCCGCCCTATCGATCGTAATGCACTGAACACAACATTCGGGAAGATTGACTGCCGTACCGTAAAAAGTATTCTGCAGTTTTGCGATTGGGTTGGTAATCCCTCTACCTAGATTTCCAGAGCAGTCCCTTTCGTTCCATTTCAGACTGTTTAACAGAAAAGGTCCATCTGAGCACTTGTCACTTCAGGCTCATTAAAAATCGAAGGAGACTAGAGTCATCTTTTGTTTTTTCTCGACTCTTAAAAATTGAAAAAACAAGTTGTGTCAAAGCGTCTAAAATTCATTTAATTCGGAAACATACTTCCCCTTTATTTTTAGTTGGTCGAGTAATCTGCAATCGTGGAAGAAAGTCAATTGAAACCCCGTCATTTGCGGAGGCTTACGAGTCAACCGTCTTTGTCTCCGGAATCGAAGCTAGTACGGACAAAGCGAACTCGTTTAACCGGTTCCAAATCTCCTGTTAAAGTTAGAACAAGTGTTCCAACAACATCAGAGACTCCGGTTACTCCAAACATTTTTGGAATCCCTGCCTCTATAGAAGAAGTTCAGCAGCCACAGAAGGACAGTAGTACTGATCCTAGTCTGAGGGTAAACACTTGTGTTACTGAACCAGTTCCATTTACAACCGGCTCGGAGAGTCTTGCTCCTCAAACATCTGTCGCTGCCGATTCTATACCTTCTTCGGCACCAGAAATATTCTACGTACCTGACAGTCTACCCCTTCCACCTGGTTTGATTGCCATAGAAGAGATTGCGGAAGATCCTCCAACTAGTACTCCGTCGCAATTTGGAGTTGGGATCACTCTGTATCCTTCTTCATCAGAAGTTAGTCTACCACCAGCGGAATCTCCTGTAGAATCGCTAGGTAATCTTTTGGATAGACTAAAAATGTCTGAACAACCGTCAACGTCTAGGACTGTGTCATCTGACACAGCGACGGCAGAACTACCTGTTATCACTCCAACAATGTTCGCCGGTATACCATCTATCCCAACTAGCTCTCAATCGCTAGAAGGAGCCCACTCAGGGGCCATTTCGACGGTATGGTCTGTTCCTGTTTGTTCATCCAGAATAATATCCGGGAACTCTTATGTTGAGTCTCAACAAATTGATCCATTTGGAGGTCAATTTGGGCAGTCCGGCCCTCAAGGGCAAACCATTCCCTTGAGTTCTGGATTACCACCGTATGGGGGGCAGTATGCCCTTTCATTATCCCCTCCGGGAGGACAACCATACGGGAGTTCACAACAAAATTCGGGTTATGCCGGAATTACTTCAAGCAGTTGGGTACCGATACTACCTCAACAACCAAGAATTGTATATTCGATGCAACAATGTTTACCTATGTCAAATATACCAACTACGCCAGCTATTGTGACGGTGTCGCAAGTTCAAGCGCTGCCTGTTGTATGCCAACCTCAGGTTTCTCAGGTTGTAATGCAACAGCCCCTTGACCCTGCAACTCAACCACAATCGCCGACTGTTGGAATTACACAGGTTTAGATGGGTACAATTACCCCTCATCTTGGTCAAACAGTTAGTATTGGGCAACAACACATGGCTTCACAACCATGGCTAGTAAAATACCAACAACCGCAATCCCAACAAGTATACCAAGGTTCTTAGCAACAAATCTTTGCAAATAGTGGGCAGCCGTTTATTCAAAACGGTCAAAATCAACCATTTTACAATGGTCATGCCCACCAACCTTACCAAAGTTACCAGCATCAAATGCATTATGCCGGTATGCAAAGACCAACTGCTTAGGCAATCCCATCTTATCCTGGGTATGCTTCACCTAACCTAAATCAACAGTTACCCTTCATGGCAACTTTAGAGTTACCTGATTTAAATCGGTTAACAAACGATCCAATCGCTTACGCCCCTTGGTGGCCAACGATTCCACATAAACTTCCATCAGATATTCCTAAATTTAATGGAAATCCGGGTGAAGATCCGTCGAATCATGTGATGACATTTCATCTGTGGTGTTCATCAAACACCCTAAATGATGATTCGATTAGGCTTCGCCTTTTTCAGAGGATGTTAACTGTCCGGCAGCGAAATGGTATATCGAATTGCCTAGAGCTTCATTCGACAACTTCAGTACCCTAGCCACAACCTTTTTAACCCATTTTCAATTACCAATAAGGTACGAAACGGGAACAAAACTCCTTACCAACTTCAAACAAACGACGACCACTCACATATCTGATCATATACATGAGTGGCGACATCGTCGTAGAATGGTAAAAACTTATGTTCCCGATCAGCTTTTAGCTGAATGGTTGATCGAGTCATTACTGCCTTCCATCACGGAAGATGTGGCAAAAGGGGGAGTCATCACGGAAGAGCAAGTTATCGCTCGTGCGCAATATTTGGACTTGATTTACACTCAGTTTGGCACGCTCTACGATAAAATACCTGACGCCCCTAGGCCGGAATTCTCAGTTCCTCCTCCTCCTAAATGAAACAATGACTCTCATGCCGGCGATGGCGTGATTGGTGCAATAGACACGAAATCGACAAAGGCTACATCCAAAAAGGCCCGTAAGATTTCAAGTCAAAATGCAAAAGATGAACTTCTTGCCTCGGAAGTAAATGTCGTATCGACAGATAAAGGCAAAGAAACCAAGCAACCAGGGGGCAAGAAGAAAGGCAAAGGGAAGAAGAAGAAACAGGAAGAATCATCTCCTGAAAAATCTTCTGCAAACCCTCCTGGAAATACGAAACAAAAATTTCCATGCATGATATGCGATGAGGATCATCGGACACTAGATTGTCCACATAGAGCTGAGATTAAAAAAATCTTCAAGAATTCAAAAACCTCCGCAGTGTTAACTGATCCGTTTCCAAATCCAGGAACAAATCTGGTTGACAGTGGAAATGCTTCCCCGTCTCAAGTACTAATGTTGTCGATTTCAAAACAGCAAAATGATGTTTTGATATCGACAAGGAACAAAGATTATGGGAATACACAGCTGTCGAACAACAAGGATAAAGATCAACCTAGTAGTTCGACAACAACTTCAATAGAAGTTGCGCTGCCCATCATTCCTGAACTAACAATAAAACCACCAAAGGGAGTAGTACAGAAATCGACATTTAATCCTCGTGCTAGAGTAGCACAGCATTATAATATAGTGGAAGATTTGGCCCAATCGCCATCCGCTATGTCGACTCTTGAAGTACTACAAAATTTTCCATCCCAAAAGCAAGCTTTATTATCGGCCATTGGTGGGATAGACCCAAAGGATTCCAATCTTGTATCCTTCGATCATAAAGGATACGATCCTCAATTACCAGCTCAACTAGCTTTCCTTGTTCAAGTGAAAGCCCTCAACAAAACTGTTCATCGAACAATTATTGATGAGGGGGCATCTACATGCATTATGTCGATGAGTTGCTGGAAAAATTTAGGATCCCCAACCTTGTCACGATCTTCGACGACATTAAAAGCATTCGACAGAAGAACATATACCCCATATGGTATTCTAAGTAACTTAAAGGTTGAACTAGGAGGGAAAACAGTAGAAATAGATGTTGAATTAATCGATGGAAATCTCGATTACAACATCTTACTAGGAAGACCATGGATATATGCTATGGTTGCTGTTGTGTCGACCTATTTTAGGAAGATTGCATTTCCCTTTCAAGAAGGGATTACAATCGTCGATCAACAAAACTTCCTCCCCAATGGTTCTCAAGTTACAGGAAGCATTCCTATGATCCATGGAAGCCCCCATTCGCTTCAAAATATCGGAGTAGGCCTACTAAAAGATCTTATAATAATGGGAACTTTCGCCCTTCCACCTCCAATCAATCTGGTGGAAGTAGCGTCGGTAGGAACTTGTAATACGATATCTTCTAAAAAGATCTCAGAAAATGATATCGACATGGATCATGCGATGGTTTTGCCTCTGAGCCCAACGGAAATATTGTAGCAATCAATGTTCCTAGCCTGGATGGCAAACCCAAATCAACGCTCATCGAGTGTTTGGATAGATAGGTCTAAGGAATATGGCACCCCTTCAGATCCTTGGTCGAGAGTGCATGACACCGATGAAGGAATTGTTCAATCAATGTTAATTGAATGGGCACCATGGGATGATTACCACCATCGTTCCCTTCTTCCAGATTGTGGAGAAGATACTCCTAATGACCTTTATCATCCTTCAGTTTTTGATTTTCTATCAAATACTGTAAACACGGTGGATTCCGAGTGAAACTTGTCCAACATTGAAGAGACTATCGCCATAAATATCTCGATCAAAACAGATGTTGTAGAGAATATTTATGTTGGCAAATGTTGTTCTCCTTCAGAACTGGAAATATATGACGCTCTTTTTCACGAATTCAGAGATGTCTTTGCTTGGTCATATAGTGAAATGCCAGGCATTGACTCGAGTATTGTTGAACACGAAATTAAGATGTATCTAGATGTCAAACCAGTACGACAACGGCTACGGCAGGTGCACCCCAAGAAAGCCACTGCCATTAAGGCAGAAGTTGAGAAACTTCTCCATGCTGGTTTCATTTACCCGGTTCCTCTAACCGATTGGGTATCGAATATTGTCCCTGTTATGAAAAAACAAGGAACAATTAGAGTGTGCATTGATTATAGGGATGTAAATCAAGCTTGTCCAAAGGACAACTACCCTACACCCTTCATCGACCAGATAATTGATGAATGTGCCAGATGCGAAATCTTTTCATTCATGGATGGATTCTCCAGGTATAATCAAATAAATATCCGCCCACAGGACCAGTCAAAGACTGCATTTATTTGTCCATGGGGCACATTCGCATATCGAAAATTACCCTTTGGTTTAAAGAACGCAGGGGTGACGTTTCAGAGGGCAATGAATTATGTCTTCCATGACATCAAAAACATCATTCAACCATACCTCGACGACCTTCCGGCTCATTCGCGAAAGCGGACTGATCACCCGCAGCATCTAAGAGCGATATTTCTACGTTGCCGACACTACAAGATACAACTCAATCCACACAAATGTGTATTTTGCATCAGTTATGGTCGTTTACTTGGCTTTGTAGTCTCAAAGGACGGGATTCGTCTCGACCCACGTAAGGTTCAGGCAATCATAAATTTGCCTCCACCTTCGAATTTGCTTTAGATTTAGAAACTCCAAGGGAAAGCAAACTTTCTGAGGAGGTTCATTCCAAATTACGCCGAACTTGCTAAAGGTTATACGCGTCTTTTGAAAAAGGAAGTACCCTTTGTCTAGGATCAGGTTGCGCAAGCTTCCTTTGATGCTTTAAAAGAATCCCTAATAAAAGCATCATTAATGTACGCTCCTGATTATCTGAAAGACTTTAACCTGTATCTGGCTGCAGTGGATACGACCATCGCAATGGTTTTAGTTCAAGAAGACAACAGAATCAAACATCCTATATATTATTTAAGTAAGAACTTAAATGATACAGAAAGAAAATATTCTTATGTTGAAAAGCTAGCGCTCGCAGCGGTTCAAGCGATACAGATATTTCGACACTATGTCCTCTTTCGAAAAACTACCATTCTGTCAGATTGCAACCCCGTGACTTATATATTGTCGCGACAGTTGTTGGGGGGCAAATATTCAAAATGGATAGCAATCCTACAAGAGTTTGATATGGAATTTGTAAAATCCAAGTCAAAGAAAGCTCTGGTTTTCGCAGAATTATTATGCGATCTCCCATCGTCGTCCAACGATGAAACATCCGAAGAAACGATCGTGGACGAAAGTTTGTTTCTGATATCTTCAAGCAATGAGTGGTATGGGGATATAATAATTTATCTCCAAACCCAAAAATATAGGCCAAATACCTCTCGCTCCGAACAAAAACGTATTCGATACCAAGCAAAAGACTACATGATCGTCGGTGATACACTTTACCGTCGCGGTATCGATACAGTTCTGAGAAGGTGCCTCACGCATGAGGAGGCTGAAAAAGTCCTGAATGATTGCCATTCAGGCGTGTGTGGGGGACATCAATCCAGTTATGCTACAGCACAAAAAATCTTACGAGCAGGATACTTCTGGCCAATAATGTTTAAAGATTGCATAAACGCAGTCAGAAGTTTCCATGCTTGTCAAATTTTTGATAGCAAAACCAGAAGACCACCCACACCTCTGCAGCCAATAGTTGCTGTCAGGCCATCGCCAAATGGGGCATCGATTTCATGACATGTAACCCCACCTCAACCGGGGGGCATGGGTATATCATAGTCGCAGTTGACGTTTTTACCAAATGGGCCGAGGCGATGCCTACATTAGATAATACTAGTGAAACAACTTCCCTTTTCTTTTTCAATCATGTAGTCGCCAGATTCGTGTTAGGATATTCCGACACATAGGAAATAGTTAAGTACAACTTGGTCTAGTATAGAGTTAGGTATAGAGTTAGGTAAAGTGTGTTTCTTTACCGTTGTACATTTTTTAACTTACAATCTGACAGTCACGATATGTAGTGATCCGACGGTTCATTCTCTCCTCGGTATTAGCGACACTTGATTCGTGGCTTGACACCCGATTGGTCCATGAATTCTATTTAAAGCGCATGGAGGGTCATTTGTAGGGTAATCCGTGCATGAGAGAAACATATGTAAATTTTCATTCTCTTATTAATAAACTGCCTGAAGTGGCCGCGTTGGCTCAGGCCGTGGACTGTTTCCCTCTTTGAGGGTTTTAACCACGTCAAAATATTGGTGTATTGATCTGCGATCTGGTTGTGAGCTGTGTCCTTTTGGTGTTCTATCTGAGGAACTTACCCTGTAAATTCCTACATGGTATTAGAGCTATTTGAGGGCCGCGTCCGTTGGTGATCCAAATCTGAAGCCGGTAGAACTGCATCCGACTGCCGTTTCCTAGATCTATTGTTTCTGACTGCTTTCGGGCCGAGAGGACTGCTCTGTTGTGTTGGGAGCATCTGTTCCAGTGAGGAACCCCTTTCGTTTGATGCGAAAAGGTTTTTGGTAGCCCTAGCTGCGTCATTTTTAAGATCTGGAGGTATACAATGGTTATTTGCAGTTTACTGTTATTTTCTCTCTGTTTATTTCGGTTTCGGTTTATTTAGCCTTTTATTACCGGATCTATACCTTTCATTTCTGTGTATTCTCTTTGCCCTGCGACTCTATGCGATCTAGGCAAATCAGAAACAGAGAGGAAGGATTTTTCTCATGCGTATGCTCTTTTCCCTGCGCCTTAGGGTGATCTCGGAAAATCAGAAACATTGAGGAAAATATTTAGTTTCTGGCTAAAGCTAACTTTGAGCCGCAAGGTTCATTTTTTAAAATATCTAGTTTTTCGGCTAAAGCTAACTTCAAGCCGTAAGGTTCGTTTTCTTTGCATGTCTGTGTTGGGTTTTGTGTTTTTTGTTTTGTAGGGAAAAAGAGCCTTTTCAAAGCAAGCACGCAACCCAAAGCACCCCCCCTCTCTCTCTCTCTCTCAAATTTTTTGTATAGATCAATTGGTTCAAAGCTATTTTAAAAGAGTAGAGGTCTTGGGTTCAAGTCTCCATTTTGTGGGGGCGAACTTTTTCATTTCCGCACATTCCCGCACTTCGTCGGCAACTTCAACAACTTTTTTTCAAAAAGCCATAACTTCTTCATCCGGAAGCCGTTTTCAGAGCCGTTTTTTTTTAAACTAGCCTAATTTTTTGAGATCTATCCATTGGAACACTTATTTTCAGCATCTTTAGCTTCAATTTTCATTGAAATGGAAAGTCAATACCAAGTTACCCTTGACAGCACCAACTACTTCCAATGGTTGGCTTACATTGAGGATTTACTTAGAAGTAAAGGTCTCTACAGAATAGCCTCAGGCCAAGAAAAGAAACCGAAGGATGAAGATAAGGCTGCTAAATGGGAAAATAGGCAAGATCAAGCACGTGGATTGATAGGGATGTCTATTTCTCCAGATCTTAGATTCCATATTGTAGAAATTGATACTCTTGATGAAGCAATGAAACAAATCAATAAAGTTTTTGGGATTAAAAATGAAATTAGAGCCCATCAACTTGAAAATGAGTTGCTTACATTGGACCCTAATAATTTTTCTTGCATTGAAGATTTCTTGTCCAAGTTCAAGACCCTTATATATCTTTTGGAAGGTGTTAAAGTTAAGAAAGAAGATAGTAACCTTATCTATTCCATTCTTACAAAGTTGGGACCAGCCTACTCTGTGTTTGTTTCCACCTTCCATTCTACAAGAGAAGCCTTCATTTCTCAAGGAACAGACTACAAGCCCCCTTCCTTTGACTCTTTTTGTGATTCTTTAATAAGAGAACAAGAAAAACTCTTACACCTTGGTCTTCTTAATCTTGGAAACTCTTCCAAGAAAGCGTTAGCCGCCCAGCAGCAACCAAATTCAAAGAATCCTAAGAAGTCATATCCTAAAAAGAATGGTCCTAAACCAAACAAGGGTCCTAAGCAATTTCAGCCCCAAAATGAAAAATCATTTCAACAAAATGATAAGGCAAATAAAAACAAAGGGAAGAAGACTGATAGACATTGCAATTTTTGTAATCGAGATGGCCACTTAGAATCAAAATGCTTTAAGAAGATGGAAGCCTTGGAAGCAGCAATGAAGAAGCATAACATCCATTTGGGGCAATCTTCAACTTCAATTTCATCTTCAGGAATGGCACTTTCTGCATGTGGTTGTCAAGCATCTCAGTCTGGCTATGCATTAAATGTATCTTCTTCTTCTCATTCTCATGAGTGGCTCATTGATTCTGGAGCTTCTTATCACATGGCCAAAAACAAAGCCATGTTTTCTTCTTTAAATGATTGTAACACCAAAAATATATATTTTGGTGATGATAGATCTCTTAATGTTGTAGGGACTGGAATTGTTCATCTAGACAATGGTCAGTTTAATGATGTATTATGTGTTCCAACCTTATCCTGCAACCTTCTATCTGTATATCAGATAACTCATTTAGGAGAAGGTAAAATCGTTGAATTTTCACCTCATGATGTTGTAATCAAGGACTTAAGAGATCCTAAACAGATTTTGGCTACTGGCATTGCTGATGGTTCTACAAGGTTGTATAAGTTTCACAACTTTGGGTCATCAAATCTTCCCTCAGTATTTGTTGCTCATAATGATGAAGTAAGCAAACTTTGGTATGAGCGATTTGGTCACTTAAACTATCGCTCCCTTTAGCATCTATGTAAAGAAAATATGATGACAGGTCTTCCTGTGGTATCTTGCAGAGATGGTGTTTGTTCCGGATGTGTACTCGGAAAACATCATCGGGACCAAGGATAATTTTAGGGGCGAATGTTCGCCCTTTGGCGAAATTAAGGGGTTTTAAATTTTTAGTGGGTGAATATTTTGTATCATAGTACATTTTTACAAATCACCTCAAATAGCCCACCTTATTTTAAGGGAGAGGGTAAAAAAGGTAAATTTAGCCCTTAAAATTAGGACTTACAACCTTCCATTCGCCCATTTTCAAGAATAGGTTTTATTTAAGTGAATCCATTCGCCCATTTTCAAGAATAGGTTTTATTTAAGTGAATCCTATAGGCCAAATACCATATTTATAAAAGAGGTATGGTAAATTAATAAAAATATAAATAAATGAGAGGTATGGTAAATAAATAAAACATTTTTTATATTTACTCCATAAGTCACCTTATATACATGTAAGGGTGTAAACAAATAAAAATATAAGTAAAGTGGAGGTATGGTAAATAAATAAAACGTTTTTTATACTTACTCAAAAGGTATGGTAAATAAATAAAAATATAAATAAACTAGATGTATCGTAAATAAATAAAACCTATTTTTATATTTAGTCCATAACCCTCGTTCTATTTATGAAGGCTCAAGAAAGAGGTTTTATTTAAGTGAATCCTATGGGCCAAATACCATATTTGTAAAAGAGGTATGGTAAATTAATAAAAATATAAATAAACGAGAGGTATGGTAAACAAATAAAACATTTTTTTATATTTACTCCATAAGTCACCTTATATTTACGAACACTCAAAAAATGGGTTATATTTAGGTGAAACCTATGGCCAAAATACTATGGGACAAATACCATGGACTAGATTGTTATTAATACCATGCAAAAAACCATTATTAACCCTAATATTAGAATTAATAAAAATAAAAATGGCACATGGTATTGACCCATGGTATTCACCAAAATGGCACATGGTATTGACCCATGGTATTCACCTGGAATGTAGCCTATTTAAATGGGGGAATTAAACCAACATGTAGCCTATGCTAAGATTCACTAGGAATTTACAAAGTTTTATTATTTAGTGAAAGACTCGCCAAGATCTTACAAGATTTTATAATTGAGTAAAATATTCGCCATGCCTGGTGAGAGATTCGCCAAAAAATTATATATACATATTATATTATTGATAAAATCGCCTTCCATTTTTCCTATATACCATGGAGATTCGCCCATTTATTATATTTATAAATTTAGGGGGGGTTCTTAAAATTTTCCCTGATCGGGACAGTTTTGAAAAACGTGCCTCTTGGCACGCCTCAGCCCCTTTACAGCTTGTGCATAGTGATTTATGTGGTCCACTTCCAGTTGTGTCATTCTCTGGCTGCAAGTATTTCTTAACTTTCATTGATGATTTCTCCAGACGCACTTGGGTATACTTCTTAAAACTCAAGAGTGAAGTATTTAACACTTTTTTGGCCTTCAAGGCCTTTGTTGAAAAACAATCTGGACATCAAATTCTTAAGTTAAGATCTGATAATGGCGGAGAATATGTTAAAAACACATTCATCAACTATTTCACTGAGAATGGAATTCAAATGCAACATACTGTTCCATATACTCCACAACAAAATGGTGTAGCTGAAAGGAAGAATCGCACCTTAAAGGAAATGGCTAATTGTATGCTACAATCTAAAGGACTTGGTCTTAGTTTTTGGGCAGAAGCAATTAACTGTGCAAATTACATAATAAATCGCACTCCTACTAAGGCTTTAAAGAATATCACTCCAGAAGAATCATGGAGCTCAATCAAACCAGATGTAAGTCACTTTCGTGTTTTTGGAAGTGAAGCGTGGGCCCATATTCCAGATGAAAAGCATAAAGCTTTAGAACCTAAGAGTGAAAAATGTACTTTTGTTGGATATTCTGAAGATGTCAAAGGCTATAGACTTATTCCATTTAAGTCCAAAAATGTTATCATTAGAAGAGATGTAAAATTTGATGAAAATATATCGGCCTGCGAGCCTAGTCCGGCGGTTATGCCACCTCTCCCTATCTCTTCTACTTTTGAAAACATTTCTTCTTCAGATGATGAAAGTGAGGATGGCAATCCTCCCCCACCATCTCAGGATCCTCCTTCAGTTCCTGAGCTTCCAAAATGGGTTCGTGCTACTCGAGATGCAGCAGGTGATCTTGCCGGTGATCCTACAGATCAGCGACGCACACGTTCTCAGTTCGAGAGAGCCTCTTCTTTACTGGCTCAAGCTCCAGTAAATTATGATCCTGACACCTTTGCAGAAGCTTCAGGCCATCCAGATTGGGAAGCAGCTATGAATGAATAATATCATTCATTATTGGCAAACGATACATGGGATCTTGTTCCTCTACCAAAGGGACGAAAACTTGTTAGATGCAAATGGGTTTACAGAACCAAGTATGGACCAGACGGGAAAGTTGATAAACATAAAGCTCGTCTTGTTGCTAAAGGTTTTTCATAGGTTGCAGGCATTGACTACACTGAAACCTTCTCCCCTGTTGCCAAAATGAACTCTATCCGCCTTGTTCTTTCCCTTGCTGCCTCTTTCAAATGGGAAGTCCATCAGATGGATGTTAAATTTTCCTTCTTGCATGGGGACTTGCATGAAGAAATCTATATGGAACAACCCATTGGCTTCATACAAACAGACTCCAGCCTTGTATGTCGACTTACGAAATCCCTTTATGGTCTCAAGCAATCTCCTCGGGCTTGGTATGCCAAAATGGATAGCTTTCTTTTAGAATCTGGCTTTTCTAGGTGTCATTCTGACAATACTGTCTACACCAAGAAAGTGGGCAACTCTCTTATCATCCTTGTTCTTTATGTTGATGACCTTATCCTTATTGGTAGTGATCCCAACCTTATAAACCATGTGAAGTCTAGCCTTAAAAGGAAATTTGAAATGACAGACTTAGGACACTTACATTATTTTCTCGGTCTTCAAGTCTTGCAATCCAAGGAGGGTATTTCTCTTTCCCAGTCCAAGTATGCCTGTGATATTCTACACCATTTTCACATGGAAGACTGTAAGCTAGCCCCTTCTCCCTTTCAGTCTGGAGTCAAACTTTCAGTCACTTGTACTTCTCCTGAAGTTGATGCTACCTTATACCGTCAACTTGTAGGAAAACTTTTGTATCTAACCCATACTCGTCCTGACCTTTCCTTTGTTGTTGGCCTTGTTGCTCGGTTCATGCAAAACCCCCATGAAAGTCATTGGAAAGCAGCTAAAAGAATACTTCGTTATGTTCGAGGTACAGTTCAGTTTGGGATTCATTACAGTGCCGAAGCAGCTCCTCTATTGGTTGGTTTCACTGATTCCGATTGGGCTAGTGACCCTGATGATCGGAAGTCTACTGCCGGTTATGTGTTCACTCTTGGTTCAGGACCTATTACATGGGCTTGTAAGAAACAAGCTGCCATTTCTCTTTCATCAGCAGAAGCAGAGTATCGTGGTGCCGTAGAAGCTAGTAAGGAAGCCTTGTGGCTACGTTAGATCCTGTCAGAGTTTGGCTTTCAGCAGCAGCATCCGACTACACTTTGGTGTGATAATCAAAGTGCCATTCAGCTATGCAAAGATCTAGTCCAACATCAGCGCAGCAAACACATTGAACTGCACATGCACTTCATCAGAAAGCTCATTCACGACCATGTTCTTGAAGTGCAATATTGTTCAACAGATGATCAAGTTGCAGACATCTTCACAAAGGCTCTCACAGAGGCGAAGTTCACTAAACTTCGATTTATGGTTGGAGTTTAGGAAGTTGTCACTAAGGGGGATAGGCTCTAGTGCCTCCTTCCTTCTCCTATTGTGTCATATTTGTAAATCCTTCAATCCTATCCCAAGTTGTTCTTAAGGGGGGATGTTAGGATATTCCGACACATAGGAAATAATTAAGTACAACTTGGTCTAGTATAGAGTTAGGTATAGAATTAGGTAAAGTGTGTTTCTTTACCGTTGTACATTTTGTAACTTACAATCTGACGGTCACGATATGTAGTGATCCGACGGTTCATTCTCTCCTCGGTATTACCGACACTTGATCCGTGGCTTGACACCCGATTGGTCCATGAATTCTATTTAAAGCGCATGGAGGGTCATTTGTAGGGTAATCCGTGCATGAGAGAAACATATGTAAATTTTCATTCTTTTATTAATAAATTGCCTGAAGTGGCCACGTTGGCTCAGGCCGTGGACTGTTTCCCTCTTTGAGGGTTTTAACCACGTCAAAATACTGGTGTATTGATCTGCGATCTGGTTGTGAGAGGTGTCCTTTTGGTGTTCTGTCTAAGGAACTTACCCTGTAAATTCCTACAATTCGGCGTACCACAAGCTATAGTCACAGATCATGGATCGCATTTTCATAATCACATGATGGTCGAATTAGCTGCCAAACTAGGGTTGTCTCATGACAGCTCTACTCCATACTATCCGCAAGCCAATGAACAAGTTGAAGCAATCAACAAGGTCCTGAAGCGTATGCTACAAAGGATGATTGGAGTTCACATATAAGATGGCACCTAATCCTGTACTCAGCTTTGTGGGCTTACCGAACATCAGTAAGGAATGCAACCGGGTTTACACCTTTCCAACTGGTATATGGCCTGGAAGCAGTCTTACCAATCCAGTGTGAAATCTTGTCCCTCAAACTCGCAATTGATCTCCTCCCCGGAACTTCAGAAGAAGAAGCTCGTTTCTTGGAACTAATCCAATTGGATGAAACCCGTCGTGATGCCGCTTTGGCTAACGAAGCCCATAAGAAACGAGTCAAAGCGTAGTTCAACAAGAATGTCAAACCCCGTGTCTTCTCAAAAGGTGACTTGGTCTTGCTTTATGACCAAGAATCCGATAAATTGGGAGCAGGTAAATTTAGGTCTTTATGGATGGGCCCCTATATTGTTAAGCGAGTGTTAGCAAAAGGAGCCTACGAGTTAATGGATTATGACGGAATTCCACTGGCGCAACCTCGTAACGGGTTGTATCTCAAGCGTTACTATGCGTAATTCAGTATGGTAACCTGTATGCTTTTGTTATGTTTTTGCTTTCGCTAAAGTGTTTATTTTGGTCAAGTAATCCACTTTTTACATTTATTGCAGATGTCAAACCTATTAGAGTCATGCGTTGGATATGCCGACGGAGCGAGTCGTAGCTCGCGGAACCTATCTTCCGCAGCCTGGGCCATTTTTGACCCAAGCGGCGAGTTAGTAAGTTTCAGAGGAGTATGTATTGGTCGATCAACGAATAACATCACTGAATATAACGCGTTGATAGAACTCCTCTCTGATGCCATGACACATGGTATACGCCGACTGATTGTCAGGCTAGACTCACAACTCGTCATACTACAACTCACTGGTATCTACTCTGTCCGAAATCCAGCTATTTATCGCATGTTCCTAAGGGTTAAGATTTTGGAAAGGCAATTTGATTCTATTCAATATCAACATATTTCCAGAAACTTAAACACATTAACTGACTCATTGGCAAATTATGTGTTAGATAGACAATTGCAACATTTATAAAAAGAAGCATACCATCAATGTTTGCATTTGGATCTTGTAACTTAACCAAAATAAAACTCCGAAAATCAAAAATATATATAACTGTTTATGGTTTACACATAATGTTCTGTAAATAAGACAAAATTGGTCAAATGACCAAAAAACTCAAAAAGCTAGGGGGTACCCTAGTCTAATGATGCTCGTGATAGGAAGTCACAGCCTGTGCGATCATGCGTAAGAGTCGAGTCCATCGTCTTGGCACACCAGTAGTATGCCGCTGCAACCTCAAAGGCAGCTCGTCAGTCCTCACATCTGGAATACCAAGAGTGAGGCCCTCAACCTACTCCTGTAATGTTGTGAGAGTCTCGACCACATTGAGGTCGCGAAGGATAGCCCTTCCAACAGCCTCTCCCATTGGGGCGGCAGCTGGCACTCTCAGGCGTACTACTGGCTGAACAGGACCAACATCTGCATGAACACATGAGTTTGATTAAGTCTTGATAGAATAAAGCACAAGGACATTATAAGAGAAAAACGATAAACAGGGATATGGTCAAAGAATTTACCAATGGCACCCCACTGTTCGCCAGCCGGCAGTACTAAATCTGGGTCACCCCGGAAGTCCATACCAGCGTATGGGTACTCGGAATAAACCATCTCCTGACGATCAAACCACCCAAAGAAGGTATCAGAAAATGAAATCTGAGACTGACCAGCATGCCTAGACATATGGTCGACCCATCTCTGCATACGTGGTTCAGTAGGTGAAGGTAAATCGAGTGCAATATACTACGGTTGCATCAGTGGTATCTTTTCCAAGGCAAAGGTGGTCAAAATAGAACCATACCCAAAGTTCTTCAACCTCCCACTCTTTACCTTGGTCAACTGTTCTTTCATCACAAGAAGTACTGCGTCGCACCAGTTGAACACCTTCAGTTGGAGGCATTCCAAGGCATACTGCATATAAGATCAGTTGGCTACATGAAGAGCCGCACCACCAGCCATCCTACCAAAAGTAAACAGAATAGTCCTGAGGGACCTGTCAGTGACATCGCGGATAATGATCTTGCCGTCTTTACTCGGCTGAGATCCCTCTCTGCAATACCGACGAACATAATCTCTCACAGATTCACCTCCTCGGGCTGAACCTGATAAAGAGATGGGGGCATCCCGCCTCGACAAGCCAGTCAAGAAATAGATGTCTACTACAGTCAAGGGGATGGATTTGCCCTTGATCTGGAAAACCTGGTTGGTAGGATCCCAAGCGTCGAGCAAATACTGCAGTAAGTTGATCTGTTGTCTCATGCTAGAAATGCGGAAAAACTTCAGCAAGCCACAGTTCTGCAGTGCGTTTACTGTAACCGGATCATGTAGGGTAAGCATGTCCTCTTCTTCATGCTCACGTTCTCGCCATGTAATAGTCATCTTACTCTAAAGATCTCTGAAAAACAAACAAGAGAAGAGTCAGATCTTGATTTTGGTAAGAAACAGACAAAATTTCCATCAAAAACTATGCATAAAATTCCTTCTTTGCGCCCATCGCACCTGCAGTAGTGCTCTGGGTGCGTTGCATGTCATATGGCCAGTGGACAGGCCAAGATCCAACGCACTTTTCGATACACAGAGGGTGCGCTGGAGGCAGAACGAGTTTTTCAAACCCTAGAGGCTCAGAAAAACCAGGAATCAAGCTCAGAATGCAAAATGGAAGGCATGAAATGAAAGAGCTCAAGTTTAGCTCCTACCTGGTCCAGACGGCACCGAGAATCGTCCACAGAATCTCCCAAAATCAGCTGATGAAAATCAAAGGGGGAAAGCACCTCCAAAGCTCCAACAAACCAAAGTTAAAATGAAATGGTAAAGTGAGAGGTGAAAGCACTTTTTCATTACTTTTTACGTAGTTCAAAGTAAAATATTAGTGTTCTAACTCATTTTTCAAGCATATATTGTTCATTTCTGACTAGTTTGATGAAGCAATTGAAAATACAGTATAATGTTTGAAAGAACAAAGCCATTTATGGTAAAGTCAAAAAGAGACCATTTAATTGAGCAGTTTTAGTGCGGACTTCATGCTGGTTAAAAAATAAACATAAGCAATGAGCACATGTTCCTACAGAGTTTAAGCTCATTAAAAAATGAACCAATTTCCGTTAAATAACCATCGTGAATGTAATACTTCAGCCTTTAAAGCCTTGGTCGTGTTTGCACCGTCACCTCCATTTTTGCATTAGCCGATCATTCACCTCCATTTGATTGTTTACCCATTTTGAGGAACAGCTGCAAAGAGTGATCTCACTAGCCATCCTTGTAACACTACCGTAATTGGAAAATTCCAAACCTTACCTGGAATTAGTTGCTACCCATTTTATCACTCGTTCCTCAAAAGACGAGTCTCCTTTAAGCTCTTTTCAACTGACTCGTAAAATATGAAAAGATTGTCGAGCCATTGGCCTCTCCAGCTCGTTAAAGGGACCGGAAGTGCTATCCCTCCTCTAAATTTTAATATTTTTGGACCTGAGGGATTATTACACAAAAAGATTGAGCTCTTGTTTTGTTCGGCTCATTAAAAGTATCAAAAATTCATCCCTTCTGTATTGTTTTATACTTTTTCGGACTTAAGGGATTAAATGACGAAAAAGGAATTTTGGAGTTTCCTTTACGTTCCTTTTCAGACTCTCTAAAATTGAAAAGGACCGAGTTATCTTTGTCGTTAAACTCGTTAAAATTTTAATAGCGACAAACTTGTCTATAGACGAGAACGAGTTTCACTATCGCTAGGCTCGTTAAAACATAGCGATGGGTTTGCCCGAAGGGAAAATTATAGAACAAGCATATGTTATCCTCCTCAAGATTGATAAAAATAAAGAGGTACTGGTCAGCAATGACTGGGGAAAAATTGGGAAGAAAACTTGAAGAAACTTTGTTGGTAGCAAGTCGCTCTTGAACATGACACTTTCACTCCGTATCCAAGTCGAGTTGGGTTGTTTCATTCACCGGTCACATCACCATGGTCCCATCATACCATCCACATTTGGCGTTAATTCTACCAATCCATCACGTCAGTGTCGCCGATATGTTCAAGAGAAGTCATTCAGAGAATTCACCTGTGTCTCACCCACTACAATACATTTATACTCCATTCTTTCATGACCGCCACCCTAAACCTTATATCACCAGATCGTTTTCACCTCCATTAAAATCATTTGCTCCATTCCGTGTCATTGATGTGGGATTCATTAAGGCCCTCCTATGACAGATCACTTCTTGTCGACATCAGCTCATTATCCAAGAAGTTGATCTAGGAACACCCCATTCAGTACTTTGAAGCTTGCATGCCTCAATGGCAAGTTTCTCACTTCCGGCGACAGGTTTACATAAATGACCTTCGACCGAAAGATTTTGCGTGGTGTTCGACGCCAATTCCTTTATTCACACCACGTAAATTGTACTGCAGTACCTTGAGGGTCATTATGATTATCGGTGATTCCTCTCGCGCTTGTTAACAGCTTATATTATTCGCTGGTAATCAAGCGATGTCCTTCCATGTTCGACTTCAGAACATCTCTCACATGGATAGATTTGTACTTCGAGTGAAGATCGAATGAGATTGAAGACCCCGGATCTAGTTTCATCAATTTGGGCTGCGATATATATTCAGTAAAATAAAGACATCAAGCGTACATCATTGCTGCATAGATAATCATCCAATCAAAGGGATGATGGCTCTATCAGAATCATCAGTCTACACTCAAACGATTGTCTGTCTTATGTACATGAAAATGAATTTATAAAGCTGAGCATGGGAATGCCTGCCTCAGCTAGATCATGAAAATATTATGAAGATAATGTATTGTATCTTATTACAGGTCTCCTCCTAGCTTGAAAGAACTTCGGATCCTCATAATAAAGCATTTCACCCGACATCAAAAGATTAACGACCTCGTGCTTTAGGGGGCAACTGTTATAGACATTTTTGGGACCTACAACCCCAAGCATGAAATGTCCATAAACCAAGGGCTCCTAAGTCCCTAAAAGTGTTGTTCTAACCCCTAAAGGAACAAGGTCAACAGATTACAGCTTTTCCCAGAAGTTCTCCATGAAAAACTGCTCAGAATTGGTTAAAACAGGATCATTTTAGCTGCTCCACAGGCCAAGTGCGTTGCATCTCACCTAAATACACTGTGTGGGTGCGTTGCATTTCAAAAAGCTCTTCTATGGGGTGCGATGGGCGAGAAATGACAAATGGCAGTGTCATTCCGCGAGGTGGAGAGGCAATGGAAGCTTCCAGAAACTTCTCCTATGACACTTGCCTCTCTGAATTCGACCAAGGATGAGTAAGAGATCATCAATCTCCAAGTGGAAGCAAGAACTATCAGAGAGAAGACACTAATCAAATCACAAGCTGAATCATCTCCCTTATAGATATCTATATATGGATCCCTCATCCCAGAGATCCAGAGGCTGGAATTTTTCATATTGTAAGGAATTGTTGTTGGTTTCTTGAGACAAACATCAGATTGTTGGGTGATCTAAGCTTTGTATGAGGTGAAGAGGGGCTTCCTTGCTGAGAGGTTGATGTCGGCTCAGAACAACTGATTGTACCTCCTCTTGGCTCTTTCTTGTTTATCAATAAAAGCTATTCAAGTTTTCCTCCATACTTTTGTTTCATTCATGTTTGCTGCATTTGTATGGTCAATTTACATCTGATCCTAGATTGTTTATGATTATAGATCCATGTCTTTGTATAGTGCTATGCTACTGTGATCTTACAGGTACTCTGTGAAGCTGGGCGTGCAAGGGAACAAGTAGCGAAAGACTATCAAGGAAGAGAAGAATCAAACCAAGAGATTAGCGCAAGACAGAGGTTGGTCTTTTTGTTCCTCTCTATCTATAATTCATAAAGGAAAAACGAAAGTAGCTTTACTATGTTTGTTTCTAAGGCAGCTGTCACACCTTAGTGGGATAAGCAGTTCTGAGTAGACACTTTTCCCTGTAACACACTGTCCATTTAAGTGTTGAATATTTTCTTAACATGTTATTTAGTTCTCTAATTAATTTAGCTAAATTTGAAATGAATCTCCTAAGAAAATTTATTTTGCCTAAAAATGATTGTAGTTCTTTAATATTTCTAGGATGGGTGATGGTCAGGATTGCCTCTATTCTAGTAGGATCTATTCTAATTCCATATTTGGATATTATATTTCCCAATAGTTTACCTTCTTCTAGACCAAAGAGTGTATTTTTGGGATTTAATGAAATACTAAATTTTCCGCATTTAATGAAAACTCTTCTCAGGTGATCTAGATGTTCATTATCAAATTTGGAAAACATTGTGATGTCATCTTGGTAAACAACTAGGAAGTCATGGATTTATTTGGCAAAAGCTATATCCGTAGCTCTTTGAAATGTTGCTCCTACATTCATTAATCCAAAAGGCATTTTCAAATACATGAAAGTACCCCAAGGAGTCGTAAATGCAGTCTTTGCTTAGTCCTCGGGTTGAACTAAGATTTGGTTGTATCCAGAAAATCCATCAAGCAATGAAATTATGGATGAGCCTACTACCCTCTGAATGATATGGTCAATCTTTGGGAGAGGATAGTTATATTTTAATGAGACTTTGTTTATATTTTTGAAATCAATGCAGAGTCTGATTTCTCCTATTTTCTTCCTAGTAGTGACTAAGTTTGAGACCCAATATGAATACCTAATGGGAGCTATGATTTGGGCATCATACATCCTTTTGACTTCCTTTTCAATTGATGGCATAAGAATTGGATTAATTCTCCTAAGTTTTTGTTTAAAAGGCTTATGATCTTCTTTGATATGTATCTTATGTTGAATTATGCTGGTGTCATAAGACTTTAGGTCTTCATAACTCTAGGCAAAGACATCTTGAAACTCTTTGAACAGACTTATATATTTAACCTTTTCATCTGGAGGTAAGGCTTTTGATATTTTAATGAACTTAGGTCTTTCTTCAGTTCCTATGTTACATTCTTCTATATCTACTCTTAAAGGCTCCATTTTTGGTTTCCTAGCTACATCATTTGAATCAAACAAATCCTCTAAGGGGACTAATCCCTTAGGCAAAAAGTTATTTTTAAGGTTTAGAATTTCAGGATCATCATTCATTATTTCTTCTATTTCTACATTTTCTAAGTTATCTATTTCTACTTTAGTGAAATTAGTGGGTTTACCTATATCTAAAATATTTACATCTATCCCACTATCTATGTCATTGTCTACTGTACAATCTATATCTATATTACAATTTTGAAACTCACCTTCAACATTCATGAAATCATAAATTTGAGAATCTTGTGAGAAAATCTGCCAATATTTCAAATTGTCAGGTATGACAGGCCTATGTCTCACTTCTGCAATGTATTGGTGGTTGGGCTGAAAAGGAAATTTGTAGGTACTAGCAAAAGTGGCCAGACTATGGGCTTGCATATTCTGTTTCCTAGGAATGGCAGCAAAGTCAGTTTCCAAAAGGTCCTTGATCAAATCTAGGACAGTCTCTCTATATTGGCTAAGTCTGGGATTATTTATAGAGTATTCACCTTTGATTTGTTTAATAATCATTTCTGAGTCTCCCATTGTAGAAACTCTCTTGGATCCAAGTTTTCTAACCATTTGTAGTCCTAAGATTAGAGCCTCATATTTTGCCATGTTATTTGTGCATTTAAAGTTTAATCTAAATGCATGGCCTTCAGAATGATTATTTTCCATGTTGTGAATCCACACTCCTATGCCCACTCCTAATCTATTCACAGATCCATCGAAGTCCAAATGCCATAAGGACTCATGAAAAATGTTTTCACTATCAGGAGCTTTGTATTTCTCTTCTACAATTGTGATTTCATTTTTTGCATTGTCTGAATTCTACAAGATAAAAGAGTCCATATCAGAATGCATGGAGTATATAGGGAAATTCTGTGGTTTTTCTGCACTACTCACCATGTATTTCATCAAGGTCTCTCTATAAAGTTTTCTTTGTTGACCAAAAATAAAGATGGTGGCATATGACATATCTAATTGTAAAGATCCTTGCAATTTTTCTCCCCATGAGCGACACAACAACATTCCATACTTGGGTGGGATGTCAGAAACTACTATGTCCATGAACTCTTTGCTAGGCATTGGACTAGAGTTACACACAAATCCTTGATCAAGCCGAGGCATTTAACTTGGCTAGAGTCAAAGGAGAAGAGGTCCTTGTATGGTCTGGTGATATCTAAGTTTAGTCTCTCCATGATAGCTTTTGGCATTAAGTTATGGGATGCCCCTGAATCTAGCATAGCATTATGTAATATCTTATCATGAATATTCAAGTTAATGTAGAAAGGAGGGATACCCCCTTGTTGGTGGGTGCCATTTACTTCAGGACCAAACAATAACTCAAGTTGATCATCATTCAAAATGACAACATCTTCTCCTTCACCTATATTTAATGTTTCAGTGATCTGTGATCTATAGGATTAATTTTTCACTAGCTCGGTCAAAGGGACTGATATTTTCAATTTTTCTATCTCAGTCTTAATGTTGAATGGCAATTGAGTTTTGTTTGACTGAATGAAATCTTCCTTAGCAAATGTGGTCTGTGTGTTTTTATCTTCTTTTTTAGTACTTGGTACTTCGGTCTGTGTTTCAGCAGTTTTGTTTTGAATTCTCTTATTTGGAATGATTTGAGTAACAGTTTCACTTTGAGTTTCAGATGAAGTTATATCTACAATTTTTGGGCTGGAAGTCTCCTGAGTTCCCCTAGGGAGTATTTGTAGGATTTTGGTCATAAGAGCTTCTGTTATCTTTTGGGTTTGGGTTTGGATTGATCTCTTAGTGGGAATTTCATTATTCTTTTTAATTCTTAGGCTATAATATTTGTGAACCTCATATATGGCATATTCATAACCCTATTTAAAGTCAAAGGACTCTCCAGATTCTAATTGAAATTGTTGCAACATGTACAATTCCTGTTCTTCTTGAGTATGAGAAACATCATCCTCATTTTTTATCCCTAATAATTTTATCTATGTATCATCCTCTCCCTCATGGTTTTGTGAGCCCTTAGCATAGTTTTCCTGGAAGGGTGGTCTAATTTGCTGATCTGGTATAACATTCTTTCCAGTGTTAGGATTCTTTTGAAGTTGGGGTTTATTATTGGGGGTGGTTTTTGATTCTCCCATTGAGTATAGCATTCTTTCCAATGTTAGGATTCTCCCTAAAGTTGGGGTTTATTATTGGGGGTGGCTGTTGATTCTCCCACTGATTTTTTATTTCCATGTTTTCTAATCTATCCATTATTCTTTCTACACTCTGTTCTAAACTATCTATCTTTCCATCAGATGTGGAGGTTTCCTCTTTAATAACAACTCTTTTTACATTTATCATCCTAGCTTTCTTAGCTAATAGATTGGCTTCTACACTAACAACATTACTCTAAATTTGTTCTAATGTTTCAAGGTTTCTTTCCCTTAATTGGTATGACATATCAGTGTCAAAACCATAAGGGAATTTAATCAATGCTAAGTCTGGTGGAGGTTTAATATTAGCAGGGATTGCATTGTAGATGTTATTTAACCTAGTACAACAATCATGATCTGACTCATTAGGAGCTCTTCTAATGTTATCATATTCAGAAAGTATTTGCATAGGGTTTTCTTTCTCTCCCATCTATCAATAAACAATCTACGAAAAGTAGCGAAGTCTGCAATATGATTAGTAGGTAAACCCTTGAACGATTTCTTAACATCCCCTATTACTGTTTGGGCAAACAACCTCATTTGGACATCAGATTCATCAATCTCATGCAACTGAAAATAGTCAGTCATTTTGTTCACATGTTGTTGGGAAGTATACTGACCAGTAGCATCAAACAAAATTTTCTTTGATAATCTTGGGGCATGGCATGGAGCTAAGCTGGTAAAACCAAAGGTGCATATCTGTCTGCCATGGTTGAGATTCTGGTTTGAATAGGAGGCAAATTAGTGTTGCTTGAGGAAGGGCTTGAAATGGATGGAGATAAACTAGATGAGGTTGATGAGTTTGGTGGGATAGGAAGCTAATGAACAAATGGTTTAGGGGGATGAACTGTGGTGGATTTTATAGATGAGGTCTTAGTAAATGAAGGTGTATTTACAATATTTGAAGATTGTGTAGAAATTTAGAGGCAACAACAGTTAGGGCAGCTAATTCAACTAATTGTTGAAGGTAGGCATCATATATATGGCTTATCAATGTAGAAGTTAAATCTTCTATCTTGTCAAAAGTATCAAACACAAGTTTATCTAAATCTAGATGTATAGGCACCTTTTTTTACTCAATGAATTGAATAAAATTAGGGTCTAACATAGTTTCATGAATTGAATTTTCTGATTTAGTTCTAAACAATGAGAGGTCAAATGACAAATCAAATGGAAGTTCCTCTAAAGTTGATAATTCCTCAGGTAGTGAGTTTTCTTTAACTAACTGGCTAGTACTTGAGTTTCTACCTTTTTTGGTTTTCTTAAAATTCTGTCAGGGTCATCAACTATTGTAGCAGGGTTTGGATCTAGATTTTCCCTGGTATAGTGAGTCTTTTTGGGAGCCAAGATTTTAATTTTTTAATTGTTTTTTGAAACTTTTTAACATCAACTCCTTAAAATGGCTTTAAGGGGCAAAAGATTAAATTTAAGGTTTCCTTAAAGTTTAATTACACTGAGGATTGAAGTCCCCAGTATGGTCACCAATATGTTATCACTCCAATATTTCTCTAGAGTTGATTAGAAAGAAATGATTAGAAGTAACCACAAACCTACTTTGGAGATTAGGATCTAGCCTTCCCAATTCTCAGAGAGGGATCTCTCTTTATGATTTAACTTTGTTTAGTTATTTGATTTTAGGCTAGTTATGATTATACTTGGGTTTTCATTTGGATTTGGTGGTGGGATCACTTACTTAGATGAAAAGAGGGGTGTCTTTTACCATTGGGTTATGGGGTCAAATCTCAAGCAAACAGGACTGGATCAAGTCCTAAAAAAGTGTCTATGAGGAAAGATATCAGAGTTACTTCAGATCTCAAGGACGAATGGTGAAGTGGTTTTCAATCAGATGCAAGGAGCAATTAAGGGTTCCTTAGGCCGGATTATGAAGAAAGTGAGAGAGGTCAAACGGGATGGGAAAGAAATTAAGGATTCTCGAATTTGGATATTAGAAGAAAACATGGAAATGATCAACTGTTCAAAACAGAGTGTACTTAAACAAATTCTGAGATAGATTTCCAGTTAATTCATTCAACTTTAGATAACATTCAAGTTTGTGAAAAACATAAGAAAATAACAAATTTGACAAATAAAATACTTCACTATAATAGCTCAACACATGAATCCTCTAATGCAATCTCTTTGTTACTTGGTCCAATCTGCTGACTTGAAAAATTGGTACAATAACCCTTAGGTTTATGATCAAAATAAATCTACAACTGTATAACAATCCCCACCTCAATACTTCGAATTATAAAGTATTTATACAAAAATAATTTACAAAATATCCCAAACTGTCTTGGGAATTAATCTAGGAGAAAGAAATATATTCATGCAAGAAGATAGAGACAGATGTTCAATTGCTGCATGTTGTCCCTGTTTATTAGGTTGTGTTGTCTTTATGCTCTAATATTTTCCCTTTTATTCTCAGCTTTGTTGTTGTTCTTCACGATGAATTCTCTTTTTACTCTGATATTTCAACTGATACACTTTTACCTGATACTCTTTCATCTGGTTGGCCTATCATTATCCTTTTACTGTGCTTTTTCACCCTTACTATACATTTTTATATTTTGATTGTGTATTTCTACAGTAAGTCATTCAATTTCTCCGATGTTTCTGCATCTTCTAATTGGATATTTATCATTTTCCTATAAATTTCATCTGCCTCCGTGTACTTGGCAAAAGTGGTCATATTCATAAGAATGTGTTTTACTTCATGTTGGAGGTAAAACAAGTTCTCAAAAAGTTTGGTATATGACCTTTCTAGTAGGCATCCCCTTCATAGATGAAGTATTTACCTGATCTCTAGCCACTTCTCTAATTCTTCTGTTGTAGTCCTTCTGTGGCATTAATTTATCATTTATTACTAAGGGATTTGGCATACCCTTTTGCCTCAAAATTTCAAATTTAACCATGAATCTGTTTATAGCCAGTTGCATGGTTTGGCACTTATCTTCCAGGTTTAGCATTAAATTTCTTTTGGTGAGCACCCTTTTTACTTCCAGTATTGTACCTATCCTATGAGGTATCTCCAGCTTTCGTAATTCATACTTGTTTTTGGAGTTGAAGAAGTAAATGATCCTAGTGGCCTCCTCTAGCATGTCTCCTAGTTCTGTTTTCACTCTTTGTATGGCTTCTGTAGCCTACTTTACTAAGTCAATTTGCTCAAAAATTACTTGGATGGATAGCCAAATATCATTGATAGAGTCAATGATATTGGCCCACAATTGTTCTTTGGCTTGGCCAAGTGGTTCCTTCAAAGTCAATTCCTTCTCCAAGATTTTTATTCTTTCATTCATCATGGTTGATTTCTACACTTCTTCTTTGTGCATAATCTATGCAAGCTTATAGTCAGTGTCTAGACTGGTTACCTTTTCCTTGAGCTTGTTCATTTCAATGGTCTTAATGGATATGTCTTCCATTGCCTTGACCAATCTACTAGCCTCATCACCTGGCTGAGTTGCTATTTTTGACCTTGTTGTTGATGTATATGCTGTAGAAGCTGGAAGTGTTGTAGACATTGGAGTTGTAGGAGCTACGGATGCTGCCAAAGTAGAAGGTACTGCTGTAGTAACTATTGGGATAATAGTAGCAGGGGCAGTCTCCAGACTAGCTTGTTTTTGCTGTATCAAGCTATCTAACTCCTTTTCCATTTCTTTTAGTTCATCATTCAATTATAGAACTAGGTCCATCATCTCCTCCTGATGTGTTTGGCTCTCCAGGACCTCTTTTGTTTTTGGGTGCTCTGAATGAGGAAGTTTCAGTTGTTTTTTAAGAGCTGCAATGTCCTCATTCTTCTTCTTGATCAATTTCTCACCAACCTTGATGTCATTGGGATCATGTCCTAGCTCAATTACCAAGTACTCCAATGACTTGATCCTATTTTCCTTGGTCTGTGAGGAGACCTTTTCCAATTTGTATTGAGTTGTAATATTATCTAATGAACTCTGCAGCTTATGTGCAGCCATGGCCTTTCCTGTCAAGGTGGAGTAGATCATCTCTCCTACCTTCTTGTGGAATTCAATCTGGTCAATGGGATGAAAATCCCTGGCCAACACCTCAAAGTCTGTTTTTATGTCGTCAGCTGATGTCTTTGGCTGCTAGACAGTTGGCTACATGAAGTACTCCTGCATTTTTCCTGTTCTAATGTCAAAATCTGACATCAACCTGCTTTGATTTGTCGGTGTGTGCTTGAAGTATTGAGCATATGTTTCAGCTTTCAACTTCTCATTTCTCAACTTGATCTCCTTGTATCTATCCTTGATATCCTTTTCTTTATCTGCTAACCTAGTAAAGAATAAACCTCAACACTAAGTTGTCTCTCAATCAGTTGAGTGTTAGATGTTGAGGGTTGCTTTGTTTCTCTTGAATTTTCTTATTTACACCATTGTATCAGTGTCAATTATTTCCACTGATTCAATGGTGTCCTTTGGTTCAGTTACAGGATTTAGCATGGGACTCTTCCTGTAACTAATCTCGAACTGTTCATCTATGGTTTCCATAGAAAAACTGGAACCCTCCTCCCTGTTTCTCTTTAGGTTTCTCTCCTCATTTGCAAGAGTCTGTAAAATAGGAGGAATGTTCATTGGTTCTCCTAGTTCTAGAACCTGCAGGAAAGAACTTTCATCAATCTGTCTTTCTACATTAATCAATGTATTTTCTACATCCACTACGGTACTATCCATGTTAATTAGAGTGTTTTCCAACCATTCTGATTGGTTGGCAAACCTCTCAATGTCTGGTCTGGGATGATGGATGAAATTCCCCAACTTGACCTTGATCCTTAGTTTAATTATGACTCCATGAGGTTCATACTGCCACATAAAATGGTTTTTGAAATTCATTTTTTGCAGAATCTTATCTACCTCTGGTATAGTTTCCCTGGTGTTACAAATTAAGGGGCCCAATTGATTTTTCTTTTTGAATTGGTTTTTCTTCCTAGCTACTAGGAAGTTGACTTCATCAGAATTGATAAGCTTTGTAAAATATTCTAGTGCAAATATCCTTATGGGGTGGTATTTGGGCAGTTTGTAAGGAACACGTTGGCATACATAAATTCTTGTCTCTATGTGGTTTTGGTGCAGATACCAGTCTCCCACCTTACTGTTCTTGGCCAACTGTAACACCCTTTTGATCTCTTAGCTGACTCTACGCTGAGGGCTACTGGTTAACATATTCATGACTGGATGGACAGATGAATCAATGAAGTCCTTATAAGTGAATGTAGTGGAGTACTTTTGGATCAAGGGTGCCCAATAAATAACTGATCTTCGATTTCCCTTGGTATCCAACTTCTAAATGCTGACAGGTAATTTGTCTGATTGATAATACAAGAACATATGAAATATTACAGAAGATTACTTGAAGACTCTTTCAGTAAGTAATCTGGTGAATTGTTCATGCATCCCGTCTGCAATGAACCGAGCATAGTTGTAAATAACAACGGGAGGCTTGACTAGGCTAAAGATGGAAAGGAAGGCAAAGAAAACCTCATCCACATGCTCATTTGTGGTGTATCCCTAGATGTAAGAGAGCATGGTAATAATCTGACTGCCTCTCTCAGAAAAAATGGTGGCAGCATAAGGGGGACTATTTGTGGGAGTATGACATTGCTAAATGATGGAAGTTTGGAAAATTTGGGCTAGTCTAGGAAGGTATAACTTGATATAAAGGTCCAACAATTCTCCAATAGACAATGGGGTCTCATTAGGGCTTGGTTGGACCTACATCATTTGGTTAATGGATTCTGCAGTGATGGTAAATAACACTTGCTGGTTAGGGGTGACAATGGATCTTTGGCTAGGAATGTAGCAAGCATGATAGAAGTGGATAATTTCTGGGAATGGATGTACTTCTTGAAACAAATAGTTGGGAAAATTAGACTCTGAAAGGTGGATGTCATCGTTCTGGTTTAAGAATCTGTCCTTACTCAGATAGTGGAGCTTTAGAAGGTAGGTAGGGGAGGTTATGTCCTTTATTTGGAAATCTTTGTCTGCTAATGCAAGGTGGTCGATGTCCAGGTGAGGGGTTTGCAAATGTCTCACATCCAAAGAGGTTTGGGAAGCCATAGTTGGGTGTAGAGATATGAATTAGGCTTGTAGTGGTTCTAGAAGTGAGGTTTAGGAGTTCTAGTACAATGAGAGGGTAATTACAGTATGAAAATAGGATTCGGGGTGTATAGCAGGTTTCCTTTCAATTTAGAAAATTTTCTTGTATTTAATTCATTTAATTAACCTCTCAATGTAAACTGTACATTTTCAAATTCAGGGGTCATTCTAGTTTTTCCAAGAATACCTGGAAACCGATGGTTTGATGCACAGACTGGGTTCAATGGCGATTGTAGAGGGTACAGTGGCTTCAACTGTCAACTGGTTGCTTCAATTAGGTGTCCGGAGCTTCTTTAGGCAACAAACAGTGGTCAATTTGGTCGCAGAGGTCTCAGGGTGTCGCAATCACTAAGCACCAGTTGCAGTGAAAAATGAACGAAAAGAGTGAATTGGGTCTTTTTCCGCCTTTTAAAGGGAACAATCACATTTTTTTGCGGAAAATATAAATGAACAGTGGGCAGTTTTTGGTGTGGGCGAGGAGGTGGTTTTCTGGGCTATCACATCACTTTTGGAGGCCAAGTGGTATTTTTCACGAGCACGCGATCTCACCTGGTGCCACCACGTAGTAGAACAACGCCCAAGAAAAACCACGAATCTCACATGCTCTCAAGCTGTTATCAGCCATATAATGAACTCGCGCGATATGTATGCACACCATCAGATCTGGGGGAAGGAGATTGGACAGCTATCACGTGGTTAAGATGCACGAAGGGAATTGGGAAAGGGATTTGCGACGCTAGGGTTTAATTACATAGAAATGTAATTAATTAACTAATAAGGTTAGGATTTTTAACATAAGCAGCAGGTTAATAAAGTGGGACCAGGGGTTATGTGGCAGGGGTTTTTAACTGCACCAAGGGTTGGTGGGTTAAAAGAGGTTTGTCAGGGAAATATGAAATGGGGGGGTTAATTAGATAAATCGGGGGCATAAAAACTTAGGACAAAGGGGTTTTTGTGGGTTTTGAAGGGAAATAGGGAAATTAATAAGGGGGGAAGGTAATATTTACAATGGGGAATGGGTTTCACACTAGGGAAAAGGGATTTTGGGTAGGGGGATGATTTTTGAAGGGTAATTACTAGGGAAATGTGTGAAACCAAGGGGTAAAGGTCAAAATGAGGGGAAAAAAGGGATTTATAAGTGATGAAGGGATAATGGGGAAATTAGAAAATAAGCATGTGGGGTATAGTGAAATGAGGGGAAATCAGTAAACAAGCTTGTGAATATATTTTCTTTCTCATAAATCCTCCTGCACATGAAACATAGGATTAAGCATGATAAATGTGCTTTTGACTCGGCAACCTTGTGCATTTGCAGCCTTTCTTCTACCTACCCTTTATTTATCCTAACATTTTTTCTTCATTTTATTGGGTGCATTTGAATTAGCTGATCCTTTATTTCCTTTTCTTTTGACAAGAAAACTATCTAATTCTAACCTTATAACTTCCAATGGCTCAAATTAAACTGATGAGCTCATTTTTATTCTCTACCTAACTACTAATCTACCAAGGTTAAACAATTTAGCTATATGCTTTATTCTCCATCTATCAACATGAAATTTCAAGCATGGATGAGTCAAGATTAAGCTATTTGACCATCATGGATTGTGGCATTTCTGACAAGTTGCACACAACCTTATTTTACAAAGTAAAGTAAAAAGTAGTGGCATTTGAATTTGCACACTTTCATGATCTATTTTATTTCTTTTTGGGGTTCATATTTTTCACTCTTTTGATCTTTTTATTTCTTTTTTTCCTTTGATTATTCTTTTAGGACATACCCTCTTTACATTTTTTAATTTTTTAATATGGAAAAGATTTTGCAGAAAGCAAAAGAATGTACAATATTACAAGACTAACCATAGCCAATTCAAAATTATGAATCCTATTATTATAGGACCCTAACAGGATGAAATTTTTTCAGGGAGTCAACGCAGTCACCCTTGGGGATTAAAGTGAGAAAGGTGGCATTGAGTGATTATAGTACAAATTTTTGGATTTTGGACTCCTCCACCAGGGTATGGACCTCATTTTTTAACATGGGCCAGCATGCTTTGTAGAAGTCTATGGTGAACCCATTAGGACTAGGCACTTTACCAGTAGGCATAGTCGTGACAACTTCCTCCACTTCTTGCAATGAGACTTTCCTCATAAGCATTTTATTTTTTTCCTTAGTGAGGATCTCTAGGATGTTGTTAGTTATATTTTTAATGTTCCTTACCCGATCAATTCTACACCTTGAGAGGAGAGTACTGAAGTATTAATTTAGTTCCTCTGCCATGTCCTCATGAAATTGTATAAGGTTTCCTTCTCTGTTCTTTAGGGCCAATACTCTATTGTGTCTTTTGTGTTGTATCATTGATCGATGGAAGAAAGTAGAGTTCCTTTCCCCACCCTTTAGCTAGTTGATTCGGGCTTTTTAATGCCAGAGTTTCTCTTCTTCAGAGACCCTTTCCTCCAAATTTTTTTGCAAGATTGAGCTCTTCTTCTTTCCTTTGTTCTATGATGCCCTCATTGATGATTTGTTGCTGGAGGATTTCCATTTTAAGTTCCAAGCTCCTCTTGTTAGTGAAGATGTTGCCAAATGTTTCCTTGTTCCATTTTTTGTTCTCATCTTTAATGTATTTCAATTTCTGATGAAATTTATACATCTTATTTCTAGTTATTAGCATCGGTTTGCTCCACCATTCTTTAATTTTTTCCATGAAATTTGGGTTCTCCAGACAAAAAGGTTTGAATTTGAATGTCCTATTCTTTGGGCTTGGGGAGATGTATATCTTTAGGGATATCGGCCAATGGTCAGATCCTGATTGTGGGAGAATGCATGCTTCCATTTCCCAAGAGGTGAGATTGTTGTCAAGGTTAATCCTCTCTGTGGACAGAGACAATCCCTCTATCCCAATGAGTGGGTCTGGCAACTTTAGAGGACAATCAACTAGACATCTTCCTAGATTATGATTGAAAAATAGAACAAGAGAGGAGGCCTACCTTGTTCTAATGCTAGTCTGATTTCCTTCATTGAAATCCTCGAACTGCTTGTGTCAAGGTCTTTCTCCTACTTCTTCTAATGCTTATGTACCTTCACAAACAACCAAGATACAACAAAACATGCCAAAACCAATAGAAAATCCAATAATAATCTATTTAGTTGATCAAGGAATGCCAAACAAATACATACATGAACATATATATTGGGAAGATGAACTAGAAGTTGTATTATTTTTTAAAGAATAAAGGGGAAGCTTACAACCATGGCCTTGATGTTGAAAGGCTCTCCTTGAGTGGTAATCCAAGTCCAAGCCAAGAAACTCTCCAACACTCTTTATCCAAGTCTAATGAATAACCTCTAGGCACAAGCTCAACATAGGGGTGCAAATGGACATAGATCAACCATTTGGGAATGGTAGAGGGGGAATTTATAGGCTCGGAGAGGGATTTATACCTCCTCCAAATATAGGATTAGACCCACATCTTAAGGAGGTAGCTCATAGGGATGAGACCAAGAGGTCAAAATAGGAGGATTCGACCTCATCCATGCGAAACCACCTCTAGCTCATCGCTCTAGAAGCTTTTAGATCATGAAGCTTCTCATCCTCTTTGGGATAGCTTCCTTTTTGAGAACATCGTGAGTATGAGAGAGAATAGAGTGATTCCATCGCTAGAGTAATAAGGCGCAATGGGCGATCATCGTGGTTTTACACTTCACCAGTGTGATGATTCTCATTTTAGGGTTTCATGAGCTATTTCTTGAGGGAAAGCTTTAGATATTTTCCAAGAAAAGTTAAAGGAGGGATCTGAGCTGCATATATTTATGAGTATATTGTATAATGATCATGTTTCAGGCACTTCAGGGTATTTCATAGGGAGGTGCAGGAGGCATGACAAAATACTATGTAACAGATGCCCCCTAAAGCATGAAGGTAGAATGAGGAGTGATGGCTTAAATGCTTTACGAGATTTTGGAAAGCACGAGGATGCACACTGTCAGAAGACCTGCAAATCAAGGACACATATACATATACGATTAAGACATGAATCCACGACATGGATGCAACCATCCGGATGATGAAGACTATATAAAAAGATCCATGGTATGGGCACAACCATAAAAATAACAAGGATCAATATAAATATGAAGTCTCATGGTATGGTTACAGCCATCCGTATAATAGAAACATGTGTACAATCATGAATAACATAAAACTCCATGCAGCCTGATCCATAATAGATAAGACTCATGGTATTACGCCCCATCCTGACCCGATCAATGTGCGAATCCTAGCATGAAAATAAACTTGTTGAAGTCAAACATGCTATAAAACCACTTGATTACCAACCAATGAGGTGGATCATTAACAGGCACGAGAGAAGCCACCAATAATGACAATGGCCCTCAAGGTACAACAGTGCAATCCATGATTGTGATAATGAATTTGAGGTTGAAAACTTGTGGAATCACCCGATGAAAAGGCGATAATGAAGACCTGTTGTCGGATGTGAAGAAATGACCATTAAGGCATGCCAGCTCTAAGGTACTGAAAGGGAGTTCCTAAGTCATCTTCCTAGATAGTGAGTTGAAGTTGACAGGAAGTGACCTGCCAAAGGTGGGCAATGATGAATCCCCCATCATCGACATGAAACAAGGAATAAAGTGGAATGATATTCAGGATTGTAGCGATGACTCAAACAATGTATAGGTAAATAACTACAGATTGGACTTCTCTTGAAAATATTGGCGACATAACGCCAAAGTGTGGAAGAATCTGACTCAATCATGGGACTAAAGGTCATGATGATAGTGTGGAATAGTCAAATGAGAGGCAATATGGATCACCCAAACCCAGGAGGACAAGTGACTATGTGAGGGTATCCTGAACCCAACACGAGAGCAAAAGAGTGTCATGTTCAAGAACGACATGATGCCTATACAAAGGATGTCTCATCTTCATTTTCCCCCACTATTTCTAGCGAGTACTCCAATTATTTTTAATCATGAGCTTGAAGGGGATATCATATGCTTGTTATGTAAGTTCATTCTTCGAATGAATCCATCCTAGTAAATTTTACGAGCCCTAGGAAGGAGAAGCTCGGTCCCATCATGGTGACAAGCCTTTGGTCGTAAAATTTAATGAGCCCGACATAAGAATAACTCAACATATTTTTCACATTTAGAGAGTTTGAAAAATAAATGAAAAAGAAAACTCCACAATGTCCCTTTTTGTAATTTGTCCCTCGAGCCCGAAAAGGTAGAAAACAATATCCGAGGGAACCTCTTGACCATGTCATCCAAGGTGTACCATTTTCATAAATAATTTGTTGGCTTGTTGGGGCCTGACCCAGGTTCAGAGGTGATTTAGCCAAACAAATCCCGGTACTACTAGCCCTTTCGGCAACAGTCCATGGAGCACAGACTGAGGTCTCACCCAAAGTAGTATGGGATGGTGTTAGAACCATATTTCTGCAACCTGAAGATGTCTGATGGTTTCAAGTGGTTCGCGGTTGCGCATGTTGCTACGCATACTTTCCTGTACCTCGCAGCCTGAGATACTGTCTTCACACAGCCCTACTCGAGGGCCGAACCATGTTATTACCCAAGTCCTTACTAGTAACCTAATATTAGTTTATTAACTTAGCTTATCTATATCCCTTCAGTTATACTTAACAATATTCACCATTCATACAAGTGCCCGCAGTAAATAAACAGTATAATTGCAAATGATATCAAACATGTAATAACTCAGAACAGATGCATAGAATTGGTAACAAAACCCTTATATTAAACTCTTCTCTAGTTACATACTCAACTCTACCCTGCACACTCAGCTGTAGGGGTCTGCGCACTCAGCTGTGGACTCTACTAGGCCTCTGTGCACTTAGCTACAGAGCCTCTTCCTACTACTATGACCTAAGACACACTTAGACTTTTCTTATATGCTATCTTATTCCATCCATTCGATTCTCTCATATCTTTGATGTATTTACAACTTAGAGCCTCGCTCTATTTATACAATCACTCGAAACTTGGGCTTTGAGCCCCAAAAACATGTTGTGGGGGGATTCCATGCCCAACAGGACCCCAACACAAACATCATGACTCGTCCTCGAGTCACTCTGTCGGTGCGAAGATCTTGGTGTGGAGTCCCTCCAACTGGTCTCAAATGGCCCTCATGTCTACAGCGCAATGAGTTGCTGCTTATTGAACGTGCTGCATCCGTTCCTCTGAGACCTCTGTGTTCGGTGTGTTGTCCTGCATCTGCGCATGCATCCTCTAAATGTGTGTGAGCTTCCCTTCAATATTCATTGTGATTGTGAAGGCCTCGTCAATCCATGGCTAAATGCATTCTTTGAGAACTGCTTCCTTATGGCGCACCATGTCCACTTGCTCCTTTAATGCCTTGGCTTGCTGCATCCTTGCAAGCCGCTGAGTGAGGACTACTGTTTGCACAGTTCCTCTGATACTGTCGTACTATTGCTGGAGTTCACACGTCTCTGTCTCTAGTCGCTAGATGTTGGGGTCCTCCTGCAAACTCGTGAGAACCTCAAGTTCCTGTTCCAACATGTTGGTATAGTCATGCACTACACCTCCAATTTCTTCCAACCCTACTGCAATAGCACTGGCGCGCTGTTCTCTGATTTTTGGGGGAGTGGAAGGTTGCGCCTTCAACTGCAACTTGGAAATATGGAGATTTAGATCCAGCTACACCTTTTTCATCTCTTCCCTGGCCTCGTGGACTCCATTTTCCAAACTGTGGATCCGCACTTCTACTGGTAGATCTGTTGCGATGGCTAGCTCCAGGACACATCGGAAAGCATCATCTACCGTGTGCACCAAAAGTTGATTTTATGACACCAACTCGTCGTGTTGCAAGATGAGTTGTTCTATGTTGATTTTCTTCTCTCTAAGAACCTAGATCGCACAACTCTCCTTGGCCCACAACTCTGCCGTTATGCCATCCTGTAACTAATACAACGTTTCCTGGGGAAGGGTAGCCAAGTTAAGACCAAGGCCTTTCATCATGCTAATCAACAACTGATCCATTGCATTGGATGACACTATAGCTCCCTCTTGCAACACTATTGTGTTTTCCATCCTTGCACGCAACATCTACTCTGTTGTTGAAGTTCCATCTATGACGTGTGTTGAAAAGGTGCCCTACTGAGGGGGCCGCACCTGTAACTCCTGTAGCTATGCCCTGAGGGCCCCCAACACATTCTGATGCTCCTGCATGAACTCCTGAAGCGCTTCACTTGTGACGTCGTGGACAATATCATCGATGTCATGGAGATCACCTTCGATTAAGGTGATCGGGTCAACGACCAACTTTGAGGCCTTGACCTTCTTCCTTGGGCCCGATATTTTTGCGATACATGGGTGCTTTAACTGTGTGGACGCGGCCCTTTGGTCCACATTCCCTTCTACTATTTTTATTCCCTCTGCCTCCTGCCCTGAGGACGTTGCTTGGCCTTCATATGCTTATGTTGTTGTTGTCTACGCTACTACTACTACTTTTGCAGCCTTCTTCTACTCCGCGTCTTTTTGTGCTGCTTCTCGCGCTGCCCTTACCTAAACTACTGCTTTTTCGTTCCACCTTTTCTTTGCCAACTGGGTGACGCGCATCTTAGCATCGTCCTTTTTCTTCTAGGCTACCACCTTCTCCAATTCTGCCAGGTCTGGGGCGCGCCATTCGGGAGGCCATGTCTCTAAGATAGTAAAAATCGTGTCATCAATGGCTACAAATAGTAGCTTCGTCCACTGCTTCGCTGGATCCTTTCGCACCCTGATATAAATGTTGTGCATATCAGCTTTGAAGTCTGCAAAACTCTACAGACTATTGTGTACTGTAGGTGATAAGCGCGGCCTCCTATTGATCCACATTTGAATGCTCACCACCATGAGCACCCAGAAAATTTTGGTGTCACGAATCCGTTTCGCATCCTTTCTGGCCCAAAGCGAAGTGTACTTCGCGGCTTATGGTAGCTCTCTGTCAATGCTGGGGAATTGATTGTCCTCTGGCAGTTCTCTCGCTACTAGCAATATGGATAATAGCAACCACGCATAGTGGAAGGTTTTACCCTGCTCCTCGGCTTCGCAACAGTTTGTCAAAAATTCCTTGCAAAGGAATTCGGCCTAGTTGAACTAGACCCCCTCCGCGCACTGCTCGGACAGCGTGACCACCGGCACCGGTACCTGATCGGTGTGACATTTTCTCATAATTTTACCGGTCAGGAGTTGAGTTGCTACACACCCCCCTTGTCCTTGATGCTGGAGATGGCATAGCCCCTCTTCTTCTTCTTCGTCTTATATTTTGCCTTCATGGCTTCTGCAAGATCCAAATTGCTACCTTTTCCAGCTATATTCATGGGGTCCTTTCCTTTACAGGGGAGCCGAGAGATACAGTGAATGAGGACTTTCGTGATGGGAATAGGCTCCTCCAGCTATAGATACCCATCATGTACCAAGAAAAATAGTTGCTTGATGACGAAAATGGTGATGAGTGCATAGTGAAAATGTGGTATCCATAACAAGTGCAACAACCCAGCCTTTTCCACACTACACATGGGGGCAGGAGTGAACTCTTCATTTTGTCGAGATCCTTCGGTACTTTGGTTTTCCCTTTCTGTGGAGGGACATATGCGGGCAGTTTTGTTGCAGAGCATGGTGGTTGGATATTATCCTCCATGTCTTCTTCTTCTTCTGTTGTGGTGATCGGGGCCTGCAGGTCTTCTTCTTCCTCTTCTGTTTCTATTGTGACTACTTTCCCTTCTCTTCCATGGATAGTTTATTGTGCCATGGATTCCTCGGGGACATGCATACTAGACCTATTGCCTGTTTATCCTTCTTGGGCCTTGATGTTCATAGTGATTTGGGGATTTCTGTCACTACCCTGACGCCTTCTGGAAAATCCTCCACCATTTTGGTCTACGTGGCCTCGCCGGCGGTTACCTCTTCAATTCCAAACCCATCCTTAGTGGCCGTCATCATCTCTAGATTGTATTCTATCTCTCGCAAACTTAGGGGCTCAATTATCGCTTGACTCTCAATGCTCTATGCTCTGCTCAATTCTCAAATGACTAAGTGTTGTTCCCTGGCCAGCCCTTTGAGTTTTATATCGTCTTTCGAATTCAAATTTGACTGTTCCCCCCAATTTCGAGCCATTAATGCTTTCTTAGCAACAAATTTTCCCAAATCTTGCCCATAACTCATGTCTTAAATGCCCGACACTCACTCCATTTGGCCTCAAATCGGACATCCCATCATGAATAGTGATACCAATGGTCACATCCTAGCTAACCTATGCGGTAATGCAGTCCTCCATGCGCGGTCGCGAACCCTGTGACGTTTTTCTTCTACGCACATTTCCAATATCACACAGCTCTTAGGCAGAATATTTAATAGTCCCGCGCTCCCTTTCAACTTCCTGGAGCGCTAAGATTGTTCTTCCTATGGCTAGTCAGGTGATCGCACCACTCCTCTAGCATGGTTCACAGAGAATCTTCATCTTCTCATTCTACTATTTGCAATGCGCTACCCTGGTCACTACGTTTGGCGATATGCAGTCCAAGCCAAGGAAACAGACTAGCTAGCTCATGACGATAGTTTTTCAATTTGTAAGTATGATTGTATGCACCTTGCCTTACCACCCTCAGTTTTTTGACGAGAAATGCTTCCTTTATTTTGTCTTCCAGCTTCTTGACCTTCGCATCCATCAAGGTGCTTTTCTCCCTTAGCTGTACCCAATCTTTTTCAAGTTCACGAAGTATAAAGTTTCCCCGTCGAATTTCTTCCTCAAGTTCTATATGTTTCGTTTCTCGCAATTGTGTGATTTCTTCATTTTGGGCTTCGTAGACTATCGAATCTACGGGTGTTGTTACATGCAGACTCGGCTTTGCATGCTCCTCAGGGACTATAGCCCCTACTTCATACTTCAGCTTCAGAAGCATTGGCATGGTTAGAGTTTTGCACATGGTCCTATAAGCCCATACAACAGCTGGTACGCGCAGGTCCTAGTCGATGCATCTCACATGATGGACCCTGTTCAGTACTTCACACACCTTGTCAAAGGCTTCCCCATGTATAATTTTTGGCATGATAGGTTTTACCATACTTCGTCGTTTGTGCACTTGTCTTGCCTACATCTGCTTGTTGTTCCTATTTTCTATCGTGAGAGCGGTGTGCATTCGTGCGGGTTGTGTACCATATGCCTATACCCATCTGGAAAGGTGGGCACGTAGGTTGTTTTGTTCATCATACCTTGCTTCCATCCACATCTGAGGCTTCCCAAATCATAAGTGCATCATCTTTTTGCATTCGCGCCAGTCCCTGAAACTCTGCTAGTGTGTACCCCACCACCTTGCAGGTGTAGTAATGCCCATTTCAGAGCATCAAACCGCTGCTATTCTGGCACTTCTCTTTCAAATTTGTACATGAATTCATCCACCGATGTCAACCCATCATACATAGGAAAATCTCTCACCTCAGTTGTCACTCAGTGCAATTATCTTACCATCATGTTGCAGTTTAACGTGGTTACCTCGTGTAACCGATTCTGTCATCGTTCTATTTCTTCATCTGAATCTAAAGTGTAGGAGCTTTCACGCTCCCACAAAATCCTACCATCTGCTATTGGATTTACCCAATCTTGCTCTCACGTGGTTAACTTGTAGATACAGTCCAGATCATCATCACTATCATCGTCGTGCACCGGTTCTGTGTAGCGCGCTCCTTCTACAGGGTCTAGCAGTACCACTACTTTGCGCTTCTTCAGGTTTATGACTCCGTTCATATCAGTGGCCCAATCGATTCCTAGTAGTGCAGGATAGGGATTCCTATCATCGACAATCTCTATCACTTCGAAGTCTGCCAGTGCACTTGCACCTTCAATATCCACCGTTACTCCCTGCAATCTTCCCATGGGTAGGATCTTCTATTGGTTTGCCATTCATAATTGAATATGAGACCATTGTAATGCGGGCTTGCCCATGTGCTCCCATGTTTGCTTTGGCGGTACATTCGCATCCGATCTGAGATCCAAAATTTCTTGATCCATTTCATACTCTCCGATTTGCGCATTCAATCTCATTTCCCTTCCAGTTCCCAATGCATGCTTTCCAAGTTTCCGGACTATGTGGGGTTCTCCTGACCTAGTGCACCTAGTGATGAGTTCGTGTAGTCCCTTGATAGCCTTGCTGTCGCGTAGCAGCTTCATGCATGTCTCCAGAAAGGTAGTGAGCATTGAAGGATCCATCCTCGGTTCTAATTGATCCTTACTACCTGAAGTGGAGGGCTCTGTGAAGCTCTTCTTAGCTTCCATGAATGTCTCCTTTGCGTGCTCCAAATCAAATTCAAGTTCTTTTGTAGGATCCTTATGAACCCATGCACTTTCTTCAGGTTTCTTACCTTTGTCATCTCTTGTTGTGATACCACTTCGAAGCACAATATTTACATTCGGGTCCTCTTCGCGTGGCTCAAACCTCATCATTTGTAGGTTCTGAGTCGGGGGAGGCTGGAATACTCCCTTATCATGCATCCTCACTATCAATGTAGGGTAGTCCTCCGTCTCATGATCAAATTGGGTACAATATAAACATGATGCTCTCATCAGATTTGTACAATCATGGGAATAATGCCCTGGCCCTCCACAATTGTAACAAATCAGTTGTCCGCGACCCCTTCCTAGTCCCATTCCACCTTGACCACGTCCGCACCCCTGAAATCCAGCGCGCGCCATCCCTGCATTTGGATCGAGGGCTCGCATTTCAGTCTGTACTATATAGGCAGGAGTTTGATCCATCATCAACTCATAGCCTTTGTAGGCACGATCATCATGGCCTACCGACTTGAAAAAATTACAGAACAATTGGTGGGACGTCTACGTATACTTCTGTAATAGGTGATATTTATCTATAGTGTGTTTTCCTCCTATTTGACAAATCGCACACCATAATGCAGGCGCCGCGCTCGATCCTGCTTGTGCCTCTGGTCTTAATGGCATTAGCCCTCCTCCCGCCAAGTACTTTGCGAAGACAAGATAGTGGTCCTTGTGATACCCTTGGCCTTTTCATTTTATGCACCATACTTCCTTACGCGCCTCTGGCCGAGTTGTCCTGTCCTATTTCAAACTCTACATTTCCAGACACAAATTTTGCAGTTGCACATGGATTTTTTGGACTCCTGGGGCAGGATATTTTATTGGGGTCTCGTGTAGTCCCATTGCAATCTCCAAATCTTCAACTTGGGTGGATAACTTTTGCTGTGACAACGCCGTCCTTAAATGCAACGTTAGTGATGCTACAAACCATACACGGTGTTGTCCATCTGTTATCACCCTAAAATTTTTGTTTCTAAGCTTTGGAAAGTTTGCCTTGTTTCTAGTCATAGTCTTATAGGTTTTGAGTCATCTCATCTCAATAAGTGTCATTCTCTTTTCCAAAAAAAAAAAAAGTTTCACAGCCTCATTCCATGTCCTAGAAGCCTCACCATGTGTTTTGACATCAGTTTGATTCAAAAGGATTGATGTTAGTCTTGGTCTAGTCTTTCCATGGTTGTTTTAGAGTCTAAAATCTAAAAGAGATTCATGTTGGTATTGTCAAATAGGTTCAATACTCTTTTCTTGCCTATCACTGGTCCCACATCACACATAAGTTCCAGGTGTCAAACTTGTGTCAAGGTTTTCGTAGTGCAAAACTCACTCTAGGTGTTTTCGTAGCGCAAAACCCAGTCTAGGAGTTTTCATAGTGCAAAACCCAAAATTTTCACTGGCTTTGCTACGAAATTGGGGATTCTGAACTAGGAGCTTTCGTAGCGCACTACGAAACCCTTGAAGCAGCCTCTTTCAACATAAAAGACTTTGTTTTTTGCTTTTACTAGTCAACTTCCAGAAGGGTTCCTGAGCAGCGTAGAACTCAATTTTCAAAAATAAAAGAGGCTTTTCTTTCTAACATACTCAACTACAAAAACCTCTTTGAGTTTCTTCAAATCCATTCTGAGGTGGGAGGAATTTATGGTTAAACTTGCGCTACAAAAATGTTGAAAGTCAAGCTTTGTCTTCTGGTTTTAGCAGTCTTATTCAAGATCAGTTTCTGATCACAGGAAAAGGTATTTTGGAATTTTTAAGGAGGTTTCTCTTCATCAAATCTCCAGCTACAATAACCTATCTCACTTTCTTCATAATTGTTTTTAGTTTGGAGATACTAAACTTTGTTTGAAACCCTAATTTCAGAAAACGGATTTTCCCTGTTTTACACGTGTTTTCCAAGGACAGATTCTGGAGAGCTGGAGAAGTGTTTTAAAAATCCAAGAGAGGTTTTTGTTCTGGACAGCATGGGATACGAAAACCTCATTCAGTTTAATAAAATATGTCATGGATGAGAAGATAAAGGCTCTGTCCCACGTGCCAATTTTCAAGGATCCTAAACCTAAAAACAGGGAAACATGTTCCCTAATTTCTAGGGTTTGTCATCAGCAGTAAGGTGACAACATGGGAGGCTTCATCAAATTCGACTTCATGAGGTTTCAGCTGTAAAATAATGCTTTCAATGTTTAGATAAGGTTGTTGTAATCATAATAAGGAGTTACACTCCTAGTTGTATTAGGTCACTAGCACTGCTAGTTAATAGCGAGTTCTAATTAATGGTTTGTTTTATGGTTAGAATAGGTGCCATTCATATAAAATTCGAATTCTATTGATGAGGGATGAAGGAATGCATGTTTTAAATGCTATATATAAAGCAAGAGGTCAAATTAGCAAAGGGTGGGAGACTTTTTGGCTCAGCTGCTGCTCTATGTGCAGACTGTGTATATTTTTAACCTAATGCAGAATTTCTACTTAGACAACTCAAGATTCATGAAGAGTTCTTGTATGTTCTTGTTTTGATGGCATCTTCAAATACTTACATTGCAGTGGTGTTTACTTATGATACTCAAAATTCATCAATGATGCTCTGACTTCCTTCATAGATAAACTAATTGTGTTTCACTGTTTTATATTTGCATTTCTGCACTTGAACTATATAATGCCTTGAATTCCATGCTAGGTAGAATGTTTTGGCTTCACTACTCAGGATTCAAAGAGAGTTTTTAATGTCCTATTGTCTCATGGATTTCCTCTTTCACTTACTTGTAGTGGTATGAATACATGTTACTTAGAACTCATCAATGATGCTCTAACTTCCTTCATGTATTTATAAACTGTGTTTCCTTGCATTGTATCTTTGTTTTGTTGATGTATAAAAACTCTCTATGCCCTGACTTCATGTTAAGCTGATCTTGCTGTGGTACTGAAACATACTTTGACTCCATAGCCCAATGGTAGCCAGCCTTCATCTTTCAACCTATAAACATATACAATCACAAACCATAGAGTTAGCCATCTATCCATATCTTTAATCAAAATCATTAACCCTTTGAGAGAGCCCTCTCAGGCTGAGGAGGCTAAGCCTCAGCTAAAATATTGGTTTGAAATAGTTACACTGAGATAGTATGATCAGCAGCCTATCAGGGTCCTATTTTGGTGATAACACCATCCATCAAGGTCATGTTGGCTTCGTGAATCATACTATTCAGTCTCTGATCTAGATCCCATGGGGTCTTGCCTGGAAGCATCATGATTTCCTTAAACCCGGTAATAAATTGTGTCTCTGATTTTGGCCTACTAAATTCCCTGTTCAGCGCGACCTAGATATCTGTGATCCTTGCATTTGGATGGTCATTAGAATGCTTAATGTACCATGTTAGTGCATGATCCTGCAATGTGCTTACTAGCGTTGCCTTCTTTATATTGTCATCCATGACTCCTTGTGCTTCCCATACAGCCTTTACTATGAACCAAAATTGGTCTGGATCTTCGTTCCCTACTCCTTTGAACACCGACAATTTTATCACACTCGCCATATTGAACTGTGGTGGTGGTGGAGGTGGTGTGGGTGGAGATGGGGGTGATGATGGTGTAGGTTTTAACCCTGTACAGAAATTACCTGCATACGAATTCTTAAACAAAGAAAATAAACAATGCGAGAGCATAACCCATAAAACACATATGCACAGAGATTTTTCCCTGGATCCCAAAACCGGGACTACCAGCTTGATTTTTCATTATATTCCTTTTAATGTTACAATACATATTTATACATGCCGAAGCATCCAATACCATGGACCGAAAAACCATCGCGTCCAATACCATGTGCAAAAATCATGCACAAAACCATAGGTAGGTTCGCCCAACCTAATATAGGGTCCAAAAAAAATTTTCCCGGGGCGCTGCCCCAGACCCCGTAGAGGGGGGCTACCCGCCCCCCTCAAACCCCCCGGAAAGGGGTTAGTTGTGGAAAGAATATAACACAACCCAACAATCTCCCACTTGTTGTTTTCTTTCCACAGGGGGCCACAGGAGAGCTTAGTCATTTTTCTAGCCCTGAAACACCCATTATTTCTCTACACCAAGAGAACTTCTCAAAGCTCACAGATTTTGTCAATGCATCTACAGTATTCTTCAAAGTGTCCACCTTTACCAGCAACACCTTTTTGTCTTCTATCATATCCCTCACAAAGTGATACTGAACATCAATGTGCTTTGTCTTTGAATGATAAGCAGGGTTCTTTGCCAAGAAAATTGCACTTTGGCTGTCACAGTCTATTCTTATAGCTCCCTGTGCTAACCCCATACTTGAACACAATCTCTGCAACCAAACTGCTTCCTTGCTTGCATGAGTGGCTGCCATGTATTCTGCCTCTGTAGTTGATAGTGCCACTACAAATTGTTTCTTACTCATCCAACTGACTGCACCTCCAAATAGGTTAAACACATACCCACTTGTAGATCTTCTCTAATCCAGATCTCCAGCCCAGTCTGCATCAACAAAACCATGAATATCCAACACTCTGTCCAATCCTGGTCTTCCTTGGTAGCACAAACCATAATCACTAGTGCCACGCAAATACCTGAAAACCCGCTTCACTGCTGTCCAGTGCTCCTTCCCAGGTTTTGACATAAACCTGCTCAATACTCCCACTGCATGTGCAATGTCCGGTCTAGTACAGACCATTGCATACATCAGGCTACCGACTGCACTTGCATATGGAACACGGGACATGTCCTCTTCCTCTTCTTGTGTCTTGGGACACTGTTCAACAGATAACCTCACACCTACAGGAATAGGAACCTTCACCGGTTTACTATCCTGCATATTAAACCTCTGCAGTATTGTCTCAACATACTTCCTCTGGTTTAACCAGAGCTTCCTCTTTGCCCGATCTCTTTTAATTTCCATGCCCAAAATATAGTTTGCAGCACCAAGATCTTTCATGTCAAATTTGGAGGACAATTGGGTCTTCAAATCCTGGATAATTTCTTTGTCATTTCCAACCAGCAACATATCATCCACATACAAGACCAGATAAATAACACGGTCACCAATTAATTTAAAATACACACAATGATCTGCTTTGCTTCTGGTGAAGCCAAGTCCCCGTATAAATGTATCAAATTTTTGATACCACATCCTTGGTGACTGTTTTAACCCATACAGAGACTTCTTTAACTTGCATACCAGTTCTTTCTTACCCTTCACCGCAAAGCCTTCAGGTTGCCTCATGTAGATTTCCTCTTCCAAATCCTCGTGAAGAAATGTTGTCTTCACATCCATCTGTTCTACCTCAAAATCAAAAGCAGCAGCAACAGATAAAAGTAATCTAATAGAAGCTACCTTGGCAACAGGAGAAAAAATATCACCAAAATCAATTCCCGGCACCTGGGAATAACCTTTTGCTACCAACCGAGCTTTGTATTTCTCCACCTTTCCTTCTGCATTAGTCTTCTTCTTGAACACCCATTTGCTGCCAATGGGTTTCCTTCCAGCCGGCAACTCTACCAGATCCCAAGCCTCATTTTTGTGCAAAGATGCCATTTCATCAACCATGGCCTCTTTCCAGAGTTTTCCATCCTCTGAATCCACTGCTTCCTTCACAGTTTTGGGATCATCATCAGTAACAGACAAAGCAAAATTTGAACTGAAAGCAGATGGACTATACCTTTCTGGCTGCCTTCTTTCTCGACCTGATCTTCTCACAGCCAGAGTTTGGGGCTCTTCATCTTCTGATTCCTCCTCTGCTGCAGAGTCTGATTCTTCCTCCTTTGGCTCAAACTCTATCTTCTCAGGTTCCTTTGGTTGGACTTCAGATTGAATAACATCTTTTACCTCTCTGAACACCACATCTCGACTGTACACAACCTTCCGTGTGACTGGGTTCCAAAGCTTATAACCCTTTAAACCATCCTTATACCCAATAAAGATGCACTTCTCAGATTTACTATCCAACTTGGTTCGTTTCTCCTTTGGAACATGTACATATGCATCACATCAAAATACCCTCAGATGTGAAAGAGAGGGTTTCTTACTAGTCCATACTTCTTGTGGAGTCTTATCCTCCAACGCTGATGAGGGTGATCTGTTGATCAGGTAACGTGCAGTATCCACCGCCTCTGCCCAGAATTCCTGTCCTAACCCGGCACCACTGAGCATGCTTCTTGCCCTTTCCATCAACGTCTTGTTCATTCTTTCTGCGACTCCATTTTGCTGAGGTGTATATGGAGTAGTCTTCTGCCGTGCTATACCACACTTCTTACAAAATTCTTCAAATTCCTTGCTGCAAAATTCTCCACCATTATCTGTCCTCAGCACCTTTATCTTCTTCTCTGTCTGATTTTCCACCAGAGCCTTAAATTCTTTAAACCTGTCAAAGACTTCAGATTTCTTCTTAAGGAAATATATCCATGTATTCCTTGAGAAGTCATCTATGAATGATACATAGTACACAGACTTACCCAGTGATGGAACCTTCATAGGTCCAAACACATCACTGTGCACAAGCTCTAATATATGTTTCGTCCTCTTACCACCAGAGGGGAAACTCACTCGATTCTACTTCCCATACACACAATTTTCACAGAAATCAAAATCCAGAGAGCTATCATTCATACCTTCTACCATACCTTTACCATGAAGTATTCGAAGGCCCTTCTCTCCAATATGTCCAAGCCTTTGATGCCACAACATGGTCTTCTCTCCAGAGACCACTAGATTTTCTACTCCATTTTCAGGAACCATAGAACTATTGCACCGATCAACAACAGAGCTACCTTGCAGCTTGTACAGAGTTCCAATCTGAACTCCCCGCATCAATATCAGTGCTCCTCAAACCATCTTGCAGGTATCTTTCTTGAACACCGTCTTTACACCTGCATCATCCAACTTGCTTACAGAAATCAGATTTCTAGCCAATGCAGGAATATGTAGAACACCCGGAAGTGTTCTAACCCTTCCACCTTGCAACTTCAACTTTACTTTTCCCTGACCAATGATTCTAGCCTTCCTATCATCTCCTAAGAAGACATCACCACCATCGTATTTCTCATACTCGCAGAACCACTCTCTATGGGGAGTGAAGTGAAAGGATGCACCTGAGTCAATCAACCATGCCTCATGATCTACATGTGTACTTGAAGAAGCCAAGTACACATCCCCACCTTCATCTGAGGTGGTTTTCGCCTCTGCAGAAGGAGCATCATCAGATCCCTTTCCTTTATCAGGAGCTTTAGATTTACAATCCCTTCTGAAGTGCCCTTCCTTTCCACATTTCCAGCACACCACCTTTGTAGGTTTTCCTGGAGATTTAGATCTCCCTCTAGATTTAGATCTCCCACTCGATGACTTATTTTTGTTTCTGTTCTGGGACCGTCCTCATACAGACAAGGCATCACCATTCTGGTTTTCCATATTCTTCCGTCTCATCTCCTCCGTCAGCAAGGCTGAGACTATTTCATCAAACTGCAAAGCAGTTGCATTGCTACCTATTGCAATAACCAGACTATCCCACGAATCTGGTAGAGAACACAATAGACTGATGCACTTATCTTCATCTGAAATTTTAATATCAACAGATAATAATTGACTTACCACAGTATTAAACGCATTCAGATGCTCTGTCACCGAGTCTCCATCTTTCATCCTCAGGTTATACAGCTTTTTTCGCAGGAACAGTTTATTCACCAGAGACTTAGATTGGTACAAAGTCCCTAACTTGACCCACAAAGCCTTTGCCGTAGCTTCCCCTGATACATTCAGAAATACTGAATCTGAGACACACAATCGTATTGTGCTCTTTGCCTTCCGATCCAATTTCTTCCATTCTTCATCGATCACTCCCGATGGTTTAGTACCCGGATCTACCGCGATCCACTGATCTTTATCGACCAACAGATCCTCCATCTTGAGTTTCCACAACTCAAAACTCTGACCATTGAACTTCTCAATCTCGATCTTTCCACTGCTCACCATCTTCTTTCACCACCAGAATCGATCTCGCAGATCTCCCACTGAACAGGGTCTACCACAGGCCCGAGCGAAACCCCTCAGCAACAAAGGCGTCCCCTTGAAGCCAAAAAATCTCTGATACCAAATGTAGGTTTTAACCCTGTACAGAAATTACCTGCATACGAATTCTTAAACAAAGAAAATAAACAATGCGAGAGCATAACCCATAAAACACATATGCACAGAGATTTTTCCCTGGATCCCAAAATCGGGACTACCAGCTTGATTTTTCATTATATTCCTTTCAATGTTACAATACATATTTATACATGCCGAAGCATCCAATACCATGGACCGAAAAACCATCGCGTCCAATACCATGTGCGAAAATCATGCACAAAACCATAGGTAGGTTCGCCCAACCTAATATAGGGTCCAAAAAAAATTTTCCCGGGGCGACCCCGTAGAGGGGGGCTACCCGCCCCCCTCAAACCCAACAGATGGTGAAAATGGTGGTGGTGTAGGTGGGGGTGGTATGCATGGAATTTTTTGCCTTATCAGACTGATCGCGCTTCTCAGAGAGACTTTCACGTGCTCTTCCTCACTTTGCCACTGAGACGATATCAAGGGGTATATTTTCTATCTCTACACTACCTTTGTTTCTATAGATCTTCCCACTTTGCATAACCGCAAACATCAATTTATTCACATCACCTGCTTTTCACACAATATCATTTTAATCCAAGTGTTCAACGATTTAATGTACTTACCTCGCGGTCCTTTGAGGAAGCGTCGTTCCGCCTCATTGTAGCTAACGGTTATGTCTACCGCAAACTTGGTGATAAACGCTCCTATAATTCGATCGAGCCAATGGTCCATAGTGTTACACAGTAATTTGTCACTGCCTTCACCCAAGTCCTTCTACTGTGTCATGTGTCCAAGTCAAACATGCTCATATTGAACAAATTCTCTCTTGTGCTGCCAAGTGACCCACTTTTCCTAGGTTTTTTGCCTCATCGTGACTCTGGACTTAATATACGCGATGAATAGTGCTTTTAAATAGTTTGGTTGTGCTTCCAGCGTGGAAGTACATCTGTTTCCCCCGATGGACCGATTTCATGCTACAGCGCAGGGATATTTATTGTCTTTAGCAATGATGTGACTGGGTACATTGCTTACTAGCGGTGTCAGCGCTAAGGATCTGTTATACACTCGCGATGATCCAGATTGGATGAATTCGTTCCAACAGCCGGCCTTCTGGATGTCTCCAGACCTGTTTGTTGGCATAGGTTGTGTCGCGCTTCCTTCTCTGGTATGGCAGTTCCATCATTGATGCTACCTTCCTTGGGGATAAGCTCACTCTTCCACCTTTCATGGAGACTCCTTCTCCTATTTAAACTCTCACCATTACTATGCTCTGCTAGTTGGCTAGTTGGTAAATTCTTGGATTGAGCAGTGCTATTAGTGTTTGTGAGTTTGCTAGATAGCTGGTGTGAGTGTGACAAGTGTGGGATTGTTGATAGTTTGTGGAAGGTAGTGAAGTTCCCTTAACTTTTTGTAAAACTTATGAGTGAGAGAGAACTTTGTGTGTTGGGAGATCCAACTTCAAAGAGTGAATGCTTGAAGAACATGCTGGCTAGATTCCTCTGAGAAGGCCTGTGACATCAAGAATTTGGTTGTAAGCTTGCTATTATTTCATTATTAATATGATCAATGATGTTTTCCTATGTCTTGTATGTAATTTAATTGACAGCTCATGACTTCTTGACTTTGTGAGTAAATAGATCATTGTTGTTTTCCGGTTACGTGCTTTGTTGTATTTCCTTTGCATTGTTTTAGGTTGATCACTCATCGAGGAAGTGGAAGCTAGAGCATCGCAATGGAACTCCATCAGCCACCGGTTGAGGTAGGCCTCCAACTATGACTGTTTAAGGAAAGCTATTGTTGATCTGTCCTTGTTTGTGACTAGACCCACTCTAGGGCTATAGGGGTTGCCTCTGTCCATAGAGGGAACACTTTCCTACATCACACGGAGTTTGGAAGCCTCATGTCGATGATGTGGGATACATCATGGTCCTCCTTCGACACGGTCACTTCCTATCGACTTCAACTCATTATCCAGGAAGTTGCTCGAGAGACTCCTCTTCAGTACCTTGGAGCTTGCATGCCTTATTGGCAAGTTCTTCGCACTTGATGATAAGTTCACATCATTGGATTTCGGTCGAGTGATTTCATGGGTGTTCGACTTCAGTTCCTTCATCCAAATTTTGTGAATTGTGCTGCTAGTACCTTGAGAACCATTGTCATTATTGGTGGTTTCTCTCGTGCTTGCTAACAATTTACATCATTGACTAGTAATCAAGTGGTTTTCTAGCATGTTCAACGTCAACACATCTATTCACATGTTAGAATCTGTACTTTGATCGGGTCGTGTTGGAGCACAAGACCCTAGGCTTAGATTACAAAAGTCTAGGTTGCAAGGCGATGTGACATGGTTATGTTGATATACATGTATCTTTTAGATGGATGGTTGTGACCATACCATGAGTTGTCATATGTGATCTATCTCATTATTGGATGGCTGCGACCATACCTTGGTTTCAATATGATCCTCTTTCTCGGATGGTTGCGCCCATGCCTGGATCCATTTACATGATCATCCTTTGGATGATTGCATCCATACTATGATTCAAGTATCGTTTGACAGAGTTTTCAGTAATGTATATGTATCTGTACTTGCTTGCAGGTTTTCCAATGATAGACTCTAGTTCCCCACACTAAGTTATAAAGCATTTCACCCCTCACTCTAGTTCGACCTTCATGCTTTAGGGGGAATCTGTTACACAACATTTTGTCACTGTCCCTATACTCCCCGTTCCTTGATTCTGGAGGACCTCTATAGTGAAACCTTCATGCTTTCCCATCATGAAGAAACTTGCATTGTGTCCCTCTTCATGAGTAGAACAATTCTCCTTTGCATCATTTTCCCAAAATCTTCTATTTTTCCCAGTTTACAAGATGGTGCTAATGACCCGTGTCCTCCTCGTGCTAATATGTAGGGATTAAAACTATCCCTAGCACCAATCAGATCGAATGATCCTTTTCCCAGTCATGTCGATCCTCTTTTGGAAAGTTTTTTAAATTTGGAGTCGAAGCTTCCAGCTCTAGAAGCTTCGTAATGGAAGTCCGGTAAATGGTTAGGCCGGATGGAGCCGAGGAGGTAAAATTAGACTCCTTTCCCCTATTAGGATTGAACTACCTCAAGAGATAAGACCTTCTCCCATGAGAAGAGGAACCATCTCCCATCCATTCAAGCTATATAAACCTCCACTTTTCCCAAGCACAAGCTAGTGTTAGTGTGTGTGCTAGTGCTAATTAAGTTTTGTTTGGAGTAATCAGCAAGTTATCCATACAGCTCTCTAGTTTGTGTTTAAGGGATAATGGTTAGTTGGTTTGGTGTGAAGCCTAAAGGGAAGATCCTTGAGACTATCATTGATGAGGCCATCCATGGAATGCTAGCAGAAGTGTGTGGGAACCTAGATTTGTTAGAGGAGAACAACAATGTCAAGACGTTGGTTGTAATCTCTTCTTGATTTAATAAAGATGCAACTATCGATTGATTTCCTACATAAGATTTCATTTCACATGTTTATGGCTTAATGTTTCTTGACTTTTTAAGTAGGTTGAATACAATTTGTATATTATCATGGTTGTTCTCTACTGTTGTCTACTTGTTTCAAGTTCTCGCAAGAGGAAACTAAATATAGTTGGAGCAAGGAAGCAAGGTCGTCGTCAAATGGATAGCACACTAAGAGGTAGGCCCTCTTAATTGGTTCTAACCTAAGGAAATATTCCATAGAATGTATTTTTGTGGCTAGACCCACTCTCGAGCTAGAGGAATTGATTGTGTCTGCACTTAGAATTTTACCTACACCACAACATGCATAAATTGTTTGAGGGATTGTGGCCTGCTAAAATTCTTCCAGACCATAGGGTTGAGGGCACAGGTGGAACTGCTACCTTATCTGATCAGCCTTTGGGATGTAGATCAGGAGATCTTCATCATCAAAGGGTACGAACTAGAACTATAGGAAATGGACATTTACTTGATCATGAGATTATCCCGTCGAGGAGAACCCATTCAACTCTTTGGATCTCTCCAAGGATGTGAGAGCACCAGGAGTCTAGTCCATGGATATTGTCGTGGAACCGAGATAACTAACAGAGGTAAGTTGAAGATTGCAATAATCATCAATAACCTCATTCTAAAAATAATATCACCATGGCACATGTATCTAGCACAAAATCTCTTCATGAGGCTTCCAAGTCTCAGTTTTAGTATGCCATTGCTTTTTTGATTCCCACCATCTTTAACTGGTGTAGAGGTCTTTTAGCGAACATGAAGTGCCAACTGACCAAAGGTAAACACAGACACCTAAAGTGGTTTGGGTTTGGTTCCATACTAGTGACCTTCTTCTTGGAGCAAATACCACTCTTCTGGTATTAGTGGGCAGAAGTACCACATCCTTCCCCTCGGGATCCGAGGCTTGTGAGATGGAGCCAATTCATGCCCTGAGGAGGCATGGGCCAACACATGCACTATCCACCATAGTTCTTTGCTTGGCTTAAATGCCAGTTGTTGATGGTAGATGACTATGTGTATGCTGGCACAGATTTTAGAGGGGATCGAGATATACTTTTTCCACCAGGTGAACAGTGGACCGACATAGGTAAAAACTTGTTTTTTTGAATTTTTTCAATTTTTTATGATTTTTATGAGAATGTAATCTAAGACTCAACTTATGATAAATGCGTAGATGTGGGACCAGAGAGATCACTAGGCATGTCGCCAGTAGCATGGCAAGTTTCCCATCTGATAGTGGCTGCAGACTATGAAGAAGGGGTTGACCCCTTAGCCGAGATGGAACAAAACCTGGAGGCAATCACTCGAGGGGTTCCAGATTATGCTACCATCAACGATGTTCCACTGCGTTGGCATAAACATACAGTGGGAGTCTCTGCGAGACTACATCGGCTATTACGCCGAGTGATCAGAGCAGTCGCGTGCTACCATGAGCACCGTGCAATTTGATAGTCCTTCTAGTCTTCTACACATTTTGTCTTAGAATACTCTATTTTTTTATATTTTGATGTAAACACTCCAGTAGACACGATATATATATATCTATATGTATATATATATATATATATATATATATATATATATATATATATATATATATATATATATATATATATATATATATCTTTGTGTGTGTGTGTGTGTTTTATTTCTACTTATGTGTTCATAACATGATCTAGTTTTACAAATGACTCAAATTTCTATCAAGAACAAAATTTTCTAATGCATCAGTTAATGTATTTAAATTATGTGGAATATGTTGATATGTAATGTAATCAAAATTTCTTTCCAACAATATAACACTTAGATACATATGCAATATTTGTGGATTTCTTACTAAATAATGATTGTTTAATTGTAAAAAATGAGCTGGGAATCCAACTTAACAATTAAATCTCTAATTCCAAGAGAAACTGCTTCTGAAAAAAGTTCAATAACTGCACTATACTCAGCGATATTATTGGTTGTTTGACCAAGGTAGGTACCTTGTAAGTTAATCAGCTTTCCATTAGGGTTGTAGAGTACCCATGCCGTGGAGGAGAGGCTCCGTGTGCTACAACAAGCACCATCAGAAAAACCAATGTGATGACCTGATGACATCTGCAAACCGAGTGGAACACATGGTAAGTAGAAAAACATATGCCTGAAAAGCAAACAAACACACAAAAATCAAAACGCATACTAAGAATTAACACACTAATGTACAAAACTTATCATACAAATTTCACGCATAATAGTTTTTGAGATACAACCCATTACAAGGATTTGACAATGCCTTCCCCTCATAATCACATAGCTCATAGACACTTTTATGTAAGACACGTTTGACAATGTAGGGCCCATGCCACATACGTTTGAACTTGCTTGCCCCCAACTTATCATTGGCTTGATCGTAAAGAAGGACCAAGTTGCCTTCAACGAAAGTGCAAGGAGAAATGGTTTGGTCAAAATGAGCTTTGACGTGTTTATTTTGAACTTCGATATTCATCGCAGCTATGCGACGAGTCTCATCGAGTCTCTCAAGATATAGTAGCCTCTCCTCTTCAGGCGAGTTATTCAGAAGAATTTTGATAGCTAGCTTAAGCGAAGGGATTTCACATTCAATTGGAAGAGTTGCCTCTAAACCGTACACCAACTAGAATAGAGTGAATCTAATGGTTGTCTTAGTAGAGGTTTGGTAAGCCCAAAAAGCTGAGAAAAGGATTAAATGCCAATTTTTCTGTGCTTCCCAATGGTACACTGAAGCATAGTAATCAAAACCTTATTGACTGCTTCAACTTAGCCATTGGCCTATCGATAATATGGAGTCGATCTGTCATGGCGAAGGCCCAACTAAGTAGTTAACTCTGCTATCATGTGCTGATGAAAATGTGATCCATGGTCAGTCACAATAGCTTGAGGGACACTGAAACGTGTTATAACATGGTTAAAAAGGAACTACGTTGTAGTAATACCGTCAGCATTATATGTAGGCACAACCTCAACCCATTTCGTGAAACAGCTGACGATGACAATGATATAACCATGCCCCCCAGACGATCAAGGGTTACATGTCATGAAATCAATGCCACATTTGGCAAATGGGCCAACAATAATTGTTGGGTGTAGGGGTGTGGGTGGGGCATGTTGTTTGTGGTTGAAAATTTGGCATTCATGGAATTTTTGAATCGCTAGAATGCAATCGTTGAAGATAGAAGGCCAGAAATAACTAGCATGAAGAATCTTCTGAGCAGTGGCATATCAAGACATATGACCACCACGGGCACCATAGTGGCAATCATTTAGTACCCGCTCAACATCTTCAAGGGTGAGACATCTGTGAAGGACAGAGTCTAGACTGACCCAATACAAAGTATCACCGAGGATCCGATAGGGTTGGGATTGATGTCGGATCCAACGTCGGTCCGATCGGGACAACTCAGATCAGAATGTCTCAGTTTGGAAATAAACAATAATGTATCCATACCAGGGGTCAAGAGTGCTAATCAAAAACAATGTTTCATTGAGTATATGCTTAGTAAAATCGGTTTGGGTGCTTGTAGATGGAAGAGAACAAATTAACTCAGCAAATATGAGTGATTTCTTTGATTTGGCAGCAGTGAATTCATCCATTTGGAGTATTCCCCCCCAGTAAATGACGAGTCAGTATATACTTCATGGGGTTGCAATCAGAAATTACGGCCATAAAAGGATATAGTGTTGAAATCTTTGGATGGCATGAACTGCCGCCAAAGCAAGCTTCTCAACATGAGCATACTGAGACTCAGTATCAAGAATATTCTGGCTCAGATAATAAACCACGTTTTCATTTCCATCATCATCATCTTAAACTAACATCATAGGAATGGTGTTATAAGTTGCAGCCAAATACAGGAAATAATCGCGATGGTAATTGGGGGGGGTGAAGTAAAGGAGCATTAACAAGGTATTTCTTTAAAGCATCGAGGGATTCTTGAGAAATGTTGGCTTGATGGGCCCTAACCCAGGTTCAACATTAGTCATCCAAGCAAATCCCTACACTATTGGCCCTTTTGGCATCAGTCCATGGAGCGCGAACCGAAGTCTCACCCAAAGCAGTATGGGGGGATGCATGAACCAAGTTTCTGCACTCTGAGATGGTCGTGATGTCGACTTTATACCTTAAACCCTTCCTTCATGTAGATTGATAAGCCTTTAGGGCTTATCAATGTACTTTCTCTTTCATCTCTTAGAACCCTTGCGAAGGTATACGATCGTCCTTCGTGCAACCCTACGTAGTGTCTCAGGTACTTATGCGCCTTTTTTACTGCATTAGTGTATAATTTCCTGAATTATCTTAAGTGTTCACAAAATTTACCATGAAATTAATATTATCTTCACGTAAACATATATCCTTATTTTCGTTCATATAACAGATAGAAGCATATACATTTGTGCATCAAATTAGCATTATAACATAAACCCAGAACTTAACATAACATAATCACATGTGATCCACATAGGAGAAATACACAGCAATTTCATAATACTTCTCTTTATTGATGATTCAGATTTTCAATACAAACTCTATCTGCCCTACGCACACAGCTACAGGGGTCCGCACACTCAGCTGCGGACTTCTACCCTAGGCCTCTGTACACTCAGCTACAGAGCCTCTTCCTATGCTAAGACTCTCGCCCTTAGCTCTTCATAGATTCCTCAATGACTTAAACTTCTTTGAACTACTAAAAGACTCTTCTAACACTTCTTTTTATACAATCAAATGGTCCATGGACCATGGGTAGATCCTCTACAGCTAACATGAATTTTACAAAAGAAGGGAGAAAAACCCTTAGTGACTCTTTACATCTTCGTACTCCGCGACCACAAAATGCAGAGACTTTACATTCTTTATACAAAATTTGGGATTTCTGCCCCAAAAAGGCTTTTAGCCCAAAAATGGCTCTTAGGGGAACTCGTTCCCAACAAGCCCCCAACACAAACATGGTGACTTTCCCTCAAGTCACTCTGCAGGTGCAGAGATCTTGTTGTGAAGACCTCCCAACTCGACTTGGACAACGGCTACCTCGGCGATGCACTATGTTGCCACCTGCTTCATCTCTTCAACCAACTGCTCTGTCACTGGCCCTGCGCTGTCTGACTGAATCTTATATTGAGTCTCATGTAGACTAGCCAGCTTTCCTTCAATAGTGTTCGTGATCAATTAGGTCGCGTCCAACCAAGGCTTCAAGTGAGCCTTCAGCATGGCTTCCTTGTGCTGAGATGGATCTACCTACTCTTTCAACACCTTGGCCTCTTTTAGCTTAGCTAACCTCTATGTTATGGTGATAGTGCACGCTGTCGCTTTGACTTCGTCATAGCCTTGATGCAGCTCCCACACTTTTGTTTCCAACTTTTGTACATTAGGATCTTCTTGCAGGTAGGTGACTACCTCGAGAAACTACTCGAAGAGCGTGGTATAGTCCTTCACTGTGCTCACTATTTCTGCTACCACATCTTTCACAGTGGTCTCATGCTACTCTCTAATCTCTGGAGGAGTCGAAGGCTATGTTGGAAATAATACTGAGAGGGGGGGGTGAATCAGTATTATCACATTAATAAAACTTTTTCAATTCCATAATCAGATTCATATATGCTACTTCCACAACTTCTTAAGCTTAAGTTAATCGATCTTCAATGAGTGCATTAGAACATTATCAACCATATTATCAGTTAATAGATGCAGTAACATAAAGTAGATCATCACACATAAGGCACACATATGAACACAATGATATAAGGTGGAAACCCAATGCGGGAGAAAACCACCTGCTGCAAGTCATCTCAATCTTCTTCTTAATAAGAAAATTCTTTTACAATATTTGTACTGGTGCAGCCTTATACCAGTACGGGAGCTACAACCCCCTTTGCTCTTGTACTAGCCGATCCATTTACTAGTACGCAGGCTACTACCTGCTACAATGCTCCAAAGATTTCCTTTAGCTCTTGTACTAGCTTAGATACTAGTACGTAGGCGCCGGCCTACAATCTTCTCTCCTTCAAGTACCACGTTTCATCAATTTTCATACTGGATACACTGAAGCACAACCCATAAACTGAAAGACCACATTTCATCCAATTTTCATACTGGACCCAACAACAACATTGAAGCTCAAGCAACCTTCTGAAACACCCAATCAACTGAAGTAACCAGATCAACAATAATAGGACCAAACCCAAAACACAACAATGATAAACAAAGATTTTAAGAGAAGGAAGCACCCTGCTCAACTGCTAGCCTGAGTCCGGACTCACCCTGCTCAACTGCTAGCCTGAGTCCCGGACTCACCCTGCTCAACTGCTGACCTGAGTCCCTGGACGCACCCTGCTCAACTGCTAGCCTGCGTCCCGGACGCAGTCTGCTCAACTGCTAGCCTGCGTCCCTCGCTCTGAGTCTTTTGAACTGCCTGCGTCGTGGCGCACCTGAACCCTTCTGCGCCTGCGTCCGGCGCACCTGAACCGGTTCACTCCTGCGTCCCGGACGCACCTGAACCCTTACTGCACCTGCGTCTCTTTAGATATGAAAGATATAAAGACTTCAAGACTAACCCAAACAGTCAGATCTACAGATCTGATCGTGCGCAATAGCGATCATAGTCCATTAGAAGATTCGCCTTCATAGATCTGGACTAGATCTCACCAAAAGATATTCAACAAAGATGGTGCTTAATCCAAATGAACTCCTTTGCTTTATATAGGCAAGCTCCTCCCCAAAACATGGAACAATACCACGAGCCGACACCATAGAAACACAAAACCGTCGGCTAGATACCACACAAGAAACCCCCACGTGCTTTTCTCTGCCTTGAAATGTGTGCACTGGGTGGACGCACCTCCTGAACGGCTGGCCTGCGTCTCTGGACGCGGGTTCTGCATGGATTACCTGCGGGGACGCACTTTCTGTAAGGTGTACCTGCGTCCTTCATAATTTCAGCAATATTTGAACCTCTGCTTACAAAGAGCTTGCCATTTGATTCCTTTGAGCTATCCTGTAATATGTCACATCTGATATCTCTTCTGTAGATTCATCTGAATGTATATAAGTGAGATGATCTTCTATGAGAGTGTTGCCATCAAGTACAACATATGCATCATAATGCCAACAATCTCCCCCTTTGGACTTGATGGCAACAACACCGAATCACTCTCCCCCTTTGACATCAAGGGCAAAGGGGTATGCTCCCCCTAAGAACATGCTCCCTTTGACTATGAACCAGATCTGCTGAAGTCTCTGAATGAGCTCCCCCTTTGTATATGTCATGGTGCTCCAATCTGATAATGGTCTTTCTGAGAACCAGCTGAGATGTCTGCTCTGCTGTATGGTGTTTGTTCATGGTCAAGCTCCCTCTGACTGTAAGCAAGGTCTGCAAAAAGGTGTTCTACAAGAAGAACATGACTCTATATATATCATAAATGACCTTCCTATTACCAAAAGACTCAATACATACATCCATCACCCATCACAATAAGGATCATCCATCCAACCAAGTGGGAATACATCAGAAATATGAGAACCAAATACATTACATCTTCATCCCATGCATAGTGGGGGGACATAGGCCGTTACATGACCTGAAGAGATGACGATAATAGATAGACTATTACAACATGAGTCTTGCTACGACCTTCCAAACATCTAAAGATCATGACAAACAACAGCACTGTATAATCTGCTCCATAGTATCTGTCAACATCAACTCATAACCATCCAGATCTACATGAATCAAGAGCCATCAAATGAAATCATCAGCATCAATCAACATATGTATGAATAATCATCCCTGTATCCAGCCAACAATCCTCATCTATTTGTGCCAAGAAAGAAATCATGCATCATGCTCATGTCAACATCATCATGAAATGCATATGAGTAACTCATCATCAGCATGTCTCCAACAATGCGACTTTGAATAATCATCCACGAAATCAGCCAACCTCATCCATATATGTGCCAAGGATAATAAAGACTTCATGCAAGCATCATTACAGAATCAACCATACATCTGATCATGTGACCAACTCATAATAGCAAGATTAATCATAAGCATTGTCACCAAGGACCATAATGCCAACAATGCATTTAGGACATATGCTCCCCCTGAACCAGTGCCATCTGTTAAATCTGATCATGCATATCAAGAAGAATCAGCCAATAAATTCTTTGAGACAGGTACGCACTTCATCTTCTGCTGTGCTGCGTCCTGTTGCTGCAGGGACGCACCCAAAAACACTATTTCGCCGCGTCCTTTTGCTTCAGGGACGCACTTGATCCTCAGTCGCTCTGCGTCCCCACGCAAATCTTCAGTTACTGAACTGCGTCCTGGACGCACCTGGACTTGGTCTGGCCTGCGTCCGCACGCAGGTCTCCTGTTACTGTACTGCGTCTTGTACTTTCAGCTTCCTCTGATTCTGGTATGTCTGTACATTGTACCGTGCCATCCTTTTCTGACTGTACTTCCTTTTTCCTCCATATCTTCAGGCGTGATGATGACATTTTCTCCTTTTGATATGGTGCCCAAACTTTGTTCCTGCATTCCTTGGCTATATGTCCAAGCTTGTTACATGCATAACATCTTACATGTTTCATATTCCTCCTGTAACAATCAGTAGCTTTGTGACCAAACATATTGCAAGCAAAGCAATATCCATAAAAGTACCTTGATTGAGATGACCTTTCTGCATAATGGTCTTGAACTCTTCTTCTTCTACATGTTGCTGCAACATGTCCAAGATTATGACATACATAACATTCAATATTATTCATAGGAGGAGTAAAGGATTTTCTTTGAGGAATCTCTTTCCTTGGTTGATGATGAGATTGATCTTTCACTTCTTCGTTGATCACTTTAGATTTCCTTTTAGAGTTTCTTGCCTCACCTTGTGAACTAGATTCACCTTCAACAGATTCATGGAAACCAAGACCAGTCTTTATAGCAGGGGACCTTTGACTACTAAGAATATCATCCAATACTTTAGAGCTATCTTGAAATCGTAAAAGCTTATCCTTTTCTTCTAGTTTACCTTTCAAGATATTTACCTCAACCTGAAGCTGTTCTTCCTTTTCAAGGGATTTCTTTTTCAAAACTTCTTCAGCGTTCCTTCCTTCTTCCATTTGTTCCCTTAGTTTGAGAATTTCTTTTTCTTGTTCTTCATACAGATCCTGCTGCATTTGACGAACTCGGAAGGCACATTCCAGTTGAGAATTTAAGCTGGTGACATTGTTTTCTTGTTTTGCAATAACTTGGAGTAGATCTGTATTCTGCTTCTTTGATTCTTCAAGATCTCCTTTTAGTGAGAGGATTGTAGCTTCAAGATTTTCATAGTAGCTGGATCTATCTTTGAGTTTCTTGATGGTTGTGCTTCTTTCGTTGACTTCTTTTCTTAATGATGTCACTTCATGCTGCAATTTTTGACATTGGTCTTCCTTGTCCTTGAGTAGCTTTCTTACCTTGTTATCTTCTTCTAGTTGTGCCCTTAGTTTGGTAGCTTCTTCTTTGAAATCACATTCCTTTTTGTTCAAAAGATCTTGTTGATCTCTAATTTTGTCTGTCAGCCTTTTAAATTCTGCCTCTTTTTGATATCTTTCTTGTTCACTCATAAGAGCAAATTCAGTAGTTTCGCTATCACTTTCATCTCTTTCACAAGGAAATATAGTTGGAACATCAGAGGATAACACATTCATACCTGATAATGACTTTGAATCTGATTCTGAATCTGAAGAGCTTCTTATGCATAATCCCCAATCGATTCTTCCACTGTCATAGTTCTTCTGAGATGACTTCTTTTTCTTATTAGCTTTCTTCTTAAGCTTCTTTCCCATTGTTCCACGGATCTCCTTCAAGCGATCAAGCTTCTATCAAAGGACCTGCTCTGATACCAATTGTTGGAAATAATACTGAGAGGGGGGGGTGAATCAGTATTATCACATTAATAAAACTTTTTCAATTCCATAATCAGATTCATATATGCTACTTCCACAACTTCTTAAGCTTAAGTTAATCGATCTTCAATGAGTGCATTAGAACATTATCAACCATATTATCAGTTAATAGATGCAGTAACATAAAGTAGATCATCACACATAAGGCACACATATGAACACAATGATATAAGGTGGAAACCCAATGCGGGAGAAAACCACCTACTGCAAGTCATCTCAATCTTCTTCTTAATAAGAAAATTATTTTACAATATTTGTACTGGTGTAGCCTTATACCAGTACGGGAGCTACAACCCCCTTTGCTCTTGTACTAGCCGATCCATTTACTAGTACGCAGGCTACTACCTGCTACAATGCTCCAAAGATTTCCTTTAGCTCTTGTACTAGCTTAGATACTAGTACGTAGGCGCCGGCCTACAATCTTCTCTCCTTCAAGTACCACGTTTCATCAATTTTCATACTGGATACACTGAAGCACAACCCATAAACTGAAAGACCACATTTCATCCAATTTTCATACTGGACCCAACAACAACATTGAAGCTCAAGCAACCTTCTGAAACACCCAATCAACTGAAGTAACCAGATCAACAATAATAGGACCAAACCCAAAACACAACAATGATAAACAAAGATTTTAAGAGAAGGAAGCACCCTGCTCAACTGCTAGCCTGAGTCCGGACTCACCCTGCTCAACTGCTAGCCTGAGTCCCTGGACTCACCCTGCTCAACTGCTGACCTGAGTCCCTGGACGCACCCTGCTCAACTGCTAGCCTGCGTCCCGGACGCACTCTGCTCAACTGCTAGCCTGCGTCCCTCGCTCTGAGTCTTTTGAACTGCCTGCGTCGTGGCGCACCTGAACCCTTCTGCGCCTGCGTCCGGCGCACCTGAACCGGTTCACTCCTGCGTCCCGGACGCACCTGAACCCTTACTGCACCTGCGTCTCTTTAGATATGAAAGATATAAAGACTTCAAGACTAACCCAAACAGTCAGATCTACAGATCTGATCGTGCGCCATAGCGATCATAGTCCATTAGAAGATTCGCCTTCATAGATCTGGACTAGATCTCACCAAAAGATATTCAACAAAGATGGTGCTTAATCCAAATGAACTCCTTTGCTTTATATAGGCAAGCTCCTCCCCAAAACATGGAACAATACCACGAGCCGACACCATAGAAACACAAAACCGTCGGCTAGATACCACACAAGAAACCCCCACGTGCTTTTCTCTGCCTTGAAATGTGTGCACTGGGTGGACGCACCTCCTGAACGGCTGGCCTGCGTCTCTGGACGCGGGTTCTGCATGGATTACCTGCGGGGACGCACTTTCTGTAAGGTGTACCTGCGTCCTTCATAATTTCAGCAATATTTGAACCTCTGCTTACAAAGAGCTTGCCATTTGATTCCTTTGAGCTATCCTGTAATATGTCACATCTGATATCTCTTCTGTAGATTCATCTGAATGTATATAAGTGAGATGATCTTCTATGAGAGTGTTGCCATCAAGTACAACATATGCATCATAATGCCAACAGGCTAGGCCTTCAACTGAACCTCTACAATTTTAGGTTCAACTCTAGCTGAACTTTTGCCAATTTAGTTCTTGTATTGTGCACTCTAGCAGTGAGCTTTCGAACCCTCACATCTAACGGCTCAACCTCGGGAATGCCCAGCTCTGGGACAGTCCTGCATGCCTCGGCCATGACTGTGGCAATGCAATGGTTCTTGTCTATAATGTCTTTTACAAGGTCAAGGGTAGAGTCTCTCTACATGGTTATCTAGGCATTGTTGACCTTCTATTCGCTGATCACCTACAAAGCGCACTGTTCACAGGCCTGAAGTTCCACGATCATGTCATCCTGTAAAAGATGAAGTGCCTCATTGGGAAGCATGACCAGGTTGAGTCCAACTCTCTTGAGGGCGTTAATAGCAGGTCTGTCATCTTCAATCTCTGTTGTCAGTTCTCCATCTACATCACTATTGCTCAGGGATCCCTTGCATGCAGCATCCCTACAACTTCTGAGGTGTCAGGCACCAAACTGGTTGACTCCATGCTAGTCTATATCTATGATGCATGGATCTGCAGCTCACATAGACCCATCTGTATAGCACCCAATGCCTACTATTTTTGTTGCTCAAAATGTTGCAACAATTCCGTAGTAGCATCCCACACCATATCACCTATGTCATTTAAGTCCCCCTCTATTAGGGTGATCAGGTCCAGATACGTCTTGCTAGCCTTGGACTTCTTCCATAGCCCTACTTTCTCTTGGTATTTGGTGTGCTTGATGCGAAACAGGGTCATCTCCAGGTCCTCTCCTCCCTGGTTTGTCTGATCATCTTCTTCCTCGATCTTCGGGGAAGGCGACTTTTGACTCCAGTCAGAGTCGCGCTCCCCTTCGCTTGCCTGTCCACCCGACTACTGCGTGGGAGCGCACTCTGCCTTGGCCTCCTTTCTCCTCTTTGTGGCTCGTTGTTCCATCTTCAGCTTGGCTTATTCCTTCTTCCACTGCACGGTGGACTTGCTAGATCCTGTTGTCAAGTTTGTGGCATCGCACCAATCTATCAACCAGCGGTCAAAGACTGCTGCAATTACATCATCTGTGGTGAAGTATGGCAGGTCATGCCACTTCTACTCAAGGTCCTTTCGTGCCTTTATTGAGACATGGTGGAAGTCAGCCTTGAATTCCATGTACTCCTGTAACTTCTCAAAATTTGTAGGTGTCAGTTGCGGCTTGCAGTTGATGGCCATATGGATGCTCATCTCCATCAAGATCCAGAAGATCTTGTTGTCCTTTATCTGCTAAGGATCCTTTTTTGCCCACAGTGAAGCAAACTTTGCTGCCTCTGGTAGGTCCAGCGCGACCAGAGGAAACTGGCTATCTTCAGGTAGCTCCCATGCAACCAACACTATGGACAGAAATAGCCATGCATAGTGGAAAGTCTTACTATGATCTTGTGCCTTGCGGCAGTTCACAAGGAACTCACCACAGAGGTAGTGTGCCTAGTTAAATTGAACTCCTTTTGTGCACTGGGCCACCAAAGCTATCACTGGTGCCAGCACTTCATCTGCGCGACACTTCCGCATGACCTTCCCTACCAAGATTTGCGTCACCACTTTGACCGCAAGGTCAAAGATACTCGAAATGGCATAGTCGCGCGGCTTTTTTACGAGCTTGAATTTTTCCTTCATCACCTCAGCAAGCGCATGCTTGCCAGCTTTTCCACCAAACGCCATGGCCGGATTTTCTCCTGTGTATGGAAGTCGCGTGATCCTATGGATCAGCGTGTCAATGAAGGGTATCGGCTCCTCTAGCCACAGACACCCATCATGTACCAAACACATCATCTGCTTGATCACTACCATCGTGATAGGTGCACGATTGTGATGTGGCACCCAAAGTAGGTTTAGCAGGCCTGCCTTGCCCATGCCTTTCAGCCACTTCCCCAGTTCTAAAGCGGTCACTCCAGTGCTTTTGTGGAAGAAACAATGCATAAGTTGGTTTGTCGCTAAATGAGGGAAGTGCTCTGTGTTAGCTAAGTCCCAATCCTCCAACTTCAAAAGGGGGACACACCCCAAGCATGGTCCCTCAAAGACAATTTGGTCTGACATGAGGGGTGTTTGTAGGGTGACCTTACTCTCATCAATATCTTTTGGAACCTTTGTCTTGCCCCTGCGCAGAGGAATGTATTCAAGTAGCTTAGAAATGGGGTCTGACCCCTCAATTTCAACATCCTCTGTTTCCACTGCAATATCCTCATCATCCATGGGGATTTCTTCGGCCTCTTCTTCCAGCTCTAGGTCAATCATTTTGGCCTTTTCTTGCGCGGTGGGTTTTCCTGGCTGTGGGTGCTTCCTAGGTGATGCACGCACCGGAAACTGTATTTTCTGCTTGTCCTTCTTCATTTTTGGACCCTCTTGGGTCAACGTAGACCTTGGCTTGGGTGTCTTGGGGGATTTAGGCACTTCTGTCGATACTTCTGTAGGTGCAACTTCCAAGGCAGCTCCCTCTGCTGCCATAGCTACCTCTGGAATAGCTCCCTCAGTTTTCATTGCTTCAGTTATCATAGCTTCTACAACCGTCGACATGATGTTATGCAACAACTCTTATGTCTCCTTTGGAAATGTCTTAAATACTGAACTTTCTATCAAAGCTTCAAAGTTTTCACGGTTCATGTGCACCTGAGAGCTTAACACCTCAATTCTCAAAATGTGAATTGTTTTCCGCTGGGAAACCCTTTGTAATTTATAGGCATTTTCGAATTCAAACTTGACCATTCCCCTAAAAATCGGTACATTAATGTGAGATTGGCAGTAGATTTTAAAATATCTTTCCCACAACTTCTGATTTAAATGCCCCCCCGACCCCGCTCCATTTGGTCGTTTCTTCATCGTCAAATCATGAACAATGACTTTAACAATCACTTATCGGCTTCCCTGCATCGTTTCTCCCTTGGTAGCGTAGTTCTCTACACACTATGGTGAACCCTATGAAATTCCTTTGTTCCATACAGTTCTCCCCTTGCACAGCCCCCCAACTCGGGCAGTGTAGTTTATAGTCCTATGCCTCCTTTTAGCTGCTTGAAGTGCTAAGACTATGCTTCCCTCATATAATCACCTAGTTGGATCACCAGTGTATGGCTTCATTCGGCTGCCATTCACCTTCCTTGGGAAGGTTTCTCCATTAAATTTGACGAACTGAACTGCTCCACCATCCATAATCTCCTTGATGACATACGGCCCCAGCTAGTGCATCCTAAATTTCCTTGGAAAATTATCAAATTCGTTGTCATATAACAAGACTAGATCATTGAACTTGAAGGTTTGCAGTTTGATGTGCCAATTGTACCATGCCTTTTCGTGCTCCTTTTGAACTTGTTGATTAAATCTAGCTAGAAATCAATCCTCCTCAAGCTTCACTAGCTGCGCGAGCCTCTTTTCCAAGGCTCTGCGATCTGCAATTCCTGTGAGTCTTGCTATGAGCAGACTAGTTGTTACGGGAATAAGTACCCTAGGGCTTTGGGTTGGAACCCCAACAGAGCAAGAGAAAACTATAGTAAGAAACACTCATACAACTCAGGCAACATGCTTATATAAACAAACTATGCGATAGCGACCATACCCGAATGTCCTTCGTTTTGGTAGTTCTAGCAGGGTTCAGACCCTCTGCAACTCCTAATGATCTTTGAATCTACAAATCAACCAATTTGAACATACATAGCAGCATATAGATAAAGCATTTTAATGAAACTAACTTTATATCATATAAGAAAATGATTAGTTATACATAAAAATAACATTCATACATGAATTACAATAGTATCTTATGCATAAACAAAGTTAATCTCAGGAACAAGATAGCGCTTCTTTTTATTGTAGAAAGCTATAACTAACATGGAGAGAATTCACCTGAGTCTTCTTCTTCCGGCTCCAAGCAGAACCATCCTCCAGATCCATCCAATCCTAGCCTTCAACAACCTCCTTCCATAACCAATACCATGATATCTCAAACAATAGGGAGAATATCAACAATCAAGGGCACAAGGGTTTCCTGAAACTTGGGGAAGTAATTGAAGCACAGGGATACTTCAGACTCAGTCAAGGATAATCTCAGTATAATAATTCTATCTCTTCTCCTCCTTAAGGCCTTCCCATAGAAGTCTATTTATACTTCTCCCAATTAGTTTTTTAGTTGGGAAATAGTTAGGCCACGGGAAATAGGAGGTAATCAACAGGTAAAAATCGTGAACTCCGACCATAATTCAAGAAATTTAATTTTTCAAGTGTTTTAACACATATACACGGGTTGGGTATTGACTAACCCTCATGTACATGCTTTTATCTCAAGGAAAAGTAGGGTACAGGGAATAAAACACTATTTTTAAAATATTTGGACCAAGTCTGGAAGGAGGGGTTGCCCTAGGCCATAAACCAAGCATCACAAATACCAAGTGTGGTAAATGGTGCTATAACAGATGCCCCCTAATATATGAGGTCAGAAGGAGTACATGATGGCCGAAATGTAATAAGTATATGGAAAGGAATCCTGTCGAGACCAAGAAGGACTTCACCAGAATTCAGCCTGCCAAGCCATCAAAAAGAAATTAGAAAGAAACTGTTGTCTGAGGTGGGAATACCCATGTTCAAAGAAAGTAAAGCATGTCCGCATATCAAGTACAAGCAAATCCAGTATGTATACAACTATAAAGAATTGAAAGTACAAAATGGATCATCTTATCGTGATCGAAAAAGTACATGTCTAAATATCACATATAAGAAGATAATCAATGAATCTGAAAGATGAAGCTGATCACTGATGTCAAAAACTGATTGCAATAGTACCAAATGAACATGATGGAATAAAATGATACTACATCTCAACTCGGATGCCAGCATATAAGATGTCGCTGTGAAGGACTACAACATATAAGGTGGATGGTGTCAACTAGCAGTAATAGGAGCAACTGACAAGTGAACCAAAACATGTTGATGCAACCTGAGGTCTTCACTGACTGCTGTGGTACATTTCTACACAATGGGAATAAATGATCTGAAGTCGACCATGTGAGAAATTGTTTGATTACCAGTCATTGATGTATACCGTTAACAAATGCGAGACTACTCACCAATAATGATAATGAGAGTCAAGGTACCCAATACAATCTAGCAAGTGCAAATGAATGAGATGAAGTCGAACACCTGGAAGAATCTATCAATCAGGGGACAATGATGGTTTCCCACTATCGATAGCGAAGGAATCTACCACTAATGACTGCAAACCCCAAGGTACTACCAAATGGACCCTAGATCTTTGTCCCAAAGCAATGAGTCATAGTTGATACGAAAAGATCCGCTAAAAGGAAGGCACTAAGGCATCCTTCATCAATCTAGTGCAAGTGTAACCCATAGGCCAATAATGTGGAAGGAATCGGACGAAAAATATGTAGTAACCCAACCAAAGTGCATATCCACCGTACACAAGATGTAGCTAGCACATGATAGAAACCCTTTGAACCAACCAATAATGAAAGCTAACACAGAGGCAAGGAATCCACCAATAGGGTCAAATGGAAACCAAGGCACTACACAAATCCCAATGTGTGATAATGAAAGTTGATGTCGAACACAAGGGAAACCACTTAATCAAAGACCCATGATACTGATCAATGCTGAGCACAAGGTGACCTATCAATAATGAAAATAGGGCCAAGGTGCCGCTCTAGGCCTGTTGTTAGAGCAATATGTCATCATCGATAAGGACAAGACCTGCCAGCAAGAAGTCAATGGAGACCTTCTCAAATCGGCACAAGCAAAGGACACATATAACTAATGTGATGACAAACATGACACTGATAACTAGGGATGGCCGACTAAAAAATAGGTCAAGAGACACCATAGAGAAGCCGACTCAGGCTTACTTCCCTGAATAAAATCATGACTCAATGATGACTATATGGCAGCATATGATAACTTTGTATAAGTTCATCATGAAGGAGGCATGAGCGAACTCTCCATATGATTGGAAGAGGTAACCAATAAGAGGAGAACTTACTCAATAACAAGGTTAAGGCATACCTAAGTCAAACTAAACCCTGTCCAAAATGGAGGAGAGACTTTCTTTTGAGTGCTTTGTTCAAGGGCGACACGACTGACTCTAGCTACCAAAAATATATGGAAATGTTGTCTCATTCCCACTCTTTTTGGGATATAATTTTTTTTTTCTCTTTTTCTTTAAGCTGGAAAAAGAAAGAAAGAATGATATAGTACAGTGGAAAGAATGAGTGTCAGAGAAACAGATGATCTAGTTCCTAGGATGGGAACAATCCTATGCTCAATGCAAGGAGGTGAAACTGGTCATGGACACTCAAAGGGATGTTCCTTCCATGGGTCAAAGGATGTGTCAAGTTGCATAAGCTAATTGATTGCATGGTTTATTTTGTAGAATACATGGTCAAATAAGTGGCTTAAACATGAGTCCAAGTGAAGCCGGCTCAAGGCTAAAAGGTGCAAATAGTCAAAATGCAATGCAACATTACAACTCAACACAAAGGAGCCTCTAGGGTATAAGGCCAGAAATAAGTGTAAAGGCAAGGTGAATGTGTCTTCAACGCACAAGTCATGGTGGGACTAAAGAGGACTCCCAAGCCTACTTAGTATAATAGCATGAGCAACCAATGTCAGTGACATTCTAACTAAGATGCCCATGTAAAGGATGGCTCTACCATCGCATCATGATTTAAAAATCGACGAGTGAACATGGTTTTCTAACCAAGACACTATGGGGTCAACCCTATGGTTAATGTATCACTGAACAGAGGCTAGTATGCAAGATGCAGTGGAAAAAATGGTTTTCCCTAACCTATATGCCAGTGAGTGAACGATACCTAACATGACGAGTCAGTGGTCATGGGACCGAAATAAGATCTCGAATAAGTCTCCAAAATATCCTAAAACAATAACCCATTCTCAACAATCCAAGCCCACAAGTCAAAAAATTCATGCGATGAAAAATCAAGTTTTGAGAAAAAATTTTGCAATTTCAAATCTATATAATGACTTTTGGACTCACAAATTTTTTATTTCTGTTTGGAAAAAAGCTGTGGATCAAAAAAGGAGCAAACTTGCCTCTGAAGAATTGGACCGTTCAAATCGTGCCAAAGTTACCAGGTAACCCTCAAATCATGCTTGCAATGTTTTGTGATATTTTTTAGAATTTTTCATTAAGATTTGACCATGGGAATTCATGCCAAAAAATCCAACTCTGCGTACATGCGGGTTGGCTATGATAAACCTGCATATACGACGACCATACACGCGACTGTGTGTAAAGAGAACCCGCGTGTACAAAAGTTGAAGTTCAAACACAAAATCTAACGGTTGAAACTCATTTTTCAGGATGACCATCACTTAGAGAGAGAGAGAATACCACAATTAACAATGAGGTAATGAACGATCAAAATACACTAGATGCATTGAGAGGGTGTGGCTTATTGAAATTCTTCAAAATGTTGAACATGAAAGCGAACACACACCTACTCGAATTGCTGATCCACTATTGGAGTGTAGAGGATGATGCCTTCATGATAGATTAGATGCCTCTACGGATTAAGGTGGAAGACATCTACTTTATTACAGGTCTCTCTCGAAGAGGGGAGGTTGTGCATTCAACTGGCAGGACAAGGAGTAGTCTTTCAGAGTAAGACTATGTACATATATATTGTCCTGCGCATCCGGAAAATATTGGAAGTCAGATTCCAATCAAACACATGGATAGTTTATCTCTGAGGATTCTGCTTTTTACCATTGCGAGGGTAAACGGATCAGCTTCACTGCATCAGGCTTCACAAGTGTCCATGAGCCTGGTAGTGGAATGCATTACCGCGATTTTCGACTAGTGCACACCTCTCCTGACCAACATGAAGAGCCAGATGACTTCTATTCAGAAGGTTCAGACAAAGAACTTTGGATATGGGACTATTTTATGCCCCTTCTTCTTTGAGAAGGTACCTGGGCTACGTCCCAAAGTATCTGTCTCCATCAGCAACCCACGAGATCCTCGAATTGGTAGATGGGCTGACTTGATGAAATGCCTTGGAGACGGGGACGTGCCTTGGATGACTTTCGATGATGAGTTTTTCGCCTAGTGGGACAAATAGATCATCGCAGTCGATGACTACCCGTATGTTGGCATGGATTTCCAAGGAAATCCATACTTAGTGTTGCCACCAAAGGCAACATGGGGAGACATAGGTAACAATTTTTTAAGTTTTTGTAAATTTTTAAGATTTTTTTTCTTTTTAAAATATGAAATGAACTTAGAAATATTTTTGATGGGACAAAATACTAATAAAATGATCATGTTCCAAATGTGGTTCCAATGAGACCAGATTGATTTCTGAGGTACAGGCATCGTGGAAGAGGTGCCGAAGAGGTAGCAGCTGAGACAAAGAGGGTACTATATGCAGTTCAAAGAAACTTGGTGAGATTGACTCACCAGGTACCAATGATAGCCATAGAGGACCTACCTAAGGAGATGCAGTGCCGTGTGGTAGGAGTACCATGGGAGTGGGTCCATATACTTCGGCGTGTAGCCAATGCAGTAGTTAACTTTTTAGCCACTCATCCTGAGCTGGGTCGATAAATAGACTAGACATGATTATGGGCATTTCGTCCCAATTTTGTATATTATTTTTTGAACACTTTATCTATGCACAGGCAGTTTTATGATATATTTATAGATCCAAATTTTTTATGTTTGATTAATTTGATGAATGATTGATATGCCAATCTAATGCTTGATTAGCGATAGAGTCCGCTAATGAATTCTCATATCGTGGAATGTGCACATATGTAATATAAACAAATGATCATTGCAACACTCTCACTCTAAAAAATTGGCGATATAAATAAGGATCACGAACCCGATAAATGTTATTTTACACTACCAGCTGTGAGTCAAGATACACTACCAACGAATCAATTCCATAAGAAATTGCTTCAGATTAAATTAATAACGGTAGTATATTCTGCAATGTTATTTGAAGCGGGACCAATACATACTCCCCTCGACACCATCAATTGGCCAGATGGATAATAAATCACCCAAGCTATGGAAGCAAGATTCCAAGTGTGCCGACTAGCACCATTGGCGAATCTAAAATATATCAAGTCATCCATCAACACCTGCCAAAGCAAATCAAAAAATGTCAATATCACAAACTGCGCGACAAAATATGTACAAAAATACAATATATACAAACAAGCAATTGCTCGGCCGGAACCTAAGAAAAATACTTCTTAAGGTAGAGCCCATTTCAAGGCTCTGCCAACTTGTTCCCTTCAAAATCAACTAACTCATAAGCCCCTTTTCCCAAAAATCGTTTTACTATAAAGGGACCATACCACATAGACTTGGATTTTCCTACCCCCAAGGTGTCTTTATCTTGGTCATAGACTAAGACAAGGCCGCCTTCAGAAAAAAACCGAGGACAGGCAGCTTTATCATACTGAGTTTTAACCCTTTTCTTATGGGCCTCATTTATTATGGAGGCATCTCGACGCTACTCATCAAGATGTTCCAAATGAACAAGTCGTTCTTCGAGACTAGATGTCTCTGGAAGAATCTATATAGCTAGCTTAAGGGATGGAATTTTGCATTCAATAGGAAAAATAGATTCCAGCCCGTAAACTAATTGAAAAGGTGTAAAACCGGTGGCAGTCTTCATCAAGGTTCAGTATGCCCAGAGAGTCGGGTATAACATGATGTGCCAATCGGAGCGATTTTTGTCAATTGTCCTTTGCAGGATAGTCTTGAGGGATTTATTCACGGTTTCGACTTGCCCATTGGTTTGAGGATAATATGGAGAAGAATTCTCCTGCTAGAAGCCCAACTTAAGAGCCAATTCGGTCATCAGTTGATTCTGGAAGTGACTGCCATGGTCAGTGACAATCTCTCTCAGGATACCAAAATGTGAAATAATTTGATTGAAGAGAAACAAGGCTATTGTTTCACTATCATTTTTGTAAGTAGGCATGGCCTCAGCCCACTTCGTAAAGTAGTCTACAGCCACTATGATATACTTGTGATTCGCCACCGAAGGCAGATTACAAATAGTAAAGTCAATGCCCCACTTCGTAAATGGTCTGACAGTGATAACAGGCTAAAGTGGAGCTGGATGCATGCACATCTTCCGAGTATAGATTTGACAAGGGTGGAAACTTTTGACCGCTTCAATACAATCTTTGGAAATTGAAGGCCAAAAGTAACTGGAACGCAAAATTTTCTGGGTTGTTGCAAGCCCTGATAGATGACCGCCACAAGCTCCACTGTGGCAATCATTGAGTACAGATTTCGCTTCCTCCAAAGTTAAGCAACATTGAAGGATTGAATCAAACCCTCTGTGATATAATGTACCACCAATGATAACATAGTTTTTAGCAAGGTGACGTAACTTTCAACGCTCATCCTTGGAGGAAGCAGGCGGGAACTTCAAACTCTGGAGATATATGATGATATCTCCATACCAGGGATCTTATGAAGAAATGAGTAATAAATGTTCATTAGGGAAATTTTCCTCATAAACAATGTCTTCTTCACAAGGCAGCTCAAAAATTAATTCCGCAAAAACCAATGACTTCTTAGACTTGGCTAACAAGAACTCGATATCAAATTCTTGAAAAATAACAATCCATCGATTGTATTTGACCCCAATCACTCACCTACTGAGTACAAACTGAAAAGGATTGACAACCGCTAAGACGAACATTTTGCATAGCAGAATATAATGACGAAGCCGCTAGACAGCATGGACAACTACCAAGGTCAATTTCTCGATAGGAGAATAGCGTAGTTTAGGACCTACTAAGCCTCGACTCAAGTAGTAAATAACATGCTCCGTGAGAGCATCATCCTCCTGAACCATAACCATACTATGGTTGATTCTACCGCTACGAAATACAAAAGTAAATATCTGCCATAATCCGGTGGACTCAACAATGGGGCAGAGATTAATGCCTACTTCAAGGCATCAAAATATCATTGCACAAAGTCTTCCCATTAAAATGGAACTCCTTTCTTAAGAAAACGCATAAATCCTTTGATAATCTCAGCATAATTTGCTATAAATCTTCTCAAGAAATTTGCCTTTCCTTGGAGACTTTGAAGTTGTCGAATGGAAGACGGGGGAGGCAACTGAATTATTGCCTCAACCTTGAAGGGATCCACCCGAATCCCTTCAGTCGATATGACGAATCCTAACAACTAACCAGATGTGGCCACAAAAACGCACTTATTTAGATTCAACCGGATTTTATAAAATCGACATCTCTCAAAAACCAACCGAAGGTGGCTGGGATGATCGATTCCCTTTCAAGGACGAGCAGCTAAATCATCCAAGTATGCTTCAATGACATGTTTGATGTCATGGAAAGCATAAGACATGGCCCGCTGAAACGTAGCTCCAACATTTATAAGACCAAAAGGCATCTTTTTGTATGCAAACGTACCCCAGGGACAAATAAAAGATGTCTTATGCTAGTCCTCTGGATGGACAGAAATTTGATTATAACCAGAGAATCCATCCATGAATGAAAAAATTTCATTACCCACACACTCATAAACTATTTGATCAATAAAAGGTGTGGGGTAATTTTCTTTTGGCCAATCTTTATTCAAATCTCTAAAGTCGATGCATACTCGGATCGTTCCTTGCTTTTTATCTACCGGGACTAGATTGGAAACCCACTCCGTTAGAGGAATGGGGAATATGAAACCCGCCTTAAGCAGCTTTTCAACTTTAGCTTTAATAGCTATTGCTTTCCTAGGATTGACCGACCGAAGCTTTTGACGAATCGACTTGGCATTTTTGTACGTCTTGATCTCATGTTGGACTATAAATGGATCAATGCCAGGCATTTCCCCATAAGACCAATTGAACACATCTCAAAAATCTTGAAAGAGGTTGGTGTAAATTTGAATCTCTTCAAGGAACAATTGGCTCCAATGAAGACATTTTCTATAACGTCAGGATTCCTAGAGATGTTTATAGGTACAATTTTTGAGATAATCGGCATATTACCTTCAACAAATAATTGTGCTGGAGCCAAAGGGTTTGAAACTGTACAAACATTGCTAGTAAGTAGATTGGAGAACCTAGATTCGACTTTGTGCAATGGGGGAAGAAAATATGAACGATGATGTAAATCTTCCCAAGGTCGATCTACACCCGTCATCACTTCTAAAATTGCTTTGTTAGATGCTAAAACTGTATCTAAGAAATCCAGAGCAGAAGTGGAATCAAGGGTCTAAGTTGGAGACACATCACCATCTAACTCCTCCTCTGAAAAAGAAGTGGGATGGTTGTCTGTACAGTTAACGATAGATTGATAGCTAAGTTCTGCTATAGAATTGGGAAATGCCATTCCACCAACCTGGCCTCCATCTAATGTGGTTGTAGATGAAGGTAAGGTCCAAGGGTCTGATAAATAATGAGTTCGAAAAACCTTTTTCCGTGAAGGCTCCTTGGAGGATGAAATTACATTGATTCTAGCTGTAGGAGGGGGAAGGTCAAATATACCCATCAAGGAAGAGTACATCCCAACTCCTAAATTCTCTATATGTTGACGGGGATTATCCAACAATGGAACGGTAGATCCGAAGTTGCACGAGAGTCACCCGGAGAATAATCTAACTGATCAATTTTAATAATTCTCCCCTCATGAGGAAAACATAGGATATGGAATAGAGATGAAACTATGGCATCCATCTCATAAATCCAATTCCTTCCTAAGAGGAGGTTGTAATCCAGGTTGGCATCAACGATTTCTACCTCAATATTAATGACCTTGCCTCCAACACATATAGGAAAGCCTGGGATAATTTCTTGTGGCCTATGAGAATGTCCATTAAATTCTGTTAAGGGAGTTGGTAAAGGAACAACTGAAGGTGATCCAATGGCCTTCCAACATGACATAGACATTACGCATCTGGAAGCTCCCTCATCAATAACTGTCTGAAAAATATTTGTTTTTCGGTAAGTAGACTTTATCTGGAAAGCCATATGGTGAGGAAGTCTCTTTTTGACATTCAGCATATCAAAAGTGAGCACTAAAGAATTCTTTGGATCCACTGCCCCGATCACCGAAAGCAAAGCACTTCTCTGAGTAGGACATGACTGGAGTACCTCCAATGCAGACATATCACAAGGACTTTGAGCTAGATCTTCTACAATTGAGTAGTTCTGGGCTGCCCTAGAATTAGGGTTAATAGTTGAGCGCTTTGCGGAACCCATCTGTATCTGAGGTATAGACTCAACAGAGGGTTGCTCAATATGAAGTGGGTCTGTGGTTTTGGGAACAGATTTACCCTTATATGTTTCCGTTTCACCACAATCGCATGCTTGTGTGGCGACGTCAACATGAGATTTCATAATATAAACATTTGAGGAATTTTCGCCTTCCTGGTTGCCCCCTGTGGAGGCACCAGTGTTCGAGTTCACACCAGCAAGTAATTGTTGCCCTTGGGGAAAAGGGTTAGTCAGGACAGCTTGGGAGCTAGAGGACCCTTGCTACACTAACAAGCATTGAGCATCTTGAATCTTAGGGCAGAGGTGAGTCAAATGATCTCCATTGCATAACTTGCATGGAAATTTAACCTTCTTTTTGGACTCTTTTCTACCCTCACCGGCACCATTGCCAGACTTTTTCACATTACCCTTCCCTTCTTGGTTCTTCTTCTTACCTCGTCCCTTATTCTTCCCATCAGATTGTTGATTTCCTTTGGGGTTAGAAGCCTGGACGACGTTTATGGAGGTAGGTTGGGAAGGTGAAGGTGTAGACGGTGTTGCCTGGTTAGAAGAAGCAATTTGTAGAGACAACTACGTCAATTGGTTCCAAAGGTTCACCGTATTTTCATCAATTGATCCAACTATACCATCGGCGTGAGGGTTTGGCTTCAGTTTGGATAAATCAACCTTGGATCTAAGAGTGTCAGCTAGGATTTTCTGAAAAGTCCCAGAATGAGAATATATCAATTCTAATTGTTCGGCTCGAAAAATAGCCTGCTCTTTCGAATAAACATCGGAAAGAGAAACATCCTTAGATATATCAGGTTGTAAAGATTTGAGAAACCATTTGAGACAGAACACTGGTGGAATTTTGGCTTTGATAATCCTCTTTCAACGTCTCTATTCCTGGATATGACCTGAAATGTGAGTTGCTATGTCTTGATGAAAATTGGCCAGAAGCTCAGTTCGAGCTTCATAACAGACAGACAACTAAAAATGGTTCAATAAATTATTAGCCAAATTAGCGAAAGAAGTAAAGGTGCCCCCTGGCAACTCTATATACCATTTTGCAGCACTCCCAGTTAGGGTGCACTAAAAGAACCTCAACCTGGTCGAATCATCTATCAAGGAGTTGGATGAGCACCATATGTGGAATGTGGTCACATAGTCTCCCAGGTCTTCACCATTCTTCCCTTTGAGTTTTGGAATATCCGATGGAAGTTTAGTTGGGACTGGAGGCCAAGCCGGATTTTACCTAAGATCATTCGTTAATTTAGTCAAGTCTGGCAAATTAATCATGGCCAGAAAAGGAAGTCGTGGAGGACCTTGGGAATTCCATCCAGAATGGGCGAGGTTCCCATAGGTCTGAAAATAATGACCTAGCTGTTGAAAGGCACCAAGTTTCATGAAGTAACTCATAGATCCTACTAAACCAAAGGGTAATCCTTGTGGTCCAGCAAAATTCAGAGTTTGACCAACTCTTGCCGAAAATCCTCCATAACCGGTGAGGTTACCCCCTAATGAAGTATTGAAAGGAGCTGACAGCCCCTGATAAGGGTTCGAAGTGTTAGCAAAGGGTGACAAACTTTGAAATGATTTAACTGAGGAATACGACACATTCCCTTGTTGGCCAAAAAATTGGTTCCCAACTCCTATCCCACTATCCGTAGGGTTTGTCTAACTCTGAAAGGGGTTACTACCTTGACTTGTAAAAGAAAAAGGTATTGACCCTATTGTCAGATTGGAATGTGGTATATGACCACTTCCAAATGGGAAATCCTGAAAAGAAGCTAATCCACTCATCATGGATGTATAGGCAGTTGATGGTATATTCAAAGGAACCGAAGGAATACCTTGAGACGGCATTCCAAAAGGGAAAAATCCAAAACTGGATGCATTAGCTTGAGAACTTCCACCCATCAACAGAATGGAAGTAGACCCAAATATAGATGTGGTATGAGTGTTATAAGGGATGGAAATAGTTCCTCCCCCTTGCACAGATATGGGAGCCTGCATGCTTGCAACACTCATCGTGGATGCCATGCTTCCAACAATGGTCATCGAAGGGATAGATGTATGTGGACCTGGATTCGAAGGCATGTGAGTAGGAGTTCCAACGTATAACAAAACATCTGGATGATCAAGAGGGAGAGGAGAATTCGGAGCCGCAACTAACTCTGAAATCTCTTCTACTTCAATACTATCTTCCAACTGGAAGAGTACTCGAGAAAGAACTGGTGTGTTCCTCTCTAACTCTGTAGTAGTACCAGGTCTATCTTGTGAACTAATGCCCCCAAGCGGAGGATCAATCTCCGATGCACCTACTACCACTGGTTGGAAACCATTGGCAGAATCACTCCTACGCCTTCTAGGAGAAGGCTCTAGACTCATAGGTGAAAGCCCATGAAGTCTTCGAGACCGTCGAGATGGTTGGTCAACCACTTTGAATTATTTTTATAAAATCTACTTAAAGACTCAAGAAAATTAAAAGCTAGGCCAACTAGGAGCACATAACACTCACTAAAATGTCCCTAAAGATATTAGCAATCAAACAACTTCCAAGTATTTCTGCTCCAGGTGATTAGGACCAGACACCAAAATACAAGAAAGTTAATAATAAGGGCCTTCCGAAAATAGAATGGGGTAATTACACCCCAGGCCTACTAGTGAAGGTCTCAAAGATAGTTACGCTGACCTCCAGACAACAGCCTTTGCCAGTGCAATCCCCCAAGCTTCACAAGGGTGCCCTCCAGAAGTACTGTTAACATGATACAACGTCAACCTCAGGTGCCACGAGATTCCCCTCCACAGCCATCTGTGTGGATCCTTAGGATAGGCAACTATGGTCACCAACTCATATCAGAATCCAGGCGGAATAGTCGTGAGGTAGGATCCGACAAGTAAGAGAGGGGGTATTTCTCGTCCTTATCTTCACTAACCCTTGTGCTTTACTCCCAGTCATGGAGCTTTCCCAGTATCCCTAACGCTATTTGATTTCACTCTTTAATCAAACTCCTATGTTTAACAATTTAAAGCAGCCTTGGAGAGTTAACTCTCCTCTTGCCTAATCCAAGGCCCTAAATAAACCTAAAATTGTTGGTGTATTCTGATGACAATACAAAAGTTCTAGTTTATTTTATTAAGAACTTGATTTTTAATGGTTATTCTTTTAAGTCAAAGGGATAAATGGAAATGAAACCAATGGTGTTTGTATGATGCAAAAGAAATCAATGAAAAACTAACTTATATGAATGCCATCGTTTGTTCTTTGATGAAAAGAGATCTCTATGTGGGTTCTACGAAACTTCTATAAAACAAAAACTTTTTCTTTTCTTTTCTTAAAGCACACTTCACACATACAAAAACTAAAAATACTATTGATGCTTTAATAATGCAAAACTACCCTAATGCAATGTGTAAATGAAGATGCAAGATCCTAGATTACTCTAAAAAGAACGAAAGAAATTGTTTATGACTATTAATAAGCAAACTTAAGTGTTTGAAAAGAATTCTCCAAAAAAAGAGGAAAAATCCAAAAAGATTACAATTCACTTTAAAAAAATCAAAAGAAACCAAAATCAAACTTGGAAAAAGAAGACAAAAACAACGTTTTTCAAGATCTTTTCTTTTTCAAGAAGCAATGAAAACAACCTTTCGAAAGCACTCTAAATGCCACTAAAGACTCAAAGACCGAAAGAAGAGCACAAGGAATCTTTGCAAGTTACAAATTCGACAATGAATGAAAACTTAAACAAAAAGGCTTCAACTTGTACTAAACGACCCAAACAACAGCAAAGAGCTTGACAAACTGACCAAGAAGGCAGGAAAAAAATACTTTCAAGTTCATCAAAAAGAAACTTTCAAAAAGCGAGAAAAGGTATAAGGCCACAAAATGACGGAAAGCAATGCAAGTAGACCTATAATCAAGCTTGACACTATGATTGAGAACAATCTGTTGTTCTAGAGGACCAGAACAATTAATAACCTTTGTACAAAGTCTTGTGTGCCAAAACACAAATCATAAAACTCACTCAAAAGCAAACCTAGGTAAAATCTTTTCAAAGTGGAAGATATCTCAAAACAGTAAGCTCACATAATAATAAAATTCCATAGATAGAAATTGACCATTCAGATACTAAACAAACCAAGAAACAAATCTTTCTGGGTATAGAGATTTGAAAAAACCATGCAAAAAATGGTATACACGACTGTGTTCAAGCACAGAGGCGTGTACATGCACTTCTGATAAAGGAAACTCACGTATACATGGGTTCACTTCACAGAAACAAGTGTGTGTATGCTACTGTAAACAGACTAAAGTGCATATACAAAGATTTGAAAGAAAAAGAAAAAAAAAGCCAAATCAAAAAGATCAGACTTAAGGTCTGAGATTCGACTGGACCAAATAATACTGTCACAACAAGTAAACCAAGAACTGAGCCCTGATTGACACTGAAAAACCCAAACTAGGAATAACAAGATTGTTATCCCCAGTGGAGTCACCAATTCTGTTACAGGAATAAGTACCCTAGGGATTTGGGTTGGAACCCCAACAGAGCAAGAGCAAACTACAGTAAGAAACACTCATACAACTCAGGCAACATGCTTATATAAACAAACTATGCGATAGCAACCATACCCGGATATCCTTCGTTTGGGTAGTTCCAGCAGGGTTTAGACCCTCTGCAACTCCTGATGATCTTCGAATCTGCAAATCAACTAATTCGAACATACATAGCAGCATATAAATAAAGCACTTTAATGAAACTAACTTTATATAATATAAGCAAATGATTAGTCATACATCAAAATAACATTCATACATGAATTACAACAGTATCTGATGCATAAACAAAGTTAATCTCAGGAACAAGACAATGCTTCTTTTTATTGTAGAAAGCTATAACTAACACGAAGAGAATTCACCTGAGTCTTCTTCTTCCTGCTCCAAGCGGAACCGTCCTCCAGATCTGTCCAGTCCTCATCTTCAACAACCTCCTTCCATAACCAATACCATGATATCTCAAACAAGAGGGAGAATATCAACAATCAAGGAAACAAGGGTTTCCCGAAACTTGGGGAAGTGCTTGAAGCACATGGATACTTCAGACTCAGTCAGGGATAATCTCAATATAATAATTCTATCTCTTTTCCTCCTTAAGGCCTTCCCATAGAAGTCTATTTATACTTCTCCCAATTAGTTTTTTAGTTGGGAAACAGTTGGGCCATGGGCAATAGGAGGTAATCAATAGGTAAAAACTGTGAACTCCACCCATAATTAAGGAAATTTAATTTTTTTAAGTGTTTTAACACATATATGTGGGTTGGGTATTGACTAACCCGTGTGTACACGCTTTTATCTCAGGGAAAAGTAGCGTACAGGGAATAAAACATTGTTTTTAAAATATTTGGACCAAGTCTGGAAGGAGGGGTTTCCCTAGGCCATAAACCAAGAATCACAAATACCAAGGGTGGTAAATGGTGCTATAACACTACGTACAATGCATTCCATTGGCATCACAACTTCTATGCCATACATGAGTCTGAAAGGCGTTTGTCCAGTCAGCTTCTTACAAATCATTATGTGGGCCCATAGCACCACGGGTACATGCACATCCAGTCATTCCTCTGATAATTGCAGACCTTTGTGAGCACGCTCTCTAGTATCCTATTGAATGCTTCCACCATCTCATTAGCCTACTGATGAGAAGGTGTACTTTTCTAATGATACACCTGAAATTCTTTTGTCATTGCGCTGATTGTTTCGTTAAGAAAGTGTGTACCATGATCACTCATCAAGATCTTTGGACACCCGAATCTCGTCAGGACATACTCAAAAATAAATTTTGCTACTGTCGTGCCTGTGCAGTGCTTCACAGGTTGTGCCTCTATCCATCTGGTCAAATACTCAGTCGCGGTGATGATGTACCGTGCACCCGTCTTCTTTCCTTTTGGCTGAATTGGTCCCACAAAGTTGATGGCCCATTTTTTGAATGGTTGTAATGTCACCTATGGCATCAGAGGCGACTCATCCCTACACAGTGGCCTGCCAACCCTTTGACATGCATCACATGCCCTACAATATGCTTTCGAATCCTTATGCACAGTTGGCCACCACAACCCAGCACGTATAATTTTTTGTGTTGTCGCTTTCCCTGCATAATTTCCTCCTGCAGCTCCTCCATGAGCCTTAGCGAGGATGCTGCTTCATTCAAAGTCAGGCACATAATGTCGCAATATTTCATCTGACCCCATTTTTTGTACAAGTGCCCTGCAATGATAGAAAAGTACACCACGTGCACTACCAGTTCCTTCTTCTGTTAGCTTGTATAACCTTCCGGAGCTAATCATGTTGTCAAGAAGTGGATAATATCTTTAAAGTTACTATCCACGACGCGCACCACAAAGAGCTATGCGTTAGGCAGTCCTTCCTCCAAATTAGTAGGTTCCTCTCCAGTTTCAATGCGTGACAGATGATCAGGTCCCGCAGTCAGTCATCGTAGCTTCACAATAACTTTGAAGTTGTACTCCTAGAACAACAGCAGCCACCTACATATTCCCCCCCCAACACAGGCTTGTTGACCAGGTACTTCAACATAGAATGATCTGTATACATCTTAAAGTGTCTGCCCAACAAATAGTGCCTAAACTTCTTGAGTGCATACACCATAGCTAATCCTTTGTGCTCTGTCGTGGAATAATTTTTCTCCGTTTTACATAGCTTCCTACTTGTGAATGCTATAGGATGATCGAGTTCTCCTTCACCAGCCTGTGTTAGTATGGCCCTAAGTGCAATACATGATGCATCCATGTGCACATGAAATTCCTTCTTCTAATCCAGGAATATTGGGATCGGCGCAATGACCATTTTCTCTTTCAACACATCCAAGCTCTTCTAACATTCATCATTCCAACAGAACGTAGCATCCTTTCTCAACAATTTTTCCATAGGTGCGGTGATCTAGCCATAGCTCTTGACGAACTTCCTATAGTATCTGGTATGCCCTAAAGTTGAACGCAATTGTTTCACACTCCTCGGTGCCTCCAAGTTGATTATCACTGCGATCTTCATGAGGTCTACCATCAATCCTTGTCTACATACCACATGACCCAGCAAGATCCCAAAAGGGACACAAAATAGACACTTCTTAATATTGACCGCGATCTAGTATCTCCTACATGTATCTAGCATCAAGCACAGACTTGCCACATGGCACTGGACCAATCCAAACACTATCCAATCATCAAAGTATACCTCCAAAAATTTATGAATGAAATCCTTGAATGTCGCAATGACTACGCACAAAAATATTGATGGCGCATTCTTCAACCCAAAAGGCATTACAGTGTATTGAAAAAATTCCCCATTCATTTCCGAAGGCCATTTCACTTCTATCCTCAGGCGTGATTTTGATTTGATGGTACCCATAGAATCCATCAGTGAAAGAGTATGCTTCTTGGCCACCTACATTATCGAGGACCTTGTCGGTGAATGGGGTCGAGAAAGGATCATGCACACAAACGTCATTCAATTTCCTGATATCTACGCATATCCTTATTTCTTCCTTTTGTTTCTTTTCCTTAACCACTATTGGGCTTACCCAATCGGATTCTTCCACTGGTTCGATAATACCTGCCATGAGCATCTTATCTAACTCAACGCGGACCCTTTCCTTATACTTCGGATTTAATAAGGTGGCAAGGTCTTTGTTTCACAGGTTTTGCGTCCGGCTTTAGGGTGATCTTCATGACACCCAAGTCCCCTATTATTCCCTTCAGATCAAAAAAATTCATGGGGAACAAATCATGGTATTTGTGGAGGAGCTCAGTGACCTTATCTACTGTTGCATCATCCCAATAGTCCCCAATCTTCACAAATTTTGACTCCGCCTCTGTGCCAATGTTGACTTGTCTAGTTTTCAATGGTGCGGTTGTGTCTAGATTCTCTATCTGCGGTCCTTCAACCTCATATTGACCCTTGGTTTCCAGAATGTTAATCTTTCTAGGATCCTCGTCTTCTTCTTCAGTGGTCACGTTATAGCTTTCCAGTGCATGGCTCAACTAGGTAGTCCAATAAGGTTGAATCAGGTCCAAAGGATCTTGTGGTATCCTAAAGATTGCTGCTTTAACCTCTTGTAGCACTGCGTCAATATAGTCAAACCCATCCTCAAAGCTCAATGTCATTATAAACCCCTGGCGCAAGATGTCCCATTCTTCAGTGCCATGGCGGAGCTCTGTTTCCAAGTACCAATTCATTGGTATGACATCCAAGGTGTGACAAAATAGATGCACCCATTCAGGCTGGGGCTCTGCTCCATAAGCCTTAGTCCATTTGGCCAGGTGATCATGCGAATCATCCCTTCCATCATACTTGTCTGTCATCCGTACTTTCAGCTATCCAAAACATATTTTCATCATCCTCCTATATTTGTGCCAATCGTCGAAATTATCCTTGTGCGTACCCCACCATCTTGTAGGTGTAGCGTGTAGTGCCCAATCTAATGCCTAGAAGCGATGCTTCTCGGACACTTCTATTTCAAATGCATCCAAAAATATATCCACATCAGTCAACCTGTCATAAGAAGGCAGATTCCTTACTTCTTATGACATGTAGTGCAATGACTTGGTCATCATATTACAGCGCAACGTAGATACTTCATGCAGTCGATTTTGCCAATTATCTAGTTCTTCGTATGAATCTGATGTGTAGGAGCCCTCATGGTCCCATGCAATACGTCTGTTTGCTATTAGATTTACCCAATCCTAGTCTTGCGTCGTTATCTTGTAAATCTGGTCGAAATTTTCATCACTTTCATAATCATGGACCGGTTCTGTATAGCGCAGTCCTTCTGTAGGATCCAATGACACCATGATGCAGAGTGATTTCTTTTCAAATATCATATTTTTCTTCTTTAGGTTGATTACCCCATTCATGTCAGTGGCCCAATCAATCCCAAGGAGCACAAGGTAGGGATTGTTATCATCCACAATCTCTATTACTTCAAAATCCACCAGTGCGCTTGCGCCTTCGATGTCAACTATTACCCCCTACAGCCTCCCCATTGGGATGATTTTCTATTGATTTTCCATCCTTAACTGGATCGGAGACCACTGAAGCACAAGTCTCCCCATTCCTTCCCATGTTTGTTTTGGAAAAACATTCACGTCAGACCCCAGATCCAATATAACTTGGTCCATTTCGTATTCCCCTATCTGCACGGTGAGTCTCATCTCATGTCCATTACTCGCTTATGATTACCAAGCTTTTTGACTACATGCAATTCTCCAGTAGTGTTGTCCTTTCCAGCACACCAATTGATCAGTTCTTGCAATCCCTTCATAGCCTTACTATCGCGGAGTAGTTTCATGTAGGTCTCTAAGAACATGGTAATCATGGATGGTTCCATATCTTCAATTGGTTTCTCCTGACTTCCTGAGGTAGAGGCCTCAGTGAAGCTTTTCCTTGCTTCCATAAATGTTTCTTTTGTGCACTCTATATCAAACCAAGTCTCCTCTTCTGGTGCTTTACTAACCCACTCACCTTCTGCAGGCTGCTTCCCTTTATTCTTGCCAGTCGTCGTTCCACTCAGCAGCATAATGTTTACCTTAGGGTCTTCCTCGCGAGACTCAACCCTCATCATCTAGAGGTTCTGCATCAGCTGTGCCCCCTTTTCACGAATCTTAGCCAACAATATAGGGAAATCCTCAGTCACATGGTCAAACTGAGTACAGTAGCGGCATGACAGTCACGTCAGATTCAAGCAGTCTCTCTCATAGTGTCCTGGTCCTCCACAATTGTAACAAATAAGCTGCCCTTGATCTGTACCAGGCCCCCTCCACCTCGGCCTCAGTCACGCCCCTGATACTCATCTCGCGCACCCCCAGCGCCTTGTTACAGAGGCCGTGTTTCTACCTCCACCCTGTATGCAAGTGTCCTATCCATCATTAATTTGTAACTATGGAAATTTCACTCATCATGACCTACTGATTGATAGAAATTGCAGAAGAGTTGTTGTGGTGTCTGTATGAATTTCTATAGTAAATGGCAATTGTCGATCTCATGTTTCCCATCTACCTGGCATATAACACACCATAGCACGGGCCCTACACTTGGCCCTACCACAACCTCCAGCTTTAGAGGCACTGGTCCCCCTGCTGCAACATAGTTTGCAAATAATGGACAGTGATCCTTGTCATGCCCCTGACCTTTGCATTTCAGGCACCAAACTTCTTCGCGCACCTCCAACCGAGCTGTTTTGTCTTTCTTCAGACTTTTCATTTCGAGGCAAAGGTTCTGCAACTGCGCATGAATATGTTGAACCCCCATATTAGCATCCTGCATTGGTGTCTCATGTAGTCTCATCATGATTTCTAGAGCTTTTGCCTGGGTCCCAATCTTTTGTTGTGATAGCGCAACCCTTAGGTGGGGCAGGAGCAAGGCCATGAACCATTCGTGATGTTTCCCATCAGTTAGGTTCATGTTGGCTTCACAAATCGTACACTTCAATCTTTGATCCAAATCCCAGTGCATCTCCCCAGGCTTCATCATGATCTTTTTGAATCCCATAATTGATTGCGCTTGAGACTTAGGTCTACTGAATTCCCTATTCAGTGCAGTCTGGATATCTACCAATGCGGGAATTGGGTTATCATTATTGTACTTAATGTACCATGTTAGCGTGCGGTCCTACAAAGCACTCACCAGTGTTTCTTTCTTCATTTGATTGATCGTGATACCTTGAGCTTCCCATACAGCCTTCACAATGAACCAAAACTGGTCTGGGTCTTCATTTCCTATGCCCTTTAATATAGGTAGCTTTATGGAGTTCACCATATTGAATAGTGGTGGAGGTGGCGGTGGTGTGGGCAATGGGGTGAGTGGTGGAGGTGAGGATGGAGGTGGTGTGGATGGATGGGATGAGGATGGAGGCGGTGTAGGTATTCACGGGAACCCTTGTCTTATCAAGTGAATAATGCTCAGTGAAGAAGCCTACACTGCTCCTTCGTCGTCACTCAAAGGAGGCTCAATTAGTGGGCTATACTTAGGACCTTTTCTCCCTCCATCCTTGAAAGACCTTCCACTTCACGTAGCTCCAAACATCAAGGTAACTGCATGACCCACTTTTCACACAAGAGCATCTTAATCCAAGTATTTAGTGATTTTAAATACTTACCTCGTGGTCCTTTGAAGAAGTGGTGCTCTACTTCGCTATAGCTGACTAAAGTATCAACTGGGAACTCTGTTACAAACCCTCCTATGATATAGTTGAGCCAGTGATCAACAACACATGCGATCTTATCTTCAGAGGCTTCCAATCTCTACACTAGCTCTAGCATCCAGACAATTGGATTGTTAAGCCTCCACCTTCCCTGGCATCTTCCAACTTCACGATCCACTCGTATAATTCAACCGGGAAGTAACAAAACAATATTTTGTGAATATCTATTTACAAATATCTATCTAACCACTTTTCCTTTGTTAATCTTGGATTCATGTTTTCTTGCGCCACGAATTCGTGGATCTTCCTATCTAATGTTATGAAACCAACTCAAGAAGAGATAGAAAAGATAGATCAACGCCTTAGAATTTAGCCTCTTCGAGGGGGAAACCTCCTTTACATTACATAAATGAACAATTCTTGGATGATTCAAATGACAAAAACTCCTTTCTATATATAGGAGTCTAAGGAGTCACAATATAACCCAGGCGACCTAACAATAATAATATAAAGCCACAAAAATAACAATAGAGGGATTCTATGGGGCACAGTAATAACAATATGGGGATAATAGGGGCACAACAATATTAATAAGGGATGCAACTACAATAGTAATGGGGTAATTACTAGTATTATAGGGACCCAACATGCCCCTCTCCTTCAAAAAAAGTGTTGTCCTCAACACTTGAGTAGTTTTGGATGCTTCTGTATAAAATTCTCATCCTCCCATGTGGAATCTGCAGCGGATAAGTTCTTCCACTTGATAAGATACTCTGAAATTGATCAATTTCGTAGTTGTCGAGTTCTTGTTTCTGTGACTGCTTCCGGTTCCAATATAATTTTTCCTTCCTCGTCAAGTTCTGGCAATATTGTTTGAACTGGGAGCTTTTCACCTATAACCTTCTTTAAACATGAAACATGGAATACTAGGTGCAATCGAGAAGCTGCAGGAAGCTCCAATTTGTATGCATAGTACCAATCTTTTGCAACACCTTGTACGGACCATAATACTTTGGTGATAATTTATTATCTTTCTTAGCTTGCTTGAGGGACATTTGCTTATATGGTTGTAGCCATAGGAATACACAATCACCTACATTAAAACTTCTTTCGTTGCGATGTTGATCTGCCTGTTGTTTCATGTTATTCTGTGCCAACACGAGGTTATCCTTTAAGAGTTGGAGGACTTCTTGTTGATGTTCGATGTGATGTTCCACTGCTTGAACCTTAGGATTTTCTCTTAAATATGATGTGATGGATGGTGGTTGATATCCATAAAGTGCCATAAATGGGGCCATTTTTGTTGCTGTATGGAAGGAAGTGTTATACCACCATTCAGCCAGAGGCAACCATTTGACCCATTGTGTCTGTTTATCAGATACAAAGCAACGAAGATATCCTTCCAAACATTTGTTTACTATCTCATTTTTCCCATTAGATTTAGGATGATAAGATGAGCTATGAGCTAACTGAGTACCAAGACAAGAAAATAATTTTGTCCAAAAATTTCTAGTGAAAATGGGATCTCTGTCACTTACAATAATCTTTGGGTTTCCATGTAGCTTTTGAATTGTTTCCATAAATGCAGTAGAAACCGTACTAGCTTTAAATGGATGTGATAATGCACAAAAGTGTGAATACTTGGTAAGTCTGTCAACTACCACCATGATGACACTCTTTCCCTCAGGCTTGGGTAAACCTGTGATAAAATCCATTGAAACCTCCTCCCAACTTTAGCTTGGAATGGATAAAGGTTGTAATAGACCCGGTGTCTTAATTGTTTCAACTTTATTTTGTTGGCAAACCAAACATTCCGCCACAAATTTTTGAATATCCGATTTAAGGCCATCCCAAAAAAATTCCTTCTTAACCCTGTGGTAAGTTTTTAAAAATCCTGAGTGCACTCCTAAGGGAGAAGTGTGCAATTCCATAAGAATCTGGGAATTCTTACATAGGTATAAGCGATCTTTGTAGCATAAAGAATCATTTTTCCAGCTAAATGTATCAGACATACTGGAATCTTTTTGTAACTTTCGAATAAGTGCCCATACTTCTTCGTCATTCTTCCATTCCTCCCTTGCTTCATTTATCCAATCTGGTTGGATAATAGAAATGGAGCACAACAATTCTTCCACATCCTCATCCTTTCTTGAGAGTGCATCTACCACCACATTTTGCTTCCCTATTTTGTAGATTATTTCAAAGTCATAACCCAACATCTTTGTGACGCACTTTTGTTGCTCTTCAGAGGATAATATTTGTTCTAAAAAGTATTTAAGGCTATCATGATCCGTTTTTACCTTGAAGTGTCTTCCCATTAGGTAGGGTCGCCATTTCTTAAGTGCATGGAGTATTGCCAACATTTCCTTCTCATAAATAGCTTTGTGTAAAAACTTTCCCTTGATTGGACAACTTTCAAAAGCAATGGGTCTTTCATCTTGCATTAAAACAACACCAATTCCATTTCCTGAAGAATCGCATTCCACAATAAAGGTTTTTGTGAAGTTCGGTGTAGTTAAGACCGGTGCTTGGCACATTGCCTCTTTAAGATGTTCGAAGGCCTTTGTTGCCTCTGGAGTCCATGAAAATGCATCTTTCTTCAATAATGTTGTTAGAGGTGCTGCTATTCTCCCATAATTCTTAACAAACTTGCGATAATACCCTGTCAACCCGAGAAATCCTCGCAGATGCTTTATGGATGTGGGGATTTTCCATTCCTTAATGGCTTTAATTTTGCTAGGGTCTACCTTAACTCCTTCATGAGATACAATATGACCTAGATATTCCACCTCTTGTACTCCAAAGAAACATTTGGATCTTTTTTCATATAATTGTTTTTCCTCCAATAGTTGTAGCACCCTATCAACATGTTCAACATGATCCTTCCAAGACTTTCTGTAGATTAGTATATCATCAAAAAATACTAACACAAATTTTCTAAGGAATGGTTTGAAAATGGAATTCATCAAAACTTGAAATGTTGAAGGTGCATTGGTAAGGCCAAAAGGCATGACCAAAAATTCATAATGACCCTCATGAGTTCTAAATGTTGTTTTCGGAATGTCTTCAGTCTTCATTCTGATTTGATGATATCCTGAACGAAGATCCAACTTGGTGAAGTAAATTGATCCATGCAATTCATCTAGTAATTCATCAATGACGGGAATGGGAAACTTATCTTTAATAGTGAGCTTGTTGAGCTCCCTATAATCTGGACACATGCACCATGATCCATCCTTCTTGTGCACTAATACTACTGGAGCAGAGAAGGAACTTTGACTCGGTTGAATTATACCAGCCTCTAGCATTTCTGCAACCATACGTTCAATTTCACTCTTTTGGGCATAGGGATATCTATACAGCCTGATGTTTGGAGGAACACTTCCTGGAATCAAATGAATAGCATGATCATGATCACGAATAGGTGGGAGACCTTTGCGAGTCTCAGATACCTTGGAATGATTGTCCAAGACTTTTTGGAGATCTGGAGAAATAGATGATTGCAATGTGGAAACATCTAGCGAACATAATTGTGCAATTACACCCCTTTGTTCCTTTTTTAGAAGCTTTGTCATACCATTAGAGATAATTATCTTTCCTAGTTTCCCTGCAATACCCCTTAATTCAAATTCCTTTCCTTCCAAGGAAAATTTCATGAAAAGTTCTTGAAAATTGAAAGCTATTGTACCCAAGGATTGTAGCCATTGTACTCCTAGTACAACATTAGCACCTCCCATTGGAACGGAAAGCATTGGGCTAGTCAAGACATATTCTCCCATCGATAGCTTGATATTATGGCACTTTCTAGAGCAATTTATTGTTCCTCCATTTGCAACCATCACTTGAAACTTTGGTGCTGGGTATAAGAAACAATTCAATTCTTTTGCTATCTTACAATGAATAAAATTGTGGGTACTTCCTGAATCAATCAACACTAGAACCTTTTTCTTCTTGATTTGTCCTTCTATCTTGATGGTTTGAGGAGTGGTAATTCCCACCAATGCATTACAAGATATGGTCGGATTCATTTCTTCTTTATCTAGGCTTTTTTCCTTGAGTATATCCTCTTCTTTTGACCTTTCTTGCTCATTTTCTTCTTCCTCTTCACAATCTATGTAGAATAATTTCTTCTCAGAACACTTATGACCTTTATTGTATTTGCTATCACAACTATAACAAAGCCCTTTTGCTCTTTTTTCTTCCAATTGTTGTGGTGTCAACCTTATAGGTTGTGGAAGACTAGGAGCAACCACACTTCCATCCTTATAGTTGTGAGTGGTATGCTTCCTGGTTGCCATAATTTTGCTTTCCATTTTTCTTGCTAACCTGAATGCCTACTATAATGAATCAGGTTCCAAAAGGAGAACATCATGTTGGATATTATCCTTTAAAGTCCCTATGAACAAATCAATCCTATGCTCCTCTGGAATATCTTTTACCCTTATGTTCAATTTTTGGAACTCCTCGATGTGCTCCATTATTGAACCCTTTTGTTTGAGACTTATCAATTGGCTAAACAAAGTGTTGCTTTTTGTATCCTCATAATGTACTATCAATTCTTCTGTAAAAATTGCCCAAGTGATAATTTGTTTATGAGAGCAAAGCCATTGATACCATACAAACTGATTTGGTTCCAAATATAAAGTTGCAATATGTACCTTTTGTGTGTTTTGCACATTATTGAGATCGAAAAATTGCTCCATTTGTAATATCCATGTTGCGGGATCCTTGCCATCAAACTTCCTCATATCGATTTTTGGAATATGGTGGGTTTTAAATCCCACATTAGAGTCTAAGAAATCATGATTAACATTTCTTTTGTTTGCATCATGAGTTTCCTTTACTACCTTTTCACCATTGGTAAGTATTTCTTGTAGAAAATTTGTCAAATCTGTCTTCAAATCTGCCATGCATGTCTTCAAATTTGTGTTCAAATTTATCTTCAAGTTGTCCATCTTAGCTTCCATACCATTCATCTTAGCTTCCACACCATTTATCTTAGCTTCTGTTAGCTTTTGTGACAATGACATTTGTTGCACTTGTTCTTGTAATTTTGATATATCATGTAGCATTTCTTCCTCTTCTTCATGAGTCATGCTAGAGATTTCAGGTTCCTTACTAGGTGTTTGCATTTTCTTTCCTCGGGGCATCAGTTACAGATAATAATGCTCTACTATGCCCTTTGAATTCCTTCAAAATAAATTTTCAAACCAAGCTTAAGCAAAAATTTAAGAAAATCTACACACCTTTTTTCACTTTGTAGGAGCTCAATATTGCCTCTGATGTATCTCTGTACTTTCCAATCATCTAGTTCTAAATTTGTGACCTGCAGTAGCCCTCTATGTCCTCTTTCCAATGCCACAAGTCTGACCCAAATTGGACTCTCCAAGGAAGAGTTATGCGAAATCTCCCACAGTGACTTGATTATAGACTAGTTCAGTAGAGAGAACTTGTACGACGTGCCACGAGTCACTGTTTCAACCTTTGGATCTAAAAACGCATACAAGAAACTACCGTCCGTCCTCTTTCTGTACCTTCTTATGAAATTTCAATCCAATCCCCAGAGAGAAATTTATGACGATTTTTCCCAGGTCACTTGTTTGGAATGTAATTCAGAAGTCTGCAAAAAGACCAACTTCCTCAGATCATATCTCCACAAATATAGTGCGAAACACTCTGAAATTCAGACCCAAGGTTTAGCACGATTTCTTCTAAAATGTGTTTTTTTTCCAAATTCTGAAATGTCACAGAAAAAAAGTTATAGCGAAAATTCCATGATGACCTGTTTGGAGTAGCGAAACCCTAGAATCCAAAGCTCTGATACCAAATGTTATGAAACCAACTCAAGAAAAGATTGAAAAGATAGATCAACGCCTTAGAATTTAGCCTCTTCGAGGGGAAAACCTCCTTTACATTACATAAATGAATAATTCTTGGATGATTCAAATGACAAAACCTCCTTTCTATATATAGGAGTCTAAGGAGTCACAATATAACCTAGCCGACCTAACAATAATAATATAAAGCCACAAAAATAACAATAGAGGGATTCTATGGGGCACGGTAATAACAATATGGGGATAATAGGGGCACAAAAATATTAATAAGGGATGCAACTACAATAATAGTGGGGTAATTACTAGTATTATAGGGACCCAACACAACCAGCCTTCAATCTCCTTCTTAGTTGGGTTCCAATGATGCGACATCACACATCTCGTTATGCAGATCCTAGTCCCGGAAATAGAACCATTTTTTGTCTTGATGGGCCCTAACCTAGGTTTAGCTTTTATTAGCCAATCAAATCCCTATACTACTAGCCCTTTCGGCATCAGTTTGCAGAGCACGGACCGAAGTCTCACCCGAAGCAGTATGGGGGGGTGTAGGAACCAAGTTTTCACACCCTGAGATGGTCGTGATGTTGACTTTATACCTTAAACCCTTCCTTCGCACAGATCGATAAGACTTTAGGTCTTATCGATGTACTTTCTCTTCCATCTCTTAGAACCCTTGTGAAGTTATATGATCGTCCTTCGCGTAACCCTACCTAGTGGCGCAGGTACTTACGCGCCTTTGTTACTGCGTTAGTGTATAATTTCCTGAATTATCTTAAGTGTTCACCAAATTTACCAGGCAATTAATATTATCTTCTTGTAAACATATATCCTTATTTTCATTCACATAATAGATAGAAACATATACATTCACGCATCAAATTAACATTATAACATAAACCTAGAACTTAACATAACATAATCACATGCGATCCACAGAGGAGAAATACACATCACTTTCAAAATACTTCTCTTTATTGATGATTCATATTTTCAATACAGACTCTATCTACCCTGCACACACAACTGCAGTGATCCATGCACTCAGCTACAAACTTCTACCCTAGGCCTCTGCGCTCTCAACTGCAGAGCCTCTTCCTACACTAAGACTCTCGCCCTTAGCTCTTCATAGATTCCTCAATGACTTCAACTTCTTCAAACTACTAAAAGACTCTTCTAACACTGCTTTTTATACAATCCCATGGTCCACAGACCATGGGTAGATCCTCTACAGCCGACATGACTTTTACAAAAAAAAGGGCAAAGAACCCTTAGTCACTCTTTACATCTTCATGCTCCATGACCACAAAATGTGGAGACTTAACATTCTTTATACAAAATTTGTGCTTTCTACCCCAAAACATAGGCTTTTAGTCCAAAAATGGCTCTTAGGGGAACCCATTCCCAACAAGAAACTTTGTCCCAAATAAAAGGGATCCCCTTCTTAAGTAAGCGAGTATAACCTTTGGAAAGTTCAGCTTGATTTGGGAAAAATTGATGGAGGAAATTATCTTTTCCCTGTAAGTTCTACAATTACAGCAGCAATGTTGGAGGGGGTAGATTGACTATGGAGTCAACTTTCAAAGGATCGATTCTGATCCCTTCACGAGACATGAAAAAACCTAATATCTGGCCAAACTCGACGCAAAACACACACTTGTGTGGGTTGAGATAGATATTATAATGTCGACATCGTAAAAATATAGCTCTCAAGGGATCTGGATGGTCATGATGTTTAGCCGAATGAGCAGGAAAGTCATCAAGGTATGGCTGAACAATATGTCGAATGCCATGGAATGCATAAGACATTGCTCACTGAAAATTGGCACCAACATTATTCAAACCAAAAGGAAGCTTTTTTTAAGCGAAGGTACCGCAAGAACAGATAAAGGTTGTTTTATGCTGATCGACGGGTGAAATATTAATCTAATTATAGCCACAAAATCCATCCATGAAAGAAAAAATCTCACTTCCTGCGCATTCATTGATGATCTGGTCGATAAAGGGAGTAGGATAATTGTCTTTAGGACATGCGTGATTGATATCACAGTAATTAACACAAACACGTATCATGACTTTCTTTTTAGCAACAAGGATGATATTAGATACCCAATCCGTCAATGGAATAGGATAAATGAAACATGCTTTCAAAATATTTTCTACTTCTGCTTTAATAGTAGTAACCTTACGGGGGCGCACATGGTGAAGTTGTTGTCGAACAGGGTTAGCACTAGGATATGATAGGATCTCATGCACCACAATGGGCGGATCAATACTGGGCATCTCCTCATATGACCAAGTGAAAACGTCTCAGAATTCTTTAAAAAGCTGAGTATAGATCTTGATCTTATCTAGAGAACAAGAAACCCCTATATGGGTGTTCTCGACAATTCCCGGTTTAATGGAAATGTCAATATGCATCGTAGCAATGATGTTTCCCATATTACCCTCTGACAAAATTTCATGCACCTGAACATGTATTCGAAACAAAGGCAGAAAAGGATGAGAAACAGATGCTTTAGGACAAGAAGGCATCTCATCAAGGCGAGGGAGAAAGGAATAACGATGATTTAGACCATTCCATGGAACTTCCTCGAGAGACATGACTTCCACGATACTCTTGTGAATGGGGAATGTCTCATTCAAGGTGTTAGTTTCAGTCTTTCCAGCCTTCCTCCAGTGATCAAACGTGCTCTTACAAAGTGATTTTGAAGTGTCAAGGTCAAATTTTGTCATTTCAGTGAGTCTTCAAGAAAAATTTGGTCACTAGGCATTAGGTCTAGGGTTTGCTTTCACTCTTTTCAAAGTTGCCCAAATGTCAGTCTATGTCACTATTCAGCTGAGTCTATCATCATTCATAGGGTTTTCATTATCATGTCAGTGTCTAATGAGTCATTTTACACCTTGTTCATGCTTCAGTTGCGCCTAGGTAGGGTCATTTCCCTCTCCTAGGGTTTTGGAGGTAATTTCTCTTGGGCGGCCAAATCACCGGCAAAACTTGTTTCCTGATGTTCATACACCTTCCCATATCCTTAAAGTACCTTATCAAACACTTCCCATCACTGAGATCCCCCAAATTCTTCATTTTTGCACAAACCCTAGTTTCTAGCTACAACCTGGCAATTTTCTAGGTTTGGCCTGTGTTTTGCCTATTTGGACCCCTTCCCCTCACTCAATCTCTGATATTCCACTTTCCCTTGCTTCCTAACATCCCTCCCCACTCCCAAAAATTTCCCCAAGAATTTAGAAGCCCCCTATCCCCTTCATTTCGCTCCATTTCAACAAAATTCCTTGTTTCACACATCGGGACAAGTCGCACTCAAATGATGTTCCAGAGCAATAAAAGATGAATTTTGGAAAACTGAGAGATGTTTTTGTCCATAACATGCCAAAGAAGAAAAACCTCCTTCACTTTTTTCACAAGTGTCATGGTTTTAGAGAAATGTCAAAATTGCAATCGCCAAATCCAAGGAGGTTGGCCAAGGCACTAAAACGACGGAAAAGCCCTGATCCACTCCAAATTTTGGCCAAATCCTCTTTGACTGAGCATGGTACTTTATTGGGGACTCTCAGCTCAAATTTCAAGAAATTTGGAGAAAATTTTGTCAATTGTGAATTTTTTGTGCCATTTACAGGTTTTCTCCACTAATGGGTCTCACCCCCCGCGCGACCCTTCATCCTGGCAACTCCATTTTGCAAAAACTCAGCATTTCCAATTTTTTCATGAGAAGTTACATATGCTCATCAATGGACTTGAGATTTTATGAAGTTTTGGGCCTCCAGAAAGTCAAAAAACAAGCAAAAATTGACTTTCTGCCACATTTTTGAGTTGCAGAAAGCAGTCTTGGGAGATTGCAATTGTGGAGAGGCAAATGACCACCAAATTCAGAAATTCCAATTGGGTTGGAAAGTAGACTCATAGACCTTTCCAACAAGCCTACTCTTGCTCAATTTTTCCACCTGGAAGTGCCCCAAATGTGGTCCCAAAGGCGCACGACCTGTCAGGCAGAGGCGCGCGACCCGTCAGGCAAACTTCTCCAGATTTCAGTGTACAGCTCAGAAAAACGCAGTTTGACCCTGTTTGACTTTTTGGGGTGGATTATTATCCTATTTGATGTAATTAATGTACTTTATTGACACTTTTACTCTTATGTACCTCTTCTAGAAGATTCATTCATGAAAAAGGTGAAAATTAAATGAATGAATTGGTTTCCTAGCTTATAGAGGCAAGTTGTTTTGACTGCCTAGTTTGTAGTGCTTAGTTTAGAAGTGGCTGAAACAGCTCCTAGGATAGTGAGATCGACCCATGGAGGCATGGAAAGAGGTTATATCATCTATATTATGTACTTTCTTGCTCATTTTCATGGTTGGACTGTTGAGGGATAAGCTATCATTGTATTATTCACTGTATCTCTGCAATTTTTGGCTAAGGAAGACCAGGGTTTTGCAGTCTTTTTTGGGATTCTTGTGGTTACATGTATTGATGGTGTGTTTCTCTATGTACCTGTAAGTGTGTTATGTGAATCATTTCCTTTCTTTTCCTTCTACACATTAAGCAAACGAAGTGTTAAAGTAAAAATTCATGACTGTCATGCTCTACTTTTAAGTTTGTTTAATTTCAATGTTTTCTACTGTTTAAGGAGAATTCAAAGTTATTGTTTTCTCTCCTTAGCTCCTTACCTGTCATTCCTAACCATCCACCTCAATCAAAGGCATCAATATTGTCTCCTACCTCGCCCCAAAGAACCCCCTGCAGAAACTGTGTCCAATCCCCGCACCCAAAATTGCCACCCCCTCAATTTGCCACCAAAAACCCTAAAAACCCCAAATCAACCTTTTTGATCAGTTTACTAACCTAAAATCAGTGTTACCCTATTGGTCATCTCATCCATTGAAGATTTCACCGAGATAGACCGGAGAGAGCCCTCTCCAACCCCGTAGGGCTAGCTACGAGGCTAAGTGGTTTGATGTAGCCTTGAGGTTTACCTTTCTCAGCCTGAGGTGAAATTTCAAGCGCTAACACAAGGGATCCAGAGAATCACAAGAACCAAGCCAAGGGGATGGCACATAAGTGTTCAGGTTCATACTAAAGACATTATGACTTTCTAAAGTGGCCATCGAAGCTAAAACAATTTCTTGGTAATTTATCTCCAATGGACTTAAAGGCATAGCATCTCCAAATGAGTCAATTTGATCGTTGGAAAGGATAACCCAAGGATCCATGGAATTCGAGATCATATTAACTGAATGAACATGTGGAAGTGGAAGGGTAAAAGTACCCATCAAAGTAGAGTCTTTGAAGAGACCTGCGCCCACGATCTCGTAAGGAATCTCAGTATTTCCCACATAAGGAACACTACCATTAGATGAACCAGAAGAAACTAAAAATAGTTGATCAACCATGACTATTTTTCCTTCATGAGGAAAACAAAGTACGCGAAACAAGGAAGACACCACACAAAACATGGTGTGAGTCCAGCTTCGCCCGAGAAGAAGGTTGTAATTGAGATTGGCATCTACAACTTCTACTTCTAGTTCAACAATATTTCCTTCTAATGTAATCAGTAAGTTCGTGAGAATACCGTATAACCTCCAAGTCCGTGCTATCGTTGTCTAATGCCCAAGTGAAAGACAACTGATAAGTTTTAAAGTCACCGGAACACGTCTCTAACCTAGACCACTAAATATGATCGTTAATGTTTCAAATGCTCCTTAGGTTAATTGATAGATTTTAAAGTTGATCTTGTAATTATGTCTCAATTTTAAGGCCTTAACGATGTTTCTTCTTTCCTAAAATGAAAACTAGATGATGAAATGAAATCTTTCAATTCGATGAAGGCTAGCTATGTAGGGAAGAAAATCACTCAAATCATGCATCAAACCAAATGCAATATGCATCTATAACCATCTTCAAATGCAAAAAAATGAAATTTAATCTTTCATATGATAAGAAAATTCAATGCCAGAACAAATCTTAAATCAAAATCTCTAACATATAATGATGATTTTTTCTTCTCTTTTCGAAATGCAACAAGCGTAATCTAGTGCAAAGGGAAAGAGAATGCAAGCAAACCAGGAAGTATGAAAATCACTTTCACATCAATGATTCGGATGCAACGCAAAATGTTCTAAAAAATAGGAAAAGAATTCCACTTTCACTTTCAGTTCAAAACACAAACAACATCAAAGAAAACAGTTTCTTTTGATTTCAAAGAGACAAGCGATTTGTAATCTATCGCTTGTCGAATGAAGCCTAAGAAACTTTCACTATATCCACTAATGAAAAAAACTAAAGGCACAAGAACCAAAAGTAATTTGCAAGCAGGTCTGAACACACAAAGACTTTTTAACGTAGGCAATCAATCTCTGATCAGAAGACCGATGAGTGTACTAAGGTTGACCTAGAAGACCTACAACCCTAAAAGGCTAATCAAACTTCAAAAACACTCAAGCCAAGTCAAAAAGCAATTGCAAGCAGACAATGAGAGAGTCAATGAACAAACACACTGGTAAATCTCAAGGAGAAGACAACTAAAACTGAAAATCAAAGAGAAAACCCTAAATTTCTAAGTTTTCTACAATCATCGCACCTGTCAGAATCAGGGAAAATTTTAAGAACCCCCCCTAAATTTATAAATATAATAAATGGGTGAATCTCCATGGTATATAGGAAAAATGGAAGGCGATTTTATCAATAATATAATATGTATATATAATTTTTTGGCGAATCTCTCACCAGGCATGGCGAATATTTTACTCAATTATAAAATCTTGTAAGATCTTGGCGAGTCTTTCACTAAATAATAAAACTTTGTAAATTCCTAGTGAATCTTAGCATAGGCTACATGCTGGTTTAATTCCCCCATTTAAATAGGCTACATTCCAGGTGAATACCATGGGTCAATACCATGTGCCATTTTGGTGAATACCATGGGTCAATACCATGTGCCATTTTTATTTTTATTAATTCTAATATTAGGGTTAATAATGGTTTTTTGCATAGCCCACGGGGCTTTGGATTGATGGTGAATGGGTGCGCTGTTAAGGCACTCCTTGCGATAGGTCACTGGTTCAATTCCCCGTGGGTACTTAGTTTAGTCTTAACCTAGAAAAAAAAAATAATGGTTTTTTGCATGGTATTAATAACAATCTAGTCCATGGTATTTGTCCCATAGTATTTTGGCCATAGGTTTCACCTAAATATAACCCATTTTTTGAGTGTTCGTAAATATAAGGTGACTTATGGAGTAAATATAAAAAAATGTTTTATTTGTTTACCATACCTCTCGTTTATTTATATTTTTATTAATTTACCATACCTCTTTTACAAATATGGTATTTGGCCCATAGGATTCACTTAAATAAAACCTCTTTCTTGAGCCTTCATAAATAGAACGAGGGTTATGGACTAAATATAAAAATAGGTTTTATTTATTTACGATACATCTAGTTTATTTATATTTTTATTTATTTACCATACCTTTTAAGTATAAAATACGTTTTATTTATTTACCATACCTCCACTTTACTTATATTTTTATTTGTTTACACCCTTACATGTATATAAGGTGACTTATGGAGTAAATATAAAAAATGTTTTATTTATTTACCATACCTCTCATTTATTTATATTTTTATTAATTTACCATACCTCTTTTATAAATATGGTATTTGGCCTATAGGATTCACTTAAATAAAACCTATTCTTGAAAATGGGTGAATGGATTCACTTAAATAAAACCTATTCTTGAAAATGGGCGAATGGAAGGTTGTAAGTCCTAATTTTAAGGGCTAAATTTACCTTTTTTACCCTCTCCCTTAAAATAAGGTGGGCTATTTGAGGTGATTTGTAAAAATGTACTATGATACAAAATATTCGCCCACTAAAAATTTAAAACCCCTTAATTTCTCCAAAGGGCGAACATTCGCCCCTAAAATTATCCTTGGTCCCGATGATGTTTTCCGAGTACACATTCGGAACAAACACCATCTCTGCAAGATACCACAGGAAGACCTGTCATCATATTTTCTTTACATAGATGCTGAAGGGAGCGATAGTTTAAGTGACCAAATCGCTCATGCCAAAGTTTGCTCACTTCATCGTTATGAGCAACAAATACTGAGGGAAGATTTGATGACCCAAAGTTGTGAAACTTATACAACCTTGTAGAACCATCAGCAATGCCAGTAGCCAAAATCTGTTTAGGATCTCTTAAGTCCTTGATTACAACATCATGAGGTGAAAATTCAACGATTTTACCTTCTCCTAAATGAGTTATCTGATATACAGATAGAAGGTTGCAGGATAAGGTTGGAACACATAATACATCATTAAACTGACCATTGTCTAGATGAACAGTTCCAGTCCCTACAACATTAAGAGATCTATCATCACCAAAATATATATTTTTGGTGTTACAATCATTTAAAGAAGAAAACATGGCTTTGTTTTTGGCCATGTGATAAGAAGCTCCAGAATCAATGAGCCACTCATGAGAATGAGAAGAAGAAGATACATTTAATGCATAGCCAGACCGAGATGCTTGACAACCACATCCAGAAAGTGCCATTCCTGAAGATGAAATTGAAGTTGAAGATTGCCCCAAATGGATGTTATGCTTCTTCATTACTGCTTCCAAGGCTTCCATCTTCTTAAAGCATTTTGATTCTAAGTGGCCATCTCGATTACAAAAATTGCAATGTCTATCAGTCTTCTTCCCTTTGTTTTTATTTGCCTTATCATTTTGTTGAAATGATTTTTCATTTTGGGGCTGAAATTGCTTAGGACCCTTGTTTGGTTTAGGACCATTCTTTTTAGGATATGACTTCTTAGGATTCTTTGAATTTGTTTGCTGCTGGGCGGCTAACGCTTTCTTGGAAGAGTTTCCAAGATTAAGAAGACCAAGGTGTAAGAGTTTTTCTTGTTCTCTTATTAAAGAATCACAAAAAGAGTCAAAGGAAGGGGGCTTGTAGTCTGTTCCTTGAGAAATGAAGGCTTCTCTTGTAGAATGGAAGGTGGAAACAAACACAGAGTAGGCTGGTCCCAACTTTGTAAGAATGGAATAGATAAGGTTACTATCTTCTTTCTTAACTTTAACACCTTCCAAAAGATATATAAGGGTCTTGAACTTGGACAAGAAATCTTCAATGCAAGAAAAATTATTAGGGTCCAATGTAAGCAACTCATTTTCAAGTTGATGGGCTCTAATTTCATTTTTAATCCCAAAAACTTTATTGATTTGTTTCATTGCTTCATCAAGAGTATCAATTTCTGCAATATGGAATCTAAGATCTGGAGAAATAGACATCCCTATCAATCCACGTGCTTGATCTTGCCTATTTTCCCATTTAGCAGCCTTATCTTCATCCTTCGGTTTCTTTTCTTGGCCTGAGGCTATTCTGTAGAGACCTTTACTTCTAAGTAAATCCTCAATGTAAGCCAACCATTGGAAGTAGTTGGTGCTGTCAAGGGTAACTTGGTATTGACTTTCCATTTCAATGAAAATTGAAGCTAAAGATGCTGAAAATAAGTGTTCCAATGGATAGATCTCAAAAAATTAGGCTAGTTTAAAAAAAACGGCTCTGAAAACGGCTTCCGGATGAAGAAGTTATGGCTTTTTGAAAAAAAGTTGTTGAAGTTGCCGACGAAGTGCGGGAATGTGCGGAAATGAAAAAGTTCGCCCCCACAAAATGGAGACTTGAACCCAAGACCTCTACTCTTTTAAAATAGCTTTGAACCAATTGATCTATACAAAAAATTTGAGAGAGAGAGAGAGAGAGAGAGAGAGAGAGAGAGGGGGGGTGCTTTGGGTTGCGTGCTTGCTTTGAAAAGGCTCTTTTTCCCTACAAAACAAAAAACACAAAACCCAACACAGATATGCAAAGAAAACGAACCTTACGGCTTGAAGTTAGCTTTAGCCGAAAAACTAGATATTTTAAAAAATGAACCTTGCGGCTCAAAGTTAGCTTTAGCCGGAAACTAAATATTTTCCTCAATGTTTCTGATTTTCCGAGATCACCCTAAGGCGCAGGGAAAAGAGCATACGCATGAGAAAAATCCTTCCTCTTTGTTTCTGATTTGCCCAGATCGCATAGAGTCGCAGGGCAAAGAGAATACACAGAAATGAAAGGTATAGATCCGGTAATAAAAGGCTAAATAAACCGAAACCGAAATAAACAGAGAGAAAATAACAGTAAACTGCAAATAACCATTGTATACCTCCAGATCTTAAAAATGACGCAGCTAGGGCTACCAAAAACCTTTTCGCATCAAACAAAAGGGGTTCCTCACTGGAACAGATGCTCCCAACACAACAGAGCAGTCCTCTCGGCCCGAAAGCAGTCAGAAACAACAGATCTAGGAAACGGCAGTCGGATGCAGTTCTACCGGCTTCAGATTTGGATCACCAACAGACGCGGCCCTCAAATAGCTCTGATACCATGTAGGAATTTACAGGGTAAGTTCCTCAGATAGAACACCAAAAGGACACAGCTCACAACCAGATCGCAGATCAATACACCAATATTTTGACGTGGTTAAAACCCTCAAAGAGGGAAACAGTCCACGGCCTGAGCCAACGCGGCCACTTCAGGCAATTTATTAATAAAAGAATGAAAATTTACATATGTTTCTCTCATGCACGGATTACCCTACAAATGACCCTCCATGCGCTTTAAATAGAATTCATGGACCAATCGGGTGTCAAGCCACGAATCAAGTGTCACTAATACCGAGGAGAGAATGAACCGTCGGATCACTACATATCGTGACTGTCGGATTGTAAGTTAAAAAATGTACAACGGTAAAGAAACACACTTTACCTAACTCTATACCTAACTCGATACTAGACCAAGTTGTACTTAACTATTTCCTATGTGTCGGAATATCCTAACACGAATCTGGCGACTACATGATTGAAAAAGAAAAGGGAAGTTGTTTCACTAGTATTATCTAATGTAGGCATCGCCTCGGCCCATTTGGTAAAAACGTCAACTGCGACTATGATATACCCATGCCCCCCGGTTGAGGTGGGGTTACATGTCATGAAATCGATGCCCCATTTGGCGATGGCCCGACAGCAACTATTGGCTGCAGAGGTGTGGGTGGTCTTCTGGTTTTGCTATCAAAAATTTGACAAGCATGGAAACTTCTGACTGCGTTTATGCAATCTTTAAACATTATTGGCCAGAAGTATCCTGCTCGTAAGATTTTTTGTGCTGTAGCATAACTGGATTGATGTCCCCCACACACGCCTGAATGGCAATCATTCAGGACTTTTTCAGCCTCCTCATGCGTGAGGCACCTTCTCAGAACTGTATCGATACCGCGACGGTAAAGTGTATCACCGACGATCATGTAGTCTTTTGCTTGGTATCGAATACGTTTTTGTTCGGAGCGAGAGGTATTTGGCCTATATTTTTGGGTTTGGAGATAAATTATTATATCCCCATACCACTCATTGCTTGAAGATATCAGAAACAAACTTTCGTCCACGATTGTTTCTTCGGATGTTTCATCGTTGGACGACGATGGGAGATCGCATAATAATTTTGCGATAACCAGAGCTTTCTTTGACTTGGATTTTACAAATTCCATATCAAACTCTTGTAGGATTGCTATCCATTTTGAATATTTGCCCCCCAACAACTGTCGCGACAATATATAAGTCATGGGGTTGCAATCTGACAAAATGGTAGTTTTTCGAAAGAGGACATAGTGTCGAAATATCTGTATCGCTTGAACCGCTGCGAGCGCTAGCTTTTCAACATAAGAATATTTTCTTTCTGTATCATTTAAGTTCTTACTTAAATAATATATAGGATGTTTGATTCTGTTGTCTTCTTGAACTAAAACCATTGCGATGGTCGTATCCACTGCAGCCAGATACAGGTTAAAGTCTTTCAGATAATCAGGAGCGTACATTAATGATGCTTTTATTAGGGATTCTTTTAAAGCATCAAAGGAAGCTTGCGCAACCTGATCCTAGACAAAGGGTACTTCCTTTTTCAAAAGACGCGTATAACCTTTAGCAAGTTCGGCGTAATTTGGAATGAACCTCCTCAGAAAGTTTGCTTTCCCTTGGAGTTTCTAAATCTGAAGCAAATTCGAAGGTGGAGGCAAATTTATGATTGCCTGAACCTTACGTGGGTCGAGGCGAATCCCGTCCTTTGAGACTACAAAGCCAAGTAAACGACCATAACTGATGCAAAATACACATTTGTGTGGATTGAGTTGTATCTTGTAGTGTCGGCAACGTAGAAATATCGCTCTTAGATGCTGCGGGTGATCAGTCCGCTTTCGCGAATGAGCCGGAAGGTCGTCGAGGTATGGTTGAATGATGTTTTTGATGTCATGGAAGACATAATTCATTGCCCTCTGAAACGTCACCCCTGCGTTCTTTAAACCAAAGGGTAATTTTCGATATGCGAATGTGCCCCATGGACAAATAAATGCAGTCTTTGACTGGTCCTGTGGGGGGATATTTATTTGATTATACCTGGAGAATCCATCCATGAATGAAAAGATTTCGCATCTGGCACATTCATCAATTATCTGGTCGATGAAGGGTGTAGGGTAGTTGTCCTTTGGACAAGCTTGATTTACATCCCTATAATCAATGCACACTCTAATTGTTCCTTGTTTTTTCATAACAGCGACAATATTCGATACCCAATCGGTTAGAGGAATCGGGTAAATGAAACCAGCATGGAGAAGTTTCTCAACTTCTGCCTTAATGGCAGCGGCTTTCTTGGGGTGCACCTACCGTAGCCGTTGTCGTACTGGTTTGACATCTAGATACATCTTAATTTCGTGTTCAACAATACTCGAGTCAATGCCTGGCATTTCACTATATGACCAAGCAAAGACATCTCTGAATTCGTGAAAAAGAGCGTCATATATTTCCAGTTCTGAAGGAGAACAACATTTGCCAACATAAATATTCTCTACAACATCTGTTTTGATCGAGATATTTATGGCGATAGTCTCTTCAATGTTGGACAAGTTTCACTCGGAATCCACCGTGTTTACAGTATTTGATAGAAAATCAAAAACCGAAGGATGATAAAGGTCATTAGGAGTATCTTCTCCACAATCTGGAAGAAGGGAACGATGGTGGTAATCATCCCATGGTGCCCATTCAATTAACATTGATTGAACAATTCCTTCATCGGTGTCATGCACTCTCGACCAAGGATCTGAAGGGGTGCCATATTCCTTAGACCTATCTATCCAAACACTCGATGAGCGTTGATTTGGGTTTGCCATCCAGGCTAGGAACATTGATTGCTACAATATTTCCGTTGGGCTCAGATGCAAAACCATCGCATGATCCATGTCGATATCATTTTCTGAGATCTTTTTAGAAGATATCGTATTACAAGTTCCTACCGACGCTACTTCCGCCAGATTGATTGGAGGTGGAAGGGCGAAAGTTCCCATTATTATAAGATCTTTTAGTAGGCCTACTCCGATATTTTGAAGCGAATGGGGGCTTCCATGGATCATAGGAATGCTTCCTGTAACTTGAGAACCATTGGGGAGGAAGTTTTGTTGATCGACGATTGTAATCCCTTCTTGAAAGGGAAATGCAATCTTCCTAAAATAGGTCGACACAACAGCAACCATAGCATATATCCATGGTCTTCCTAGTAAGATGTTGTAATCGAGATTTCCATCGATTACTTCAACATCTATTTCTACTGTTTTCCCTCCTAGTTCAACCTTTAAGTTACTTAGAATACCATATGGGGTATATGTTCTTCTGTCGAATGCTTTTAATGTCGTCGAAGATCGTGACAAGGTTGGGGATCCTAAAGTTTTCCAGCAACTCATCGACATAATGCATGTAGATGCCCCCTCATCAATAATTGTTCGATGAACAGTTTTGTTGAGGGCTTTCACTTGAACAAGGAAAGCTAGTTGAGCTGGTAATTGAGGATCGTATCCTTTATGATCGAAGGATACAAGATTGGAATCCTTTGGGTCTATCCCACCAATGGCCGATAATAAAGCTTGCTTTTGGGATGGGAAATTTTGTAGTACTTCAAGAGTCGACATAGCGGATGGCGATTGGGCCAAATCTTCCACTATATTATAATGCTGTGCTACTCTAGCACGAGGATTAAATGTCGATTTCTGTACTACTCCCTTTGGTGGTTTTATTGTCAGTTCAGGAATGATGGGCAGCGCAACTTCTATTGAAGTTGTTGTCGAACTACTAGGTTGATCTTTATCCTTGTTGTTCGACAGCTGTGTATTCCCATAATCTTTGTTCCTTGTCGATATCAAAACATCATTTTGCTGTTTTGAAATCGACAACATTAGTACTTGAGACGGGGAAGCATTTCCACTGTCAACCAGATTTGTTCCTGGATTTGGAAACGGATCAGTTAACACTGCGGAGGTTTTTGAATTCTTGAAGATTTTTTTAATCTCAGCTCTGTGTCGACAATCTAGTGTCCGATGATCCTCATCGCATATCATGCATGGAAATTTTTGTTTCGTATTTCCAGGAGGGTTTGCAGAAGATTTTTCAGGAGATGATTCTTCCTGTTTCTTCTTCTTCCCTTTGCCTTTCTTCTTGCCCCCTGGTTGCTTGGTTTCTTTGCCTTTATCTGTCGATACGACATTTACTTCCGAGGCAAGAAGTTCATCTTTTGCATTTTGACTTGAAATCTTACGGGCCTTTTTGGATGTAGCCTTTGTCGATTTCGTGTCTATTGCACCAATCACGCCATCGCCGGCATGAGAGTCATTGTTTCATTTAGGAGGAGGAGGAACTGAGAATTCCGGCCTAGGGGCGTCAAGTATTTTATCGTAGAGCGTGCCAAACTGAGTGTAAATCAAGTCCAAATATTGCGCACGAGCGATAACTTGCTCTTCCGTGATGACTCCCCCTTTTGCCACATCTTCCGTGATGGAAGGCAGTAATGACTCGATCAACCATTCAGCTAAAAGCTGATCGGGAACATAAGTTTTTACCATTCTACGACGATGTCGCCACTCATGTATATGATCAGATATGTGAGTGGCCGTCGTTTGTTTGAAGTTGGTAAGGAGTTTTGTTCCCGTTTCGTACCTTATTGGTAATTGAAAATGGGTTAAAAAGGTTGTGGCTAGGGTACTGAAGTTGTCGAATGAAGCTCTAGGCAATTCGATATACCATTTCGCTGCCGGACAGTTAACGTCCTCTAAAAAAGGCGAAGCCTAATCGAATCATCATTTAGGGTGTTTGATGAACACCACAGATGAAATGTCATCACATGATTCGACGGATCTTCACCCGGATTTCCATTAAATTTAGGAATATCTGATGGAAGTTTATGTGGAATCGTTGGCCACCAAGGGGCGTAAGCAATTGGATCGTTTGTTAACCGATTTAAATCAGGTAACTCTAAAGTTGCCATGAAGGGTAACTGTTGATTTAGGTTAGGTGAAGCATACCCAAGATAAGATGGGATTGCCTGAGCAGTTGGTCTTTGCATACCGGCATAATGCATTTGATGCTGGTAAATTTGGTAAGGTTGGTGGGCATGACCATTGTAAAATGGTTGATTTTGACCGTTTTGAATAAACGGCTGCCCACTATTTGCAAAGATTTGTTGCTAAGAACCTTGGTATACTTGTTGGGATTGCGGTTGTTGGTATTTTACTAGCCATGGTTGTGAAGCCATGTGTTGTTGCCCAATACTAACTGTTTGACCAAGATGAGGGGTAATTGTACCCATATAAACCTGTGTAATTCCAACAGTCGGCGATTGTGGTTGAGTTGCAGGGTCAAGGGGCTGTTGCATTACAACCTGAGAAACCTGAGGTTGGCATACAACAGGCAGCGCTTGAACTTGCGACACCGTCACAATAGCTGGCGTAGTTGGTATATTTGACATAGGTAAACATTGTTGCATCGAATATACAATTCTTGGTTGTTGAGGTAGTATCGGTACCCAACTGCTTGAAGTAATTCCGGCATAACCCGAATTTTGTTGTGAATTCCCGTATGGTTGTCCTCCCGGAGGGGATAATGAAAGGGCATACTGCCCCCCATACGGTGGTAATCCAAAACTCAAGGGAATGGTTTGCCCTTGAGGGATGGACTGCCCAAATTGACCTCCAAATGGATCAATTTGTTGAGACTCAACATAAGAGTTCCCGGATATTATTCTGGATGAACAAACAGGAACAGACCATACCGTCGAAATGGCCCCTGATTGGGCTCCTTCTAGCGATTGAGAGCTAGTTGGGATAGATGGTATACCGGCGAACATTGTTGGAGTGATAACAGGTAGTTCTGTCGTCGCTGTGTCAGACGACACAGTCCTAGACGTTGACGGTTGTTCAGACATTTTTAGTCTATCCAAAAGATTACCTAGCGATTCTACAGGAGATTCCGCTGGTGGTAGACTAACTTCTGATGAAGAAGGATACAGAGTGATCCCGACTCCAAATTGCGACGGAGTACTAGTTGGAGGATCTTCCGCAATCTCTTCTATGGCAATCAAACCAGGTGGAAGGGGTAGACTGTCAGGTACGTAGAATATTTCTGGTGCCGAAGAAGGTATAGAATCGGCAGCGACAGATGTTTGAGGAGCAAGACTCTCCGAGCTGGTTGTAAATGGAACTGGTTCAGTAACACAAGTGTTTACCCTCAGACTAGGATCAGTACTACTGTCCTTCTGTGGCTGCTGAACTTCTTCTATAGAGGCAGGTTTTCCAAAAATGTTTGGAGTAACCGGAGTCTCTGATGTTGTTGGAACACTTGTTCTAACTTTAACAGGAGATTTGGAACCGGTTAAACGAGTTCGCTTTGTCCGTACTAGCTTCGATTCCGGAGACAAAGACGGTTGACTCGTAAGCCTCCGCAAATGATGGGGTTTCAATTGACTTTCTTCCACGATTGCAGATTACTCGACCAACTAAAAATAAAGGGGAAGTATGTTTCCGAATTAAATGAATTTTAGACGCTTTGACACAACTTGTTTTTTCAATTTTTAAGAGTCGAGAAAAAACAAAAGATGACTCTAGTCTCCTTCGATTTTTAATGAGCCTGAAGTGACAAGTGCTCAGATGGACCTTTTCTGTTAAACAGTCTGAAATGGAACGAAAGGGACTGCTCTGGAAATCTAGGTAGAGGGATTACCAACCCAATCGCAAAACTGCAGAATACTTTTTACGGTACGGCAGTCAATCTTCCCGAATGTTGTGTTCAGTGCATTACGATCGATAGGGCGGTAGACACGGCTTCCTATGGATAAAGGATTAAGCCTATTGGGGTCTCCCAAAATATACTCGACGGTACGTGGGAGCACAAGTCCGTACTGGCACTTATCGTCTCAAAGTGGAGGAATCACCCAACCATCAGTGAGAACAACAGTTACCAGGCTTTACGACGCCGGAATACGTCTCTAGCCTAGACTTCTAAATGTTGTGCATTAAGTTCCAAAGTGTTGTTAGATTCATTGAATTTATTTTATAGTTGATCTTGTTTATGAAGTTTGCCTTTCAGGATCACCACGAGATGTAGATGTAATTCCTAAAATGCAATCTAAGATGATAAACAATCTTTTTATCTTCTTTGTGCAATGAAAATCCTAGCTACTAAGGAAAGAAAGACAGAATCCTTTTGCAAAGAGCAAAGAGCACATTCTAAATGCACTTTCCTAAATCAAACCAATCAGACTGTCTAGATGCAAATGCACATGCATGTATTTGTTTTCAACTTTCTTAGTATATGAATGATAAGAAGAAAGTTGATGCACAAATCTGAATTTCTTTTCAAACGACATATATCAACAAGTTTCTTTTCGAAATAAAAAATGGAGACGATCACAACACCTTACGATTTTGAAATGAATACTTATTTTGACACTAGAAAAATTACAAATTCAGACCAAAAACAATAGTAACAGGATAATCGACTATCAATAGCAATCAAACTCTTTCCTACGATTGAAGTCGACACTTGTGACAGTTTCAAATCAAAGGACGACAGTACGATTATGCTACTTTTGCAAAGGAGAACTGAAAATGACTCAACAAACACACAAAACATTTACAGTTATTTTGTACAAAGGAGGCGGAATAACAACAAGGAAAAGGGGTTTCAAACAGACATATACTGATCACAGGCAGCAAAATTCAGGAATAGAACTGGAAAGAATGAATCACAGAAACCAAAACTGCACAAAGCCTAGCCTGATCAGCGCACCTGCAACACAAGGAATTTGAAATGCAGCGCACTTTCTACACTCGAGAAGTGCGTTGAATTTCAAATTCTCAGAACAGTACCTGCGCTGGGCCAAAAACGAGACTCTGTTTGGGTTCCGGGTCACAGTTTGCAGTTCAGTTCATGGGTTTTGGCCAAGCAAAAGGTAATCAGTAACTCAACAATCAGGGGTAGATCTAAGGAGGATCTAAGAGCTATCACAAGGGCAATCAGAGAGTTTGTGAATCAGTTGTTTAAATCATAAACAGATCCCGTAGATGGAATGAAGTAGCATTTATCTACTTTGCATTTGCTATGGCAAATGCAGTTCGAATGCTACCTGTAAGTTTATGAAATAGCAACAAGGAAGATAAACAAACAGAGATGTCTTTGCTTGGTCATATAGTGGGTTGAGATAGAGATTATAATGTCGACATCGTAAAAATATAGCTCTCAAGTGATCCAGATGGTCACGATGTTTAGTCAAATGAGCAGGAAATTCATCGACGTATGGCTGAACAATATGTCGAATACCATGGAATGCATAAGACATTTCTCACTAAAACTTGGCACCAACATTATGCAGACCAAAAGGAAGCTTTTTTTAAGCAAAGGTACCGCAAGAATAGATAAAGGTTGTTTTATGCTGATCGATGGGTGAAATATTAATCTAGTTATAGCCATAAAATCCATCCATGAAAGAAAAAATCTCACTTCCTGCGCATTCATTGATGATCTGGTCGATAAATGGAGTAGGATAATTGTCTTTAGGACATGCGTGATTGATATCACAGTAATTAACACAAACACGTATCATGACTTTCTTTTTAGCAACAGGGATGATATTAGATACCCAATCCGTCAATGGAATAGGATAAATGAAAGTTGCTTTCAAAAGATTTTCTACTTCTGCTTTAATAGCAGTATCCTTACGAGGGTGCACATGGTGAAGTCGTTGTCGAACAGGCTTAGCACTAGGATATGTTAGGATCTCGTGCACCACAATGGCCGAATCAATACTGGGCATCTCCTCATATGACCAAGTGAAAATGTCTCGAAATTATTTAAAAAGCTGAGTATATATCTTGATCTCATCTAGAGAACAAGAAACCCTTATATGGGTGTTCTCGACAATTCCCAATTTAATGGAAATGTCAATATGCATCGTAGCAGTGATGTTTCCCATATTACCCTCTGGCAAAATTTCATGCACCCGAACAGGTATTCCAAACAGAGGCAGAAAAGGATGAGAAATAGATGCTTCAGGACAAGAAGGCATCTCATCAAGGCGAGGCTCGAAGGCCTATTTATCATATAGAAACAATGGAAAACCCTTAACATCCCAAAACCTAACCCTAGAAGATGAAACGCCAAATTGTGGGCCCCGTTTTGGGTAAGTTGGTACATCAACTTCCTAGGGTCATAACTTTGGCACCCAATCTTCGTTTGATGCGTACAATAGCTCGTTAGAAAGACCTATGCGAGCACTACAACATTAGTAAGAGAAACATTGTTACATGGACCATGTTGCTCCCAGTTTTCCCAAAATCGTCATTTAGGGCCTCAAAATGACTCCGGAAGTTCAGGACCCGAAAAACTGCTAAAAATAGTAAATTGTGCTACAATTACGGAAACTGAAAAACTGAAAGAGACAGTTGTGGGGGTCCAAGTGGGATAGGTGGGTGGCCACCAACATCCACCTGGATCAGTGATGTTTGAGGAAAAGGACAAAGAAGTCTAAAATCTTCAAAAACATCTCAGGTTAACAATCTTCAAACATCTACTAGGCAATGACATTGACTGCAAGCAAGCAATGAAGTTTAAAAATAAATGGTTGACTAAACTTGTTGAAACCACCTCTAGCTCGTCGCTCTGGAAGCTTCTAGATCACGCTTCTCATCCTCTTTGGGAAAACTTCCTTTTTGAGACCATCGCGAGTATGAGAGAGAATAGAGTGATGCCATCACTGGCTTAACAAGGTGAAACGGGTGATTATCACTGTTTGAGCTTCATAAGTGCGATGATTCTCATTTTAGGGTTTCATTAGCTATTTATTCAGGGAAAGCTCTAGATATTTTCCAGGCAAAGTTAAAGGAGGGATATGAGTTTCATACATTGATGAGTATACTGTATAATGATCATGTTTAGGGCACTTCAGTGTATGTCACAGGGAAGTGCAGGAGGCATGAAAAAATAATGTGTAACAGAGATAGATCTGTTCTAAGAGGAGGAATCAATCATGCATAAAATCTATTTTTCTTTCTCCCCCTCGTCTGTTATTCCATGTGAAAGTGCCATTATTTGTTGGGATTATCAATTAGACTGAGGCCTCCTATGGTGGATTGAAAGGCTTTAGAGTCCTTATCAAGTTTTCTTATGCCTCCCTTCCTTTCCCTGAGACTAATTACCTTGTTGAAGTCCCTTGCGATGATTTTAAAAGGTAGGTGGATGGATTGCATTAGTTTAGATATGCTCTGCAACATCTTGATTCATTCCACTGATCTGTGGGGAGCATAGATGTTGGTAACACAGATTCTTTTGTTGGAACCAATGATTTTCAAGACAGTGGTTATGGAGAGTTTTGTGGCAACGGAGGAGGTGAGATCATACAAAGAGATTTTCCACATGGTCATTATTCCCCCTGGAGATCCTATGGCTAAATTCGTTGTATAACTATCGGGTAGCAGAAGCCCCGCGCAACAGGTATGGGGCGTGAAGCCCAAAATTTTGGGTAAGAGCAGGGTAAAAACTCTGCGAGATGCACAGAGCATGAGTTGTAATAAGTCAAAGTCATAAGGGTAGTCCGCCCAAAAATAAGGTAAAGAAATGTAAGTTGAGTTGGACTGCCTATGGGTCGTGGTCCATGGAAAGGTATAAATAGAGCAAGGCTCTATGGGTAGAGTAGCTAAGTTTTGGTATGATTTGGGGATCTAAAATGTAATGGGTGTCTGAAAAGAGAATTCTGAGAGTGTCTGTAAGTTTGAGTCAAGGGTTTGGGTAGAGGACAAAGGCTCTGCAGCTATGTGCACAGAGGCCTGAAAGAGTTTGTAGCTGTGTGCGCGGACCCCTGCAGCTGAGTGCGCAAGGAAGATCTGGATGTAAGGTTGATAAGTGGAAATAAAGATAAGTTCTTCTGAATTCTATGTTAATTTGAACTATCGCAACTCTGTTCTTTTATGGTTAATGAAACTAGTTTGATTTGCGCGCATATGCTTATTGAGTACTTGTGAATTGGGTTTAATCTTAATATGCAAACTAAATGAAAGAAGTAAATGTTTTCTTAAAGACCTCTCTAAATAGATCTGGGTTATAATAATTACTCGAATAAATTAGATCTGTAATCAGCGCGGTAAGGGAAAGTTAAGATTATCTGGATCTGCACGGATCTAGTGCAGCATGAAGCTACAGGACGACACGCGAATATCTTAGACCACATCTAGACATCCCAAGGGTGTGGAAACCTGGTTCCAGCACCCTCCCCTGCTACCTCGGGTGAGACCTCAGTCCGCGCTTCATGGGCTATTGCCGAAAGGGTCGGTAGCTGCGGGATTTGCTTGGCTAAATAATTCTTCCGAACCTAGGTCAGGCCCATATAAGCCAATAAATGGTTCCATTGCCGGGACCGGGATTTGCCTAAGGGGTGTCTGATGTGGTAACACTGGAACCCTACAAAGAAAGAGATTGAACAGTGGTGGGATATGAAATTCCACGAGTTCACAGTTCAGGAAAATAGAAACCTACGAATATCAGAAGAAGATTGGCTGGACGAGTATATATTCACAGAAATTCATGAGATCTTCTTTGCATCATTCCCAGTAGATTTGTATGAGTGGATCACAAGGCTAGCTGATAGCATGGGAAGGTGGAGATTGGACCAGCCTATTGTGTGGACTCCGGAACTAGTGCACTGGCTAGAAGCTACCGAGGATAAGATCACATGCACAATATATCATTGGCTGGATCAGGTAATAGGAGGATTTATCACTGAGTTTACGATAAATACCACCATGAGCTATAGCGAGGCAGAAAGGTGATTCCTTCAAGGACCGCGAGGTAGGTATATCAAATCATTGAATACGTGGATTAAGATGCTATTATATGAAAGATAGATTATGCAGATTGCTTAATGTCTAGATTAATGAGGAGTAGAAGAGGATACCATGGAATAGGAGGAGTAGAGAATAGTCCGTTAACCTCCATTTCCCAGGAGAGTGAGGAAGAACTCACGAGGTTCTCACCAGGAAGTTCGGTCTGGTTGATCAGAGAGTGCCTCCCCCTGATACCACATTTGACCCTGCCACCACCTGCCTCACCTACATCAAATCCATCAAAGCCAATAACCTCAAAGATCGGGATGGCAAGTTCAGTTAAGTTGCCGATATTTAAAGGTATGGGGAATGAGGAACCAAGACGATTCTGGTTTGTGATTAAATCTATATGGGACGCTCAAGGTATCACAGATGATAACATCAAGAAGGCTACCTTAGTTAGTGCGTTTGAGGACCATGCACTGACTTGGTACGTGAAGTATTCAAGTGATCATCCAACTGAAGGTATTACCGCAATCCAGGAGGCGCTAAGTGAGGAATTCGAGCACCCAAAGTCAAGGGCCAAATCAGTTATTGGGTTCAAAGAGATTGTAATGATGCCTAGAGAAACTCCGTGGGATTTGGATCAGAGGTTTAAAAGTTCTATTCGTGAGGCCAACATGACACTGATAGATGAACATCACTGTGCGTGGTTTGTGGCATCATTGACACCACACCTGAGGATGGCCTTGTCACAATAAAAGATCTCAACCCAAGCCAAGGCACTAGAGACAACAATGAGGATACACGAGACCCCAATATTGAACCCAGGGTTGGGAGTTCAACAAATCTATGCGCAACTTCAAAACTTGAATTTAGAACTGCAGAGCTTGAAGCAAGAAATGGTATCCTGACTGGAGGTACGTATGGAGGAGGGATGTGTTAAATGCAAGAGCCAAGCACAAGATAAGGACCACTACCTTGTCTTCGCAAACTATCTAGTGGGGGAAGGCCTGATGCCATTAAAAGTAGAGGTACAAGCAGGACCAAGTTCCAAGCCTGCGCTCTGGTGCACAATTTGTCAGGTGGGTGGGAAACATGCAACAGATAAGTGCCACCTGCTACAAAAGTATACCCAGATCCCACAATAGTTGTATTGTAACTTCTGTTGATCAATGGGACACGATGAGTGAACGTGTCGAAGTTATGACTTAATGATAGAAAGAACCCCAACTTACCGTATGCAGACTGAAGCGCGGGGAGGATTTCAAGGACATGGCCGAGGAAGAGGAATGGGGCCCGGGTGGGGCAGTGGACCATTAATCTGTTATAATTGTGGTGGACCAGGACACTACGCTTGCGACTACACTAACTCGACAAAAACTTCTTGCCTAACTGTGAACAATTTGATCATGAAATGGTAGACTGTCCTACCTTAATTTCCCAACTGCGTAAAAAGGGAGCACTCCAACCTCCACTGACCCAGAATATTCAGATGATGCGAGAAAAAACTCGCGAAGAGGATCCTCGTATAAATATGGTATTAAGAAGTGGCGCAACTATAGGAGGTCATCCGCAAGAAGAACGTAAGGGGTACGATACACCTACAAAGGCACACGACTCTGAGCCAAAATAGGGAAGGACGATCCCGAGGGAAGCTCAGTGGGGCGGCGCAGAAGCTTCTACCCCAGGTAGAAGGGATCAAGTGGAGTCAGGGTTGGACCCCTCCATGATTACGACCTTTCTCGAAACCTGCATGAAACTACTACATGATAGTAAGGCCATTCAAGGATTGCAAGAACTGATCACCAGGTGCACCAGATCTAGCAAACCATAGGTAGTCCGAAAAATAGGAAGACATGCTCTGCGCACCGGACAGGAAATGAGATTGACAACGCAAATCGGTGAATATGAAATGGATCAAGTCATCTTGGACTTAGGCTCGGATGCGAATGTATTACCTAAACAGACATGGGAGCACATGAGCAAGCCTGCATTGCAATGGTCCTCGATCTGGTTATGAATGGCTAACCAACAAAAGATCTTACCAATGGGTTGACTGCAAGGAGTGACTCTGGATATCGACGGTGTAAGTACGCCAACCGATTTTGAAGTCATAGATATTGTTGATGACAGTAATCCTTACCCAACATTGCTCATAATTAATTAGGCAACGAACATGAAGGGGATTATTAACTTAAAGAGATGGAAAATGACGTTCAAAAATAAGTCACTGTGAGTAGTAGTTCCATTGGACCTAGCGGAAGGAGAACGCTACACCGAACCTGTGCGCAATGAGGATAGTGACAATGAGCTAGATTGCATCTATCAGATAACAGTATAGGACCAGGATCAGGTGCGTCCCGTGGATGGTGGAAGAACCTCGTGGGAATGCGATAGCACTTGCACAATGGATTTCGAGGAGGAGACTGAACGATGGCAGAACCGCTTGCAGAAATTTACAACGCTTAACTGCAATATGATTCGGTCACTGTGACACGTAACCACCGAGGAGAGACAACAGTTAGTAGAGAGCGCCGCCACCGACGAAGGGCAACTCGTCTAGCACGACACAATGGACACAGCACAGGAACATCATGATGGGTTGGAAACTTAGTTGTACGTACCAGGGGGGCCGCGGACGCTAAGACCTAGGAAGTAGTTCCAAGTACGCATTGGAAGAACAGCCGGTTATCAACGAAAAAGGGTCTGAATGCATACGAGGTGACCATTAACCCAACCAGATCTGCACTGAATGAAGGTTCACACGGCCAGACAAGGAAGTCTCTTGGATATAGCTCACCTTAGCAATGACACTATCCGCGATAGAATTCAGTAGCTCTGGGCAGCCATTTGGCGCGGTAAGGTGCAGTTGGGTAAGTTAGAAGAAACAAGGGCCAGACTCTGCACACAAAGTGCGAAGCTGGATAAAGCTATTACCAAATTGTAGATAGAAGCTGCCTACATGGGTCACACAGAGGAGCAAACGAAGGAACCAGGCAGGGCTGGCTCTCCTACCCTACCACAAGCAGCGACCCCACTAGCATGGTTGCGCTGGCACCTAAAAGGACAAGACCACACACACCGCAACCCATTAGCAGAATCAAGGGAACACAAAAGGTGCTCGTAGCCCGGGCTAATTGGGAAACAAAAGATCCACATGAAGGGTTCACCCACCTGACTATCTCTAGGAGGTCCAATCCCAGTGCTCCCCATGGTTGAAAGAGGGCACGAGACTATAAACTAGGTTGTTGCAAAGTTGCACGATATGACCTCAGCATACACACAAAAATCACAATTACAATCCTGGGGTTTCGCGACCACGAAGGAAAGGTGGAAAGCAACCATTGCAAGTACTATTCATGACATGATGACACATTTAAAGCACTATGGAGCAGGCAGCGGGCAATTAAGGCAGAAGAATAACCACCAAAATCATATTGATGAGTTGCTGCAAGGGCAAGCAGCTAATCTTAAATTCCAAATCTTATATAATCATAGTAAGGTTCACATCACCACATCTCACCATCCTGCCAGAAAGCCGCCGTGGGTTAGGAGCAAGTGCATGATGAGTGACAAGCAATCTGAAGAAAGTATGTGGTTTAAGGCATTGTCGAAGCACTACCAGGAAGAAATCCACAAAGCACACAATCCTACCACCGATAACCCGCAGCAAGCATCGTCGCCACCAGCTGAGCTCCCGAAATCATCTCAGACGTCGAGGACCATGAAGGACCCTCAGATCCCAGAAGCAGTAAGGAGGTCGCCACGACACCTACACTTTGGCAAGTTCACAATGGAGGAAAAAGGTAAAACTCTTACCATAGACAGCGATACGGAAGCCGAAGACTCACCCACATATATCGAAGAAGTCAACCCTAAGGAGGATCTTATACAGCCTATACGATGACCCAAGTATGTGCCTCCAAGTAAGGGGAAGGCGAAGGTACCTGCAAATCTAGATGAAGTTGACACTGTCATCGCTACCCCAGCTCTACCAAAAGGCATCCCAGTAGAAAACTCGGTGGTTGGCTATGTGGCGGCAATGAAATTTGAAGATTGGGATCTTGCAGATATAGTAAAATTTCCCTACCTGGCGATGGACGCAGTGATGGAGCAAACTGTAGAAGGGATAGTGACAACACTCCAACCCAAGGAGTGGTTGCGGAAAATGGACCAAGCTGGGTTACTTTATCTCTTATCGATTCCCCACTTCCTCCGACCCCCGATAACCATGTTGGTTATAAAGTAGTTGCTCTAATTCATGAGGAAATATTATGGGTTGGTAAACCTGTCAGTATCACCCTTGAACTTATTCATCGGGTCTTTCACCTTCCATGAGACGAGAGAGATCTTTGAGAAATTACTGATAAAAGTAACGATGTCGCGATGATAGAACGACTAAAAAAGAAGTATCAGCTCGCGAAGGGGCAGCGAGGGTACGTCATTAATAGTATCTTCGATAAAGCAGTCCACGTTGCCACTCAATTGTTGTCAGGGAAAGTAATGAGGAAATGTCATGGCACTGAGGTTCCATTAGTCGTTATTGCACTTGCTGAAGAATGCGTAGCCGACGTACGATTCAATTGGTCCCAGTTCCTCTGTGAAGAATTTCTGACCAACTGCCACGAAGTGCAGGAGGAGGGAAAAACTTTCCATTATGCATGGTTGCACCTGTCCCTCATGTTGGTTGCCACTAAATTACTCGAAGAAAGCCAGTTTCCTGTCCTAGACTCGGACTGGCCGAAAGCCGCTCGGTATGCTTCCCTCTGGGCGACAAGAGACATTGGACGAATCTGAAACATCAAAATATTTTGGGTACTAATGGATGCCAGTGTATGTCAATGGATTAATGAGTTGCCCCACCTGTCCGACGAGATCTATGAAAGCATGAAACACATTGCCAAATTTAAAGCAGACATGCATCGCATCTACATTAGGGCGCGTAAGGACCCAGCACGAACATGGACCTCACTCCGATTCATTTCCATTGATGATGTGGTCAATGGGATTGTGGATACCTGGCCACCGGCAGGGCACGGACTGCAGGTGGTATAACGCAACGAGGCCGCTATCAGGCAGAGAAAGGAGGAAGCTAAGCGGACTACGCAGCAAAAGCGCAATGAACAGTTTGCCACAGAAGTTAAGGCAACATGGGAAGCGACTCTGGTGGTAGCAGGAAAGACACCACCAAGAGGGGCGGCGTCCACAATAGACAAGGGCAATCAGAAGGCACCCCCTAAGATGGTTGTGGACGAACCACCAGCACTAGACACAAATTCACCTTTGAAGCAGCTAAAGCCATGGCAAAAGGCAAAGGCATCTAAAATGGACAGTGGAGTGACCACGCTAACCGAAGGACACTTAATTGACATTGAGAACACCGTTTGAGATGCCACTTGGGAGGTAGTCGATGAGGCCATGTCAAAGCAGCAGATTGTGTTGGGGGAACTCCACACACAGCTACACAAACTGGGATCAAGAATCATGCGGGTAGGCACCAGCGCTACTCCAGGGGTTTCCAGTATGGCAACTATGGAACCATTGTTAAAAGCCCAAATGGCTCAGTCTATCCCGATTCCAACAGGAGCATTGATTACCACCCAAACATATGACCGAGCTATGCTCGAACGACTTACAGGACTGGGACTGAACATGGCTGCTCTACCACGTGAAAGTTTGCAACAACTACACGATAGCGCCACAATCGAACTCCGCGCCAGGGCCAGCTGCACCGACCAAGTAGTACAAGAGCAGAAAATTAACATCGAATAGCTATGGCTCCAACGCGATGAAGTAGTCACACAAAAGCAGCAAATGGAGAAGGTAGTAGCAGAAGCCTGTTCGAGTGCCCAAGAGTTAGAAATTGTGGAGGACTTGCCCATTGAGACACCGATCCGTACACTGGCTACTGGGTTTTGAAAAACAAAGGAGGAGGCCACGCGGATCCAGCTAGAGCTCAGTGCACAAATTGTGGACTAAAGACTGTAGGTTCCACCATAGACACCACCAGAGATCCTATAGCAATGTAGGAACATTATTACTATGGGGCGCGCGATGCTCACACAGTCAATGGTAGAATGTACCGAACTGCTAACTCAGTCGATTGTTACGCTCACCACCCTTCAAGAGGATCAAACACTTTGTCGATTTGAATCTGAGGCCCAGGAGCTCCAACAAGCTTATGATCAACTCAAAGGGACTGCATAGACCATTGTTATCATGCACCACTTGGCTAAGATGAGGGAGGTGCAAGACATGAAAATGCAAGCCAAGGTTGCTAGACAAAAGGAAGCAGTGGTTAAAGCCTGTCTCCAGCTGTGGCTAGACGAAGCATGTGTGGTTTCAACCACCACAAAGCAAAAGGTAGCCCACATGTAGGCTGAGTGTGCCACTATGGAGACAGTTGAGATAGGGACTGAGGTGTCAGCAACACATGTGGAACAGATGCAGCACGACGGAAGAGTTTGCTGCTAGCACAAGCGACACACAGAAGCTACTTACTAATCTCCTTGCAAAGTTGGACGCACCAGCTGAGTGACTTGGGACGAGTCACGATGATTGTGTTGGGGGACTGTTGGGTAGCAGAAGCCCCACACAATGGGTATGGGGCGTGAAGCCAAAAATTTTGGGTAAGAGCAGGGTAAAGACTCCACGAGATGCGCGGAGTGCAAGTTGTAATAATTCAAAGTCAAAAGGGTATTCTACCCAAAAATAAGGTAAAGAAATGTAAGTTGAGTCGGCCTGCCTATGGGTCGTGGTCCATGGAAAGGTATAAATAGAGCAAGGCTCTATGGGTAGAGTAGCTAAGTTTTGGTATGAGTTGGAGATCCAAAATGTAATGGGTGTCTGAAAAGAGCATTCTGAGAGTGTCTATAAGTCCGAGTCGAGGGTTTGGGTACATGATAGAGGCTCTGCAGCTATGTGCAGAGAGGCCTGGAAGAGTCCACAGCTGTGTGCGTGGACCCCTGCAGCTGAGTGCACAGAGAAGATCTGGATGTAAGGTTGATAAGTGGAAATAAACATAAGTTCTTCTAAATTCTGTGTTAATTTGAACTATCGCAACTCTGTTCTTTTATGGTTAAGGAAACTGGTTTGATCTGTGTGCATATGCTTATTGAGTACTTGTGAATTGGGTTTAATCTTAATATGTGAACTAAATGAAAGAAGTAAATGTTTGCTTAAAGACCTCTTTAAATAGATCTGGGTTATAATAATTACTCGAATAAATTAGATATGTATCAGCGCAGTAAGGGAAAGTTAAGATTATCTAGATCTATATGGATCTAGCGCAACGCGAAGCTACAAGACGATGTGTGAACATCTCATACGACATCTAGACATCTCAAGGGTGCAGAAACCTGGTTCTAGCACCCTCCTTTGCTACCTCAGGTGAGACCTCAGTCCGCGCTTCCCAGGCTGTTGCCAAAAGGGCCGGTAGCTATAGGATTTGCTTGGCTAAATAATTCTTCCAAACTTGGGTTAGGCCCATATAAGCCAACAATAACTATATTTCTTGAAACATTTTTTTGCAGGAGAGTGAGGTGAGCTATGTCATGTTTGATTTCTTGAATAATAAGGATATCTGGTTTATCAACTAGGAGTTTGTTTTTCATGATTCTTTTCCTTCCTGGACCATTAAGTCCTCTAATATTCCAAGAGATGCAATTCCTTGGTAAAGAGTGAGATTTAGGTCTAGGGCCTTTACCTTTCCTTCATTGATGATTCTGGCGCCAAGCTCCTAAAGAACCTGGCTGGTGGTTTTCCTTCCTCTTTTTCGATGTGGGCTTTTTGGGTTGTATTTTCTAGCTATTATGTTTACCAAAATGCCTTTAGCTGCGCTAATTTTATATGGTGATTGACCTGACCTTTGCTTTAGTTCCTCTTGATGGAGATAGGCTCCTTCTATTATTTGAATTTGGTCTTCTGGTATTGTTGCTTGTCCATTTTTCTTCCATTCCTCTGCTATTGATAAGAAGTTGACTCCTTCCAGTGCTTCTTCTATTGCACTTTCCTCTGGGGTTGTGTCCACCAACACTTCTTCCATTTTTATGTCTTCCTGTGAGTTCTCATCTTCCTTGTTGTTGTGATCCAAATGGTGATCCTCTTGCCTCTAGTTTGATGCACTTTTCTTGTCCTCTTTGGCCTCCTCATCAATTTATTTACTCGAGAGTGGATGTCCTTGTAAATTATTCAGAGCCTCAAATTGGTTTATGCTAGCTACCTGGTCTTGTTCTTTCTTTGTGTTAGTTTTCCTACTATTTTTATTCCTTGTGTTTACTCTGGTGAAGCCCTGTTCATCCCTTTTCTTGCTAGTCTACTCAGTGTTTTGAGGCATTTTGTTTTGCAGACAATCCCTAAAGAGGTGACCATGCTCATGGAATTTCCTACACCAGAAAGGGATGTGTTCATAATCAATGCTTTGGAGCCAGACTTCATCCCTAAATATCAGTTTTATGGCGTCTAGAAGGGCTCCAGAGACATCAATGTAGATGCATATTCTAGCATAAGAGACATAATGTTTGCTTCATGTGACCTCCGACATTTTTATATATTCTCCTAATTGGTCTCCAATGCATTTAAGGACAAAAGGGGCCCAATAATCAGTTGGCAGGGAATAGAGGCGAACCCAAACCGATACTCTTGTGATGTCCTCTTTCTCGGGAGTGAATTTTTCTTTCCAGAATCTCATATACGAATGTACATAGTTGAAGAAGTAGGGTCCTCCCTCAAATATCCTATCTCTATCTTCTAAGAGATCGAAAATGACTGTAAAGAACCCCTTTGAACCTAGTTGGAGTCTCATTTCTCCCTTTGGTTTCCTTTGGCTTGTATCCACTAGTTTAGAGATTTCTCTATGGGCCAGATGCCCATGAATTTGTAGATTACTACGTGTTCTTGCATATAGTCTCTATAAATAGCTACCCCTGGGTCTTGGATTTCCAACTCCAGGATTTTTTTGGCTTTTGGGTTGCAGTTGCTTCTTGATTTCATTCTTGCCTTTTGCAATTGTACTTGTGTTTTGTTTTCTTTCATATATGAAGTATTTGCAGAGGTAGTGCCTTTGGTATATTGAACCTCAACATTTTTTCCTTTCTCTTGTCATTTGGCCCTAGCTTCAGGGCTTGTTCTGGAGGAGTTAAAGGAAGTGCATGAAGCCAACCTGGTGAAGAATGACACTTACTCTGTCGAGAAACCCATGACCATGTCGTGAAAAGAGGGTGCCTCAGGGCCATCATCCAACTCCTCCATCAGATAAGGAGAGGTGAGGGAGAGCCCTGGCAGCCAAACACCCCGACTATCCGAGGGCAACTGCAGGGAGAGCGTCAAGAGGCAGGCCTAGGGTTTCAAAGAAGTCGAGCATCATCGATGGGTCTGTTTCGCATGGGATTGATGTTACTCATTTGATTGTGTACCTTGTTGTTGTAATGTAGAACTAATGTTATTTATGCAGGAAATAATCAATCATTTGTGTTAGTGTTGTATGTAGGTTTTAACCCTGTACAAAAATTACCTACAAAAGAATTCTTAAAACAGAAAAATATCATTAGGGGAATTTTAAGGTCTAAAATGGGCATCCTAAGAAAAATGTACAACCTAAATAAACTTTATAAGAACCAATAGGATTAAATATTATTATGTAAACCATGGGGGATGATTCAACATTTTTGGAGTAAAAGAATAAAAAGATTAAAAAATAATAAAATAATAAAACTACTTTTTCAAATAGTAATTTCAACTTATCTCCCTAAGGTTTTAATCAAATTTCAAGCAGGAGTACTCGTTGGATGCAAAATTTAATTCCTCATCCAAGGAGTACCCATGATTCATACTTTTGATGGACCATACTACACAAAAAATGAGAAATACATGAAAAAAATGATTGCAATCATGTTTTTTCATGTATTTCTAATTTTTCATGTAGCAGGGTCCATCGAAAGTATGCAACATGGGAACTCCTTGGATGAGGAATCAAATTATACAGCCAATGAGTGTTTTCACTTGAAATTTGAGTAAACCCATAGGGAGATAAGCTGAAAATACGAGTTGGAAAAATAATTTTCCTTTTTCCCTCTAAAATTTGATGATGTAATCTAACCTTATTTTATTATTTGCACTATTATTTTATAATTTCCTTAGGAGGCCCATTTTAGACCTCAAAATTCCCCTAATGATAATGGCAAGAACATAGAACAAATATAAACAAATATTTTCCCCTAAATCTCAAAACCTGGACTACCAGATTGATTTTTCATTATATTCCTTTCAATGTTACAATACACACACACACACACACACACACACACACACACACACACACATATATATGCCGAAGCATTCATAAACCCCAATCCACTAACCCTGGATTAGAACATAACTGTAGTTCCCTTGACCGGATCTACAAAGTACCATGGGCAAAAAACCATCATGCCCAAAACCATGTGAAAACCCCATGCACAAAACCATGGGTAGGTATGCCCACCATCTTTGGGTCTTCCCCCCATCCTTAGGTCCACTCAACTATTATTGTGTCCACATAAAAAAAAATCTTAACACTTTATGCATAAATTAATGCCATTGTGTGTGGTATGAGATTTGAATGTCATTTGTGTTCAAGCCTATGGTAATGTTTATTTGATAACCAGTTGTGTGGTTTATGCCTGAGAATTGAATTGAACTAAATGTGATTACTGTAAGCATGTCATAATGTTAATCATGTGCTTGAATGTATAGTTTGTTCCCGTAAGTCGAACTAAAAAGGAAATTTCTTGTTTATCTGTGGAATGTTGATGTCCTTGTAACCTTTTGGGTATCATATGTCTTCTGGTTGCTTGTATAAGTTTTAATACGCTTATTTGTTCCTAAAAAGAGACCTGTAGATCTCTATAACAATATTGACCTATTTCTCGCAAGTCATTAAGAATCAATGGGATCGCAGACCTCTAGGAGGCTGAATGGGCAAGTCCTTGGATTTCATAATGCATTTCAGCTATCAAAAACCCAGTGAGGGTAACCTTGTAGCAAACTTAGGAGGGATAGCACCAATACGTGACTCATACAACCTTAATGGTGATGATTGAGTTCAAGTGTAAATCTAAGTGATTATAGAACAATCACAGTCGATACATGGTTGAGTTTTTTACTGTATGACTCATTATGCAAGAACAGGTGGAAGACCTAATACTATAACCCTTATTTGTTTAAAACTTACCAAAAAGTCACACAAAACTTACACAAAGGAAGGATCTCTAGGTGATGTGTCCTTGAGGCTTCATTTCACGAATGATCAAAGTGCACGAAGGGAATACCCAAGATGACAACGATAAGGATGAATTAGCAGAACTGTCTGCATAGAAGCGGTCAGAGTGAGTTAGAACTTGCTCATTGTCCATTGGGAAAATAAGTCGCCCATGTGAAAGGGCCATATCACTTTGTTAGAAGGCTTGAAGCAAACCCGCATAGACATGAATTGGTGCAACCAATAACAAGAAATTTCCCATCCTGGAAGTGGGCTTATGCATTGTCTAAGGATGATCTAGGATGACTTAGCACTGACGTGTCATGGTAGGAGTGGGTTTGGTGGGGCTATTATGTAATAATGGGATTTGTGGACCAACCAGAGGTGTCGATAGTGTGGAGGATTGGACCCACCAAAACATGTAAGCTGAGAGTTTGGTCCTCGATAGTTCAAAGGCGAGGCTCACTTCGAAAGATGATGGGTGATGCAACACTGGCGTTATCATGATCCTGTCTATCTTTGTATTGAGGGTAGAGAGGCCCTAAAATACAAGTCAGTCTAGGAGATTGTCCCTGGAGCAAATCAAGGAACCATAAAATGAAACGAGTTGGGGAACAGTAATATTGTCAACAGTTGACGGTCCATCAATGGATATATTTTAAGGTTCATTGTGTTATCCTCCAGCCCTTAAAACTCTCCTTTTCTCACATCAATTCAATTTGTTAGCCATAATATGCTTCGTAAGAAGACTAAAGGGTGTTTGTCATATTGCATGGCCTAATGTGATTAATATGCAAGAAATAGAAGCATTTTTAGAGGTATTTACTATGCAAGGGCTTGATGGAGACAACTAGAGAGAATATTGGAGGCTTGTCCACCTCATTAACTCTCTAACTCGGCTTGAGATCACAAAATCCTCACCAACAACTAAAACTCACTAGCAATTGAGGAACTCCAAGTACACATGAAGATCAAAGGGAACCATATCCACAAATCTTGAGATTTTGGAGGGAATCACTCCTCTTTTCAAGGGATATTCCCTCAACTACTTTTTGTATAAATTAACCAGCAAAAAGCCTCATTAGGATTCAAATTTTTGTTGCAGCTAGGAGTAGCTACTGAGATCCTAGTGCTTGAAATTGTTATTCTCATTTTTCTTATGATGTATGTGACTCTTATTTTATGTTAATGGGAAGTTCACTATTGGTCTACATTTGAGTTAGTTTTGGAGGGCTGAAACCCTTGGGTTTGGGCCCAACCTAGAGGCTTTAGTCCCTCTCCTATATTTATTCCTTTTTCATGCTCAATTTATTGCAATGTTTTTCTTGTTTTAGTAGGTGTTATATTACAACATTTGTAGTTTTAGGTTTTCCAATCACCTCTCCTATGGGAAGAGTGATTGTAAGATATACAATAAGAACCCAAAAATATTTGTTGACGATTTCTTGGAAATTGTTAAGTATGGACTATAATCCTTCTGCATGTTTGGTTTATGCACTTTAGGAGTTAGTAGCATTAGTTTTTCAATTAGAATTTGTGTTGCAGGTTAGACTAGATTGTAATAAAATTCAACTCATATTTTCCATGCTAATTTACTTTGTTATAATAGCGATCATTTGATGCATGTGTATGACTAGTTTTCAAGGATTGTCTTGATCTACAGGGGTGGGCACACCTTTCTACATCCACCTAGGCCACTACATATCCCTCCTAGACACCTCACATTGCCTCCAGACTTTTCCAATGAGATCACTCTGCTAAGGTAAATGGAGGACACCATGGGCACAAACATTGGTGCAAGATAGACCTTCGAGGGGTAATAGGATTTGCTAAGGGTCTCCCACACACTTCATTCACCTTCTTCTACCTTCATCCACTTTTTCCTACCTTCAAGGCACCATTCCTATCCTCAAAAATCTCTTGGACCCCCCTCTAATAGCAAAACAGGGTCTCCTATAACAATACAAAGCCGCCTATAGCACTTCATGTAGTATGTCTGTGGCATTGTTCTTTTCAACCAGATTTGCCTCATACTTTGTCCCTGGCATATTGAAGTTGAGTAATGTCCCTCAAGCTTTGATTTCACGATCAAGGAAGACTCTAAGACCATCCAACCCCATCCTTTCCTCATTGCAACCATAGGACATCAAATAGAATTAGAATTAGCATTTTTTGTCATAATTGTGTTGAAGGTTGAATTTCTCATTTTCAAGCAAGTGAAAATAGATATATGATTCATGAAAGTAGGTTGTTACATTTATTAGTTATAAAAATAGAATAGCATGGTTTACTTATGCAACTAGACTATCCTTTTTCCCTTCATGCAATTTCAATTCAACGTTTACATTGAATGAATGACATTTTCATTTTTGTAGTTAGAATCATGTTCACCTCCTTGAAATTGTGACTTGTTTCTCTCTTTGTAGTTAGCTGAAGGAGTGGTCTCTGAACACCTTGATTTGACTCATGACTGAGGGTGAAATTCGTAGAACCTAACATGATGTGTATATAACATTGTCACCTCTAATTTTGTACGAACCCCAAGTTGATAATTTAAGTTGAGAAGCCCTTCGGAGTTACAACATCCTTGGGGAAATACCAAGGCTCATCACATTTTGGCATCATTTTCGGTGAGGTGTCTAAGTAGGTGTTGTTTCTACTTAAGAGTTGATTTTATTTTTTTTTCTTATCAGTGCTATTGTTTTGAAAAAAGTGAAAAAATAAAAATATATAGTTCTTTCATGCCTCGCAGGAGTAGTGATAACCAAGGGAAATTCTTACCAAAAAACCCCAACCCCTCAAGTAATCAACCCTCATTCTTCTTTGGTGACTGTGAACTTCCCTCTCTGACTACAGGGGAGCTAGAAGATCCTATAAGGGGGCAACCTAAAATTTTTTAGGAACCCATAATGGAAGAAGAACCTATCTCACCTACCCAAACCATGGCTGAAAATAGGAACAATGAGATTTTCCCTATCAGAGAAACCAATGGAGAGGCCAGAATGAAGAATATAAGCCCTACTGCCCTTCCACATTTCTATGGCCTAACCTCTAAGGATCCTGACACCTTCCTATTTGAGTTTGTTGTTGTATGTAGGACTTATGACTATGCCTCTGATGAGCAGAAGCTGAAGTTGTTTCCTTCTACCCTCAAATATGCAACCCTGTGCTGGTTTATGAGTTTAACTAGAGGCAACATCACTACCTAGGCCCAAATGCAACAAGTCTTCAATGAAAAATATAGGGATTAATGTAGGTCCAAAGAAACAAAGGAGGAAATCTTTAGCATGACCATTGGACCTGATGAATCCTTAGAGGACTATGAGGAAATATTTGAACTCAATTGTAGGAAGGCCAACTGTACCCTTGATCCTGAGTCACTCAAGTTAGTTCTTCTCCAAGGGATCAAGGAGGATGTAATGGAAACCCTAAACATGTTGTCTGGAGGATATATCTGCCAATTGCTTTATGATGACCTCAAAAATGTATTGAGGAATCACCCTAGGGCTGCTAGGAAAGAATGTAGGTCTAGCCAAATCTTGGTCAATTCCTCTCCCTCCACAACAACCATCAAGAATGAGATAGGAAGTATGTTGGAAGATTTTAAGAGTGAGATTCTCATACCTTTTCCCTAAAAATGGTTATGTAAATAAAAAGGAAGCAAGAGGAAGTAGAGATGGAACTAGCTATATTTTTCCCTAGACTTACTAAGAGACATCCTAGGAATGAGTGCCCATTGAATGTCATAGAAGTTGGCTTAGTCTGTGAAGAGAATCATGCAATATAAAAATGTCCCACTCTTCTAGGCCTAAAGGTTTTATACCAAGGATGGGTATAAGGTGGGTCAGAGCAGTTGTGCTTCATCAACAAAAGGAGGCCTCAAGATCCTCAACCATATCAACAAGGCATGCAAGGTGCATATTATCCTCACTACAATCCAAGTCAAAATGCCCCTTTCTAGCCTTGGTACCCTTCCACTCATCCATCATGGTCCACACCTCCTCTTTGGCCTTATGCTCCTCAATATCCTCCTCAACCTATCTGTTAGTGTTTATGAGTCACCAATGATCAAATGTACTCTTTCCATGTGGTTGATAGGGTTATTAGGTCAAATTGTTATATTTTCAAATAAAATTTGATCATTGGTTAGTCTCCAAGTATATTACTACTCCCTCCATATTCAAGGTCATAAAATGGCACCATGGTTTTGTCATCACTCATGATAAGTCACCAAAAGAGTGTCTTGGTCATCATTGAAGGTCATCATATCATTAGCATGCATACTGCAAAGGTTCAAAGGTCTTTAATTGTGGTTTTAAGATATGCATTAGGTGTCATCATTTTATCATGTCATCAAAATCTACATGGGAGTCATGTCATCACCATAGTCACTATCAAGGGAGTTAGTAATTAATAAAAAGTGTTTTAAATGATTCCTAAGGTACATTTTACTCCTTATAAAGATGTAATCTTTATAATAAAGTGATAAAGTTGTTGTACACTATCTTATCATTCAGTTTTTCAAAAATAAAAAAATAGATTTCCAGCTTGTAAGAAGATCATCCAAGAATTCTAATTTCTCATTTCACCTTCACTGATCATCTCTCCACCATTCAGCTTCATCTTAGCCTTGAGAGCCTCCATCTCTCCATCATCAAACAATAACTAGCTAGCACGTTGCACTTTTGACTAGCACGCTGCGTTTTTGGTTTTGGAGCTAAAAGGAGGCTACCACAAGGTTCAATCAACATTCCAAAAGTTCAAGAGTATTTAATCAAGTAAGTGTAACCTCTCATCAGCTCTCTTTCATTGAATTTTCTTCAACAAATGGTCAAATCCCTCTCCTAGGGTTCTATGCTGCGTTTTTGGGTTATCTTAGCGTTTTCATCATTTCAACGAGAAAAATCCTAGGTTTCCTACCCTAACACCTTTGAACACACTCCATACACCTCCCCTAAACATTTCCCATACCCATTCCCTTCATCTCCCTCATTTTCCTACAAATCCTAGCCTACATTGCGCTTTTGACAAATTCCTAGGCTAGGACTGTGTTTTGCATTTTTTCACACCTTTCCCTCACTCATTCCAAGAAATTCCACCTCCCTACACTCCCTAACACCTATCCCTACCCCCTAGAATTTTCCCACAAACTTACCTAACCCCTTCATTCCCTTCCCTCAACACAACTATCCCTTTTCCCTTGTTTTCCTAATTCTACCCTACCCTTTCCTCCTACCAAACCTAGGGTTTTGTCAAGCAAACTGAAACCATGGATAGTGAGAAGAATAAGTACAATAAGGAGGGAACATCTCCAAATATGAGCCAACTCATATGCAGGAGATCCATGCCTCATATTTCATTAAGAAATCCTTTCAAGATGTGGGTTGCCTAGGTTTTTGTGAAAAGATTCAAGAGTTGGGTTGTCATGCCAAGATAACTAGCCTTTTTAGTTCTAAATCTATTCAACCAGAACAAAAATCTTCCCAAGTTTGCAAGCAAGAAAACTGCTGATTTTTAGTTCTAAATCTATTCAACCAGAACAAAATTATGCCATTTTCAACACCCTCTAGTCAAAGTTATTCCTGGCCTCATTCAACTCAGTTCAGAATATGTTAATCTCATTGAGATTTCTTCTTCACTTCATGCTTCTAAGTTATATATTTATGAAACCTAATATATCGTTTATGTTAAGTGATTATTCATTAAAAATTATTTAGTTCGTCCAGTGCATCTACCTAATTTTCTGATCAGTTTCTGGGAAGACTCTATCAGACATTTGCAGTAGAAAATAGAACACTGTTTTAGTACCTAGTGTTATAAAACTCTAATCTGGAAAAAGTAAGTTGGGTTGTTTCCCTAAAAATATTTACAAAATTTTCAATCCCAAAGCCATTTCATGGAGAATTTTAGTCAGGGAGAAATTTAGTATTATTTTTGGAAAATTTGAATGCAACTAAAAGAAATTCTTCCTGTTTTCTCAAAAGATTCCAGCACCAAATATGAGTGAATTCACAGAACTTAAGATTTGGAAATAATTAAATTTCACTTGGCTTTTCCAGGACCATATATGAGTGAATTCACAAAACTTGAGATTTGGATTCTAGAAACACTTAAATTTCACTTCATTCATTATGATTGGAAGTTCCCTGAGATACAAACATGTAGCATTAAGGATCTACTTTGCCTGTTTAAGGATAATGTTCAGTTTATAAATAGTGATACAAGAATCCTTGTATACATGCATGACACAGTTCTTTGGTCACAACTAATGAAACTGAACTCCATCAATACATAACAGACAAGGTAGAATGTAAGAGAGAATCTACTTTTCAACATATACTATCACAAAAATAAATATCTATACAATCATGTAAAGTTGTCACCACACCAAAGAAGGAATTAAAAACCAAAATAAAAATAGGAACAGGCTTGGATTGTTATGGTTACTCTAACAAAATGTTAAATAGGATCAATATGTTAATATGGAAAATAGTGTAGTTGATTATGATTTATTGAGCCCAAGGGGTTAGCCCAACCGAATGTCATTAATATTACTAGGTATTTGGCTAGTTCTGTGCCGGCAGGTGCCCTGTTTAAAATCCCTTGGGTGAGGTGCACTAGTCAATGCCAATGGGTTTACCAGGGATGCCACCCATGAATATGGGGAAACATCCATTGGGATTCCCCAAAGAGTTTTTCTTGGAAAGAATAAAAATAAGATTTCCTAAAGAGAAATTTTGAGATGCATACAATGTACACCCAGTAAAATCAACTCTATAGAGACAAACCATAAAAGAAGGAAAAAAAATATGATTTTACCTATGTTCCCTCATTTTCCCTTCCACCCTGTGAAAAGTGAAAATATGTTACTCTTAAACTTAAAAGAAATGATGAAAAAAATAGTGAATTTTGAACCAGTCCTCCTTGTGTGGAATAAGACTAAAAGTGGGGGTAAAGTGAAAATATGTTACAAGGATGAAAAAAATAGTGAATTTTGAACCAATCCTCCTTGTGTGGAAGAAGACTAAAAGTGGGGTGGAAATGTAGTGAGGTTAGAAATGAAACATACCTGGGCACCATTAATGGATTGAAGAGGTAAAACCTTAACTCACAACTCTCTTCAATCTCGTTTTCCCTCCCACCCTGTGAAAAGTGAAAATATGCTACTCGTAAACTTAAAAGAAAGGATGAAAAAAATAGTGAATTTTGAACCAGAGATCTGAGGTGTGTGTACTCCTCCCTATGTGGAAGAAGACTAAAAGTGGGGTGTAAATGCAGCGAGGTTAGAAATGAAACATACCTGGGCGCCATTAATGGATTGAAGATCCAATGGTGGGGGATCTGAGGTGTGTGTACTCCTCCCTGTGTGGAAGAAGACTAAAAGTGGGGTGGAAATGTAGCGAGGTTAGAAATGAAACATACCTGGGCACCATTAATGGATTGAAGATCCAATGGTGGGGTTCGATATCAGTCTGCTACTGGTAAAACCTTAATTCACAACACTCTTCAATCTCGTTTTCCCTCCCACCCTGTGAAAAGTGAAAATATGCTACTCTTAAACTTAAAAGAAAGGATGAAAAAATAGTGAATTTTGAACCAGTCCTCCTTGTGTGGAAGAAGACTAAAAGTGGGGTGGAAATGCAGAGATTAGAAATGAAACATACCTGGGAGCCATTAATGGATTGAAGATCCAATGGTGGGGTTCGATATTAGTTGATACTAGTAAAACCTTAATTCAAAACTCTCTTCAATCTCGTTTTCCTTCCCACCCTGTGAAAAGTGAAAATATGCTACCCGTAAACTTAAAAGCAAGGATGAAAAAAATAGTGAATTTTGAACCAAATATCTGAGGTGTGTGTACTCCTCCATGTGTGGAAGAAGACTAAAAGTGGTTAGAAATGAAACATACCTGGGCGCCATTAATGGATTGAAGATCTAATGGTGGGGTTCGATATTAATCTGCTACTAGTAAAACCTTCATTCACAACTTTCTTCAATCTCGTTTTCCCTCCCACCTTGTGAAAAGTGTGTTAGGTTGTGTTATATTCTTTCCATGACTAGCCCACATAGTTAACCAGGGGGTTAGAGGGGGGACGAAGCCCCCCTTCGTTGTGCCGATTGTGTGGCGGGGGGGGGGGGGGGGGGGGGGTCGCAGGGGGTTTGAGGTGTACCCGTAACCCCACTTTAAGGGGTCTGGGGTAGCGGCCCAGAAAATTTTGGTTTTGGACCCTATGTTAGGTTGGGCGAACCCACCTATGGTTATGTGCATGATTTTTGCACATGTTTTTTTTGGATGCGATGGTTTTCGGTCCATGGTATTGGACGCGATGGTTTTCATTCCATGGTATTGGATGCTTCGGCATGTATAAATATGTATTATCACATTGAAAGAAACTTAATGAAAAATCAAGCTAGTAGTCCCAGTTTTGGGATCCAGGGGAAATCTATGTGTATATGTGTTTTATGTGTTATGCTCTCGCATTGTTTATTTTTTTTGTTTTAAAATTCGTATGCAGGTAATTTATGTACAGGGTTAAAACCTACATTTGGTATCAGAGCTATTTTGGCTTCAAGGGGACACCTTTCTAGATGAGGGGTTTCGCTCGGGCCTATGGTAGACCCTATTCAGTGGGAAATCTACGAGATCGATTCTGGTGGTGAAAGAAGATGGCGAGCAGTGGAAAGATAGAGATCGAGAAATTTAATGGTTAGAGTTTTGAGTTGTGGAAACTCAAGATGGAAGATCTGTTGGTGGATAAAGATCAGTGGATCACGATAGATCCGGGTACTAAACCAACGGGAGTGTCCGATGAAGAATGGGAGAAGTTGGATCAGAAGGCAAAGACCACAATACGATTGTGTGTCTCAGATTCAATATTGTTGAATGTATCAGGGGAAGCTATGGCAAAGGCTTTGTGGGACAAGTTAGGGACTTTGTACCAATATAAGTCTCTAGTGAATAAACTGTTCTTACGGAAAAAGCTGTATAACCTGAGGATGAAAGATGGAGACTCGGTGACAGAGCATCTGAATGCATTTAATACTGTGGTAAGTCAATTAGCATCTGTTGATATTAAAATTTCAGATGAAGATAAGTGAATCAGTTTGTTGTGTTCTCTACCATATTCGTGGGATAGTCTGGTTATTGCAATAGGTAGCAATGCAACTACCTTGGAGTTTGATGAAATAGTCTCATCCTTGCTGACGAAGGAGATGAGACAGAAAAATATGGAGAGCTAGAATGGTGATGCCTTGTCTGTACGAGGACGGTCCCAGAACAGAAACAAAAATAAGTCATCAAGTGGGAGATCTAAATCTCCAGGAAAACCTGTAAAGGTGGTGTGTTGGAAATGCGGAAAGGAAGGGCACTACAAAAGGGACTGTAAATCTAAAGCTCCTGATAAAGGAAATGGATCTGATGATTCTCCTTCTGCAAAGGCAAAAACCGCCTCAGATGAAGGTGGGGATGTGTACTTGGCTTCTTCAAGTACACATGTAGATCATGAGGCATGGTTGATTGACTCAGGTGCATCCTTTCACTTCACTCCCCATAGAGAGTGGTTCTGTGAGTATGAGAAATATGATGGTGGTGATGTCTTCTTGGGGGATGACAGGAAGGCTATAATCATTGGTCGTGGAAAAGTAAAGTTGAAGTTGCAAGGTAGAAGGGTTAGAACACTTCCGGGTGTTCTGCATATTCCTGCATTAGCCAGAAATCTGATTTCTATAAGTAAGTTGGATGATGTAGGTGTAAAAGAAGTGTTCGAGAAGGATACTTGTAAGATGGTTCAGGGAGCACCAATATTGATTTGGGGAGTTTGGATTGGAACTTTGTACAAGCTGCAAGTTAGCACTGTTGTTGATGGGTGCAACAGTTCTGTGGTCCCTGAAAGTGGAGTAGAAAATCTAGTGGTCACTGGAGAGAATACCATGATGTGGCATCAAAGGCTTGGACATATTGGAGAGAAGGGCCTTTGAATACTTCATGGTAAAGGTATGGTGGAAGGTATGAGTAATAGCCCTCTGGATTTTGATTTCTGTGCAAATTGTGTATATGGGAAGCAGAATCGGGTGAGTTTCCCCTCTAGTGGTAAGAGTGCGAAACAGATACTAGAGCTTGTGAACAGTGATGTGTTTGGACTTGTGAAGGTTTCATCACTGGGTAAGTCTGTGTACTATGTATCATTTATAGATGACTTATTAAGGAATACATGGATATATTTCCTTAAGAAGAAATCTAAAGTCTTTGATAAGTTTAAAGAATTCAAGGCTCTGGTGGAAAACCAGACAGAGAAGAAGATAAAGGTGTTGAGGACAGATAACAGTGGAGAGTTTTTCAGTAAGGAATTTGAAGAATTCTATAAGAAGTGTGGTATAGCATGGTAGAAGACTACTCCATATACACCTCAGCAAAAGTTGCAGAAAGAATGAATAAGACATTGATGGAAAGGGCAAGAAGCATGCTCAGTGGTGTCGGGTTAGGACAAGAATTCTAGGCAGAGGCGGTGGATATTGCTTGTTACCTGGTCAACAAGTCACCTTCATCAGCGTTGGAGGATAAAACTCCAGAAGAGGTATGGACTGGTAAGAAACCCTCTCTTTCACATCTGAGGGTATTTGGATGTGATGCATATGTACATGTTCCAAAGGACAAATGAACCAAGTTGGATATTAAATATGAAAAGTGCATCTTTATTAGGTATAAGGATGGTTTAAAGGGTTATAAGCTTTGGAACCCAGTCACACAGAAGGTTGTGTACAGCAGAGATGTGGTGTTCAGAGAGGTAAAAGATGTTATTAAACATGAAGTCCAACCAAAGGAACCTGAGAAGATAGAGTTTGAGCTTAAGGACAAAGAATCAGACTCTAGAGCAGAGGAGGAATCAGAAGATGAAGAGCCACAAAATTTGGTTGTGAGAAGATTAGTTCGAAAAAGAAGGCAGCCAAAAAGGTATAGTCCATCTGCTTTCTGTTCAATTTTTTCTTTATCTATTACTGATGATGATCCCAAAACTGTGAAGGAAGCAGTAGATTTAGAGGATGGAAAACTCTGGAAAGAGGCCATGGTTGATGAAATGGCATCTTTGCACAAAAATGAGGCTTGGGATCTGGTGGAGTTGCCGACTGGAAGGAAACCCATTGGAAGCAAATGGATGTTCAAGAAGAAGACAAATGCAGAAGGAAAGGTGGAGAAATACAAAGCTCAATTGGTAGCAAAAGGTTATTCCCATGTGTCAAGAATTGATTTTGCTGATATTTTTTCTCCTGTTGCCAAGGTAACTTCTATTAGATTACTTTTATTTGTTGCTGCTACTTTTGATTTTGAGGAAGAAAAGATGGATGTGAAGACAACATTTCTTCATGGGGATCTGGAAGAGGAAATATACATGAAGCAACCTGAAGGCTTTGCAGTGAAGAGTAAGACAGAACTAGTATGCAAGTTAAAGAAGTCTTTGTATGGGTTAAAATAGTCACCAAGGATGTGGAATCAGAAATTTGATACATTTATATAGGGACTTGCCTTCACCAGAAGCAAAGCAGATCATTGTGTGTATCTTAAATTAATTGGTGACCGTGTTATTTATCTGGTCTTGTATGTGGATGATATGTTGCTGGTTGGAAATGACAAAGAAATTATCCAGGATTTGAAGACCCAATTGTCCTCCAAATTTGACATGAAGGATCTTGGTGCTGCAACTATATTTTGGGCATGGAAATTAAAAGAGATCAAGCAAAGAGGAAGCTCTAGTTAAACTAGAGGAAGTATGTCGAGACAATACTGCAGAGGTTTAATATGCAGGATAGTAAACTGGTGAAGGTTCCTATACCTGTAGGTGTGAGGTTATCTGCTGAACAGTGTCCCAAGACACAAGAAGAAGAAGAGGACATGTCCCGTGTTCCATATGCAAGTGCAGTCGGTAGCCTAATGTATGCAATGGTCTGTACTAGACCAGACATTGCACATGCAGTGGGAGTATTGAGCAGGTTTATGTCAAAACCAGGGAAGAAGCACTGGACAACAGTGAAGCGAGTTTTCAGGTATTTATGTGGCACTAGTGATTATGGTTTGTGCTAAGGAAGATTAGGATTGAACAAAATGTTGGATATTCATGGCTTCATTGATGTAGACTGGGTTGGAGATCTAGATCAGAGAAGATCTACAAGTGGGTATGTGTTTAACCTATTTGGAGGTGCAATTAGTTGGATGAGTAAGAAACAATCTGTAGTGGCACTATCAACTACAGAGGCAGAATACATGGCAGCCACTCATGCAAGCAAGGAAGTAGTTTGGTTGTAGAGATTGTGTTCAAGTATAGGTTTAGTACAGGGAACTATAAGGATAGATTGTGACAACCAAATTGCAATTTTCTTGGCAAAGAACCCCACATATCATTCAAATACAAAGCACATTGATGTTCAGTATCACTTTGTGAGGGATATGATAGAAGACAAAAAGGTGTTGCTGGTAAAGGTGGACACTTTGAAGAATACTGCAGATGCATTGACAAAATCTGTGAGCTCTGAGAAGTTCTCTTGGTGTAGAGAGACAATAGGCATTTCAGGGCTGGAAAAATGACTAAGCTCTCTTGTGGCCCCATGTGGAAAGAAAACAACAAGTGGGAGAATGTTAGGTTGTGTTATATTCTTTCCATGACTAGCCCACGTAGTTAACCGAGGGGTTAAAGGGGGGGCAGAGCCCCCCTTCATTGCACCGATTGTGTAGCGGGTCACAGGGGGTTTGAGGTGTACCCGTAACCCCACTTTATGGGGTCTGGAGCAGCGCCATGAAAAATTCTGGTTTTGGACCCTATGTTAGGTTGGGCAAACCCACCTATGGTTTTATGCATGATTTTCGCACATGCTTTTTGGACGCGATGGTTTTCGGTCCATGGTATTGGATGCTTCAACATGCATAAATATGTATTATAACATTGAAAGGAACATAATGAAAAATCAAGCTAGTAGTCCCGGTTTTGGGATCCAGGGGAAATCTCTGTGTATATGTGTTTAATGTGTTGTGCTCTCGCATTGTTTATTTTCTGTGTTTTAGAATTCGTATGCAGGTAATTTCTGTACGGGGTTAAAACCTACAAAGTGAAAATATGCTACTGGTTTTCCTCCCTCCCTTATGAAAAGTGAAAATTTAATTAACAACTCTCTTCAATTTTGTTTTCCCTCCGGCCCTGTGAAAAGTGAAAATATCTACTAGTTTTCCCTCCGCCCTATGAAAATTGAAAATATACTACTTGTTTTAGAAAGTTAATGAAGATTGGAATTAGGAGGGCTTTGTTACATCGGCTGAATGTTTTCAAAAATGTTAAAATTTCCCTCCTTAAAAAACAATAAATACAATATTTATAGAGTATAGAGTAGATGTGTAGGTGTAATGTAAGTATGTAAACAATTCTAAATATGGGATTAGTTAAAGAATAATAGTAATAATAATAATAAAAGTCAAAAGTATGGGGATGAGTGCAAAAATCTAAATGTTGGCCCAATTAATAATAAAAATAATAATATTCAATTTGTTATATTTTGATTTTGTTATTAACTTGTGAATAGGTTTTGTTACAATACCATGAGCCAATACCATGGCTTATCAATACCTTAAGCCCAAAAACCATAACTTATTTCACAACCAAAATATTTTATAACAATATGACAAGATTCTTAACCATGGATATTCATCCCCCACTTTACAGTGGATATTATTAACTTGTAAAAAATTGGTTTTGTTATAATACCATGGGCCAATACTATGGCTTATCGATACCACATGCTCTAAAAAACATAACTTATTTCACAATCAAAATATTTTATAACAATATGAAAATATTCTTAACCATGGATATTCATTCTCACTTTACCATGGATATTGTTAACTTGGAATTAGACTTTATTACAATACCATGGGCCAATACCATGGCTTATCAATTTTACATGCCCAAAAAACATAACTTATTTCAAAATAAAAATATTTTATAGGAATATGACAAGATTCTTAATCATGAATATTCACCCCCAATTTGTCATTGATATTATGAACTTGTGAATAGGCTTTGTTACAATAGCATGGGCTAATACCATGGCTTATCAATACCACATGCTAAAAAATCATATCTTATTTCACAATCTAAATATTTTATAACAATATGACAAGATTCTTAACCATCGATATTCACCCCCACTTTACCATGGATATTATTAACTTGTAAATAGGCTTTGTTACAATACCATGGGCCAATATCATGCCTTATCAATACCACATGCCCAAAAACCATAACTTATTTCACAGTGAAAATATTTTAATTTAATTTAATTTTATAAAGTTTTTTATTTGAAGCTAATAGGAAAAGGGTTGTAATTAGTTTTGAGATATATATAAACCCTCTATCCTCATGACTACTAAAATTATTCCCATATAAATTAAATTAAGGTTTTAATAAAATTAAAAATGAGAATACTTTTGTATTTAAAGATGTGAAATTTATATAATACAAATATTAGTAAGAACCAACATAGATTTATCTTAACTAAGGATCCGAGTGATGATAGCAAGCAAACTGAAGGGAAGAGGGGGGGGGGGGGGGGAGATAGTGACAAAGATGGAAGGTGGAGAGAGAGAGAGAGTGATGGGGGGAGACAAAGAGAAGGAGGTAGGAAGAGAGAGAGAGGAGAGAGGGAAGAAGATAGTGGGGGAGAGAGATATGGAGTTGGAGGGGGACAGTGGGGGAGAGAGATATGGAGTTGGAGGGGGACAGAGAGATATGGAATTGGAGGGGGAGAGAGAGGGAGGAAAGAACTAAGGCATAGGGAGATAGAGGTGAAGATAGAGGGAGAAAATAACTAAGGCATAGGGAGATAGAGCTAGAGAGAGAGAGGAAGTGACAAGGGGTAGATGGATAGAGAGAGAGGGAGAGAAGAGAGTAGGGGAGAGAGAGAATAGGTGGGGATAAAGATAGGGAGAGAGAGGGAGGCACAAAGATGGAGGGGAGATAGAGTGAAAGTGATGGGGGGGACAGAGGGAGGTGAGAGAGAAAGGGAGAGAGAGGAATAAGAGAGAGGAGAGAGATGAAGTTAAAGGGGGAGAGAGAGAGGGGGGGAAGAAGAAATACATAGAGGGAGAAAGGTAGAGAGAGAAGGGAGTGATAAGGGAGCAATGGAGAGAGGAGAGAGAGAGGGAAGAGAGAGAGATGGAGAGGAAGAGGGAGGGAGAGATAGATAGATATGGAGAGAGAGTGTGTATGTTTGGGGGGTGAGATAGAGAGAGGGAATAAGAAAGGGACACATAGACACAAATATAGATATTATATAGTATTATATAACCAGCCTAGATCCATCTTAACCTGGATCTACCAAGCACCAAAAAAGAGGTTTGCACATCGAGAGATTGGATCCCTCTCTACGCTTGATAGATCCGGGTTAAGATGCATCTAGGTTGGCTTAATAAGTTTATAGTTGTATTTGATAAACTAACACATTTTTTATGGTTGTGTTTGAAAACAATTTTTCCATATTTGGTGTATTTATCATAATAACAATAATCTAATTTTAATTTAATTTTAAGCTTACCTTTTTTATGCAATGATTTTGTTGTTAGTTTATAGAGATAGACATGTTATACTTTTGTAATTTGAAAAGAAAACATGTGCTCTTAACTTGGTTGTATTGGAAACATTTAAGTGTAAGAAAGAAACATGCCCTCTTAACTTGGTTGTATTAAAAACATAAGTGTTCTTGTATACTAGGTGGGTGCAAACAAGAGAGAGCATATGGTAAGTGGATTAAATAGTTAAAAAACAAATGTTAGTTAAGGAGGAAGTTACAAAAATCTAACAAATAGCCTAGGGTTGGGATGTTACTATTTGGGGACATCTAAAGTTGAAGGTACATTTTATGGAGGTGTAGTCTAAGCCCTTGGGTGTAGGGCACATATTATGGGTATCTTGGACTTTTGGTGTGTGTTAGTGGTGTCAACTAGTGGTGGAGTGTCCAACCAATGAGTAGGCAAAGTTTTTCATTTACAAGGTTGGCATCAATCAAGTATTCTCCCTCTCTACCCAACTCTAAGATGAGGAGTGTGCATAATGGACTTATTATTGTAACAAATTGCAAATATTTGATTATATTTAAGTTCAAGGGCTTGAAGTGGCTGCCTCAACCTACAAATATTTAAAGGAACTATGTGTTTTTCAATTAAACCCTTGTGGTTAAGGAGATACAAAAGAGGAAGGCCTTATGGCTATTTTTAAGGGGTTGTAATGACCCTCGTCTTGTGGTAAATATGTAGATATGATGCTAATGGTCCTGATCTTAGTACATTCACGTATATAATGTAAATATTTTCCTATCACCTTGCATTGTGTAAATATGATAAATATTTTGTGGTTACCCTGATGTACATGTTGAAGTTCCACTTGCATGATTATGGGAAACACTTCTCAGTTATCCTTGTGTACATGGGGAAGATCATAATTACTCTATGCGATAAAAACACCTAGTAATATTTTCACACTGAACACTATACAATAAACTTAACCCTAATATCTTAGTGAAGAACAAGTAACTAGCTAGACTCTAGAAGGGTTTTTGGATTGACTATTAGTGAAACTCATTGTAGTTAGGTGTGCCAATGTGTGGTGAGTGTTAGTGAGTGCTAGGGAAACACAAGGGAGCACTAGGTCAAAATGCATGGAAATGAATGAATAAGAGTGTGTGACAGGGAGTGTCAATGAGTTCTAGGTGTGGTAAGAGGGGAGTGACATGGTATGCTAAGCAGTGCTAAGTCATTCTAGCATGCCAGAGTGACATGCAACCAATATGTGCTAGGTGCCAAGGTGTGCCAAATAGTGCTAGGAAGTGTTAGGGAGCATTAGGGAAACACAAGGGAGCACTAGGTGAAAATAATGCATGCAAATGAACAATTAAGAGTTTGTGACAAGAAGTGTCAATGATTTCAGGGTGTGCTAAGGAGGGAGTGACAAGGTATGCTAGGCAATGCTAAGCCATTCTAGAGGCTAGGGAAACATGACAAGATGTGCTAGGTGCTATGGTGTTCCAATGCATGCCAGGGAGAGTTATGGAGTGTCAGGGAAAAACAAGGAAGCACTAGTTTCAAATGCATGGAAATGAATGAATAAGAATGTGTGACAAGAATAGTTAGCGAATTCTAGGTGTGCTAAGGAGGGAGTGACAAGGTATGCTAGGTAGTTCCAACGAATGCTAGAGTGCCAGGGCGACATGCCAAGATGTGCGAAGTCCTAGGGTGTGCCAATGTGTGTCAGGGAGTGCCATGAGAACACAAGGGAGAACTAGTTCAAATTGCATGGAAATGAATAGATAAGATTGTGTGATAGGGAGTGTCAGCAAGCTCCAATTGTGTTAAGGAGATAGTGACAAGGGAATATGCTAGGCAGTGCCAAGGAATGCTAGTGTCAGGGCATGTTAGGGAGTGGTAGGGTCTATTAGGGAGTGGAAAACCATGCCAAGGAATGCAGGGCATGATAATGTGTGCCATGTAGTGCCAATGGATTATTATATGTGCCAGATGTTATGCCATGTGAAGATGTAAACTATGTTGCTTAGTTGTTTTATGGGCATAATTGGATGTGAGCCTTGACTTGGTAACTTGTTAAGTGGGATGAGTTAATATTAGACATGAGAAGCCTATGATGATTTATAGTCCATTAGGGGAACAAGGCATAGTCTAGTTGTAGTAAATGTAACTTGGTAAAGTTGTTGTAGTCAAGGTGGGACTTGGTTGGGTTCCTAAGTCTAAAAGAAAATAAGGGTAGTTATGAGGGAATGATAATTAAGGAGTGCCATGGCATGCCAAGGATTGAAAAGGCGTGTTGACATATGCCAGATAGTGTCAATGCATGTCAAGGAGTGTTTGGGAGTGTCAGGGAATCATAAGGGAGAACCAGGTCAAAGTGCATGGAAATGAATGAATAAGAGATTATGCCAGGGAGTGTCATTGAATTCTAGTTGTCCCATGGACAAAGTGTGTTAGGAGAATTTCATATTAGGAATTTTAGGAGGAAAGCCTACGATTTTGATAAGAGGATGGAAAAAGAAGTTTGAGACAAAGGGAGACTTTGGTCTAGGCACAACTGTGTTTTTTCAATGACTTGGTTGGGTTCCCAAGTCACAAAAAAATTAAGGTTATCTATGAGGGCATGAAAACTAGGGAGTGCCAAGGTGTGCAGGGAATTTCAGGAAGTGATAACACATGTTATAAAGTTCTAAGGAATGTTAGGCATGTCAATACATGCCAAGTGCTAAGGCATTCCAATGTGTGCTAGGTTCTAGGATGTGGCGCCAACACATGCTAGGGATTGCCAAGGAAACACAAGAGTGGACTCGTTTCAATTACATGTAAATGAATGAATGTTCATGTGTGATAAGGAGTGTTAACAAGTTATAGGTGTGCTAAGGAGGGAGTGAAAACGTATGGTAAGCAATGCCAATAGATGATAGAGTGCTAGGAAATCCTACTAAGATGTGACAAGTGCCATGGTGTGCCAATGTGTGCCAAGGAGTGTTAGGGAGTGTTAGGGAAACACAAGGGAGCACTAGGTCATAATTCATGGAAATGAAGGAATAAGAGTGTGTGGCATGGAGTGTTAGTGAGTTCCAAGTGTGTTAAGGAGGAGTTACAAGTCATGCTTGGCAATGCTAAGGAATGTTAGAGTCCTAGGACGACATGCGGCCAAGATGTGCCAACGCGTGTAAGGAAGTGTTAGCTGGGAGTGTCAGGGAAACACCAGGGAGAACTATGTCAAAATGAATGGAAATGAACAAATAAGAGTTTGTGATTAGAAGTTTCAGTGAGTTCTAGGTGTGCTAAGGACAATTTAACAAGGTATGTTAGGCAGTGTTAAGGCATGCTAGAGGCTAGGGCAAAATGCTAAGATGTCATAGGTGCTAGGGTGTAACAACACATGTCAAGGATTGATAAGGAATGCTATGGAAACACAAGGGAGAAATAGGTAAAAATGCATGGAAATGAATGAATAAGAGTTTGTGACCAAGAGTGTCAGCGATGTCTAGGTGTGCTAAGGAGAGAGTGACAAAGTATACTATGTAGTGCCAAGGAATGCTAGAGATTTAAGGAGGTAGACCAAGCTGTGTCAGGTGCTAGGGTGAGCTTGGGAGTGTTAGGGGTGTCAAGGAAACATAAGGAAGCACTAGTTCAAAATGCATGGAAATTAACGAATAAGAGTGTGTGAGAGGGAGTTTCAACGAGTTCTAGGTGTGTTGAGGAGGGAGTGACAAGGTTATATGCTAGGCAATGCCAAGGTATGCTAAACTACCAAGGCATGTCAGGAAGTGCCACGGTTTGCTAGGGAGTGCCAAAGCATGCCAAGGAATGTAGGGGATGTTAACGCATGCCACATAGTGCCAAGGAATTATAAGACATGTCAGGTGTTATGGAATGTCAAGATGTAAATTGTGTTGCTTAATTGTTTTAGACCAAGGTTAGATGTGATGAGCATTGTCTTGGTAACTTGTTAAGTGGGATGAGTGAGATTGTACATGAGTACCCTAAGATGAGTTACAAGTAGTTCTTAGGTGAACAAGGCATATGTTGAATTTCTATGACACATGAGAATCTGGGTTTGGCCTTAGAATTTTTTATGCGAACGCACTCAAGTGCCAAAACACATCTACTATGCAGAACGAAATCTGCCATCAAAGAAAAAGTAATGGATTGAATGCACATAGTTTAGGGTTTGCACATATTCATATGTTAATGCTTATTATTGTGATATACAATAGCAATTTATATGTCTGGTGTAAGACTCCTCTGGAGATTTCTATCCAACAACAACATCTCTATGGTAAAAGGTGTATTGTCAGAGGTTGCTCCATCAAAAATAGAAACCAAAAGGGACCTTAATGTGCACACAGATGAAGAATTAAGAATATTGTTATCTATGAGTTCTGATGTGGAGGTATGGGACAAAATTACACAGGTAGAAAACCTTTTTGTTCAACCAATCAAGATCTAAAAAGGAAAATGTGTGATTATATATACATGTGTGATAGTATTTGGAGAAATGCCAACCTAACCCACAAATTTGTTAACATTTTACTGGAGCTGACCTATAATTGTTCCTAAATTTAATAAACATGTAATATGGGACTAACTTTTCAATACAAAATATAAATTGATAGAAACATGGCCAAATTGTGAAAGTGTAAAAATTGGTATAGTTTAAAGGGACCGATCCCTTTGAAAAGTCTTAGATGTGGTAATGAAGGTTGAACCTCATTCTAGAACCCCTTTGGGCATCCATCTTAGGAATTGGTGTAGGATGCAACACTTCAAAATAATTTTTGTAGCAGTGATGTCAACACTTGTATAGTGACATGGGGTTGGAGTTGGACTGTCAAAGCTCATTGGTCTACTTTTGAACTTCTCTAGGGTGATGCCTTAGATGATTTGAAGTACATGGGCATGATTTGATATTTAGTTTGCATTGAAGAAGCTTTGGAGACTAGATACTGCAGAAAAACCCCTTGTTCTGAACAAGGAAGCATAGGCCACTGAAGAAAGTAACAACAAGTACACATATTTGAAACTCAAATCACATAACTATTTATTACTCTTTGAAACAAGAAATAACTAAAAATTTCAAACACTACTATTCAATTTTCCTTTAGTCTAGAAGGTATAATGAATCTGGAAACATGTACAACAATGTCTCAACTTTCTTAACTCCTAATCCTAATGCACCTTCCTTGCATGGATAGAGAAGAAAATTAAAGTCTACCACTAGTGAATATGATATGAGATTTGCAAACATGATTCCTTAGCTAAGGTTGAGAATTAATAACTAGGGAAGTGCTCCTTTTAACTGTGCATGAAAAAAACTAAATAAAGAAAAGAGTTTCACTACTCCAGGTGCCATAAACGAATCCACTGCCTAAGGTAAGTGCTTTTCCCATAACAAGATATTAAGAACTCAAAAACTTTGTTACTTCCTTCAAGAGAGGTGTATGCCAAACAGAACTAGGCTATCATGCACTATCCTCCAAATTCATTCACCTTTAATAGAAATCTTGTGCCTAGAAAAAAACAAGAGACCAATATCCAACAGAATTTGCTGACCATCCAAAGACCCTTGTGCTCAAACATCGAGATAATGAGGGAATGTCAACTAGGGTGGAATATTTCACCACCGAAATTGAAAAGAGATAGAAGGGGTCAAACACTATCAGGCCTAATGCTCAAGAACAAATGAATTAATCCACACTTGGTGATCCAAAATAAATTCAATCCTTCTTTATTTATAGATTTTCCAGAGGGGTTTCATATTCTTAAATGATTTAGTAAACCTTACTCCAAACCACAAATTTGGGTTTTTTAAGCCCAATTTCCCCAAAAATTTCCCAACAATGGGTATTTTGGGGTTTTTCCCCTTTATGGAGGACTATAGTCTAGGGGGATGGATAGGATATTATGTCCCATTCATCCTCAATTTGTAGAGGACGTTACATGGCACCTAATAAAAGAAACTTTGCTTTAGTTTAGGAGGTAATAACTAAATGCTTGTTTCTTTCCACATAGGACATACATCTTGCAAAAATGATCATGGGGTACAAATACTACAAAAGGCCTAAATCTTACTAGAATTATCATAGTCCAAGAATAAAAACCCTTTTAGGTGAAACAAGGTCAGTACCACATACTACAAGCACAAACGAAAAATTCAAAAACAATATACTTATTCAATGAAAGAATGACGAATAATATTAGCGCACTTTAAATTTAATAGCTCTTGATTTGCAATGTCAATCAAAATTTCTCAGGTTGGATGAGCTCTTGGTGAAAATGGGATGATCAGGCTTTCCAGAAGGGAGCTCTGTTATGCTTTTCAACATATAATCCATTCATTCTAGTGGAGGAGACATAGAGAAACCTTTAATAAGGACCTTTCCAAGAACAATTTGGAGGAAAATCCATTTTCAAAGCCTAAATATAGTTGTAGATTCAAACAAGAGTAGTCATTTTTCAAAACATTTATTAATTCCCAAGAAATTGGAGCCAAGATGACAAGTTGAACATTTATTCTTCTACTAGACAAGGAAGCATTTATGAAATGTCCTTGGCCCTTTGATCCAGTATTTGATGTAAATCTCTTGATTAGAAATGTAATAAGAGATGCAGTTTATATTAAGGAAAAGGGAAAAGTAGAGGGCCAGTTAATAATTATCTCTAAGAAACTCTCAATAGAATCCTAACGTATTTGAAATGGAAAAGGATAACTCCATGGTTATTTTTTTCTTTAGAAACTTTGTTAATTTCCATGATTGAAGCATGTATTCATGCATTGAAAGAAGCTCACAAATGCTTTTGATATTGGTTGAAGCAAAGAAAATGTGCAAAGTTACACTCACGTAGAGGTATGGAAAAAAAGTATGTGGATCTTGTTGTCCCAGACTCCAAACAAAGAATGGAAAAAAGGTGAAAAACCCAGGTCAAAAGGTATGTGTAGCTTTTTTCATGTAGAGGTAGGTGTTAACTACACACTCTATGTTGGGTTGTGTTATAATCTTTCCACGACTAGCCCACATAGTTAACCGGGGGGTTAGAAGGGGGGCGGAGCCCCCCCTTCGTTGCGTTGATTGCTTAGCGGGGGGGTCACAAGGGGTTTGAGGGGTGCAGCTAACCCCACTCTATGGGGTCTAGGGCAACGCCTAGGAAAATTTTGGTTTTGGACCCTACGTTAGGTTAGGCGGACCTACCTATGGTTTTGTGCATGATTTTGACACATGGTTTTGGACGCGATGGTTTTCGGTCCATGGTTTTGGACTCGATGGTTTTCGGTCCATGGTATTGGATGCTTCAACATGTATAAATATGTATTGTAACATTGAAAGGAACATATTGAAAAATCAAGTTGGTAGTCCCAGTTTTGGGATCCAAGGGAAAATCTCTGTGTAAATGTGTTTTATGAGTTATGCTGTCGCATTGTTTATTTTATGTGTTTTAGAATTCGTATGCAGGTAATTTATGTACGAGGTTAAAACCTACATTTGGTATCAGAGATATTTTGGCTTCAAGGGGATGCCTTTGTTGCTGAGGGGTTTCGCTCGGGCTTGTGGTAGATCCTGTTCAGTGGGAGATCTGCGAGATCAATTCTGGTGGTGAAAGAAGATGGTGAGCAGTGGAAATATAAAGATCAAGAAATTTAATGGCCAGAGTTTTGAGTTGTGGAAACTCAAGATGGAGGATCTATTGGTGGATAAAGATCAGTGGATCACGGTAGATCCAGGTACTAAACCAACGGGAGTGTCCGATGAAGAATGGAAGAAGTTGGATTGGAAGGCAAAGAGAATAATACGATTGTGTGTCTCAGATTCAGTATTGTTGAATGTATCAGGGAAAGCTATAGCGAAGGCTTTGTGGGACAAGTTAGGGATTTTGTACCAATCTAAGTCTCTGGTGAATAAACTGTTCCTATGGAAAAAGTTGTATAACCTAAGGATGAAAGATGGAGACTCAGTGACAGAGCATCTAAACGCATTTAATACTGTGGTAAGTCAGTTAGCATCTATTGATATTAAAATTTCATATGAAGATAAGTGCATCAGTTTTTTGTATTCTCTACTAGATTCGTGGGATAGTTTGGTTATTACAATAGGTAGCAATGCAACTGCCTTGCAGTTTGATGAAATAGTCTCATCCTCGCTGACAGAGGAGATAAGGTGGAAACATATGGAGATCTAGAATGGTGATGCCTTGTTTGTATGAGGATGGTCCCAGAACAGAAACAAAAATAAGTCATTGAGTGGGAGATCTAAATCTCCAGGAAAACCTATAAAGGTGGTGTGCTGGAAATGCAGAAAGGAAGGGCACTACAAAAGGGATTGTAAATCTAAAGCTCTTGATAAATTAAACAAATCTGATGATGCTCCTTTTGCAAAGGTGAAAACCACCTCAGATGAAGGTAGGGATGTGTACATGGCTTCTTCAAGTACACATGTAGATCATGAGGCATGGTTGATTGACTCAAATGTATCCTTTCACTTCTCTCCCCATAGAGAGTGGTTTTGTGAGTATGAGAAATACGATGGTGGTGATTTCTTCTTACGGGATGATAGGGAGGCTAGAATCGTTGGTCGCAGAAAATTAAAGTTGAAGGTGCAAGGTGGAAGAGTTAGAACACTTCCGGGTGTTCTGCATATTCCTGCATTAGCTAGAAATCTAATTTATGTAAGCAAGTTGGATGATGCAGGTGTAAAAACAGTGTTCAAGAAGGATACCTGCAATATGGTTTGGGGAGCACGGGTAGTGATTCAAGGAGTTCGAATTGGAACTCTGTACAAGCTGCAAGGTAGCACAGCTGTTGATTGGTGTAATAGTTCTGTGGTCCCTGAAAGTGGAGCAGAAAATCTAGTGGTCTCTGGAGAGAAGACCATGATGTGGCATCAAAGGCTTGGACATATTGGAGAGAAGGACCTTCGAATAATTCATGGTAAAGGTATGGTAGAAGGTATGAGTAATAGCTCTCTTGATTTTTATTTCTATGAAAATTGTGTATATGGGAAGTAGAATCGGGTGAGTTTCCTCTCTGGTGGTAAGTGTTGGTCGCTCTAATTGTTTTCACAATTCGAGCTCCACATAAATTGTCAACCCGAGAAGGTCTTTTTATTCCAAAGGTAATAGCGCACTGGATATGCTCAATTTCAAAAGCAGCTCAATGTTGTAGTAAAAGAAAGTCACACACATCTGTTTAAATTCATCAATCTATCAATTCACAGTCTACTTAATTAAAGCTGAAGTCAATTAACTTATAGCAGACACGATTTCTCTGTTACAGCAAAGGGAAATAAATTTATAAGGAAAGAAATCATTCAACCATAGCAGGAACAGGACCCTATTCCTTGGTGGGAACTTCAGCACCTGCTGCCTGGCACTAATCACACTGTAAAAGAAGTAACCTCAAGAGGTCAAGACCCTATTCCCAGGAACAGGAATCTTCAGCACTTGGCCTCTTGTTCCTAATCACACTGCAAGTAAAAGAAAGCAATCAATGGGAGCAAGACCCTATCCCTCTGTGCGGGGATCTTCAGCACATGCTCTCATCATCCACTCGTGCATTCAATACATGTAGCGCTAAGAAACAGAGTATCACAAACCATGTAACTAGTGTTTCAGCAACCGAATTAAAGACAATGCAAATACATAAGAAATAAACAGCTACAGGAATAAAGGGGTGAATCTTGTGAGGAAGGCGGGCCCTTTCCTTCTCACAAGATTCCCCAAGAGAAAGAATTAAACTGGAATGCTCAAAACAAGTCTTTATTCATCTGTCAAGAAACTGATACATTGCAAAAAGGAGACTAGCTCCTGTCTCACACAATGTTGTTCTATGAATTTCAGTTCGATCCCCTCTAATGATGATGTCTCCTCTTTTTAAAGAGGAGACATCATTTACAATTTACACAAGAGCGAATATCTCGATTCTGTTCAAAATAAGACTATTCTGTTCTTTTTTAAAAAGAGATACTGTTACAACCGAGACAACAGAAGTGCTATCTTTAAGATAATCTAGGTAACCATATCTTCGGGCTGCTGCTATTATCCACAAAAAGTTCTTCCAGAATCGCAAATTACGCATAACGGGATTTGCGTGCTTGACGGCTGTTTCAGCAACTGAGTTAGCTGTTTCAGCATCGGGACCAGCTGTTTCAGCAACGGGACCAGCTGTTTCAGCAACGGAGTCGGTTGTTTCAGCAACGAAGTCAGCTGTTTCAGCAACGGCCGCTCGTTCCCAACAAGACATATAACTTATCTGCGATCTTTGACTTGTGTCAGCAACAATGCACTTCAATAATTGATAAAATATAAGAGTATTATGGAATTAAATGTAAGACAGATTAACCATATAATAAAGAAGAGGTTTCTATATACCTTGGGATAAAGTGAATGATAAAGACATTGAGGTTCATGGTTTTAAGAGTAAAGTGATGTCAAAATATATAGCAAAAATGGTACATAGTGGAGTCCTAACATCCCCCCCAGCTAAAAATGTTGCATGTCCTCAGGCAACCTCTTCATCCGAATCAGAGTCTGAGTACTGGGACTGGCAATGCAAATTACTCAAGCAGTAGCTGGAGAGGGTGGCGTCTGTAGGAGCTCGGAATCCGCTGTTGGTCTGCAACTGTCGCCATGCCGAGGCTTCCTCTCTGTTAGTCAACTGATAATGACTTTGATATTTTTCTGAAGGCAGCCATAAGATTGGAAAACGGAAATGATACCCAATCCAGTTGACTCCACAATGTTGAATGCAATCAATATACTTAGGGACCCTGGATAATGCAGCTTGAAGATTGAGAGGGTTAAAAGGATGATAATCCTGTCTTTCCTTGCATGACTGCTGCCAAAAGATATCATTGGCCTCCAATGCAGCAGGACCCTTCAATCTAATGTGCTCTTGACACTTAAAAAGGATTGAAGCCTGTAATTGCTCTATGTGCTCGTTCATTCCCGGCTTCTGCAAGAATTCATAATACTGTGCTATAAACATGGCTGGGCTTACAGGTTCTGGTCTAATCCACAGGAGTTTATTCTCCTCATTATGACTGCTGGCATTGAACGCAGTCTGCCAGGTGAGCTGATTAGACAAAAATGAAGCAAATGCCCTAATTTGTATATCACCTGCAATTGGAGTAAGATTAACTCTCCTTTCTTCAGGAAGGGCCTCATTATGAAGGTAGAGTTCACACAGCAGATGCTGGTCACTTTCAGGGGCCTCTTTAAAGGTCTCAACAAATTTCTCTGAAGTCAGTACTTCATGTGGTCTGCCATATGCTATTGATTTTATTTGAAAATAAACTAGTCGTTCAGTAAGAAAGAGAGAGTAATTTACAGAGGGTTTACGTGTAACCATCAACTTCCGTACCAATGAAAACATCAAGGCTATCCGTTCCTTAGACTGTCTGGCTTCCTTCTTATATTCTCTGTGCTCTTGCAATATTTGTTCCCAGCTATCCCAGTTAGCATATACATAGTTCTGCCATTGCAACTTATGCTGTTGTAATACTATATTCTGTTCTTCAGCATGTTTCTTCTTCCATCTGTTGAATTGTTCCAATGGGTCCCATAGCCGAGTCTGTGTCTGTTTAACAGAAGTAGTGGGTTGGGACACTATTTCCTCTGTCTGAATGGCTGCCTCAGAGGTAATGCATTGGGGCATTATTTCTTCTGTCGGGATACTTGCATCAGTAGTGTGCTGAGGCAGTGTCTCTTCTGCCGGAATAGCTGCATCAGTAGTCATTTGCTCTGGCAATGTTTCTTCTGTCGGAATATCTGAATCAATAGTAGTGTGCTCTGGCAGTGTTTCTTCTGCCGGAATAGCTGCATCAGTCCACAAGGGATGAGATATCTCTGGTTTGATTTCTTCTTCTTCTTGCACCATAGGGGGTCCTACTGGTTCTTGTGGAGCAGTAGGGCATTCCTCTTGTATTCCCTCTGTCATGATTGTTTCAGGGAGTGGAATTTCAACTACTTTATAGCCTGCATTCTGATAAATGGTGCCACACTCCTTGCACATATATTCCATACATGGCTCCCTGTTTTGCATTGAAGCTACATGTGCTAATGTATGGAGATTGAGTTCTTTTTCAAAGGCTTCTTGTGCCATGGCTAATTCAGCTCTGTAAGCTTCTAATTCAGACTTCAGGAACTCATTTTCCTGCAGTAGAGATGTCATAGTGTGTGGACTTTGTATGCTGATTATTTCTGTTGGAATATTTTGTTGATGCACGGTGGTAGCTGATTGTTCCACCACAATGGGTGGTTCCTGTGTTTCATCCACCGTGCCAGGAATGGATTCTTGTTCTCCAGTGACTAAATCTGATACCATACTAGGTAGTCCTTGTGTTTCATCAGGAATAAATTCTTGTTCCATAGCAACTAGTTCTGATACCATAGTAGGTAGTCCTTGTGTTTCATCCATCGGGCCAGACATGGACTCTTGTGCCTCAGTGACTAGTTCTGTTACCGCAGTGGGTGGTTCTTGTGTTTCATCCACTGGGTTAGGAATGGATTCCTGTGTCTCAATCTCCAGTTCCGGTACCACAGTGGGTGGTTCTTGTGTTTCATCCACCGGGTTAGGAATGGATTCCTGTGTCTTAATCTCCAGTTCTGGTACCACAGTGGGTGGTTCTTGTGTTTCATCCACCGGGTTAGGAATGAATTCCTGTGTCTCAATCTCCAGTTCTGGTATTTCAGTCACTGGGCATTTCCCATTATCATCCTGCTTGTTGTATTCCTGTGCCTCAGTGACTGGTTCTTGTGGAACAGTCACTGGGCCTTTCTCACTGTCAGACAACTTGGTAGATTCCTCTGCCTCAGTGACTGGTTCTTGTGGAGCAGTCATTGGGCATTTCCCACTATTATCCTGCTTGGTGTATTCTTGTGCCTCAGTGACTGGTTCTTGTGTTTCAGTCACTGGGCAAGTGACTGGTTCTTGTGGAGCAGTCACTTCTTGACCCATAAACAATGTCAGATTATCCCGAGGCACTGGTTTTTGTATGACCATGCCCTCGGACGAGCCAGGTTGGGAGGTTTGTGATGGGGATAAGGGTTTTAATACAATAGTAGCAGGGTTAGGGGAAATGGAAGTGGATTTTGTCTCAACAGTCTTTGTCCTCTTCCTTTTTGGTAGGAAGGCAGTAAAGTCGCTGCCTTTCCTCTTTTTCGAACGGGAGGGCTTTTTCTTAGGGACAGGGTTTTCCGGAGGAGTAAGAATTTGGGATGTAGACCTTGTCCGTGGTCTGGAGCTTGTGACTGCTGGGGTTTTCCTCTTTTTCTTAACAGGTGAAGAAGGGGGTGTTAGAGAATCGTCACTAGGGACAGGAATAGTAGAGGGTGTTAGCTCTGCTAACCGAGACGAGCTCGGGGTTGGATTGACCGGGGAATGCGGGGTTTCCTCCTGAGGAATTTCGGGAATATCATGAGGACTTCCAGACGGTTGGGACGTTTGGTCCTGCTGAGAAATTTCGGCCGGCTGGGGAATTTCGGGTGTTTGTAGGGGAATTTCGGCCGGCTGGGGAACTTCAGGTGGGGCTTGCAGAGGGACTTCAGGTAGGGCCTGCAGAGGGACTTCAGGTAGGGCCTGCAGAGGGGGATTTTGCTGAGCAAAACCCCTCTGTATTAGCAGCTGGCATAAGCGGTGATGGGTAAGGGATGACATTGGGGATTTGGCTCGTTTACAATAATACGACATGTTTTTAATACAACCAAGCAGATAATAAGGGATATTGATGAGCCTTCCATTCCTCAAATGATTCAGCAAAACAAAGTCATGATTGTACACTACCTGATAACGCCCCTCACATGTTAGGTAGTGTTTGACGAATTCTGCTACTGATGGCCATGGTTGAGGAAGTGAGTGCAGACTGACCCCGCGGCCTCTGGGTTCCACTTGCTCGTCCGGGCGCAGGAATTCTTGCTGCGCATTAAGAACGACCTGCTTCCTGCTAAACCAGCGAATGCCCTCGGCTGGCAACCCTGATACCTGAACTATGTCATCCTCTGTCACTGAAATGCGAACCCCTCGGACCACTGAGAAATTGTCTTCAAGGTTTTGTGCAAACTCTAATACTTCTTCTGCGTTAAATTCTCCCAACCTCTCAAAATATGCTGTCCACCCCGCTTGTTGGAAGATCTGATACACTTCAGGAAAGAACTGAAGAAGACTTATGGAGCCGGGCTCATTTCTAATGGCCGTCCCTCCCATGGCTGAAGCTTTGAGTTTTCCGCAGAAGCACAATACAGTATTCTCAGACCCTGATCGGACTAGTTGTTGCAACAAAGGCTGCGTAGTCTAAATGACGGCAAAAATGGATATGATAACCGGCGGCAGGTTGGTTCATGCGAAATGATTTTTCCATTTTCGGAATTCCCCCCCCTACGGATGGTGTAATAATGATTGGACGTGGAAAGATATGCAATCATTATGAAATGAAATCCTCTCTTTTAATATGATTTAACCGAATTACATTAAAACCATATACCTTATACTTTACCTTTGATTAATAATTCGAAGTGTCGGTTGCAATAGCTTTAATGATCATAGAAGGGTCTGTGGATTGTTAGAACAAAGGTGTATATGCCAAATAATTTTCACCAAAAGTATCGTGAAGAACCAGAAAGCTTTTGTAAGAGCAAGGAGGGATACTGCTTTGATGATAACCAATTGCTGAAACTGTTGTTTAAGCAACTGAAAATGAACGATACATTGCTGAGGTAGGTGTTTCAGCAATCGGAGAAATCGATAATGCATTTGCTGAAACAGGTGTTTCAGCAACGGGGGAAATCAACAGGTGTTTCAGCAACGGAAAAAGCTGGTGTTACGTTGCTGAAACAGGTGTTTCAGCAACGGGAAAAATCAGAAAATTGGGATAACTGACTTAGGTCTGTGAATGGTAAGGGATTATTTCAGCAGTAAGGGGTGGAAAATACTGACTGAAGGAGGATATTTCAGGAGTGGTGGGAGTGATAGAAATAATGTGGGTATGGGGGGATATTGCTTTTAGGAAAAAGGGGGTAAAATGATGGGAAGAAGCTTCTTGATTTAAAGCTTCAGATCTTCTCATGATGAATCTGTCCTCCTTATTGCTTTTCCAGAATCTGCAAAATTCAATTGTAATATGCCAATCCTTGACAGGGATTATTAGTGCTAAATCTAATCTAATAAAAAATATAGTGCAGAAATTTAAGTGCTGTGAGGAGCAGAAGACTCCCCTGGAAAAAGATAATGAATATCAGTCATGCAAGCAGTCTTGAAATCCTCTTTAGAAACAGGGCGCTCATACAAACGGAGCCTATGGCCATTGACTAGTAGAGGTGTTTTAGCATCATCAATTGTTACAAGTCTTACCGTTCCGTTTGGAAAGACATCATCTACTTCATATGGTCCAAGCCACCGTGTACGTAGCTTTCCCTGAAAATTTTCAAACCGAGAATCATACAGCAAGGCCCAATTACCTTTTTGGAACTGCTTGTGTTTGATAATTTTGTCATGCCACTTCATCCTTTGTTGCTGAATCATGTTTGTTTGGTGAATAGCATCCAATCTCTTTTCATCCAACTCCAAAAGCTGCTGCAATCTAGCTGTCTGCACATCATTCAAATCAAGATTAACAGCTAAGGCAGTTTTTAAAGTTTTAATTTCAAATTCCACAGGAAAAATAGCATTTTTACCATAAACCAATTCATAGGGAGAAAATCCTGTAGTGTTTCTCCAAGTAGTCCTGTAAGCCCATAATGCCTCAGGGAGCCTTTGGGACCAATCCTTTCGGTTGTCCTTCACTGTTTTAGTTAGAATGGCCTCTAAAACTTTGTTTGTGCTTTCCACCTGCCCATTGGCCTGGGGGTGGTACGGTGTGGTCATTCTATGTTGAATATGATATTTGTGAAGAGTAGATTTAAAACCATGAGAATTGAATGGAGGTCCTCCATCAGTAACTAGCTCTCTGGGGATTCCAAATCTAGTGAAAATATCTTCAAACAAGAAGGACAGCACAGCCTCTTCATTGGCTCTAATAAGTGCTTTGGCCTCCACCCACTTAGTCATATAGTCTGTGCAGACTAATATATAGGTTCTTTGATTGGATGGAGGGTTAATGGGTCCTATGAAGTCCAAGGCCCATCTTTCAAATGGTTCAGAAACTACCTGGGGGTTTAATGGCATTTGGTCTCTATGATTGGGTTGACCCATTCTCTGGCAGCTGTCACAAGCCCTTACATACTTCTTTGCATCCTTGAATAGTGAGGGCCAATAGTAACCCATCCTCAGAATTTTATGCGCTGTTCTTTTATCAGCAAAATGGCCTCCACAAGGGCCATCATGACAAGCTTTCAATATGTCGTACACTTCATCTTCTCTAATGCATCTTCGGATCTCCTGATCAAGCCCAGTATAGAAGAGACATCCGCTTATCCAGCTATACCTGGAACTTTGTTGAACAATTCTTCTCTTTTCTCTATATGACAGGTGTGCTGGTAGTTTTCCTGCAACCAAGTAATTAGCAATATCTGCATACCATGGAGAATGAGCAGAAACTGCAAACAAATATTCGTCAGGAAAACTATCATCTACTGGAATATCATTATCAGTTTTTAACCGTGAAAGAAAATCAGCCACCACATTTTCCTTACCAGGCCGATCTACAATTGTAATATCAAATTCCTGCAATAGTAACAGCCATCTGGTAACTCTAGCATGTGTGACAGATTTGTTCATTAAGTATTTAATAGCTGAATGATCCGTGTGCACAAAAGTAGGATAACCAGTAATATAGTGTCTGAATTTATTAATGGCATAGATTACTGCAAGGAACTCTTTCTCGGTAACTGTATAGTTAAGCTCAGCAGAGGTCATATTCTTACTGATAAAGTATATAGCATAAGGAAGATGATTTTCCTCTTGTCCCAAGACCGCTCCAATAGCAACATCTGAAGCATCAGAGGATATGTGAAACGGAAGATTCCAGTCAGGCCCCCTCAAAATAGGAGCAGTAGATAGCTGATGCTTCAGTTCTTCAAAAGCTTTTTGACAAGAATTAGTCCACTTGAATTCAGCATTTTTCATAAGCAATACAAACAATGGAGAAGCTATTTTAGAGAAATCTTTAATAAATCTCCTATAATAACCAGCATGTCCTAGAAAACTTCTCACATCAGTTTGAGTTTTAGGAACAGAAAGATTCTGAATGACTAATATTTTAGATGGGTCTACCTGAATACCTAGAGATGAAATAAAATGTCCAAGCACTATTCCCTCACTCATCATCATGTGGCATTTTTCGGTACTTAAGGAAAGGTGGGCTTGAATACATCTTTTAAGTACTTTCTCAAGGTTTTGTAATGCCTCTTCAAAAGACACACCATAGGGGGTAAAATCATCCATAAATATTTCCATACAATCATTCAGCATATCGGAAAAAATTCCTATAACAGCTCTTTGAAAGGTTGCTGGTGCATTGCATAATCCAAATGGGAGAACTCTATAGGCGAAAGTTCCCCAAGGGCTGGTGAAAGTGGTCTTGTCTTGATCCTGGGGTGCAATTTTTATCTGATTATACCCACTGAATCCATCTAGAAAAGAAAAGAATTTCTTCCCTGCAAGACTGTCCAACACCTGATCAATGAAAGGTAAGGGAAAATGATCCTTTTGGGTAGCTTTGTTTAAAGCTCTATAGTCAACACATACCCTCCATTTCCTGTTTTTCTTAGGAACAATTACTAACGGGGAAACCCATTCACTGTCAGATATGGGGTATATAAACCCTGCATTAAGCAATTTTTGAAGTTCTTCTTTAACAATTTCTCGTAAATTAGGATTCATTCGTCTTTGGGGTTGACAAACAGGTCGGCATCCTTCTTTAATGTAAATTCTATGAGTACATAATTCAGAAGAAATACCTTTCATGTCCGTGTAATCCCAGGCAAATGCCTCCTTATATTCGTGTAATAACTTCATTAGTTGCTGTGTTTCAGCATCTGTTAGATCAGGATTTATGTTTAATGTCTTACCGGGTTCAATTTCAACTGCTATGCTCTTAGATGGGATCGTGGTTAAAGTTTGAGATGAATCTTCAGGTTCAATCTTTTCTTGTACATCCGTTTCAAAAATTGCAGTTAATTGATTGTGTGTTTCAGCAATAACAGAAGAAGGTTCACAAATAAAATTATTGATTATCTCATCCTCTGTATTGTCTTTAAGAGTTAAAGCTTGTCCTATAGTTAGAATCGGCTGAACAGCATTATCATCATAATCCATCCATATAGAATCTTCATTATTAACTACTGGCATAGCGTGAGGATAAAGAGTTAATTGTTTTGTTTCATAACCATTAGAAATTGTCATTGAACCAGATCTGCAACTAATAAATGCATCAGCTGTGGCCAACCATGGCCTTCCTAGAATTAAGGGATGTCCCCCCAGCTTTGTTTTAGTTTGCAATACAACAAAATCAGCTGGATATTTCCAGGATTCAACTGAAATGAGCAGGTCTTCAACAACCCCTTCTGGCTTGATTGTGGAACGGTCAGCTAACTCTAAAATGGTGGGTGTATCTCTGATTGTGTTATTCAGCTGTAACAATTGTGAAGTTTCCAGAGTCATTATATTAATTGCTGCACCTAAGTCTACCAAAACTCGAGGAATTACTGCTTTACCAATCTGAACTGTGACAGTAGGATGGCCAGGGTCACCATATTTTACAGGAGGGGCTTTTCCAGACATTAATGCAGACAAGTCTCCCATCACATGTACTGTAAGGGGGTCCTTGGTTTTCCTACCAGGTTTCTTAACACAAATATCCCTTAATGTTTTGGCATAAATTGGTACATCTCTTAATGCTTGTAAAAGTGGAATTTTAATATACAAATTTTGCAATTCCCCCATAAAATTAAAAGCAGGTGTTTCAGCTGTTTTGGTTAAAACCAAACGCTCGGGGAATGGTGGTTCTGTTAATTCAATATTTTTGTTAGGAGGTGGTTGAGCTTCTTTTTGTTTCTCAGTTTCATTTTTATCTGAATCAGTTATGTCATCTATGATAGGCTCTACTACTCTTCCAGATCTCAAGTGAATATCATTACATTGCATAGTAGGAAGTATAGACTGATTCTGAATATCAATGACTTGCACAGCTTTATTATTGGGGTTAGGATTTGGTTGCGCAGGTAGTTGGGGTCTCATTTGGTTGTTTGGTGGGGCATTTGATGGCAGAGAGAGTGATTGTTGGAATTGAGGCATTTGATTTGGGTATGGGAGTGATTGACTATTCCAACTTGGGTTCCAAGGATTGAAAGGAGGTGGTTGCTGTGGAGGCCAAGGAGTCCACATTGAAGGGTCAACAAAGGGAGGGTTTTGCATTTGCATGGGTGGGAAATTCATTTGACTGAAAAGTGGATATTGCATTTGGTTGAAGGGGGGGTAGCTTGTTTGGCCAAAAGCAGAATAATTGTTCCAACGATTAAATGGCATACCAGAGTTCGTACCTTGCCCTTTAGGTTGCCATTGTCTTCTTTGAGTTAGCAGGTAGACTGCTTCAGCTTCTTCCTCTGTTGGCTGCATCGCTGCTTTTATCCCTGGTAGAGATGGACACTGTTCTGTCTCATGATCTTTCTCACAAAGGGTGCAAACTGGTACTTTATCTCTTGGACACTCCCTTAGTGGATGTTTATCTCTACATTTCGGGCAATAGACAGCCAGAGTTGCTTCTGCCTCAGCCTGCTTCTTCTTAACCTGCAAAGTGTCAATCTGCGAAGCAAAAGAACTTAGCATTTCGGTTTTAAATTCTTCAAGCAAATTACCTATCTCTGCTCTTGTTGCTCCTCCATTGGCTGATTTCTGTACCCTTGAATAGGTGGAATCTCTTATTCTGTTTCTTGCAGCTCCCCTAGAACATCTTTTAGCAAGTTCACAAATCTCATCATATGATTCTTTAGATATATCTCCCTTAGCAAGCATATTTAACATATTTAAACAATCATCCCTTAAACCTCTAAGTAATATTGTTTTACGAATTTCCTTACTTATATCTGGATGATCGGATCTCTGTATGTTGTATTGCAATCTTTCGATGTAGTCCTCCAGGCTTTCATCCGATTTTTGTGCCATATTGAATAATTCATCCTTCTTCTCTCTCGTCCGGCAGTAGTCTTGATATTTAAGCAGAAATTTTTGTTTCATTTGCTCCCATGTTGTGATTACCTGACTTCCAAGGCTCATGAACCATCTCAAGGCATTCCCTTTCAAGGTGGCTGGAAACAGTTTCAACTTTTGAGCATTAGTAACATAATCATAACTTCTGCATAAAATATCAAATTCAAAAAGAAACTCATCAGGATCCTCAGTAGATAAACCATGAAAGTTAGGTAGGGCAGACAGTGGGATGTTTTTCATTGTTCCTGCAGGAAGATCACTGATGGGAAATCCCAAGGTAGAAAGGGAATTTTCATCCCTTCTTTCTTCTTCAGGACCTGCACGTCCTCCTCCAAAGAGGAATGCATCATTATTATCTTCCATTGTTGGCCCTCCTACTGCGCTTTCTCGATCGTCAGAATCTTCTATTGGTTCTTTAATGTTTTCTACCGGTCGTCCAGCACTTTCTACTATTTCCTCAATGTGTTCTACTGATCTGCTAATACTTCCTTCTGACTCTTCAGTGCTGACTGCTGGTTCCTCTGTATTTTCAGGACCCACAACTTCCTCTGTTCTGTAATCTGACTGAGGGGAACGCTGAAATTTTGATTTCCGAGAACTCAATCTTTGTGATGATTCAGCCTTTGATACAATCTCGTCAATAAACGTTTTTCGTCCTCCCCAGCCTTTGCCACCTGCGCGGTTATTTTTCTTTTGGTTTCCTCGTCCTCTCATGCAATCTGCACATTAAAAGAAAACAGGTGAATGCTTGTTGAAATCTATAATTACCTTCCCCGGCAACGGCGCCAAAATGTTGGTCGCTCTAATTGTTTTCACAATTCGAGCTCCACATAAATTGTCAACCCGAGAAGGTCTTTTTATTCCAAAGGTAATAGCGCACTGGATATGCTCAATTTCAAAAGCAGCTCAATGTTGTAGTAAAAGAAAGTCACACACATCTGTTTAAATTCATCAATCTATCAATTCACAGTCTACTTAATTAAAGCTGAAGTCAATTAACTTATAGCAGACACGATTTCTCTGTTACAGCAAAGGGAAATAAATTTATAAGGAAAGAAATCATTCAACCATAGCAGGAACAGGACCCTATTCCTTGGTGGGAACTTCAGCACCTGCTGCCTGGCACTAATCACACTGTAAAAGAAGTAACCTCAAGAGGTCAAGACCCTATTCCCAGGAACAGGAATCTTCAGCACTTGGCCTCTTGTTCCTAATCACACTGCAAGTAAAAGAAAGCAATCAATGGGAGCAAGACCCTATCCCTCTGTGCGGGGATCTTCAGCACATGCTCTCATCATCCACTCGTGCATTCAATACATGTAGCGCTAAGAAACAGAGTATCACAAACCATGTAACTAGTGTTTCAGCAACCGAATTAAAGACAATGAAAATACATAAGAAATAAACAGCTACAGGAATAAAGGGGTGAATCTTGTGAGGAAGGCGGGACCTTTCCTTCTCACAAGATTCCCCAAGAGAAAGAATTAAACTGGAACGCTCAAAACAAGTCTTTATTCATCTGTCAAGAAACTGATACATTGCAAAAAGGAGACTAGCTCCTGTCTCACACAATGCTGTTCTATGAATTTCAGTTCGATCCCCTCTAATGATGATGTCTCCTCTTTTTAAAGAGGAGACATCATTTACAATTTACACAAGAGCGAATATCTCGATTCTGTTCAAAATAAGACTATTCTGTTCTTTTTTAAAAAGAGATACTGTTACAACCGAGACAACAGAAGTGCTATCTTTAAGATAATCCAGGTAACCATATCTTCGGGCTGCTGCTATTATCCACAAAAAGTTCTTCCAGAATCGCAAATTACGCATAACGGGATTTGCGTGCTTGATGGCTGTTTCAGCAACTGAGTTAGCTGTTTCAGCATCGGGACCAGCTGTTTCAGCAACGGGACCAGCTGTTTCAGCAACGGAGTCGGCTGTTTCAGCAACGAAGTCAGCTGTTTCAGCAACGGCCGCTCGTTCCCAACAAGACATATAACTTATCTGCGATCTTTGACTTGTGTTAGCAACAATGCACTTCAATAATTGATAAAATATAAGAGTATTATGGAATTAAATGTAAGACAGATTAACCATATAATAAAGAAGAGGTTTCTATATACCTTGGGATAAAGTGAATGATAAAGACATTGAGGTTCATGGTTTTAAGAGTAAAGTGATGTCAAAATATATAGCAAAAATGGTACATAGTGGAGTCCTAACAGTAAGAGGGCGAAACATATGTTAGAGCTTGTGCATAGTGATGTGTTTGGACCTATGAAGGTTCCATCACTGGGTAAATCTATGTACTATGTATCATTTATAGATGAATTCTCAAGGAATACATGGATATATTTCCTTAAGAAGAAACCTGAAGTCTTTGACAGGTTTAAAGAACTCAAGGCTCTTGCGGAAAACCAGACAGACAAGAAGATAAAGGTGCTAAGGACAGATAATGGTGGAGAGTTTTTTAGTAAGGAATTTGAAGAATTCTGTAAGAAGTGTGGTATAGCACGGCAGAAGACTACTCCATATACACCTCAGAAAAATGGAGTTGCAAAAAGAATGAACAAGACATTGATGGAAAGGGCAAGAAGCATGCTCATTGGTGCCAGGTTAGGACAAGAATTCTGGGTAGAGGCGGTGGAGACAACATGTTACCTGGTCAACAGATCACCTTCATCAGCGTTGGAGGATAAAACTTCACAAGAGGTATGGACTGGTAAGAAACCCTCTCTTTCACATCTGAGGGTATTTGGATGTGATTCATATGTACATGTTCCAAAGGAGAAATGAACCAAGTTGGATAGTAAATCTGAAAATTGCATCTTTATTGGGTATAAGGATAGTTTAAATGGTTATAAGCTTTGGAACCCAGTAACAAGGAAGGTTGTGTACAACCGAGATGTGGTGTTCAGAGAGGTGAAAGATGCTATTAAACATTAATTCCAACCAAAGGAACCTGAGAAGATGGATTTTGAGCTAAAGGAGGAAGAATCAGACTCTACAGCAGAGGAGGAATTAGAAGATGAAGAGCCACAAACTTCGGGTGTGAGAAGATCAATTCGAGAAAGAAGGCAGCGAGAAACGTATAGTCCATCTGCTTTCTATTCAAATTTTTCTTTATCTATTACTGATGATTATCCCAGAACTGTGAAGGAAGAAGTAAATTCAGAGGATGGAAAACTCTAGAAAGAGTCCATGGTTGATGAAATGGCATCTTTGCACAAAAGTGAGGCTCAGGATCTGGTGGAGTTGCCGGCTGGAAGGAAACCCATTGGTAGCAAATGGGTGTTCAAGAAGAAGACAAATGCAGAAGGAAAGGTGGAGAAATAAAAAGCTCGGTTGGTAGCAAAAGGTTATTCCCAGGTGTCGGGAATTGATTTTGGTGATATTTTTTCTCCTATTGCCAAGGTAACTTCTATTAGATTACTTTTATCTATTGCTGCTGCTTTTGATTTTGAGGTAGAACAGATGGATGTGAAGACAACATTTCTTCACGGGGATCTGGAAGAGGAAATCTACACGAAGCAACCTGAAGGCTTTGCATTGAAGGGTAAGAAAGAACTGGTATGCAAGTTAAATAAGTCTGTGTATGGGTTAAAACATTCACCAAGAATATGGTATCAGAAATTTGATACATTTATACAGGGACTTGGCTTCACCAAAAGCAAAGCAGATCACTGTGTGTATTTTAAATTAATTGGTGACCGTGTTATTTATTTGGTCTTATATGTGGATTATATGTTGCTGGTTGGAAATGACAAAGAAATTATCTAGGATTTGAAGACCCAATTGTCCTCCAAATTCAACATGAAAGATCTTGGTGCTGCAAACTATATTTTGGGCATGGAAATTAAAAGAGATCGGGCAAAGAGGAAACTCTAGTTAAACCAGAGGAATTATGTCGAGACAATATTGCAGAGATTTAATATGCAGGATACTAAACCAGTGAAGGTTCCTATTCTTGTAGGTGTTAAGTTATCTGTTGAACAGTGTCCCGAGACACAAGAAGAGGAAGAGGACATGTCTCGTGTTCCATATGCAAGTGCAGTCAATAGCTTGATGTATGAAATGGTCTGTGCTAGACCAGAAATTGCACATGCAATTGGATTATTGAGCAGGTTTATGTCAAAACCAGGAAAGGAGCATTGGATAGTAGTGAAGCGAGTTTTCAGGTATTTGCGTGGCACTAGTGATTATGGTTTGTGCTACCAAGGAAGACTAGCATTGGACAGAGTGTTGGATATTCGTGGCTTTGTTGATGTAGACTAGGCTAGAGATCTAGATCAGAGAAGATCTACAAGTGGGTATGTGTTTAACCTATTTGGAGGTGCAGTCATTTGGATGAGTAAGAAAAAATCTGTAGTGGCACTTTCAACTATAGAGGCAGAATACATGGCAGCCATTCATGCAAGCAAGGAAGCAGTTTGGTTACAAGGATTGTGTTCAAATGTGGGGTTAGTATAGGGAGCTATAAGGATATACTGTGACAGCCAAAGTGAAATTTTCTTGGCAAAGAACCCTGCATATCATTCAAAGACAAAGAGCATTAATGTTCAGTATCACTTTGTGAGGGATATGATAGAAGACAAAAAGGTGTTGCTGGTAAAGGTGGACACTTTGAAGAATACTGCAGATGCATTGACAAAATCTATGAGCTCTGAGAAGTTCTCTTAGTGTAGAGAAACAATGGGCATTGCAGGGCTGGATAAATGACTAAGCTTTCTTATGCCCCCCTATGGAAAGAAAACAACAAGTGGGAGAATGTTAGGTTGTGTTATATTCTTTCTAGCACTAGCCCACGTAGTTAACTAGGAGGTTAAAAGGTGGGCGGAGCCCCCCCTTCGTTGTGTCGATTGCGTAACGGGGGGTCACAGAGGGTTTGAGGGGTGTAGGTAACCCCACTCTATGGGGTCCAGGGTAGCGCTTAGGAAAATTTGGTTTTGGACCCTATGTTAGGTTGGGCGGACCTACCTATGTTTTTGTGCATGATTTTCACACATGGTTTTGGACGCAATGGTTTTCGGTCCATGGTTTTGGACGCGATGGTTTTCGATACATGGTATTGGATGCTTTGGCATGTATAAATATGTATTGTAACATTGAAAGGAACATGATGAAAAATCAAGCTGGTAGTCCCAGTTTTGGGATCCAAGGGAAAATCTTTATGTATATGTTACTCGCATTGTTTATTTTATGTTTTTTAGAATTCGTATGCAGGTAATTTCTGTACGGGGTTAAAACCTACACTCTATAGCGAAGGCTTTGTGGCACAAGTGACACAAAGGTTTGCATGCAGAACTTTGGATTAAAAGGAGTGGAGATTGATGCTACATGTCCATTATTACCCCACTTTTTGTATGAGTTACAGGAGATAAAACTAATGAGATATGGGAGATACATAGTAGATACTATTGTTATTCAAATTTAATAAAAAATATTACTCTATCTTCCTCGACATAAAAGAAACATCTTCCATAAAATATTTTCTCCATTAACCTGATTTAAAATGAATCTCTTTCGTTGACGTGCCCAGTCGCAAATAAGAACAATGTTGATGGGCCAATTTCAGTTGAGAAGATTCACAATTAGTTTCAATTGTAAGATCTCCTATTTTCAGTTCAGATTTTGAAACTGATCCAAAATGGATTTTGGATAGACTCCTAAGTCTAAGTGTTCCTCATAGAGGAAAAAATGAAAGTCCAAGGAAGTTCCTGGAACTAGCCCCATTGCAAAGATCGTCTCATTTTGAATCTACTGCAACTTGAATGGGAAAAAATGGACTTAGGATGCGGAAGTTATCATAAAATGAAGTTACCCTTTATCCTTTGGAAAAAGGGGCAAAATCCCCTAAAAATGGGTCCTAAAAACCCTCTAAGCCTTCAAAATCCAAAAACTAGCACAAAGGAAAACCTTCACAAAATGGCAGAAAACACTATCGGGAGGCAAAAACATGAATAAATAGCAGAAAATAGGCCTATAAAAGGTCAAACCAACTTTGCATAGGATCCGTCAGATCTGGCCGATCAATGGTCCAGATTCGATCGGCATATCACAATCGGCGGTAACAGGTGGAGGCTATCGGAGGCAGACATGCATTAGGACAGGGCCGATGCGATGGTGCGATCGCCAAAATCGATGGATTGGAATCGGCGATGGCATGGGGCTTAGGGCGGGACCCCGGGTCTATGCGATATGCGATTGCGATCGATCGCATCACAATATCACATTAGAGCTACACAAAAGAGCGGGGACGATACAAATATGGCTTGCGACAGCCGGACCCGATAGGTTTATCGGCAATATTTTATATATTTTGAAATCTGGAAAATGGAATTTTCCTTTGTATTTTGCATTTCCGCCAAATAAATGAATTGCAAAGGAAATGTGGCTGATGTGATGAAACCAGACCTGAAAGGGTTTATGAATGCATATGTATAACATTTCAAGTCCGCCATAAATCCATTTTGTGAAATTTTCAATGTTTTTATGTATTTTCCAAATACAAAGGAAAACCACGAAATGAGTGGTATTTTAGGCGGGCCGTAGGCGATAAGTGGTTTTGGCTGGGCTCCGCCTGAGCCCATAAACTGGCTAGCATGTGGCTACACGCCGGAGAGAGAAAACCACCCTTTTCAGGTAGTTAACCCCTGTACGCATGAGCCGCCCGAAATGAATCTCATTTGTTGGATCAGGATCACATAGATCAATGGTGGATATGCGATAGCGATTTAAAAGGCGGGCCCGATGGAATATAGGGAAAATTCATAATATTTGAAGTCTGATGAACAGTGATTTGGCAGATTTTTCCCGTGTTTTTCAATGTTTCTATGTGTAAACAGAAAACACTATTTTTGGGGATTTCAAAGGCCCGATGGTCCCTTCCATTGCAGAACAAGTGGCCACCTCCCCTGAAGACGATATGCCATGATTGCTAATGCTCAGAAAGGGGATTCGAGCGGACAGAGGCTAGGAGCCAGAGAGCCGGAGAAGAGGAAATGAACAGACAGTGTCGATTGGCTTTAAAGCCACAAAATGATAAAGACAGAGAGAGTTGTTGCTAAAATAGAGAATAAGCAGGCAGCACAGAAGCAAAAAAAAAAGACCCAGAGAGAGCGAAAGCTAATGCGTAGAGCAGCTGAGGGAGTCTTTGGATTCACTTGGAGGTCAAGTGAAAAACTAGAGAGCTGAAGGTTGAAGAAAAGTAAGAGCCAAAACCAAGAGCCAGAGCAAAGAACCAAAAAGCCGAGAACTTCAAGAGCCAGGGAGAGATGGTGTTTTGAGCCCATTGCTCCTCTGTAAAACAATGGATTTTAGCCAAAGAGCTTTTAAAAGGACTTTGCCATAATCCTAGAGAGCCTAGTTGAGTTGACTAAAGCTCAAGGAGATGTAGCCCAAGAGTTTTGGGTGAACTCCATATTAAGTTGCAGTCCTATGTGTTTATTATTTGCTACACTGTTTGCACTGTTACATGTATTTACATATTAGCACAAACAATAGATTTTAAAGCACATAAACAGTTAAAATAACCATAAGCATACACCTTATTTTCAAGCACATATTTAATTCCACATGTGTTAATAATAAAGACTTGGGAATATTTAAGCTTTGGAAGTGGGAGAGGTTCTTGTAAGTTAGACAAGAAGCCTAAGTGCCCCATTTTCGGATCAGGTGGTATCAGAGCCTAAGTTTGATTAAACCCACCATCAAAGGAGGTTATATTAGAATTCTTGATTGACAAAGAAAAGATTGCTTGTCTAAAAGGTGTTTAAACAGTCAGAGGTTGATTCTATGCTTGTTTGCAGACTGACTATTGTTTGATTTTGCAGAAGTGAAGGGAAAGCTATTGATAGTTCAGTCCAGGAAGGACAAATAGGAAGAAGGGCTGAAGGCATTATTCTATCCCAAAGGACCTCAAAGCAATCCCTGAGGCACAAGAGGTTTGTTGCAAAAGATTGCTTAAATAAGCTCTTTATTAATCTTGTTTGAAGTTCTTTGTTCATTGGCATAATGACAACTTCCTCAAGTGTATCCCCAAATTCCTTCTCCATCACAAGACTCTTTGATGGAGACATGAAGAAAGATTTGTTCATCATGATGGACAATGTGAGAGAAATGTATGAGGATGGAAGAAAGAGCAATATACTTAGAGAGCAATTGAATTCCATGAAGGAAGAGAAGTAGTTGCTTTCTGACAGGCTGCAGGAAATGGAGAGGCAACTTCATATTGCAAATATGAACTTGAAGAGGATGCATGAATTGGAGTCACAACTCTTTGTTGCCAAAGAAGCCTCGGTCAAGTTTCAGCTTGAAGAAGAGGTAAATCATTCCAATTTGTCTTTAAATTGTTCTGAGAATGCTTATATTGGTTCTTTTGAAAAACATATTAGAGGCATAGGTTCCAAGCTAATATCCATGATGGGCTATGAAGGAAAGGGCTTGGGAAAGCATGCACAAGGTATTGTTGAACTAATAATGGTTGAGGAAAGGCCTAAATATTTGGGTCTTGGCTATGGACAATCTTATGGAGAGAGTTCCAAAGCTGCCATGAAGACCATTAGAACAACTCCAAGAAGGAGTTGCATTGCAGAGTGTGAATATTGTGTTCAAGAGGAATGCAATAGCTTGAAACATGACTTATAGGATGCAGGTGTTCAGAAGCACACACTTGAACCAGAGAGTTGTGGAAACTCTGAAAGCATTGAAGAGATTGAGGGTGTTCCAAAGGGAGCCACTTCTTCAGTTGCTTCACCTCCTCATGAAGGCAATAAAGGTGAAAGAGGTAGGTATAAATCTGGTTCTAAACATATTCCTTTTGATTTTGCAAAGCATGCTAAATTTCCACATAAGCATGGGAGAAGAATTGCATGTTATTTTTGTGGTTTGGATAACCATCATGTTTCCAGATGTTGGAAGAGAATGGCCACATACAAGAAACTTTTGAAGGAGAAGAAGCAGAAAGCCAAAGGTCCATTGGACAAGGCAAAGCATGCTATCAAGAGGATGCACATGTGCTGCACTTACTGCCATAAGCAAGGGCATCTTGCTGAAAGGTGTTGGACTCTGAATCCAACATTGATTCCACACAAGCTGAGGAAAGTGGAAAGAGAAGATGGCAAAAATGGAAAGGAAGTTTCCATGAATGAAGTGTCTCACGATGATTCACATGTTGATACTACTATGCAGACAAAGGAAATACCTTGGAACTGGATTGGTAAGAAATGGCTAGAGTTCTTTTCCAATTAAGGTTGCATGTCTATTGATGCATCTATTTGCATTTCTTTGTTGATGAGATGCAAGTTGCAAGACTTTACCAAGAAGGTGAATGGGAGAAGTTGAGTAGGAGACTCACTTTGTTGCTACAACATTATATTTCATTTCAGCTTCGAAAGTATGGTGTGCTTAAGTGAAAGTTGAACGATGAAATGCATGCATAAGCATGATGTGCATGAACACAGGGATGTTGATGTTTTCCTGGTATTTGAACATGTATGTGTAATTAACTTGAAGGGTTGATTGCTTTGTTGTAAACATGCATGTAATGCAATATTAACCTAGAAAAAGTTGATTTGGTCTCCAGGATGGAGGTAATAATGAAGTGTTTCATCTTTTGAAAAAGAGTCCAAATGGTCTTTTTCTACGTGCTTGACTTGAAAGGTCATTTGTCTTAAAGGCATGTTTTGTGGGCTTGTTACCTATTCCATCATTTGTATGCAGATGTAAGGCATGGAGGTGTTCACAAGACGTGAAATCTGTTCTTTTGTTGAAGCAGATTTTAGGCCATCTAGTTGTTGTTTGTATTCCTGTTGTTGTTAACAATTGTTGGTGACAACTTGTCAAACAGGTACAAATGAAAGTTTTATGGAGCAGATGTACTTCACATTTGTTTGAGCCACCTTGGATCAATGATCAAGCAGAGAAGCTCAAAATACCTTCTATGACCATTTCAGTAGGAGTTCTGCAGGAAGACAAGGAGGAAGACCATTCTTCCCAAGGAGACCAACCCATCCAAGAAGGCAAGTGTAGGGAGGCTGAAAGAAGAGGGAGAGTCACTCTCATTTACTATTCAGATCAGTGTATCAGTCTTTCGGAGACCAAAAGTTCTTTTAGTGGGAAGGCATGATCCAAAATGGATTTTGGATAGACTCCTAAGTCCAAGTGTTCCTCACAGAGGAAAAACTAAAAGTCCAAGGAAGTTCTTGGAACTAGCCCCATTGCAGAGATCGTCTCATTCTAAATCTACTGCAACTTGAATGGGAAAAAATGGACTTAGGATGCAGAAGTTATCATAAAATGAATTTGCCCTTTATCCTTTGGAAAAAGGGACAAAATCCCCTAAAAATGGGTCCTAAAAACCCTCTAAGCCTTCATAATCCAAAAACTAGCACAAAGGAAAACCTTCACAAAATGATGGAAAACACTATCGGGAGGCAAAAACATGAAGAAATAGCAGAAAACAGGCCTATCGGAGGTTAAACTAACTTTTCACAGGAGCCGTCGGATCTGGCCAATCAACGGTCCAAATCCGATCAACATATCGCAATCGGCGGTGACAGATGAAGGCTATCGAAGGTAGACATGCGATAGGACCGGGTCAATGCGATGGTGCAATCACCAAAATCGGTGGATCGACATCGGCGATGGCATGGGGCTTAAGGAAAGACCCCTGATCTATGCGATATTCGATTGCAATCAATCACATCGCAATATCACATCGAAGCTGTTAGCGCTTGAAATTTCACCTCAGGCTGAGAAAGGTAAACCTCAAGGCAACATCAAACCACTTCGCCTCGTAGCTAGCCCTACGGGGCGGGAGAGGGCTCTCTCCGGTCTATCTCGATGAGATCTTCAATGGAATGAGATGACCAATAGGGTAACACTGATTTTAGGCTAGTAAACTGATCAAAAAGGTTGATTTGGGGTTTTTTAGGGTTTTTGGTGGAAAATTGGGGTGCGGGGATTGGACACAGTTTCTGCAGGGGGTTCTTTGGGGCGAGATAGGAGACAGTATTGATGCCTTTGATTGAGGTGGATGGTCAGGAATGACAGGTGAGGAGCTAAGGAGAGCAAACAATAACTTTGAATTCTCCTTAAACAGTAGAAAACATTGAAATTAAACAAACTTAAAAGCAGAGCATGACAGTCATGAATTCTTACTTTAACACTTCGTTTGCTTAATATGCAGAAGGGAAAGAAAGGAAATGATTCACATAACACACTTACAGGTACATAGAGAAACACACCATCAATACATGTAACCACAAGAATCCCAAAGAGGACTGCAAAACCCTGGTCTTCCTTAGCCAAAAATTGCAGAGTCGGTCTTGAGCCCTCCATCAGCGATCAAAACTCTTTGCATTTGCATATGTAGGTGTCTCATCAGTGTCAATTTTTGCATCCCATTAGGCATGCCATAACCCTGATGGAGGAGCTGGTATATTTTACCCCTCTTGGCATTGCTGGATTAGGTCATTTCAGTCATTAAGCTCTTTCAAAGCTTGTCTTGTCTTGAGGTCAATTTCCTAGGTCTAGGGTTTTGGTCAAAAATGTCTACAAGGTCATGTTTTTGAAGGTCAATAAGTGCTCAGCAAGCCAGAGGGATGATTGTAAAGATATTTCTTCGAAGTTTTTTTATCTTGTACAGTTAATTTTCACCTTGGATTTAAAAACTCTGTTTTTAAAGCCAAGGTCATTTTTCAAATGTTTGTAAAAAGTGATGAAATTTCAAAAGACTTCAGTGGATAGTATGCAACCCTGGTCCCCTTGCCAAGATCCCTCAGATGATCTACCTGCAAAAAGAATCAAGCAAAAGCACTCAATGAGTCAATTTCAGGATAAAGGAAACCAAAAAGTCAATTTTATAAAGTGTCAAAGAGAAACATTAGAAAGTGGGTTTGAGCATGAAATTTTTTCAAATGAAACTTATAAAAACCCAATCTCCCTCCTTTCACTCTCATTGTGCATCCAAGACACTTGCAAGAGAAGTTTGAGTGAGTGATAGAATGAAAGGAGCGAAAGCAGAGCAAGTTCGGGCGAGTGACAGGCGCCCGACCCATCAGGTGCGCGCGACCCGTCAGAGGGTTTCCTGCAGTGCAAATTTTCAACGAGCGCGACCCATCAGGCCCGTGCGACCCGTTGGGCGAGGTGCGCGACCCATCAAGCCAACCTCCCTTCAAACCTATTTCAAATTTGCTCAAACGCCCTCCAAGCCATAAAATTGCTTGAGGTAGGTTCCCTAATCTTGGTTATGATTGCAGGTTATGGTTGATGGATATTATGAATGTGTTTTTAATGATCGAAATGTACAAGAGCAAGACCTCCATATGGTTGTATGTTACATTGTAAAAGTGTGCTAGGGTTTATTGTTGTTTCATGGTTTTTCCCCTTGTAATTATTTTCCTCATTCCCATTTCATTTTCCCTATATCTCCATGTCAATTTCCCTTTTAAATTTGTAAAGAAAATAAACCCTACCCCTTTTCCCTTTAAAAATAAAAAATCACATCCTAACCCTATCTCTCCTTATGCCCATGTAAGAATATGAATTTGATGATGTATATGCAATGATGTCAATGATGTTTACAATGTATTTCCCTAAATTCCCTGCTGTATACATTGTTTTCCCATTTTCCTTGTAAAAATGTCCCTCCCCTAACATTTCCCTCATGTTCCTTGTCCCCTTGAAACAACATATAAATCAGCTTTTTACACGCAGAAACAGCATTACATTTTGTCCACTTTGCTCCTTAAACAATGTCAGAAACCGAAACCTATGAGCAAAGTGATGACCAGTCATCAGCTTCAGAGATTGAGGTAGAGAGGAGGCCTCATAAGGGTGGAAAGGGTGGACATCATAAGCGAGAGGAGCCCACCTCTTTAGCAGAGTTACAGGCTTTCCCTATGGCAGTCACATGTTTTCAGTATATGTCTTGCTATGAGTTTTGTGAGAGGATCTCTCGGATTCAGCACCACAGAGAGTTGGCTCGCCTTTTTGTTTTACACTTACATGATGGACATGTCAACCTTGCAGGGGTGGACTTACATTGACACCCGAGGTGATCTCACATGCCACAGGGATACCTAATGTTGGGGAGGTGTGGAATAAGCGCAAGGTGCTGGATAATGTTCACTTTGAGCCTTTTGTCCGGTCACCATTCATGAGACATTTGGCAGGTGTGTTTCCATTCAGGTTTCTCAGGAGCGAGTATGCTCCCATGATGAGGCTCATCATGCACTATTTTACCTGTGAGGGAAGATTTTCACAGGTATATTCATATCATATTCGCCTCTTGATGCACTTCACCCGAGTGAGGATGATGAACATCCCTGTTTTCTTCTATCAGAACATTCAGAGGATGGTGCCCATGTTGCAGAGGAAGAGCCCGGCACAGCAGTTTAGGAGCCTGTACCATTATGGTTTGATTCAGCTTGTAGTATTGCATCAGTTGGCTCAGCAGGGCATCTCATGGGAGGAGTTCATCTCTCGTGAGTTTTTCACAGCACCACCCTCGCCACATCCTGAGATTATTCATGAGGAGGGAGGACCATCACAGCAGCATGACATCCCTGTCACTAGACATGTCAGCTCCTCACCTTTGGTTAACTATCAGAAAGGCCCGAGGGCCTTATTTGCAACAGCTAGGCGAGTACTATCTCCACAGCAGGTGGAAGGGGTCTCGCCTTCATCATCAGCTCAGCGAGTGTTATCTCCACATCAGGTGGAAGGGGCCTCACTCTCTTCAGCAGCACAGGCAGCACAGAGGGGCAAGCAGCCCAAGATTGATGAGGGGCCATCAGGAGTTCCAGATATTGAGCTTGTTGATCTTGAGGCCATTTCTCCGAGCCAAGAGGCAAAGGAGGTCATTCAACATCTCAGAGCTGAAAATGATGCCTTACAGTGGAGATTAGAGGGTGCACAATGGACCATCACATACCTGGAGCAGCACAACAAACAGTTGGAGGAGGAGAAAGTGCTTGATGAGCTATGGAGGATTCGTAGTGACCGGATCTTGAACCGAAGAAGACCCGGTGACCTATTGCCTGCTGAGAGAGAGTCCATGCTCATCCGGGTCAATGCACACTTGGAGAGGCTGTTGGCTAAGGCCAACCAAGAGAAGAGATTGCTGAGGAACATGAAGAACCATTACTGGGCAAGAATGCATGTGTGCAAGGCAAAGATGAAAATGTTTCTAAGGCGGTTGACCGAGGCACTAAAACAGAGAAAGAGGAAAAATCCCCTCCGTATCTTGGCTGAGGCTTCACTCAAGGATCAAGGCACTAAATAGGCTAGCCACAGCACAAATCCCAAGAAATTTTGAGAATTTTGGGTGAATTTTGGCATTTTTTGGCAATTTGCAGGTTTTTCCCATTAACGGGTCTCACCCCCCGCACGACCCTTCATCATGGCTACTCCTTTTGACCAAAACTCAGCATTTCTAGATTTGTCATGCAAAGTTACATATGCTCATGGATGGACTTGAGATTTGGTGAAGTTTTGGACCTCCAGAAAGTAAAAAAACTAGCAAAAAATGACTTTCTGCCACTTTTTTGAATTGCAGAAAGCAGTCTTGGGAGATTTGAGTTTTGACAGGGCAAATGAACTCCAAATCCAAAAATTCCAGTTGGGTTGGAAAGTAGACTCAGAGACCTTTTCAACAAGCCCACTGTTTCTCAATTTGGCCACCTACAAGTGCCCCAAATATGGCTCCAAAGGCGCACGACCTGTCAAGCAGGGGCGCGCGACCCGTCAGGCAGTTTTTTAAAAAAATGCACTGTACAGCCCAGAAAACGCAGATTTGACTCAGTTTGACTTTTTGGGATGAAATGTGATTCTCTTTGATGTAATTATTGTACTTTGTAGACACTTTTACTCTTATGTAACACTTCTAGAACATTCATTCATGAAAAGGGTAAATATTAAATGAATGAATTGGTTTCCTAGCTTATAGAGGCAAGTTGTTTTGACTGCCTAGTTTGTAGTGCTTAGTTTAGAAGTGGTTGAAACAACTCCTAGGATAGTGAGCTCGACCCATGGAGGCAGGGAAAGAGGTTAGATCATCTATATTATGTACTTTCTTGCTCATTTTCATGGTTGGACTCTTGAGGGAGAAGCTATCATTGTATTATTCACTGTATCTCTGCAATTTTAGGCTAAGGAAGACCAGGGTTTTGCAGTCCTCTTTGGGATTCTTGTGGACTCATGTGTTGATGGTGTGTTTCTCAATGTACTTGTAAGCTTGTTATGTGATTCATTTCCTTTCTTTTACTTCTGCACATTAAACAAATGAAGTGTTAAAGTAAGAATGCATGCTTGCCATGCTCTGCTTTTAAGTTTGTTTAATTTCACTGTTTTCTTCTGTCTAAAGGGAATTCAAAGTTATTGTTTGCTCTCTTTAGCTCTTCATCTTTCATTCCTAACCATTCACCTCAGTTAAAGGCATCAACGCTGTCTCCTACCTCGCCCCAAGGAACCCCCTGCAGAAACTGTGTCCAATCCCCGCACCCAAAATTGCCCTCTCCTCAATTTGCCACCAAAAACCCAAAAAACCCCAAATCAAACTCTTTGATCAGTTTACTAGCCTAATATCAGTGTTACCTTATTGGTCATCTCATCCATTGAAGATTTTACGAGATAGACCGGAGAGAGCCTTCTCCTGCCCCGTAGGGCTAGCTACGAGGCTAAATGGTTTGATGTTGCCTTGAGGTTTACCTTTCTCAGCCTGAGGTGAAATTTCAAGCGCTAACATACTGGCGACCATACTGGGGACAACAAACTAATCGTTTGCTCATTGACGTGTTATTTCATAAGTCTTCGACGGAGCCTGAAGTTACACGAGGTAGCCTTCGAAAACGCTCTTGTTTTACATCAGCGTTAGTAGATAAACGCTGCTTCAGTCAATCTCCGTGAGCTTGTGAACGTAGCGCTTCATTGACACTTTACCCCAGTATAATTGTTAACTCTGAGCCGTGGATGATAGGTTGAGAGTTTTCACAGGCTGAATGGTTTTTCTTTCCTAGTCTTTTTGAGAAAAACAAGCTGGCTACAGATCCTAAACCCATTTTCAGATCTCATTCATGCCCAGCTATTTTTGATTATCTTGAAGATTTAGATTTTGACGAAAGCTTTGAGTTGTCTCTGTTTAAAGCCAAATCTGAAAGTGCGCTCGATTCTCTAGTCCTTGACCCTGATTTTGCAGCTGCTATTGAATTTGAGAAACATAACAAATTGGTCGAAAATTTCATCTTGAGACATCTCCAGACACATATTCAAGCTACTACCCTTGCTGATTTTGTTGAGAATATCTCTGATCATATTGGATCCACTATCACGGCTCACGAAGAATCTTATCCTCCTTATGTTTCAGTTTCGCCTATAATCACCTATCCCGAATCCACAGTCGGTTCTCCTTCTACCCCTCCTACTTCTCCTACCCCTCCGACTCCCCCGACTCCACAACCTCCTCTTATTATAGTCCCTGCTATCACAGCTCCTCCTCTTCATACTCATCCTACTCCCCCTGCTCGGTTTGCCCCACTTGCTTTGCCTGCAAATCTTCATGATATGCCAGCTGATTATCAAAGCAAAATTCCCATGTTTGATGGCACTCCACAAAGTATTACTGCTCAGCAACATATCGACAAAATGACCACTTTCTTTGATCTATATGAGTTAGATGAAGAAGATGTTACCATGCGGTTGTTCGTGCAAACATTTGCAGGAGAAGTTAGAAAATGGTTCAGAGGGTTGACAGCTAACAGCATTGCCACCTTGGAAGCACTTCAGAATCAATTCTTAGATCGATGGGAAATCAGAAAGGATCCGCTTTAGATTAATGCCGAATACAACAACCTCAAGCGCAATCTGGGTGAGTCAGTTCAAGATTACATAATCAGATTCAATACAGTTTACAATGCTATTCCCGATGATTTGAGACCGTCAAGAAAATCAGCACTTCTTAAGTTCCCGGATGGTTTTGATCCGGAGATGGCCTACTCATTGAGAGACAGGGATCCACCTACCTTGGAGGATATGCAGAAGATTGCTGTCAGCGTTGAGGCAAACGTGAATGACAAAAGAGCAAGGATGAAGGCAGAAAAGCGAGTCACAATCAAAGAGGAAGCATCCACTTCAAATCAGCTACTTCGTGATGTTGAACAGATAAAGAGGGCACTTGAAAAGGTTACTATTGACAAGCTGGAGCCTCAGATTCGTAATCCAAATTTCAGAGGTCAACAGTAGCAACAATATAGGATCAAGCAGCGTGAAACAAAGGCACAAGAGGCAGCAGTTCAGCAGCAAATGAAACCTCCTTTTCAGCAGAATTTTGTTAGTCAAGAATCTGATGATGAAGGTGATAATGTTGGAGAGGAAAATCACTTCTTCACTCCTGATGACATGCCCACTTATATTACAGAAGAAGATGAGTTGGTGAGTAATTCCGTCATTCCCCAAGATGAGCATTATATTTTCTCAAACGATGCAATACTTGAAGAAGAATCCGAAGAGTATCAAAGAGGGTATTTGCATGCATTGTCAGCCCAGCAAGGCCAGCAAAGGCAATTGAGAAACCGAGCTATTCCCATAAATCCCATTCAGAAAAGGAAAGATACATCAGCAAAGAATGATTCAGCTTCCTCACACGCAAAGGGAAAAGATATAGTCGGTCCTTCAACAAGTCAATCATCACCAGCAGCTAAGACGGATCAGCCATCAAATGCGCCAAAAGATAAAGCTGAAAAAAGAGATAATCCGGCTAAAGAAGGTGAGAAGGCTTCAGTTTTCAGTTTGGAGAATGAGATCGCAAAGTTGAAAGTGCCCATTCCTTTGACAGAAATTATGAAGAATAGCACTTACCGAGGCCAGCTCTCCAAAATGTTGAATTTTGATCCAATGCTAGACACGGTGAATGTACGAGATGATCAGCCGGAGTTGATTTTTGGGCTAGCTTTAAATGGTGAGTCTCCTGAAAGTGATGTTCCTCCATTTTATATCAGTTTGCGATTGCATGAGTTTGTGTTGCACAATGCCATGTTTGACTCGGGAGCCTCGCATAATTTGATGCCGAAAACGATCATGGAGAAGTTGGGACTTGACATCACAAGGAAGTATCATGATTTGTATTCATTTGATTCCAGCCGGGTAAGATGTATTGGTTTGATCAAAGACTTGGTGGTGAGTCTAAATCAAATTCCCGCGAAGAATGTTTTGATGGATGTGGTGGTGGCGGATATTCCTCCACGGTTTGGCATGTTGCTGTCGAGATCATGGGGAGCCAAGCTCAAAGGTACACTTCAGCTTGATTTTTCATATGCCACAATTCCAGTTTTCGGTCAAATGAGGAAGTTATATCGGGAACAAAAGATGAAATACATGATCACTAGTAAGGAAAAGCCCGTCAATCATCCTGTAAATTATGTACAAACAAACTTAGAATCTTTTGTTTTGTTTGCGAATAATTTCAATGAGGTAGATAGTCAGTTAGTGCAAGTAGAAGATATACCAGGCATTTCAGAAAATTTCAGAGAAGTTTTGACAAAGGAAAGTGAAGAAAGGTCTGCTGTCATAAGGCCAATTGCTGAAACAAATGGGCAGCAAACAGAGCATGCATCAACATCAGATTTTCAGCATTTAGAAGATGATGAGGATGGTCTTTGGACCATGGATTTTGATGGCGCAGTGGGCAGCGATGGTGCTGGTATAGGTGTGTGGATTCGAAGCCCATTTTCAGTCCAAAACCAAGTTCCAAGAAAGGTACGGGTATGTTCTTATAAATTGGCATTTGATTGTTCAAATAATGAGGCGGAATATGAAGCTCTTATTGCTGGTCTGAAAATCCTTCGGAAGTTGAAGGCAAAGAAGATAGCGGTATATGGCGACTCCGAGTTGGTTATCAAGCAAGTGAAAGGTGAATTTCAGGCCAAACATCCTCGTATGTGAGCATATCGGAATGCTGTCCTAGATATCTTAAAGCGGTTTTCAGAACATACTTTGACATGTGTGCCCCGGATTCAAAATGGTGTTGCGGATGCATTGGCAAAGGCAGCAAGTAATTTGAAAATACCCATGAATTCCAGCAATAAGTTTGAAATATATGTGAAGCATCGTCCTACAGTTCCAGATAATCAAAGGTGTTGGCAAGTTTTTCAAGATGACGAAGAAATCAAATATTTTCTGCAAATTGAGGGTAAATTCGAAGACATTTCAATAGACACAGAAGCTAAAGGAGTAAATCATATGGATGTGTTGCAGTTCAAGGACAATTACATTCCTAAAGGATTAATTCCTTTGGAAGAATTGTTCGATCAAGATGATGTGGCCCGCAAGCCAACTTTGAGACCAACGAACGAAGGAGTTGAAGATGTGAATCTTGGGACAGCCGAAAGTCCAAAGATGGTGAAGCTCTCGAAAGCATTGCCGCCAAAGGTAAAGAAAGAGTATATCAAATTATTGTCCTCTTTTTCTAATGTTTTTGCATGGGACTATTCAGATTTGAAAACTTATGACACAAGTATCATTCAGCATACCATTCCCATAAAGCCAAATCAAAATCCTTTCCGACAAAAGTTGAGAAGAATTAATCCTAAATTGCTGCCATTGATTGAGAAGGAAGTCAACAGGTTGTATAAGTCTGGAATCATAGTGCCAATCCAGTTTTCTGATTGGATTTCCAACTTGGTGCCCGTGAGAAAGAAGACCGACGAGATTCGATTGTGTATAGACTTCAGAAATCTGAACAAGGTGTCATTAAAGGACAATTATCCGCTGCCCAAAATGGACCATATATTGCAGCGGGTAGTGGGGGCATCAAGGATGTCATTGCTTGATGGTTATTCTGGGTATAATCAAATTTTGGTACATGAAGATGACTGTGACAAGACAACATTTACTACTCCATGGGGTACATTTCATTATGCCAAGATGCCGTTTGGATTGAAGAACGCGGGTGCCACATTTCAGCGGGCAATGGACATGGCCTTTGCAAATGAGAAGGATGTCTTTCTAGTTGTTTATCTTGATGATCTGACCATGTTTTCTAAATCAGATGAAGAGCATTTGTTTCATTTGACTAAGGTGTTTCAAAAGTGCAGAAAGTATGGTATCTCATTGAATCCGAAGAAGAGTCTTTTTGCTATGAGCGAAGGCAAGCTGTTGGGCCATATCATTTCTAAAGAGGGCATTCGTATCGATCCTGCATGGGTGGAAGCAATTCAGCAATTAGAGCAGCCCCGTAGCAAGAAAGAAATTCAGTCCTTGAATGGTAAATTGAATTTTCTGCGTCGCTTCATCCCCAATCTTGCCGAACATCTTAGAGAGATAACCAACATGCTCAAGAAGGACATCGAGCTCAAATGGACCGAAGAGGCGGTAAAGTCTTTTAATTTGATAAAGGTAATCTTATCTTCAGCCCCAACTTTGATCAGCCCAAATTATACACAGGATTTTATTTTATTTTCATTTGCTTCTGAGCATACATTGGCAGTCGTATTAATGCAAAAGAGAGATGGGGTTGAGAGGCCCATCGCTTTTTTCAGCCGTATCATAAGGGATGGAGCGTTGAATTATAATATTATTGAGAAACAAGCATTGGCGCTGATCAAAGCCTTGAAAGATTTCTAGGTATACATATTGAATTCTCATATTTTAGCATATGTTCCCAATGCAGCTGTTAAGGATGTTTTAGTACAAATGGAACCGGAAGGAAGAAGGGGTAAGTGGATTGTTGCACTATTAGAGTATGATGTAGAAATTAAGCCTACCAAGTTGATTAAAGGTCAAGGTCTTGCTAAGTTGATGGCTGAAACAAATCTTCACGTCCTTGATATTAATTTGATTGCTGCCTTGTCCGATGAAGATGAAGAAAATTCAGTTCTACAGGTATCCGATATCTTTGTGTCTTCTCCTTGGTATGCTGATATAGTTTATGTGCTTCAAAATTTGTCTTCACCCCCTGGGATGCCTAGAAACAAAGCTAGAACATTGAAGCTAAAAGCTGCCAAATTTTGCATTATCAAATCAGCACTTTATTGGAAAGATCCCGGTGGCATATTGCTGAACTGTTTGGTCGAAGAAGAAGCTAAGACAATAGTAGAAGATTTTCATAAAGGTGACTGTGGGGGTCATTTGTTTTGGAAGACCACGGCTAATAAGATCTTGAGAGCTGGTTTCTATTGGCCTTCTTTATTTTCTGATGTGTATAAAGCGGTAAAGAGCTGTCATGAATGTCAAATTTTTCAAGGAAAGCAAAAGTTACAGCCGTTGCCTCTCAAGCCCATTGAAATCAGCGCACCATTTCAGCAGTGGGGCTTGGATTTTATTGGCGAAATCCACCCAGCATCTTCCGGGCAGCATCGATGGATCTTGACCGCCACAGATTACTTCACGAAATGGATAGAAGCCATTCCCACCCGGCAAGCCACGGACTCGGTAATTATCTCTTTTATTGAAAGTAATATATTGTCACGTTTCGGCTGTCCACATAAGTTGATTACAGATAATGCTGCAGCATTCAAATCGAAGAAAATGGTTGATTTTTGCTATAAATATAACATCAGCTTGGGGCATTCAACCGCCTACCATCCGCAAGGTAATGGGCTGGCTGAATCTTCGAACAAATCTCTAGTGAACATCATAAAGAAATTGCTAGAAATAAATAAGAAGAGCTGGCACAAAAAGTTAGTAAATGCATTATGGGCTGATCGGGTAAGTCAAAAGAAGTCAATTGGTATGTCACCTTTTGAGCTGGTTTATGGAGTTGATGCAGTGTTTCCTACTTCACTTAGTGTTCCAGTAGCCAAGTTGTTTCAAGAAGCTGGTGGCGAGGAGGATCCTATGCAACGACGGATCAGTCAAATGATTCATTTACAGCAGACACGAGAGGAGGTTCATCAAAATTCCCTTAAGTTGCAGGAGCGCATAAAGAAAATCTATGACAAAAAGGCCAAATCAGAGGATTTTCAGATCGATGATGTTGTGTTGAGATGGGATGCCCGAAATGAAGACAAAGGGAAACATGGAAAATTCGACAACTTGTGGAAAGGTCCCTATAAAATTGCAGCATACCGTGGTCCAAATTCTTTTCTTCTCAAAGAAATGAATGGTGATGAATGTCTTGGTGGGTCGGTGAATGGCCGGCTGCTCAAAAGGTATCATGCTTGAGCATTTTCTGCTCTAATCACTCTCATTGTAATTACCATTTTACTTTCATTCTGCAGCAAGTGTGAATTGATCTCCCATCTTCAGTTTGGGGCCCGCGGTGAAGGCTATAATTCTGAAAATGGTGATTAGTTGGTGTGAGTTTTTGAAGTTGTTTCGGTCAGTTTATTTTCTGCATAAAGTGAGTTAGTTAGTGTCAAAGTTAGTCTAGGATTTTAGTCAATTGTCCAAGGTCAAATAAAGTTGTCAAAATTTGGTCACATGTGTAAAAGTTGACTCCATTGCCCAATGTTAATAAGGCACTGGTCTGCTCTCCCAGAGGTCTAAGGTTCTTGGTACTTCCAAGGAGCTACCATCCCCATTGGAGCCAATGTTAGAGTCGGTCTTGAGCCCTCCATCAGCGATCAAAACTTTTTTCATTTTCATATGTAGGTGTCTCATCAGTGTCAATTTTTGCATCCCATTAGGCATGCCATAACCCTGATGGAGGAGCTGGTATATTTTACCCCTCTTGGCATTGCTGGATTAGGTCATTTCAGTCATTAAGCTCTTTCAAAGCTTGTCTTGTCTTGTCAATAAAGTGTCAATAAAGTACATTAATTACACCAAATAGGATAATAATCCACCCCAAAAATTCAAACAGGGTCAAACTGCGTTTTTCTGAGCTGTACACTGAAAACTAGAGAAGTTTGCCTGACGGGTCGCGCGCCTCTGCCTGACGGGTCGCGCGCCTTTAGGACCACATTTGGGGCACTTCCAGGTGGTCAAATTGAGCAAGAGTGGGCTTGTTGCAAATTTCTGTGAGTCTACTTTCCAACCCAACTGGAATTTCTGAATTTGGTGGTCATTTGCCCCTCGAAAATTGCAATCTCCCAAGACTGCTTTCTGCAACTCAAAAATGTGGCAAAAAGTCAATTTTTGCTTGTTTTTTGACTTTCTGGAGGCCCAAAACTTCATAAAATCTCAAGTCCATTGATGAGCATATGTAACTTCTCATGAAAAATCTGGAAATGCTGAGTTTTTGCAAAATGGAGTTGCCATGATGTAGGGTCGCGCGGGGGGTGAGACCCGTTAATGAGCAAAAACCTATAAATTGCCTGAAAAATCAAAATTGACCCAAAATTTTCAAAATTTCTTGGGATTTGTGTTTTGGATGGGCTATTTAGTGCCTTGGTCCTTCAGTGAGGCCTCAGCCAAGATATGGAGGGGATCGGGCCTCTTTCTCCCTTTTTGTGCCTTGGCCAACCGCCTTTGGAACATTTTCATCTTTGCCTTGCACACATGCATTCTTGCCCAATAATGGTTTTTCATGTTCCTCAGCAATTTCTTCTCTTGGTTGGCCTTAGCCAACAGCCTCTCCAAGTGTGCATTTACCTGGATGAGCATGGACTCTCGCTCAGCGGGCAATAGATCACCGGATCTTCTCCGGTTCAAAGTGCGGTCACTACGAATCCTCCACAGCTCATCAAGTGCTTGCTCATCCTCCAACTGTTTGTTGCGCTGCTCGAGGTATGCGATGGTCCATTGTGCCCCCTCTAATCTCCTCTGCAAGGCATCATTTTCAGCTCTGAGGTGCTGAATGATCTCCTTTGCCTCTCGGCTAGGAGAACTGACATCAAGATCAATAAGCTCTATATCCGGAACACCTGATGGTCCCTCATCAATCTTGGGTTGTTTGCCCATCCCTGGTACCTGTGCTGCTGAAGAAAGCGAGGCCCCTTCCACCTGATGTGGAGATAACACTCGCTGAGCCGATGAAGAAGGCGAGACCCCTTCCACCTGGTGTGGAGATAATACTCGCCTGGCTGCTGCAAATAAGGCCCTCTGGCCTCTCTGATAAGTAACCAAAGGTGAGGAGCTGACATGTCTAGTGATGGGGATGTCATGCTGCTGTGATGGTCCTCCCTCCTCATGAATAACCTCAGGATGTGGCGGTGATGGTGCTGTGAAAAACTCACGAGAGATGAACTCCTCCCATGAGATGCCCTACTGAGCCAATTGATGTAATACCACTAGCTGAATCAAACCATAATGGTAAAGGCTCCTGTACTACTGTGCCGGGCTCTTCCTCTGCATCATGGACACCATCTTCTCGATGTTCTGATAGAAGAAAACAGGGATGTTCATCATCCGTACCCGGGTGAAGTGCATCAAGAGGCGAATATGGTATGAATATACCTGTGAAAATCTGCCCTCACAGGTAAAATAGAGCATGATGAGCCTCATCATGGGAGCATACTCACTCCTGAGAAATCTGAAGGGAAACACTCCTGTCAAGTGTCTCATGAGTGCTGGTCTAACGAAAGGCTCAAAATGAACACTGTCCAGCACCTTGCGCTTATTCCACACCTCTCCAACATTCGGTATCCCTGTGGCCTGTGCAATCACCTCAGGTGTCAATGTAAAGTCAACCCCGGCAAGGTTGACATGTCCATCATGCAAGTGTAAAACAAACAGGCGAGCCAACTCTCTGTGGTGCTGAATCCGAGAGATCCTCTCACAAAACTCATAGCAAGACATGTATTGGAAGCATGAGACTGCCATAGGACAAGCTTGTAAATCTGTCAAAGAGGTGGGCTCCTCTCGCCTATGATGACCACCCTTACCACCCTTATGAGGCCTCCTCTGTATCTCAATCTCTGAAGCTGATGCCTGGTCATCACTCTGCTCATAGGTTTCGGTTTCTGACATTGTTTAAGGAGCAGAGTGGCCAAAATGTACTGTTGTTTTTGCTTTGTAAAATGCTGATTTGTATGTTGTTTCAAGGGGGACAAGGAGCATGAAGGGAATGTTAGGGGAGGGACACTTTTAAAGGGAAAATGGGAATAAATATATAACACAGGGATTTAAGGAAAAAACATTGCCAAAAATCATTGCACATGCATCGTCATATACATTGTTTACATGAGTAATGAGAGGTAGGGTTAGGGCTATAATTTTTCATTTTTTTTTTTTTTAGGGAAGAGGGGTAGGGTTTGGCTTTTTCTTTACAAATTCGAAAGAGAAATTTATATAGAAAAACAAGGAAAATGACATGGGAGATGGGGAAAATGATTACAAGGGGAATACCTTCAAACAGCATAAAACCCTAGGCATATTTTACAAATTTAAAATGCAGCAACATGGAGCTTTTCTCTTGCACATGGAGATCCTTTAAAAATGCCATTAAGATTCCCATTGATCATAACAAGCAACCATTTTTAAGTTTGGAGAGCCTACCTTGGCAATTTGGCGATTTCGGAGGGTCCTTGGATAAATTTGCAGTCGGTTTGGAAAGGAGGGCGCTGACGGGTCGCGCGCCTCACCCAACGGGTCGCGCGCCACTGACGGGTCGCGCCCGTTGAAAAAATGCACTGCCGGAACGCTGCTGACGGGTCGCGCACCTGGTCTGACGGGTCGCGCGCCTGTCCAGCTCCCAAATTCACTCAATCGCTCTTGCAAACAACTTGGATGCACAATGAGGGTCGATGGAGGGAGATTGGGCCTTTATAGCTTTGATTTGAAATAATTTCATGCTCAAACCCACTTTATAATGTTTCTCTTTGACACTTTATAAAATTGACTTTTCTTGGTTTCCTTTGTCCTGAAATTGACTGATTTAATGCTTTTACTTGACACTTTTTGCAGGGATATCATCTGAGGGATCTTGGCAAGGGAGCCAGGGTTTCATACTGTCCTTGGAAGCTTTTTGAAATTTCATCACTTTTTACAAAAATTTGAAAAATGACCTTGGCTTTAAAAACAGAGTTTTTAAATCCAAGGTGAACATTAACTGTACAAGATTGAAATTTGCGAAGAAACATCTTTAAAATCATCCCTTTGGCTTGTTGAGCACTTACTGACCTTCAGAGACATGACCTTGTAAACCATTTTGAGCAAAACCCTAGACCTAGGAATTTGACCTCAAGACAAGACAAGATAAGCTTGAAAGTGACTAAGGACTGAAATGACCTGATCCAGCAATGCCAAGAGGGGGACAAAGACACCAACTCCTCCATCAGGGTTATGGCATGCCTAATGGGATGCAAAAATTGACACTGATGAGACACCTACTTATGCAAATGCAAAGAGCTTTGATCGCTGATGGAGGGCTACAAGACCGACTCTAACAGAAGCTACACAAAGGAGCAGGGCCGATACAAATATGGCTTGCGACAGCCCGACCCGATAAGGTTATAGGCGATATTTTATATATTTTGAAATCCGAAAAATGGCATTTTCCTTTGTATTTCGCATTTCCGCCAAATAAAGGAAATGTGCCCAATGCGATGAAACTGGACCCTAAAGGGTTTATGAATGCATATGTATAACATTTCAAGTCCGTCATAAAGCCATTTTGTGATATTTTCAATGCTTTTAATGTATTTTCCAAATACAAAGGGAAACCATGAAACGAGCGGGATTTCGGGCTGGCTGTAGGTTGTAAGTGGTTTTGGCTAGGCTCCGCCCGAGCCCATACACTGGCTGCCACATGGCTAGGCACCGGAGGGAGAAAACCACCCTTTTCGGGCAGTTAACCCCCATACGCATAAGCTGCCTAAAATGAATCTCAGTCGTTGGATCAGGATCACGCAGATCAATGGTGGATATGCGATATCGATTTAAAAGGCCAACCCAATGGAATATAGGGCAGAATTCATAATATTTGAAGTCCGATAAACAGTGATTTAGTGGTTTTTCTCGTGTTTTACAGTGTTTCTCTATGTAAACAGAAAACTTTATTTTTAGGTATTTCAAAGGCCTAATGGTACCTTCTGTTGCAGAACAGGTGGCCACCTCCCCTAAAGACGTTATGCCATGATTGCTAACACTCAGAATGAGGATTCGAGTGAATAGAGGTCGAGAACCAGAGAGCCCAAGAAGAGGAAACGAACAGACAACATCAATTGGCTTTAAAGCCACAGAATGACAGAGACAGAGAGAGTTGTTGCTAAAACATAGAATAAGCAGGCAGCACAGAAGCAAAAAAAAGAGCTAGAGAGAGTGAAAGCTAATGTGCAGAGCAGCTAAGGGAGTCTTTGGATTCACTTGGAGGTCAAGTGAAAAACTAGAGAGCTGAAGGTTGCAGAAAAGAAAGAGCCAGAGCCAAGAGCCAGAGCCGAGAGCCAGAAAGCCGAGAGCTTCAAGAGCCAGGGAGAGATGGTGTTCTGAGCCCATTGTTCCTGTGTAAAACAGTGGAGTTGAGCCAAAGAGCTTGTAAAAGGACTTTGCCATAATCCTAGAGAGCCTAGTCGAGTTGACTAAAGCTCAAGGAGATGTATCCCAAGAGTTTTGGGTGAACTCCATATTAAGTTGTTGTCCTATGTGTTTATTATTTGCTACAATGTTTCCACTGTTACATGTATTTACATATCAGCACAAACAACAGATTTTAAAGCACATAAACATTTAAAATAACCATAAGCATACACCTTATTTTCAAAAACATATTTAATTCCACATTGGTTAATCATAAAGACTTGGGAATATTTAAGATTTGGAAGTGGGAGAGGTTCTTGTAAGTTAGAAAAGAAGCCTAAGTGCCACATTTTCAAGTTAGGTGGTATCAGAGCCTAAGTTTGATTAAACCCACCTTCAAAGGAGGTTATATCAGAATGCTTGATTGACAAAGCAAATATTGCTTCTCTAAAAGGTGTTTAAACAATCAGATGTTGATTGTATGCTTGTTTGCAAACTGACTATTGTTTGAGTTTGCAGAAGTGAAGGCAAAGCTATTGATAGCTAAGTCCAGGAAGGATAAATAGGAAGAAGGGCTGAAGGCATTATTCTATCCCAAAGGACCTCAAAGAAATCCTTGAAGCACAAGAGGTTTGTTGCAAAAGATTGCTTAAATAAGCTCTTTATTAATCTTGTTTGAAGTTCTTTGTTCATTGGCATAATGACAACTTCCTCAAGTGTATCCTCAAATTCCTTCTCCATCACAAGACTCTTTGATGGAGACATGAAACAAGATTTGTTCATCATGATGGACAAGGTGAGAGAAATGTATGAGGATGGAAGAAAGAGTAGCATACTTAGAGAGAAGTTGAATTCCATGAAGGAAGAGAAGCAGTTGCTTTCTGACAGACTGCGGGAAATGGAGAGGCAACTTCATATTGCAAATATGAACCTGAAGAGGATGCATGAGTTGGAGTCACAACTCTTTGTTGCCAAAGAAGCTTTGGTCAAGTATCAGCTTGAGGAATACGTAAACCATTCCAGTTTTTCTTCAAATTGTTCTAAGAATGCTTATATTGGTTCTTTTGAAAAACATACTAGAGGCATAGGTTCCAAGCTAATGTCCATGATGGGCTATGAAGGAAAGAGTTTGGGAAAGCATGCACAAGGTATTGTTGAACCAATAATGGTTGAGGAAAGGCCTAAGTATTTGGGTCTTGGCTATGGAAAGTCTTATGGAGAGAGTTCCAAAGCTGCCATGGAGACCATTAGAAAAACTCCAAGAAGGAGTTGCATTGCAAAGTGTGAAGATTGTGTTCAGGAGGAATGCAATAGCATGAAACATCGCTTACAGGATGCAGGTGTTCAGAAGCACACATTTGAACCAGAGAGTTGTGGAAACTCTGAAAGCATTGAAGAGATTGAGGGTGTTACAAAGGGAGCCACTTCTTCAGTTGCTTCACCTCCTCATGAAGACAATAAAGGTCAAAGAGGTAGGTATAAATCCGGTTCTAAATATATTCCTTCTGATTTTGCAAAGCATGGTAAATTTCCACATAAGCATGGGAGAAGAATTGCATGTTTCTTTTGTGGTTTGGATAACCATCATGTTTCCAAATGTTGGAAGAGAATGGCCACATACATGAAACTTTTGAAGGAGAAGAAGCAGAAAGCCAAAGGTCCATTGGACAAGGCAAAGCATGTTGTCAAGAGGATGCATATCTGCTACACTTACTACCATAACCAAGGGCATCTTGCTGAAAAGTGTTGGACTCTGAATCCAACAATGCTTCCACACAAGCTGAGGAAAGTGGAAAGAGAAGACGGCAGAAATGGAAAGGAAATTTCCATGAATGAATTGTCTCAGGATGATTCACATGTTGATACTGATGTGCAGACAAAGGAAATACCTTGGAACTGGATTGGTAAGAAATGGCTAGAGTTCTTTTCCAGTTAAGGTTGAATGTCTATTGATGCATCTATTTGCATTTCTTTGTTGATGAGATGCAAGTTGCGGGACTTTAACAAGAAGGTGAATGGGAGAAGTTGAGTAGGAGACTCACTTTGTTGCTGCAACATTATATTTCATTTCAGTTTCGAAAGTACAGTGTGCTTAAGTGAAAGTTGAAGGATGAAATGCATGCATACGCATGATGTGCATGAACACAGGGATGTTGATTTTTTCTTGGTATTTGAACATGTATGTGTAATTAACTTGAAGGGTTGATTGCTTTGTTGTAAACATGCATGTAATGCAATATTAACTTGGAAAAAGTTGCTTTGGTCTCCAAGATGGAGGTAATAATGAAGTGTTTCATCTTTTGAAAAAGAGTCCAAATGGTCTTTTTCTACATGCTTGACTTGAAGAGTCATTTGTCTTAAAGGCATGTTTTGTGGGCTTGTTACCTAGTCCATCATTTTCATGTAGATGTAAGGCATGGAGGTGTTCACAAGATGTGAAATCTATTCTTTTGTTGAAGCGAAGTTTAGGCCATCGAGTTGTTGTCTGTATTCATGTTGTTGTTAAAAATTGTTGGTGATAGCTTTTCAAATAGGTACATATGAAAGTTTTGTGGAGCAGATGTAATTCACATTTGTTTGAGCCACCTTGGATCAATGATCAAGCAGAGAAGCTCAAACTACCTTCTATGACCATTTCAGCAGGAGTTCTGCAGGAAGGCAAGGAGGAAGACCGTTCTTCCCAGGGAGACCAACCCATCCAAGAAGGTAAGTGTAGGGAGGCTTAAAGAAGAGGGAGAGTCACTCTTATTTACTATTCAAATCAGTATATCAGTCTTTTGGAGACTAAAAGTTCTTTTAGTGGGAAGGCATGATCCAAAATGGATTTTGGATAGACACCTAAGTCTAAGTGTTCCTCACAGAGGAAAAAATGAAAGTCCAAGGAAGTTCCTGGAACTACCCCCATTGCAGAGATCGTCTCATTCTGAATCTACTACAACTTGAATGGGAAAAAATGGACTTAGGATGTGGAAGTTATCATAAAATGAAGTTGCCTTTTATCCTTTAGAAAAAGGGGAAAAATCCCCTAAAAATGGGTCCTAAAAACCCTCTAAGCCTTCAAAATCCCAAAACTGGCGCAAGGGAAAACCTTCACAAAATGGTGAAAAACACTATCTGGAGGCAAAAACATGAAGAAATAGCAAAAAACAGGCCTATTGGAGGTCAAACCAACTTTGCATAGGAGCTGTCGGATCTGACCGATCAACGGTCCAGATCCGATCGGCATATCGCAATCGGCGGCGACAGGCGGAGGCTATCGGAGGTAGACATGTGATAGGACCAAGCCGATGCGATGGTGCAATCATCGAAATCGGTGTATCGGCTTCAGCGATGGTATGGGGCTTAAGGCAGGACCCCTGGTCTATGCGATATGTAATTGCGATCGATCGCATCGCAATATCGCATCGGAGCTACACAAAGGAGCAGGGCTGATACAAATATGGCTTATGATAGCCGGACCCGATAGGGTTATAGGTGATATTTTATATATTTTGAAATCCAGAAAATGACATTTTCCTTTGTATTTCGCATTTCCGCCAAATAAAGGAATTACAAAGGAAATGTGCCCAATGCAATGAAACCAGACCCAAAAGGGTTTATGAATTCATATGTATAACATTTCAAGTCCACCATAAAGCCATTTTGCTAGATTCTCAATGTTTTTAATGTATTTTCCAAATAAAAAGGGAAACCACGAAACGAGCGGGATTTTGGGTGGGCTATAAGCGGTAAGTGGTTTTGGCCGAGCTTCGCCCGAGCCCATACACTGGCTGCCATGTGGCTATGCGCCAGAGAGAGAAAACCACCCTTTTCGGGCAGTTAACCCCCGTACGCATGAGTCGCCCAAAATGAATCTTAGCCGTTGGATCAGGATCACGCAGATCAATGGTGGATATGTGATAGCGATTTAAAAGGTGGACCCGATGGAATATAGGGTGGAATTCATAATATTTGAAGTCCGATGAACCGTGATTTGGTGGATTTTTCCCGTGTTTTACAGTGTTTCTCTGTGTAAACAGAAAACACTATTTTTGGGGATTTCAAAGGCCCAATGGTCCATTCCATTGCAGAACAGGTGGCCACTGCCCTGAAGACGTTATGCCATGATTGCTAAAGCTTAGAAGGGGGATTCGAGTGAATAAAGGCCAGGAGCCAGAGATCCCTAGAAGAGGAAATGAACAGACAGCATCGATTGGCTTTAAAGCCACAGAATGATAGAGACAGAGAGAGTTGTTGCTAAAACAGAGAATAACCAAGCAGTGCAGAAGCAAGAAAAGAGCTAGAGAGAGTGAAAGCTAATGCGCAGAGCAACTGAGGGAGTCTTTGGATTCACTTGGAGGTCAAGTGAAAAACGAGAGAGCTGAAGGTTGCAGAAAAGCAAGAGCCAGAGCCAAGATCTAGAGTCGAGAGCCAGAAAGCCGAGAGCTTCAAGAGCCAGGGAGAGATGGTGTTCTGAGCCCATTGTTCCTGTGTAAAACAGTGGATTTGAGCCAAAGAGCTTGTAAAAGGACTTTTCCATAATCCCAGAGAGCCTAGTCAAGTTGACTAAAGCTCAAGGAGATGTAGCCCAAGAGTTTTGGGTGAACTCCATATTAAGTTGTTGTCCTATGTGTTTATTATTTGCTACACTATTTGCACTGTTACATGTATTTACATATCAGCACAAACAACAGATTTTAAAGCACATAAATAGTTAAAATAACCTTAAGCATACACCTTATTTTCAAGCACATATTTAATTCCGCATTGGTTAATCATAAAGACTTGGGAATATTTAAGCTTTGGAAGTGGGAGAGGTTCTTGTAAGTTAGACAAGAAGCCTAAGTGCCCCATTTTCAGATTAGAAACAGGACTCATAGATCAATCATGATTAATCACGAGTCAGAATCTGCTCACTCTCCAAATGATCCGATCTAAATATTTGCGAGTCAAACTCACGTTGACCATTTTTAACTCATGGTCAATGCAAGTTTGACTTGAGAATTGCCGATTAAAGTAGATTCCTGCATTGATTCCAATTTAGTCGATTTTCAACCTTAACTCGATGAGCACTAGTTTTTCAAGTTTAGGTATGCTGCATTGCTAAAAACTAAACGTCATTCGTTCCAAAATTTATTTCTCATTTCTTAGGCCCAAAACTCATACATCGAGATCTTCAGTAATCAATGACTACTCACTATTACACAGTCCAGACTTAATATTGGGGAACCGCCAAGGTGAGCCTAAGTCCAGACTCCATATCAGGCAGTCGCCAATGTGTGCTCTATCCATACTCCATATCGACCCTCAGGCAGTCGCGCATCATCTTCAGCATGTGTTACCTTTAGGCTTAGCCACTTCACTATTCAACAATCGAGGTACATTGGCACTTGGCTAAATAATAGGTATATTACTATATTGAAGTTTCAATGTTGTTTTCAATGGAAAGTTTCAAGTTTCACTATTCGGCAATCGAATGTTCAGTGTATTCCTTTGGTTATTACTTTTCAACCCTATAAATGGGGCTTAAATAGAATTTTAAAATGCACTAAGAAATGGTTTAATACCAACCATCGACCAAGTCATCAATCATTCCTTCCTTGGTCAATGTCTTGCCGACTTCAAAGGCTTTAACCATGCATTCACAACTTTGGGCATTTTTATTCTTCCAGAATCTATTATTAATGTATTGGTTCAATTGTCTTATGCTAAACGAACTTGCAAATTCAAGATTACAATGAAATATATGTTGATAATATTTCCTTTAGGTAGCATTTCCTCATATATACCTAATTGTGTTTCGAGGTCATAATGATATATTAGGTTGAAATTTTCTTGTGTTGCTGGACAGACTCCTCTTTGATCCTTAACAAAACCTCATATCCTTTAAAAAAACCTCTTTTTTGCGAAGTTATATATGGAATTTTTAATTTTAATTTTTTATTGTAATTTACAGGAGCCAAATTAAATCGAAGGCACAACTCCAAATCTAAACAGAAACCGCAATTTAAACACAAGTCCAAAAAAACAACAATGTCGAGGGAGAATGACTTTGCTTGGGTTTATTGTGACAAGATTCTTAGAGACCGTAAGCTCCTTTGTAAATTTTGCAAAGCGAAATGTAGTGGAGGCATTTATAGATTCAAGTACCACCTTGCACAAATACCTGGCCATGATATAGGTCTTTCCAAAAATGTTGACGAAAATGTCAAACACCAAGCAACCTTGGCCATTGATATTTTGAGTCAGCATAATTCAAAGAAAGAAAAGAAAAAAAAAGAAATAGGAACTCCTAGAGTTGACAATTTTTCTTCCACTACCCCATTGTCATCTCCCTCTGTTGAATCCTCAATGAAGTTCCCAAGTTTCCCACACATGCCTCCAAGTTCAAGTCATGCTCAAGGCCAAATGAATCCTCCTGCATTCAACATTGGAGGTGGAAACATAAACACATTTTTTTCTCCCCTCACAAAACCTAGTTCCCAACCTACTGTGGATGCCATTGGTTGGAAAAAAATATCCATAGTTAGGCAAGGAAGGTCATTGCTAACTTTTGGTACTATTCTAACATACCTTTCCACTGTGCCATAAGTCCTTATTGGCAAGCTACGTTTGATGCAGTTGTTGTTGCAGGTCCAGGGTTCAAAGCTCCTACATTAGAGAGCATTAAACACATATTTCATTAAATTTGAATTAAATAGTGGATCTAGAATTTCGAAATAACCAAAAAACTAAATTCTAGTGATGTCCCTGTAATAAAAATTTTCCAAATTTAATGCAATATGTGTTATTAGGAAAAAATTTCTATTATAAAGTGTTGAATATGCCATGCTTGTGCTATCTGAGTTTCGTTCATCATGGGTAGAAACAGAGTGCACAATCATGAGGGATGGATGGACAGATCAGAGGAATAGAACTTTAATAAATCTCCTTGTATATTGTCCAATAGGTACAATGTTTCTCAAATCAGTGGATGCCTCAGACAAGGTTAAGATTGGACAACTTATTTTCAAAATGAAGGAGGAATTCATTCAAGAAGTGGGAGAAGAACATGTTGTACAAATCGTCATCGACAATGTAGCTAATTATATGGCTACTAGTAGACTTTTTGAGATTAGGCACCCCACTATTTTTTGGACCTATTCTATTGCTCATTGTATAGATTTAATGCTTAAGGACATTAGTAAGCTTCATTGGATACATGAGGTTGTGGAGAAGGAAAAATCCATAAAAAAAATACTTATACAACCACATTATTGTCCTAAACACCATGAGAAAACACACTAAAGGTAAAGAAATTGTTCGACCTACAGTGACTAGATTTGCAACAAATTTCATATCATTTCAATTTGTGGTTGAGAAAAAGATAAATCTGAAGAGGATGTCCTTGGGACCTGACTCGATGGCATATAAACATTCCAATACCCTTGAAGGCATTGAAGTTGTTGCACTTGTGTTTACTGATAGTTTCTGGAAAAATGCCGAAGAGATTATTGTTGTGATGGAGTCCCTTGTTAGATTTCTCGGGTACTTCAAGTCTTTTAAATTTTTATTGTTTTAAATTTTATTTCAAGCTTCTTTTTATTTTCAATGTTTCATATTAATCTAAATTTGAAAGATTGAACTTTCAAGATGGTTGATGGTGACAAACTTGCTATGGGTTATATTTATGAGGTGATGGATCTCACAAAGGAGGCCATCAAAAGAAGATATGGGGATGAGGAGGCAAAGTATATGCCTCTTTGGGACATTATTGATGCACATTTGGATAGGAAATTACATTCCCCCTTACATGCTGCTAGGTACTTCTTAAACCCATAGTATTTTTATGATAAGAGAAAATTTAATGAGGATGGGGACATTCACAGAGGACTTATGACATCCACGGAAAGGTGCTTCCTTGATCCAGAATTTCAAAGTCATGTCTTTTCCCAACTATAGGATTATAGAGCACCACCTAAATTATTTTCCTATGCCAGTGTTATATGAGAAAGGTCTAAGGTGTTGCCAGGTACCCTTTGAGGCTTGAAGGCTTTATCAATTCATTAAATTTGTTTAAACTTTATTTTTTCTGTTAAATTTTTTATTAAATTTTGTTGTCTTTATAAGTTTTTACTATTTATTATTTAGTACGTCTACTCACGAACCCTTGCCACTTGCTAGGTCTTTGGTGGCAAAATTTTTGTAGTGATACACCAGATTTGAAGAGATTTTCCGTTCGAATCTTAAACCAAGCATGCAGTGCTTCAGGTTGTGAGTGCAACTAGAGAATGTTTGAGAAAATACATTCGAAGAAGTGCAACCGATTTACACAAAAACGCTTAAATGATCTTGTATTTTTCCATTACAACCTACAACTTCGCAACAAGAAAATACTAGGTGAGAGCTTGAATTTAAAGGTTTCATAATCTGATTTAGAATTTAAAGTTTAAACTTTAAAGTTCAAAGTCAAACTTAAATTCACATTTCAATGTCTCATGATAATGATAGGTTTGGATCATTCACCAATAGGCCTTAAAGAGATATATTTGCAAACTACAAATGCAGTAGATTGGGTCTAATTAGAGGAGGCTCCTCTTCTAAGCCTACATGACTTGAAGAACTTTGAGAGTCAAGCACGCAGAGGAGTGGGAGGAATCACTTCTAGTTCTCACTCTTAAGAGTCATAGACTCTTAGTTACTAATTTTTTCTAATTAGTATGCAGTTGTTTGTAAAATTTTAGAAGCAGTTGCTTCTAGTTCTATGTAGTCACTAGTTAGGAGTCATGACTCAGTACTTTGGATCATGTTTGGACTCATAACATATATGAGATGCTTATTCATTCATGATATTTTGGAAATATATTGATATTATGAATTGTTTGGACATGGCTTTACTGAATATCAATGAAAAATGTTTTTTTTAATTCAATATATGTGTATATTTTTATTTATTGAATTCACTGATTTTTTCCCGATTTTTTTCCGATTTTTCCCCAATCTAATTAAAAATCTTATCTATTTTGCCTCACCGATTCATTGTCTATTCCGGGCCTGGTAACATTGGTTACAAGTTTCATTCTTCACTTATGAGTGCTAAGGTGTTCTAGAGAGTGCCAATGCATTCTGAGGAGTGTTAGGGAGTACTAGGACAACACAAGCGAGCTCTAGGTCAAAATGCATGGAAGTGAATGAATATGAGGGTGTGTTGCGACTATCAACCAATGCTAGTTGTCATGCCAAGGAGGGAGTGAATAGGTATGCTAAGAACAGGTAAGGCATGCCGGGGAATATTAGGGAATGTTAAGAAGTGCTAGAGTGTGCTAGGTAGTTCCGGGGTGTGCTAACATGTGCCAAACAATGCCAAGGCATTCCAAGTGCTAAGACATGCTAGGATGTGCAAGGTGCCAGAGTATGCCAATATACGTCAAGGAGTTTCAAGGAAACAAAAGGAATAACCAAGCTAAAATGAAAGGAAATGAACACATAAGAGGGTTAATAAGTCAGGACTTTATATTTTTCAAGAGGGGCATGCTATGCACACTAATAATATGTTCCAATACATGCCAAGTGCCAATGTGTGCCAAGTGCTAATTTTTGTCAATGCAATATTATGCGAAGGAGTTCCAGGGCATGTTAGGGACTACAGGGAATGCCAACACATGATAGGGGAGTGCTATGCTATGCTATGGTATGCCAACATGTGCTTTGGCACCCTACTCATGGCAATATGTTAAGGTACAAAGATGTTCCAAGACATGTAAGGTGCCAAGGAATGTTAGTGTATTGTTCCAAAGCATGTTAAGGTGTGCCATGAGTGTTGAGGAGTGCTAGGTCTCTCTCATTAATAGAATTGACATAGCTTGATTATGTATTAAATAATATAGTTCCTACACACACTAGTGGAACTTTATTTAAAGGAAATTTGCTAGATAATAAACCTAATAGAGATGAATCATGTTTTGACTCATAGGAAGACTATATTCTTATGACTTGAGGGAAATGATACAGACTAATTACTTCTTAACAAATTGACTGGCTATTATAACCACTATGACCTTGGACACATTATGAAAAAGACTCCACAAAAATGGTCTTAAATCATTATATTTTGACAAAAAATATAGTAATAGGTACATAGTGTGATCAAAAACTCATTGGAATGATCAATGATGACGAACATTTTTTGACCATCACCAAAAGTAACTAAAAATAACATTGGTGAGGGTCAATAAAATATCGTCACTCGAAGTGTCACCAAAGAGAGAATTAGTGATGGACCTTTAATGACCCTCACCAAAAGTGTCACCAAAGAGAGAATTAGTGATGGGCAATTAATGACCCTCACCAAAAGTGTGATTGAAAATGGCTTTGGTAACAAACCTTAAAGGACATTCACTATATACACTTACAACAACGATTTTTTAAAGACCGTTACGATATGCAACATTGGCGATGGACCTTAAAGGTCCGTCACAGGCATGAAGCATCATCAAAAACTCATTGGAATGATAAATGATGACGAACATTATTTGACCATCACCAAAAGTAGCCAAAAACATCATTAGTGACGGTCAATAAAATATCGTCACTAGAAGTGTCACCAAAGAGAGAATTAGTGATGGGCCTTTAACGACCCTCACCAAAAGTGTTACTGAAGAGAGAATTACTGGCGGGCTTTTAACGACCCTCACCAAAAGTGTCATTTAAAATGGCTTTGGTGACAAACCGTAAAGGACCATCACTATATACACTTACAACAACGGTTTTTTAAAGACCGTCACCATATGCGACATTGGTGATGGACCTTAAAGGTCCGTCACAAGCATGACCCTCACTAAAGACCTTTTTTCCTGTAGTGGGATGAATTTTGATCTTTGGATCTCTTCATTTCTGTCTTGGAGCTTCACTATTGACATATAATGATGGTTATACTCTTTCTTACATGTAATTACTCTTTTAATGCTATTTTGTTACTTTCTTATGTCACATGCATGTTACTGGTGATTTTATCTATACTAGGTTGAATTTGTTGTTTTTCTTATGCGAAATTGTGGAAATTTGTCTTTTTATAATGTTTCAGTGAATGTTCCTAGAGATATTTTGTTGAACGTTTATCTTAATAAGTCATCATATATTTCAAGTAGAAGTGTAAACACCTAGAATCAATTGTCTCATGCCCTAATTTCCATGCAAAATTACTCTACAGACCTCCTTGACTAAGTGAATTCATTCCAAGCATTAAAACATCCTTGACTCCATTTCTCCCAAAGAATTAGGCACTGATCCTCCATAGGTGATCACCTAAAAGCATATTTTTCTCACCCTTATCTCTTTCTTTCTAGACCTAGCCTCCATAAGTGACCTAGGGCATCGCTTTTCTCACAACTTGCCATAAAAAAAAAAAAAAAAAAAAAAATTGATCTCTTTCCCTCCACTACGATGTTGTGTCTTCTAGGAGCCCTACATATTTGAAGCAATTTAATGGTGGGATCTTGAGATATTCCAAGCCATACCTCGAATATTTATTATTGCCCTTATTTTCCTAGTGGCTAGTGACCTCATAGGGATCATTGCATTAAAATAATTGAAAATTTATCCTTTGATCCCCTTCTCCCCCTTAATTAGGTCAAGAACACCCTTTATTTATCAACCCCACCCCCTTGACCTAATTATGGGTCCACTTGGTCCTGAGTGGTCCCACAATTTACTTTAGATATTTTCACAAAGACCATATGGAAAACAAGTTTTCACAAGGGTTTTTAGGACTAGGTCCCTCCTTTACAAGTCTTATTTGCAAACCCTAGCCCTTAAAATCCTCTTGTCCCTTCTTAGAGAGCCTTACACCTTGCTTCTCAAATAAGTAAACCATGCAATTGAGTCTTGTTGGGCGTGGAGCCTAATTAGCTTCTGTATTCAAAGGTTTCAGCAGATGTATACCCTAGGAAGACTGTACACCCCTCCACGTGGGGGGATGCGAGGGGGACTTGTCCCCCCCATGGGAGTTTGGGGGGGCTAATACCCCCGGCTGGGGGGTCCGTGGGCCAGCAGTCCCCCAGTGGGGGTTCGGGGGCAGTGCCCCCGAAGCTAAAAATAGATGTAAAATTGCCTAGTAAAAGTATAGTAATTTCTAGTCAATCTGGGCCGTTCATTAAGCGAATGATCTGATAGTAGAAATTATGTTTAATTTAGGGTTTTTTTTCCCTAGAAGGCAACCCCTCACTATATATGATGGAATTGTATTGCGTCTACAAAGATCTGTATTCGGAGTGAAGGAAAGAGAGGAGATTGAGAGCGAAGAGGGAGTTACAATGGATTTGTTGTAGGTTGTATCTCTTCAGTTTGCTGGATAATATAATAAAAGAAGGACTGGTTGTTTCTCTGTGGACGTAGCCCAAACTAGGTGAACCACGTATATCTATGTCTCTCTTGTTTTATGTGTTTTCTGTGTTTATATTTCTGCAATATTTTATGTGTTCCATTGCTCTGTAATATATAATTTTCTAAAAAGTCTCTCTTGTGAATAGGCCTTAGGGATCACTCGTTATCTCTTCATTGATTCATCCATCTAATGACACTCTTCATACCGGGTCTCCTCCCATTGGTGAAAGTTTATAAAGTGCAGGGAGCCTTAGCTGAGGTGACAGTGGGCTATCGCTACATTGTTTCCCTTGACCTAGTAGTTTCCCTTTTAAGATCACCTCCTAGTTTGAGTGGTAACATTTTGGTGTTGTTTACAGTGACATGAGACATGTGTCTTGTTCCTTATATGAAATTATTGACATATCATTTTGGCAGCTTCATTGGAAGAATGAAGCCCTAGTTCTTCATTGAACCTCAAAGTCAATGCTTGTAGGGTGAAGCAAGCATTTTTTAAGGTAATTTTAGTTCGCCCTGGCGAGTTCCATGATATAAATATATAAAAATAAATGGATTTTAAAAGGTTTCATGAGTGGTTTCCTTCTTTGGATATCACAGGGGTTTCAGGATACCTAAATGGCCTAGATTGGAAGTTCATGCGAAATATGCGACAATTTGAGGGTGACCCATCCACAACAATTAACCACATAGAAAAACTTGTTAAGCATGCTTCCAAGGTTAATGTTGTTCATATAGACAACCTCATGGAGCTACTTATTTCCTCTATTGAATACAAGCACTGAGGTTGGTTTGACTCATGTGAGCCCAAAAGAATTTCATATTTATCGAGTTGATCAACAAATTCGTGGAGTATAAGGGACAAAAATTCCAATCTAATGAAGTTGCTTCTGAGAGCCTAGAGGAAGCCCTTTGAAGGGAAGGTCTCATTAGTCAAGATGAAGAGGTTGGAGATAACCTTGAGGATCTAACTGGTGAGTAGGAAGATGAGTCCTCATTGGATCCACATGTTGAAAATGATGATTTTGAGAACACATGTGTTGGGAAAGATGAGTCTGTAAAAAGTGAAATTGAGATTAATTTGCCTTTCTGAAGGAAATTACTCCCGATGACATTTCTTTTGAGAACCTTGAGGAAGATGATCCCATTATCCCCTTATAAGATGACATTAATATTAATTCCACATTGAAAAAGAGAAGTGGGAAATTGTTGGTCCTCAATTTGATTTTGATCCTATTTATGACACCAACAAGGAATATGAGGTTGAGAGTGGTCTCCCCTTTCTCTTAGACATTATTTATGATGACATATCCATCGATACCCTTGAGAAAAAGGTGTTAGGTCCCTATACTACTAGTGTAACCCCTTATTGTGATTAGTATAACCCCCTTATTATATTGTTGTGCCCATGTAGTCCCCATATTATTATTATTGTGCCCCATAGAAGCCCACTATTGTTATTATTGTGCCCTTACATTATTATTGTTATGTCGACTCTGATTATATTATGACCCTTTAGACTCCTATATATAGAAAGGAGGTCTTATCATTTTTATCATCCAAGAATTGTTCATTTTTGTAATGTAAAGGAGGTTGTCCCCTCAAAGAGGCTGAATTCTAAGGCATTGATCTATCTTTTCTATATTTTTGTGAGCTGGTTTCCTAACATTTGGTATCAGAGCTTTGGATTCTAAGTTTTTGCTGCTCCAAACAGACCTTCGTGGAATTTTCGCTATAACTTTTTTTTCTGCGACATTTCAGAAGTGAAAAAAACAACCCATTTGAGAAGAAATCATGTTGAACCTCGAGCCTGAATTTCAGATCTTTTCTCTCTATATGTTTGGAGATATGATCTCAGGAAGTTAGGGTTTTTTCAAGCTCCAAAATTCAATATCAAATAGGTCATCGTGGAATTTTTGCTATAACTTGTTTTCTGTGACGTTTCAGAAGTTAAAAAAAAAAAAAACCCATTTGGGCTGAAACCATTCTAAACCTCGGGTCCGAATTTTAGATCTTGTTTCGCTATATTTTCAGATATTTTCTCAAGACATGTAGGGTTTCTGCAGGCTCTTGAATTACATCCCAAACAGGTGAACTAGGAAAAATCATCATAACTGTCTCTCTGAGCATCATATTGATATTTCGTAAGAAGTTACAGAAAGAGGAAAGACTTTAGTTTTCGATGTATCTTTTTCAAATCCGAAGGTTGAACTAGTGACATGTGGCACTTCGTACGTGTTAGCTCTTCTCAAAAGTTATATAATCAGGTCATCTTGGGATTCATTTTCACAACCATGAAATAACTGTCGATTGAACTAGGTAAACCTAACTGGGGGGAGGCTTCATTTCATCATTTTATAACCCACCCCATTCATCAAACTTGACATTTCAGTAGGTCAAACTGGTACCCGGGGCAGGATCACATCAAACTAACTCCACCAAACCACCCTAAGCATCATTGGTTTCTTTATACAAACGACAGAGGGACAGAGCAAATACCCAGGTAAATCATTCAATCATCATGCAATCACAGACATTAGAAACGAATGGAGGAGTAGCCACCTTGTTATCTCTCAATCTAGGTAGTAGCGGGCATCACAGGATTTATTGTTAAATCAGGAGGGAGTTTTTTCATACCCATCTCTATATACCATGCATGTTGCATCATGGAAATCACAGACAGATGTATCATATTTTGACTCTCATCATCACCAAGATCTATTAACAGGAATTCCCTCATTGAATATCAAGGTGTTTCGTATATAATGTTTGTTGTCATTTCTCCTTGTGAGAGTGAGACATACATTATGCGAAGAACGACGTACTAAGGCTATACATAAAAGTGGTGTCGTGCTTGCTAGTTACTATTAGGACTTCACCGATGATATACATTGACCAACCGAAGGGGCAGAAAGGCCGGGACCGAGGAAACAACCAATTGGTAAGTTGAATGTTACGTTAGTTACTTAAAGACAATCAGATCTATTAGTGAAAGAAAGACCAATAAGTAGAGATGTTATATTGTCCTAATGATTTCTTCTTTAGACTGTATTAATAACCTATTTATTATACTTACCACCTAATGAGAGATTATTGATACTAGCTTATATATATTCATTATATTGTCTAACTCTTATTATTGCTTACCTCTCACTAGCTAGATCTATTGATTTACTTATCAATACGACACATCCTTACCACTCTCTAGCGCAGACACGGTGGTGGACAAATGCTTACTCTCCTTTCTAAATTAGCCCGTTCAAACTCTCCTTATTGTCGAGCCTGCTTGCCTTTCCTTTTAGTCGAGCATGATCAAACTTGCCTCTCCTTCTTGTTTAGTCGAGAATGCTTGCGCATTTTACCCACCCCTTAAGACAAAAATCATACCAACTTCCATCAAATAAGACTCAGGTACAAACCAAGACCAGAATCAGGTGGTACACCAAGAAAATTATGCTTCTCAGTATCCAGACCCACCTTCAGTTAGTCCTACGCTTACCCAAATTTCACCAGTATGACTCTCTCTCACACACTATTCACTCCCACCTTCCTCCCCTTCTTGTTACACTCCAATCTTGATAAGACTTGCCGGGTTAGAAAGAGGACTCAGAGGGCTACTGTAGGACACAATTTCAGAACTTGGAGATATGAAATTACAGAGTTACAGTCATTTCAAGATCGAGCTCATAAAACCAAGAAAAGGCGATATGAGGAAGTTTGATGGAAAGGATCCGGTAAATTGGATACTACAGATGGAGCAATATTTTGATCTACATGAGGTGCAACTATTACAAAAGGTATGTATTTCATCTTCTTATTTAGAACCAGATAAATTTTTATGGTATAAATGGCTTTGTTCTCGTAAACCACTTGTTACATGATCAATTTTCATGGAGGAAATGATAGCACATTATGAGGATACAAAGAGCAACACCTTCTTTAGCCAATTGATAAATCTCAAACAAAAGTGCTCAATGTAAGAGAACATTGAGGACTTCCAAAAATTGAATATAAGGGTAAATGATATTCTAGAGAAGCAAAGGATTGATGTCTTCATAGGGACTTTAAAGGATAACATTCAGCATGAGGTTCGTCTTTGGGAACCTGATTCATTGGAGAAGGCATTCAAGCAGGCAAGAAAAATTTAAAGCGAAATTATGGAAACAAGGAATCCCACCACTCATGACTATAATTATGGAAGTGTTTTTTCTCATAGTCTTCCACAACCTACAAGGTTTACACCACAACAATTGGAAGAAAAATGAGAAAAAGGGCTTTGTTACAATTGGGATAGCAAATACACTAAAGGTCATAAGTGTGCTGAGAAGCAATTATTTTATATATATTATGAAGAGGAGGAAGAAAAGGATCAAGAAACATCAAAAGAAGATGATATACACCAGGAAACAACCCCAAATAAAGAAGAAATGAATCCGACCATATCTTGTAAAGCATTGGCAGGAATTACCACTCCTCAAACTCTCAAGATAGAAGGACACATCAAGAAGAAAAAGGTTCAAGAAGTGAAAGATGACATTGAGAAAGAAGAAATGAATCCGACCATATCTTGTAATGCATTGGTCGGAATTACCGCTCCTCAAACTATCAAGATAGAAGGACATATCAAGAAAAAAAATGTTTAGGAAGTGAAATATCACATCGAGCATCAAGAAATGAATCCAACCATATCTTGTAATGCATTGGAAGAAATTACCACTCCTCAAACTCTCAGGATAGAAGGACATATCAAGAAGAAAAAGATTCAAGCAGTGAAAGATCACATCGAGCATCAACAACAAGTTCTCCAACTTTTAAAGGATAACGCCACTTTGGTGCATAATCAAATGAAACAACAGGCAAATCGACATCACAGTGAAAGAAGTTTTGATGTAGGCGATTGGGCATTTTTACGGCTACATCTCAAGCAAGCTATTTATGAGAAGGAAATGTTGGAAATAGTACATGCACTTAAGAAATGGAAACCTTACCTAATGGTAAGACACTTCAAGATAAAAATGGCTCACGATAGTCTTAAATACTTTTTAGAACAAAGATTATCATTAGAAGAACAAAAAAAATGTGTCCCAAATATGTTGGGTTATGACTTTGAAATCATCTACAAAAAAGGGGAGAAAAATGGTGTTGCAGATGCACCCTCAAGAAACGATGAGGATGTCGAAGCATTTTTTTGTGCTATTTCTATTATCCAACCAGATTGGATAAACAAAGCAAGGGATGAATGGAAGAAGGACGAAGAAGTGTGGCCACTCATTCAAAAGTTGCAGAAGATCCCAGTTAAAACAATATTGCTAGAACTTGAAAAGGAAGGAAAAATCATATTGGAACCTGGAGCAGTCACAGAAACAAGAACCCGACAGCTATGAAATCGATCAATTTCATAGTATCTCATCAATTGGAAGAACTTACCTGCTGAATATTCCACATGGGAGGACAAGAATTTTATACAAAAGCATCAAGAACTACTCGAGTGTTGAGGACAACACTTTCTGAAGGAGAGGGGAATGTTAGGTCCTTATACTACTAGTGTAACCCCTTATTGTTATTAGTAAAACCCCCTTATTATATTGTTGTGCCTATGAAATCCCCATATTGTTATCATTGTGCCCCATAGAAGCCCACTATTGTTATTATTGTGCCCTTACATTATTATTTTTATGTCGGCTCTGATTATATTATGACCCCTTAGACTCCTATATATAGAAAGGAGGTCTTACCATTTGTATCATCCAAGAATTGTTCATTTGTGTAATGTAAAGGAGGTTTCCCCCTCAAAGAGGCTGAATTCTAAGGCATTGATCTATCTTTTCTATCTTTTTGTGAGCTGGTTTCCTAACAAAAGGATCATTATTTTTGCTTACATGAGGGAGGAAAGTTGGAGGTAATTGATTCTCCTTTTTGGGAAGACTCTATATTTGATACTAATGATGAGGGAATGGATAGGGACCTCGCTCCAACCCGCCTTCCTTGTGATTTTGGGAGTATATCCAAATCACTTGAGCCTTTAAAATATAATTCTTAGGAAAGGAGCCCCAACGAATATGATACCTCTTCTTCCCCATCACTTTTCCTTCTTTTTCATCATCTTGAGTCATCCATAAGAGATGATCCCTTTTCATATGAACTCAAGTAATCATGAACCATTTCCCCCTTCTGAGTGTAATGGGAAGGAATACCCCCTAATGAATATACTTTATCTCGTTGGACACACCCTCAAGATTATGATCACTCCATGAACTCCCCTCTCCAATGTGATCGTCACATTAAGCAACCCACATATCACACCCTTTCATTTCCTCATCCTTCATTCCCCTCCCATCTCCCATCATGAACTTGTGGCATCCACAAAGCATAATATTATGAAAAGTGATTGTGATAGGGAGTTCATGAGATTTTTCATTCATTCCACCATTGTGTACATCGAGGGAAAGTGCTGACTTTTAGATTTAATTATTTTCCTTCTCCTAGGGCTTCCTCTTACCTCGCATGGGGATCATCTTTTCCCATCTCTCACCCACATCTTCCTCCATGTGATTGGTTTTTCATTCACTTTGGGATTTTTTGCATGAGTGATCATATAGGTAGGCATATTTATATTGATTTGATGATATGTTCGTTGCACTGGCTTTATGATTACACTTAGTATGTGCATTACACTATATGCATTTTAGGGTAGGATGCATTGCATGCTCATTTTATCATTAGAACTAACATCATATGATATTTTTCATGATAGATTAGTTTCATTTAGATGAAACTTTCATTTTACTTTCTTGTTGATTTTTACAGCCTAATACTAAGCATGGGTGATCATAAGACACCCCAAAAAACATGTTACCTCATGTTCTTGGTCTTTGATATGTGCAGGTAATAGGTCTATGGTACCAAGATATTTTTGGTGTTCTCATTAACTCTCGTTCGAGTGGCTTTGTGCACTTTCCTGAGATCTCATGTCCCAGTTGGAGACAGACGTTACCCACCACTTGTGGGTAGTATGCATAGGAGAAAAAATTTCTCCTAGATTGCCCTCAGCTAGTAGCCAGCAACCCCTTTCCACCCTCAAATAGCTCAATTTGCTAGCTTCTCTGCCACCTGAGCCATCCATGTGGTACCTCAATCATCTTTCATGAATGTATTTTTGAAAGTGGGCCTCCCGATCCCAAAGGTATCACTTTTCATTAGTATAGCTGAGTAGTTATCCTTACCTATCATGGGCACTTTTTGGCATGAATTGGTGGGGGGATTCAGCAGAAAGAGTGGGTTAGTTTTTGTATTCTTGTCTCCATTGCCTGATTTCGTGGTTACCCATGTATCCTAGTCTCGTGGGATCTCCTTTACTGGCCATTAGCTTTAGGGCTAGTACTACATCAGAAATCCTGATTTTCATTGCATGGTCCCACTTCCTAACACCACCTGTATTACCCATTTCCACTTATTTGAGCCCCATTCACCTCTTTTCTCATCCAGGTCCACAGGTGTCCACTGAGTCCACATAGGGTTAGCCTTCCCCTCACTTTGTCCACACCTTGGGTTGGACTTGGAACGATTCCCTGGAGGTTGATGCAGCTAAAAGGAAAATAAAAATCATAATTTTTCCACTCTCAATAGGAAATGTACCACAAAATGCAAAATATGGTCAAAAAATATAAATTTAGCACATGGGGAAAAGCCAAACATGAGCTCTACCCCTTATCTATGGCCATATCCCTAGTTCCTATGTGCCCTAGATGAGCCCCCTTTATCATTAAGGAACCCATGATTGTCCCAACCCATGGTGGGCGATGAAATGCCTCAACTTAAGGGGGTATCCACTGCTACGTATTATACATCATGCTCTACATCCCTTGGAGCCCCAAGCAGTTATGAAGAAAAATCAATCAAAAGTAAAAGGCATATAAGGGTGGAAAAGAAAAGGTCGGGGTAACTCATGTACCACGAGATGCTCCCTCCTACATTCATATACGTAGGTGTGGACTTGTTAAAAATTGGCAACTAGGGCAAAACTTCATGTGGGTCATCTTATTCATGGCTAATAATATTTTTATTAGATTCCTCTCGTCGAGAGGTGTAGGATTGATATAAAGATCATCCAATTCCGATAAGTATTCATGGAGATATGAATTTATTTTGATTATGGAATTATTATCAAGCCGACCTACAACTCATGTAGGCTCAAAAGCCCAACAGTCGCATATATTCACACACCAACGTTGTGTATAAATATAAGAGGACTTTTCCTCATTTGGACTCACTACTCTCATCACATCTCTCTCTCTCTACTGCATAGATATGAGTCTCTTCTCTACTGTGCTGAAATGGGTCTCTCTCTCTCACACATGTGAAGCCAGAAGTTGTTGAATCTGAAGCTGCAACTGCAGAAGTAAAGATTGACTTGCGTGGCCTAGAAGATCTCCTCTTTGGAACTGCATTGTAGGTTCATCTGAACCTCCTTTGAAAGCTGCAACTTTTGGTGGTGGAATGAAGTCAATCCGACGAACGGTTTGCAAGATATCGACTGCCCTAGTTTGAAGCCGGAAACTGCTGAAATTGAAGATGCAACTGCAGAAGTAAAGATTGACTTGCGTGGCCTAGAAGATCTCCTCTTTGGAACTGCGCTGTAGGTTCATCTGAACCTCCTCTGAAAGCCGCAACTTTTGGTGGTGGAATGAAGTCAATCCGACGAACGGTTTGCAAGATATCGACTGCCCTAGTTTGAAGTCGGAAACTGCTGAAACTGAAGCTGCAACTGCAGAAGCAAAGATTGACTTGCGTGGCCTAGAAGATCTCCTCATCTGAACTGAGTTGTAGGTTCATCTGAACCTCCTTTGGAAGCCGAAACTTTTGGTGGTGGAATGAAGTCAATCCGACGGTCGGTTTGTGAGATATGGTCTGCCCTAGTTTGATAATGAAGCCGCTAATGCTGATGCTACTGATCTAGGGTTTCTACTGCTGATATGAATCAGATTTATTGTATTATTTCTCTCTGCTGAATTATTGAAGATAAAAGAAGATTTGATCAAAGGGTTTCCCCACACATTGTGGGGTTTGTCCCTGGCTAGCCGCCACATCTTGTGTCTCTTGTCTTGGCTTGTTTTCTGTCGATCGTTTAATGTTCTATCTGCACTTTACTTTATGTACATGTGATTGCTAATCGGTGGAATATAATAAGAAAAAGAAGTAAACTGTTATAAGCATAGAACATACCATAACTTAACATGGTATCAGAGGTGAGGTGAAGACAAAGCCCGAGCAAGAGCAAGAGCAATCATTGAAGAGAAGATTGGCAAGGCTATCCTAAAAGAACTCAGGGGTCCTCAACACTCTTTCCTGCCGAAGACAAGCTCCGTGAGAAAGCTGACTATCACAGATGAAAGATGTCTATCGATCTAACCCTTGAAGATCAAGGAGTGCTGGACCATGTAAGAGGCAATATTGTTGAGCCTTCATCAAATGCATCTGCTGCTGCCTGGAACAAATGGAAAAATGGAGAAGTCAAAACAAAGAAGATCATCCAGGACTCTATCGACAAGCGCTTGGTGGCCTACATCTCTGATCTAGACACCTCCAAGGAAATCTACGACAGACTGGTGAGTTTATTTAAAGTTAATGATGCAAATCAAGTTTTGTTTCTTAGAAATAAGCTGAGGGAAATCAAGAAGGGTAAAGATGAAAGTATGCAAGCATACTTCTTAAGAATCACCGAGATCAAGAACGATCTCCTATCTATTGGGGAAACTATTACTGACAGAGAAATGGCACTCACAACTCTTGAAGGATTACCATCTGAATGGTATGTGTTCAGGACTACTCTTCTGAACTATAATGTAATTTTGGTTTTGAGGAATTAATGGCTAGATGCATTCAAGAAGAAACAAGGGAAGAAGTGTAAGAAATGCCCATGCCTAAAGGTCCTCCTGCTGCCTTTTCTTTTCATGCAAAGAAAAGAAATAATTCCGGGACTAAATCAAAAGGAAAGGCTGGACCTAAGGCTAGAAGAAAATGACGATGTTACATTTGCGATAAAGCAAGTCACTATGCAAGGGAGTGCCCTGATAGAAAGGACTCACTCTAGGACGATGATCAAAATCCCTCTGATGGCAATCAAAGGAATGACAAATTCAACAGCAAAAGTAAGAGGAGAGCTGGGAATCAAGGAAGAGGACAAGCATTCAAGAAGGCCAGAAATTCCAGTATGTATTAAATGCACCTGACCTCAAAAAGAACCTAGTGTCCATCTCGGGAACGGAAGACAAAGGCTACAAGGTAACCTTCAGCGATGGCAAGGTATGTATATGGAAAAATAATGTTAAAGATGCCTTTACTCTTGGGTTTAGTGATTCATTATATCAGGTCGATGGAAGTCTACTAGGTGTCATGTCTTATGACACATCTCTTCAGTCCGAACTTTGGCATTAGAGGTTTTCCCCCCTTTATTATAAAGCTATACTCGATGTAAGACAAATGGTGATAGGGATGCCCGAATTCTGAATAGAGAATGAAGGTGTATGTCCAGGATGTGCTGAAGGAAAGCTCAAAAGGGGACCATTCCCCTCAAGCCAAAGCAAGACCTCTGATATATTACAATTGGTTCACTCAGGCATACCTGAGGTTGGCATTAAGAGGGAGACTACTACACCACATACTCTTGAGCAGAATGGTGTGGTGGGAAGGAAGAACCGCACGATGATGGAAGCTGTCTGGGCCATGCTACATGATCAAAGACTTCTGATGTTTCTATGGGCTAAAACTACAATCACCGTTGTATATGTACAAAATTGATGCCCTCATCAAGCATTGGGTTCCAAGACTCCTAAAGAAAAGTTCACCGCAAGGTGAACAATCTTTCGACTTTGAGGAGCTCTCAAGAAGCCAACACCAGGGAACCAAAAGAAAAGGATGATGAATCAATGCCTGATGTAGAAGAACCCATGGATCTGATAGATTCTCATCCACATGAGCCTTCCTCTTCTAGGAAGAGGCCTTCATGGCTTAGGGGGATACTTGATGATGTTGAATGACATGCTGCACCCTGAGGAACCTTCCGTCAAAGTAAGAAACTTAATAGGTATCAGGGATACCTTACCATCATGAGCACGATCATACAAAATGAGCCTTCATCATTCTCAGATGTCGTCAAGCATTAACTATGGAAGGGTGATATGACTGAAGAATATAAGTCTATTATGGAGAATGATGTCTGGGAAGTAGTTCCCAGACCCTGGACAAGACAATTGTTACTTCAAAATGGCTTTACAAGATAAAGCATGCAGCAGATGGAAGCACGGAAAAGTATAAGGCTCGTTTTGTTGCTCGAGGTTTCTCCCAAAAGGAAGGTATAGACTATGATGAGATATTTGCACCTGTTGCCAGATATACGACCATCCGCTCGATCATAGCCCTTGCCGCTTCACAAGGATGGAACCTACATCAGATGGATGTCAAGACTGCGTTCTTGCATGGCTCGATCAAAGAAGAGGTCTACGTGGAGCAACCCGAAGGATTTGAGATTTATGATCGAAAATCTCATGTATGCAGGTTGAAGAAAGCTCTCTATGGGCTGAAGCAAGCACCCCGAGCATGGTATGAGAGGATCGATAGCTACTTGATGAAGCTGGGATTCACTAGGAGTGAATCCGATCCTAACCTTTACTTTAAGGTTGAAGATGACAAGCCTCTCATACTGGTATTGTATGTGGATGACCTCTTTCTAACAAGTGCAGACCCTCTCATTCACAAATGTAAGAAGGAGCTGGCCTCTGAATTTGAAATGAAAGACCTAGGACTGATGCACTACTTCCTAGGACTTGAAGTATGGCAGAAGCCAAGGGAAATTTTCCTATCTCAAGGGAAATATGTGGTAAAGATATTGGAAAGATTTGGTATGATGGACTGCAAGCCTGTGACTACCTCGAGGATCTTAACTTTTAGAAGTTATATGGTAGTGATGTCGGACCAGATTTGGGAAATGCCTCTGAGTTTCATAAACTCATTCGCATTGATGTTCTTGGTGAACCTCCGTCCGAACATATTTTTTGCAGTTAGCAATGTGAGCTCATATTTGGTTGAGCCTCACTGGATTGATGCCAGGAATCTTCTGAGATGTCTTCAGGACACAATCTCTCATGGATTAAGATACACTGCCGGAGATGTGAGACTACTTGGATATACTGATGTTGATTGGGCAGGCAGTGTGGTGGACCATAAGAGCACTTCCGGGTGCTGTTTCACCTTGGGATCTGCTTCGATATCCTGGATGAGCAGGAAGCAGAAGTCGGTGGCTTTGAGCACCGCCGAAGCAGGATATATTGTTGCTAGCATAACCTCGTGTGAGGTAGTCTGGTTGCGAAAGCTCTTCAGTGAGCTGTTTGGATTTACATTGGATACCACTGTGATTCTCTATAACAACCAGAGGTGGGATTCGATTATTGAGGAATCCCGTATTCGTCGATTGCTCCAGCAGATAGACATCATCTTGGATATGGTAAGTTGATGAGCAAGGAGGCTCCATCGCATTAAGATGATGTACAGGTTGATACACCTTGTCAAAGCCCCGAGGAAAGATCTAATCTGTGATTTTCCCAAACGACTTGGAGCGGTAAGAAACCCTTGTATAAGGGTCCTGCATGTTGCATACATTGAGCTCTGGGAGCTCTGAGGGCTTGCGGTTATTACTGAAGCAACATACGACCACAGGGTGACTCACCCTCCCCTGGTGGTGCACACTGGAACAAGATGATTCGCTCTCTTGTGGGACAAGATGATTCGCTCTCTTGTGGAACAGGATGATTCGCTCTCCTGTGTAGCAAGATGATTAGTTCTCCTGTGAGGCCTGGATTGATGTGTTCTCCATGGCGATTGTAGCAGGATTGATGTGTTCTCCTGTGAGGCCTGGATTGATGTGTTCTCCATGGCGATTGTAGCAGGATTGATGTGTTCTCCTGTGAGGCCTGGATTGATGTGTTCTCCATGGCGATTGTAGCAGGATTGATGTGTTCTCCTGTGAGGCCTGGATTGATGTGTTCTCCATGGCGGCCTGGATTGATGTGTTCTCCATGGAAATTGTAGCAGGATTGATGTGTTCTCCTGTGAGGACAGTATTGATTAGTTCTCCTGTCGAGGCATCCTACCCATGCAGTCTGGGACTCATGGGAAGTACCTCTCATCTGATCAATGAGCAGGGAAATGAAGTTAGGGACCATAGTAGTATCGATGGACGCATCGTTGTAACTACCGTACTCCCTACGCTAGGATGACCTCCATTGATCTGGGATCAATGATACTAGTCTAGGACCAGTGGTAGGAGTTGTACCATACTATGACGCTGACTTCGGGTCGATTGAGACTGGTCTGGGATCAGTGGTACATACTCTGAGACTGACTTTGAGTCAGTGGAGGATGATATTGGTCTGGGACCATTGGAGTTGTACTCACTATGATGCTGACTTTGGGCTGGTTGAGACTGGTCTGGGACCAGTGGTACATACTCTGAGACTGACTTTGAGTCAGTATGATACATCCTCGATCATTTCTTCTTCTTCATAATTCAGACAAAAGCAGAGTAGAACAGAACAATGCAAGAGCAGAACAAAACAGAGCAAAACAATACAGATCAGTGCAGGCAGAACAAGACAAAGCAGAATAGGCAAAATAGAGCAGAGCAGGGCAAGGGTCAGGCTGTACAAGGCAGTGCATTTGATGGATGAATAGTAACGACCGATAGACAGATTGCAGATGAAGTTCTCCATGGTTGAGAGGGAGTGTTAAAAATTGGCAACCAGAGCAAAACTTCATGTGGGTCATCTTATTCATGGCTAATAATATTTTTATTAGATTCCTCTTGTCGAGAGGTGTAGGATTGATATAAAGTCATCCAATTCCGACAAGTATTCATGGAGATATGAATTTATTTTGATTATGGAATTATTATCAAGCTGACCTACAACTCATGTAGGCTCAGAAGCCCAACAGTCGCATCTATTCACCCACCAACGTTGTGTATAAATATAAGAGGACTTTTCCTCATTTGGACTCACTACTCTCATCACATCTCTCTCTCTCTACTGCGTAGATATGAGTCTCTTCTCTACTGCGCTGAAATGGGTCTCTCTCTCTCACACATGTGAAGCCGGAAGCTGTTGAATCTGAAGCTGCAACTGCAGAAGTAAAGATTGACTTGCGTGGCCTAGAAGATCTCCTCTTTGGAACTGCACAATAGGTTCATCTTAACCTCCTTTGAAAGCCGCAACTTTTGGTGGTGGAATGAAGTCAATCCGACGAACGGTTTGCAAGATATCGACTGCCCTAGTTTGAAGTCGGAAACTGCTGAAATTGAAGCTGCAACTGCAGAAGTAAAGATTGACTTGTGTGGCCTATAATATCTCCTCTTTGGAACTGTGTTGTAGGTTCATCTGAATCTCCTCTGAAAGCCGCAACTTTTGGTGGTGGAATGAAGTCAATCCGACGAACGGTTTGCAAGATATCGACTGCCCTAGTTTGAAGCCAGAAACTGCTGAAACTGAAGCTGCAACTGCAGAAGCAAAGATTGACTTGCGTGGCCTAGAAGATCTCCTCATCTAAACTATGTTGTAGGTTCATCTGAACCTCCTTTGGAAGCCGAAACTTTTGGTGGTGGAATGAAGTCAATCCGACGGTCGGTTTGTGAGATATGGTCTGCCCTAGTTTGATAATGAAGCCGCTAATGTTGATGCTACTGATCTAGGGTTTGCTACTGCTGATATGGATCAGATTTATTGTACTATTTCTCTCTGCTGAATTATTGAAGATAAAAGAAGATTTGATCAAAGGGTTTCCCCACACATTGTGGGGTTTGTCCCTGGCTAGCCGCCACATCTTGTGTCTCTTGTCTTGGCTTGTTTTCTGTCGATCATTTAATGTTCTATCTACACTTTACTTTATGTACATGTGATTGCTAATCGGTGGAATATAATAAGAAAAAGAAGTAAACTGTTATAAGCATAGAACATACCATAACTTAACAGGACTTCCCTTATTATAGTTACCCATTCACCTTGATGTGTGGTCTCGATGATTCCCCTGATCCCCCACTTCATTCCATTATTATATCACTTACCACCTACCTCTTAAAGGATGTAATATGGACATTCCACCCCATTTAGAGGTTGAAACCACCAAATAGGGTCCTTGGTTAACCCCTTATTGAGCTTGGAGACACTTCTACTGCCAAAAATCACTATGGAAGGGCATGCCACCATGAAGTGCCCCATTGATCCCATGATTTATAAGAATTATTACTTGATTTTTCTATTGATTTTTTGTATTGGAGGGCAAGGGCACACATTGGATCTTATGTAGGATTGTGGTGGGTCTTCATTTAGGGCTTGGTCTCCCTATAGGGGGTCCTAGCCCTCTATAGGGCTAAATTGGCACTTGTAGGGTGAGCATTGAGAACCATGGGCCTCTTGTTGAAGAATCTAGGGCATCTAGATATGATGAGATTCTTCTCACGATGATAACTATTTGTGAGGTACTTTTTACTTTTTCTTATTAGCACAATCTTCTCTTATTATTATTAGAGTGTGTTCTCTTACTTCATAAAACAGTTAAAAAAACAAAAGACACAATAACACAAGATGTTGGCTCTCAGTCAGAGATAAAGCTCTCTCTCCTAGAGAGGAAAACCCTTCTGCAAATTTCTCTTATTGAAGCTTTAATTGACAAATTCCAAACCCTAGACCCTTGACCAGTAAATCCTCCAAGCACAAGACATGGTCTCTCTTTTGTACCTTCACTTATGTTCTTCAATCAAATCCTTCTTCGACACTTTACCTTGATCTCTTCCTTCGCAATTCTTCGGGAAACTGATGACATTTTCCTTTTCTCTTTTTCCAAAAACTGCAAAAACCCTAGGTCTCCTTAGAGACCTCTTCTTTGGTGCATTCCTTTCCTTCTCTACATCGCTTGGAAATCTTCCTTCTCCTTGATACTTAGACTAGATAATTGAGGTTCTTCTTCTGGTATATCTCTAAGTTAGAGTTTGACCCTCTTAACCCTAATGAAAATTTGATTTCTTCACACGTGTGGTTGATCTAGGGCTTGGAATAGACCCTTTTACTTGCTCCCTTCCTTTGCTAGATGTGGGACCTCCTTCGCTTGAGATGGAGGCCTATTTGGAGTCTCTTCCTAGCCCAATTGAACTCTATTATGTTGTTGCACTTGTGGATCTGATGTGACTACAGAACTACCCTCCTTTATTTGCACATATGACAGAATTAGGCCCTAAAATAGTCCTCTCGAACTCGGTTTCTTCTTTACCTTCTTCGATGCCTTAGAAGCACCTTTCTGCTCCTTTTTTGCACCTCTTTCTTGACTCTCTTCTTCACTTATTTCAGATATCACTTGATTGTCTAATTGTGAGGTCGAATGGCCCTATATAGAGGAGTTTGTCCCTCCTATTGGGCTGCCTTGAGCTAGTGAGGTTGACTTGACTTTAAATGCACCAAAAAATTCATTCTTTGAGCCGACATGAAGATGAGACTTGTCTTTTCTTTGGAGGATATCTTTTAACATATTTTTTTGACTCTAATACATAGATTTACATAGTGTAACATGCCCACATGGGCCTTCAACAATTGCATTGACTCTTTGACTTCCCTAGAAGCACTTAAACATGTGCTTGACCTATCAAATGGGAAAGAAACCCATTCTTGGTAATGACAAAAATAATAATTATTTTCTTTTACAAGTACAAAGATCAAAATTATATATATGAAGAACGAACCTAGTTACACTTTCTTCAACACCTCCACCATAGTAGATATTACTTCATGGATCCCCAACAACGTTCATTGATTGCTCTTGTTCCACCTTTTGGATGAGGATGATGCACCTGGTCCTCCTTTCCCATCCGACTCCACAATTGCACCATACACTTGATAAATGTTCTAGGATTACCTCCCGCCACAAAGGGAGGGCTTATGTCATTATTCCAACCCTTACAGATGGTATACATGCATATTTTATCCATTTTGAGACCCATGAGGATTTCCTTGTGCCCCCACACCTGCTTGGGAGAACCACAGGTTTTTGATTGGATAACAAGGGCCCAAACCCTTGTCCACTATGTTTGGAGTCCATTTCTTCATTATCGCACCCCTTGGACTTCATCAGGCCTCCTCAAAGTCCCAACAACTCACTTTGTTGATCATTCGACCCTCTTGAGAGGCTTAACTTTACATTATTGAGCTATTTGGTGGGCTTGTCACCAAAGTTTTTGTTATTATGCACATTAATTTATTTTAGGGGCTAAATTAGACCTAATTAGCTAAATCTAATTCATTATGAAGTGTATAAATAAAAGTATGACAAATCATTTTGATCATCATCACTTGGATTGGATCATCCTCTCTTGTGATATTTTTCGTATACTTTTTGGAGGATGAAATTGGATGAATGGATGAATTTTGATGTTTGGGTCTCTTCATTTTTGTCTTGGAGCTTCACTATTGGCATATAATGATGATTATACTCTTTATTACATGAAAATGCTCTTTTAATTATATTTTGTTACTTTCTTATGTCACACGCACATTGCTAGGGATTTTCGCTATACTATGTTGAATTTACTGCTTTTCCTATGTGAAATTGTGGAAATTTGTCTTTTTTATAGCGTTGCATCATGTCATGGGCCATGTATGAATGAGTGAATGTTCCTAGAGATAATTTTTTGAACGTTTATTTTGATAAGTCATCATATATTTCATCTCGAAGTATAAACACCTTGAAGCAATTATCCCATGCCCTAATTTCCATGTGAAATTTTTCTAGAGGCCTCCTTGACTAAGTGAATTCATTCCAAGCTTTGAAACATCCTTGACTCCATTTATCCAAATTAATTAGGCATTGATTCTCCATAGTTGATCACCTAAAATAATATTTTTCTTACCCTTCTCTCTTTCTTTCTAGGCCTAGCCTCCATAAGTGACCTAGGGCATCATTTTTCCCATAACTCAACCATAAAAATAAAATAAAAAATTGAACTCTTTCCCTCTACTGTGTTGTTGTGTTTCCTAGGAGCCCTCCAAATTTGAAGCAAATTCGATGGTGGGATCTTGAGATATTCCAAGCCCTAACTTGAAGATCGATTATTTCCCTTAGTTTCCCATTGTCTAGTGACCTTAGAGAGATCATTGTGTTAAAATCATTGAAAAAATCTCCTTTGATCCCATTATCCACCACAATTAGGTCAAGAACACCCTTGATTGATCAAACCCACCCCCTTGACCTAATTTTGGCTCCACTTTGTCTCGAGTGGTCCCACAACTTACTGAAGATAATTTCATAAAGACCATTTGGAGACCAAGTTTTCACAAGGGTTTCTAGGACTAGGTCCATCCTTTACAAGTCCTATTTGCAAATCCTAGCCCTTGAAATCCCCTTTTCCCTTCTTAGAGAGCCTTACAACTTGCTTCTCAAACAAGTAAACCATGCAATTGAGTCTCTCTTGTGAATAGGACTTAGGGATCACTCTTTATCTCTTAATTGATTCATTCATCTAGTGATTCCCTTCATACCAGGTCTCCTCCCATTGGTAAAAGTCCATAAAGAGCAGGGAGCCTTAGATGAGGTGACAGTGGGCTATCGCTCCATTGTTTCCCTTGACCTAGTAGTTTCCCTTTTAGGATTCCCTCCTAGGAGCCCTTTTAGTTTGAGCCCTATTTGAGAGGAAGTGAGGATGGATATATCCTCCCTAGTTGAGAGGGAGTGATGATGGACATCGTGTTCTCCATGTGTCATGTAATATGGCCTGAAATAACTGCCATAAGTTTAGTGCATGAACACTAGTAGGGAGAATGGTGGATTGGATAAGCATCAGGGATGAACATTCTTGATTCATGTATTGTGGTTGATTAATATTAATATCCTAAGTAGGATACATGCACTTGGTAAAGAATGGTTCATAGGACAAACTTTTCCTTGGGATTAAGAAATAGTCCTATGAGGTCATACCTTCAAAACACCTCGGTGGGGTATGTGCCTTGAGAGGAAGTGGTGTCCAAATTAATGCCTCCCATCATTGTGCTCTGATCTAGTGGAGAGATAAAGCATACTTTTCAAGGCCTTGGTAATTTGACAATTATGGTTATGATGATGTAATCACCATTGATGCTTATCAATCAAAATACTTTCTTACATAAGTTCCCAACTTGAGAATATATTCATAAGTCATTAAGAGGGAGTGTTGAAATCGTAACTAGGACCAATCTTCATAATCATCATTGTACTTGTATCAATATCTATTTCATGTAAAAACAAAAGAAGAAAAATAAACTACTATTATTATTTTGTAGCATCGGTTCTTCATGCTTTATTTTTGGTCAAAAGAAGAAGTCAAAGGGCATGTTCTTTGTGACCCTTTGAAAAGAATAAAATTTCATTCTCTGTAAGTGTCACTTGTCCCTCCAAGTTTCCAAGTCATCCCTCCAAGATGACAAGTCATCTTGTCCAAGATTCGTGTATTTTCACATGAGGAAACAACCATATATTGGAAATTATCCTCCACCATTTGGAAAGAAAAAATTGGTGATATTCTATCGCAAAGAAACTTGGGTTTGTGGAATGGAATCTGAGGCACATACATTTCAAAATATGTGAGCTACCTATGGAAGTTGATCTCTGAAATATGCGAGCTACTTGTGGAATTTTATCTCTAAAGTATGCATGTTACCAGTGATAGACCTCTTTGTGATGTAGAGTCTCTATGTGACAAATCTCTCTCTCCCTCTGTGATAAGAACCTATAAAATATCTCTATGAAACTCTTTGTGATATGATCCTATGATAGAACTCTATCTGATATGAAATCTCTTCGTAATATGAGCCCATGAAATATGTAATGATGTGAAGTAGAAGGAGATTTGTGGTATGTGACAAAAAAAAGTTTGGAGGGTTGACTTAGCACTTGGAACCATGGTTAGTTTGACTTGGACTTCTCTTGTTGATGAAGAATATATAAGGAAAGGATTGACAGGTTTCCCCTTGTGGGTTTTTCCGTGACCTCTGGCCTAATCTTTGGTGTCTCTTGTCTCTTCTATGCATTGTATTTGTGTAATTTCTTGATGGCCTAATGAAAATGAACTATATATATATCTATATATATATATATATATATATCTATAGATATATATATATATCTATATATATATATATATATATCTATAGATATATATATATATATATATATATATATATATATATATATATATATATATATATATATATATATATATATATATAATTACCTTGGTTAGAAATTTTGTCTTGCGTTGGAATTTCAACAGAAAGATGCGGGGTGACATAACACCAGGACAATGTGGCGTACATGTGATCCTGACTATATTTGTATTGGGTGTTGGAAACTTGACTAAACTGATGGCGGGAGGGGGGTGAATCATTTTAGTACATTCATGGACATTAATTTATTTTCTTTAAACTCGTTAACTGAACTTTTAAATGAACATCTTAATGTAATGAACTAAAATTCAATATGTGAACAACAAGTAAAAAGTAAACCATAACATCACATCAACACATAAAAACTATACATATCGACATCAGATATAAGTGGAAACCCATAAAGGGAGAAAACCATAACTTTGTTATTGTTTTGATGTAAAGTCAAGCTCTTACTCCCTTATTACATATGATTTTCTATAAGCTCCAACCTACAGAAGCATTAAAGAATTTTTGAGGTAAAAAGGGGGCCTCAAAACAAAAATGTACAACCAAAATCAAATTTATAAGAACCAATAGGATTCAAGATGATGATTTCAACCATGGGTGATGATTCACCATTTTTGGAGTAAAAAAGTAAAAATATTTAAAAATCAAAAAATAAAAAATAAAATTAAAAAAATACTTTTTCAACTCACATTTTCAACTGACCTCCCTATGGTTTTACTCTAATTTTGAGGACGAATGCTCATTGGATGCATAATTTAATTCATCATCCAAACAATAACCATGTTGCATACTTTCAATGGACCTTGCTACACAAAAAATGAGAAATACATGAAAAAAATGTGATTGCAATCATTTTTTTCCATGCATGTCTCATTATACGTGTAGCAAGATCCATCGAAAGTATGCAACATGGGTATTCCTTGGATGAGGAATTAAATTCCATTTCCAACGAGTGCTCCCACTTGAAATTTGAGTAAAACCTAGGGAGATAAGTTGAAAATATGAGTTGAAAAAATATTTTTTTCCTTTTTTCTTTTGAAATTTGATGATGTAATCTAATCTTATTTTATTATGTCCACTATTGTTTCATAATATTCCTTAGGAGGCCCATTTTAGACCTCAAAATTTCTCTAATAGATGCAACCTCAATCTTTTTGCAAGCTACAATATTCAAGGAAGCTCCAACTCACAGAAGTTTTTTACAAGCTACTACCCACATGAGGCTCCTACCTCAATAGGCTCTGGCCTGTTATTTATCAAGCTAGAACTTAAAAGGAGACTACAATCCCATAATACATACCAAAAAATTACATGCTTATTTACCTGGTCTATAACTCTACATACCTCCATTTTTGTCTTAGCTCCTTCCTCTATTAAATTTTCAGATCGTTCTACGTTGTTAAATCACTTTAGCCCACTTCAATACTTCAATTAGAAATATTTTCAATATCAATTAATATTCCCAACCATCAACAATAATTGAATATAGACAAATAAATGAAAAAGGAGACAATAAAAACATCAACAAGAGACACCAGATTTGGTCAAAGACCAGGGAAAAACCCACAATGGGGAAAACCCTTTAAAAATCTCTTTTCTATTAAATTGTCATAAAATGTTTAAAAAAGAGTACAATGAACCCAATACAAAACCAGCAAAATAACTCAAAAATGTTCAGAAATATTTTCCCAGCATCATTATATATCAGAGACAACTTTTCATGTCTACGGTCAACTATGGTCAGATGCCAGACATTAGACCTAGAGCTCAACTACATGGAAGAGGAGCATTAGCATTAGGTGATTTCTCTTCCATTAGTAATTACTTGTGAATAATTTTTGCTTATTTAAGTTAGAATCTTATTCTTATTAGATTATTAGTGTTCTTCTTCATCAAATAGTAACCAATGCATTAACATAAAATAGACAAGAGACAAATAATGTAGGCTATCAGCCAGGGCCAAAACCTCTCACTCTTTGAGAGGAAAACACAGAAAAATTCTTCTTATATAGATTCCAATTGACAAGTACCAAGACCAAGACCCTTGACCTATTTTCCACTCCAAGACCAAGATATAAGTCCTATTGACAATCACTCTTCTTCTTGTCTCCTCTGCCACTTTGAACTTCTTATCGTCACCGAGATCATATCACTGTCTTTACACTAAGATCTCCTTCACTATAAGATCTCCTTGTCATCATAATGTTGAGAATTTACCTTTGTGATGGTACCGAACCCTTTCTCTTGAGGTAACACTGATATATTAAGGTAGACTTGATACCTTTCCTGTGATTCCACCAAATGAATGTGATATATTACTGAATAGTACTGAACAACAACATTCATTATGGCACCAAATTGTACCTTATTCACTTCTATACCTTTTTCCGAAATTGTGCTTCTCAACATGACACTGAATTGTACTTCACTGGGATCATAACACATCACTCTAGTCTCCTATCAGATTTCAGAAGTATCCAAACTTACCTTTTTGCATGGTTACCCAAATATAAGAGGGATCTAAATTCCCTTGGTCGTGGGGATATCTTAAATATTCACTGGAACTATCCACCGAATTTCAGAGGTTTATCCAATACGTTCTCCGTCACTTGCATCCAAAAATCTCAGGAAGATGTTCAAATTTCTCTGCACTAATGTGAATACTCTACATGCCTATTTATAGTTTTTGATCCATAAAATAAGACGACCGATATTTCAAATAGGTGTTTCTTTCATAAGGTGAGCTGACACAAGCTTATACTCTTTGTTTTGAGGCCGACTTCAAGAGGATGAGTTAGTGCTTGTTGTTGGAGGGCTTCTAGACATTTTTATAGACATTCTTCACACATGACATTGACTCTAATGATAAATCCTAAGGCTCTCAATGGGAGCTATCTAGATAAAATCTCTTCCTCATGAAACCTAGGAAGCAAATCTTACAATAATAATTTTTTTCAGTTCTTTTCATTATTTACAAATATCGTAATTACATGCCATTATGAAGACTGGACCTAGTTACACCTTTCAACACTCCCTCTTAACTAGGGAGGTATTCATAATGGTACTTGGTCATTCTCAATCTTAATAATTTCTCATAAGAAGAATCAAATTGGTAACCCATCTGTCTAGCATCATATCAACCAGCATAGAAAGGCCTTGCCTAATAGCTCTATCCACATGATCATAGCACAATGATGGTGAGACCAATGCTTCATAGACACCATAATCATTGTCTCTAAAGGTACATACTCCACCCAGGTGTTCACAGAGTATGACCTACTTTGGAATATTCTTATCTTGGATAGCCAATCCTCAAATAATATCAGTCCATGACTACTCTTATCTTGGATGCCCTATCTCACCCTCAAAGAGTATCGGATGGAAGATGATTACCCAGTCCTCCATTATGTCTTCCTAGGTGAAGACCAAAATTATGTGTCTATCTCTCCCTCTCAATTAGGGAGGACATATCAATTCCAATAATGGAATGTACTCATTCCTACAGAAGGAATGTACCTAAGCTCCCTCTTAGCTTACCAATTTCCAAGTTTCTTCCAAGTAAGAACCATGATTTCAGGCTCCCTTTTAATTAGGGACCTACAAAATCTCCTCAACCAACTGCTTGAAGAGCTCCTTCCTTCAATGTCATGAATTTATTTTTCAAGGAGTCTTCATATTTTTGGGGCTTCATCATTTACAAAGATCATAATTACATGTCATTATGAAGACTGAACCTAGTTACACTTTTCAACACTCCCTCTTAACTAGGGAGGTATTCATAATGGTACTTGTTAGCTCTGCTATATTCTTCAACATTCAATGGATAAAAAACAAGTCAGGCAGTGCTAATTATGCTTACATGGGGCTCGCAACAATTTGTTTCCTCTTCTCCTTCATTTTCCTTATAACTCCATAACCCCTGTCATCCATGTTTTACTCCAAACTTCCGCATAAACTTGTATTTCCTTAGCTCCCCGAGCGCCGAGTTTAAAGGTTGTGTGACCCGATTACATGATCGCGTGCTTTGCACCGTCCTTTCCCGTCACATCCACATAAATCCGTGCAATCACATCTGCGTCATCCGATCAACCCCCGCCACGATCGAACGACATTCGCTTCTCCCCATGTCGTAACTTTACCGCATGATAGCTCGCGAGGAAAGCGGTTTATTCCCTGTCACATCCACCATGCGTCGGCCAATTATTCGCATCGCTCGTCCGCGTATGAATACCGCCCACCTTCGAAAGGCGGTGCAGGGAATACCATTTACCGTTGTCCCACCCGTCCCCTCCGATTAAACCCTACGCAGCGTCCACCTCCAATCACCGTTGGATCTGCCTGCCTGCGATCCAACGGCCCTCGTCTGTTCGCCTCCCGTTCCCGTCCAATACCTCCCGCCGGGAGATCTCCGCCATTCGTTTGTTTGATCTAATGGTTGATGTTTATTCCCATCCCGCCCATGCATCTTCCATGCAGTCTTCGTGCCCCCGACCTGTACCATGTTTCCGAAGGAAGAAGGAGGCCAAATTCTAGTACCCTACGCCATTACTCCTCAGCAAGCACGTTCAAAGAGCAGCATGGCCGAGAAAGAAAGGAAAACCCTCGAGAAGTTCAACGCCTTCAGCAGTTATTGAAATTTATTCATACAACACTCCACCTGCTCGAGGAGTACAACAAAGTACCAGAGAATGTCAAATTCATTCATTGAAGTAGCAGATCATGGCAGAGGCCCATTTTAGACATTTAATGTGGTTGGTGGTCAATTATGACCCCTCCACACATAGAATAGTAGAGCATTTTTGTAAACAAACTCTATATATACCCTGAAAACAGATGTAATAGGGGTTGATGGTTGTTGTTTTGATGTAAGGTTCAGCTTCTGGACACTGTAACTACTATGATACCTGCAACGTCTAGTCTTCATTTTCAGCTAATACAAGCTTATTTTACTGTTAATTACTCACTTTCCATTTCTGCTATGTTCTAGGCTATGCCTGTTATGCATTTTTCATGCGCTCTTGATGTTTAGCATTAGAGGGGCTGTCATCCCACCTTTGTGTTAGAATCTAGGGTGTATCATTGAATGTGTTATGCAAGTTTCTGTTATCTTAGTGCCAGAGAGCTATCATCCTATCTGTGCATTAGGAAATAAATTTGCAGACCTCTTTACTGGTTGCAGCCAACCATCACATGGTCTTGTGCATCTGCTAGTGTGGTCAGTATTCTCCATGTTCACCTAATCCTCAAACTTTGAGTAATTGGTGGTCTAAATCCTTGTAGTCTTGGGGTGATCACCCATTTCTAGGGTTAAGCATAGTAGAAGTGGTTATCTGGCTTGAATATGCATCATTCTTTCCATTCATCCACCTATTTCCAACATTTTTTTTGAGTTTGTAATGTTCCCAAGCATCTCTGAGATACAACCTAGGAGAGTTTCTTGGGGTGATAACATTAATTGGCGCCATTGCCAGGGAAGAGGAGATTGAAGCTCAACTTCCCTGGGAGAATGACACAGTTCCAAGCTTTGATGATAGACAAGGTTTGGACACATACTCTAGTTGTAATCATCTATCTGGCGACTCCACTAGAGGAAGACCAACCTTTGGCGACTCCACATTGCAGTTCAGGCTCAGTTTGTGAGACACACTTGAAGAAATCCTCAGAAATCACCAGCTGAATCAGTGCCTGACCCTGAGAAGATTGTTAAACCAAAGAAAACATCACGGAAAGATGCATCAGGATCAGGTAAGCCTAAGAAATCTTATGCATCTCTAAAAGATAAGGTTATAGTTGAAGATATACAGTTTGAAGATTTAGAACCCAACACTGTTAGTAAGGAAATTCTTTCAGAGATTAATACAGCTCCTTGTTCAGTTAGTTCCCCTTTGAATCTCAGTCCAAAGAAAGCTTCCCATACAGTCCATAGCATCCCTTTGTCTCTGTCATCCATTTCATTGTTTCATACTTCTCAATCTGCCAGTGTTCTTCCACACACCCCAGTCATGGCAGGCCAGCAAGCACCTACGAAGATAGAAAGAATTGTAGCTGCCAGGTATGGACCCCTGGTCCTGCCTATTCCTTTAAACACTATGCCAGTAGGAGAATATCAAAAATATATGCCTAAGTTCACTGGTACAGAGGGAGTAACAGCTGAAGAACACCTTGAGGCTTTTTACAGTTATGCTGATAACTTAGATATAAGCGAAAATGATGTGTGAATGAGAGTTTTTGTACACAGCCTTGATGGAGAGGCTAGGAAGTGGTTTAGAGAATTACCCCCTAGGTCTATTGCAGACATTGAGGCCCTAGATGATGTGTTCCTAAAGCATTGGGGGGATAATAAAGATCTGCTCTATTATCATACTGAATTCGAGAACTTGCAGAGAGAAGATGGTGAGCTGCTGTCTGATTTTAACAAGAGATTCAACCATATGTACAGCAGAATACCATGTGAAATAAAGCCTACCCCTACTTCTGATATGATTACTTATGCCAATGCCTTTGATTCTCAGTTCTGCCTTCTTTTAAGAGAAAGAAGATGTGCTTCTTTGGCTGATATGCAAAATGCAGCCTTTGAAGTAGAAGCAAACATCATTGCTGCAGAAAGACTCGAAGGTGATGCTGAAAGGAGAAGGCAGGGAGGTGAGTCCTCATCATCCTCTGATCCTAATATCGATAAATTGGCCAGGATGGTAGATCTATTGGCCTCTGAAGTTTCCAAATTGGAGGCTGAGCAGTATTCTCAGGAAGCAGGAGCTCCTTGTTCCTTTACTCTTCCAAAGTCAAATCCATATAGAGGAGCATAGGAGCAGTTGTAAATTTTGTAAACAAACAAAGATGCAAACAAAGATCAAAGGGTGAAAACCCTTTTTCAAACTATATTCATGGAGGAAGAGAAATATGAAGAAGAGGAGGAGGTCCATGGTTTGGAAGATAAGGGCAGTGCCCCTTTCTTAACAAGAGCTGCATATGAAGAAGCATTATCCAAAGGCACTGCTCGTGAGTTTGTTGTACCTGTAGAACAAAAAGCTTATCAGTAGAAGCAATCAGTAGTAGGTCTTACCATCCTCAAAGAAGTTGAGCCTAAAGCTGGCCCATCTTCCAATGACTATGCAGATCTGCAACTTGACCAACCTGCTTTTGTCCCCAGCCCAGTGACCAATAAGGGAGAAGAAAGCTTCACATCATCTTTTGTCCCTCTGTCTGCTCAAGTGACAATCCCTCACAGTTGCCCACTAGGCACTGAGGCAGGTCATAGCTCCATTATCAAGGCTAATATTGATCACTTCAGTCTTGATATTCTGAAACTTTCTTAGGTGGCCTCCACACAGACTGAAAAGGCAGCTTGTCAAATGACAGAGGAAGAGGATGCACAGTCTTGGGACCCCTCCTTGGATGAGGATTGTTCTAAGCAAAATGAAGGAGTAGATGATGTCTCTTTGTTCCCTGCGCAAGAATACATTGGTTCACCATTCATATTAGTTGTGTAGGCCACAGATGACAAAGACAAGTACACAGCCACCATTGTTATTCATCAGGTGTACAGAGGCTCCCATGAAGAACATCCAAGGAGGAGAGTATACAAAAAGGGGATGAAATTTGATCCATATCTACCAAATAAGGTCAAATGCCCTAAACTCTTTGAGGTAGAGGATCAAATCAACCCAGTTTTGCTGATCTATGATGAACCGGCCGAGAGGAGGAGAAACAGTTTTGATGGCTTATCAGAAGGCCAGATTTTGAAGATTTATGTTCTTTAAAGTTCTCAGGTCTTAATGATTGTAAGCATGTTTTTTTGCAGGTTGTAGCGTAGACTTAATTAGACTCCATGCCCAATGGATACTAGGCAATGTTTCTAAGCTGGTTTTGGATGAAGGCATTGATCTGCAGGTTCTTGAGACCTCGCAGGGAGGATCTCATCCCCAGAAGGAGCCAGTGTTAGCTCTGCTATATTCTTCAACATTCGATGGATAGAAAATAGGTCGGGCAGTGCTGGTTATGCTTACAAGGGGCACACAGCAATTTGTTTCCTCTTCTCCTTCATTTTCCTTATAACTCCATAACCCCTGTCATCCATGTTTTACTCCAAAATTCTGCATAAACTTGTATTTCCTTAGCTCCCTGGGCGCTGAGTTTAAAGGTCGCGTGACCACGATTACATGACTGCGTGCTTTGCACCGTCCTTTCCCGTCACATCCGTGTCATCCAATCAACCCCCGCTGCGATCAGATGGCATTCGCTTCTCCTGATGCCATAACTTAACCGCATGATAGCTCGCGGGGAAAGCAGTTTATTTCCTGTCACATCCGCCACGTGTCGGCCGATTATTCGCATCGCTCGTCCATGTATGAATACTGCCCACCTCCAAAAGGCGGTGCGGGGAATACCATTTACCGCTGTCCCACCCGTCCCCGCCGATTAAACCCTGCATAGCTTCCACCCCTACTCACTATTGGATCTGCCCGCTCGCGATCCAACGGCCCTCGTCTGTCCGCCTCCCGTTCCCGTCCGATACCTCCCGCCGAGAGATCTCCGCCATTCATTTGTTTGATCTAATGGTTGATATTTATTCCCATCCTGCCCATGCATCCGCCATGCAGTCTTCATGCCCCCGACCTGTACCATGTTTCCGAAGGAAGAAGGAGGCCAGAATCTAGTACCCTGCGCCATTACTCCTTAGCAACTGCGTTCAAAGAGCAACATGGCTGAGAAAGAAAGGACAATCCTCGAGCAGTTCAATGCCTTCAACAGTTATTGAAATGTATTCATACAACACTCCACCTACTCGAGGAGTACAACAAAGTACCAGAGAATGTCAAATTCATTCATTGAAGTAGCAGATCATAGCAGAGGCCCATTTTAGATAGTTAATGTGGTTGGTGGTCAATTATGACCCCTCCACGCATAGAATAGCAGAGAATTTTTGTAAACAAACTCTATATATACCCTGAACACAGATGTAATAGGGGTTTATGGTTGTTGTTTTGATGTAAGGTTCAACTTCTAGAGACTGTAACTACTGTGATACCTGCAGCATCTGGTCTTCATTTTCAGCTAATACAAGTTTCTTTTGTTGTTAATTGCTCACTTTCCATTTCTGCTATGTTCTAGGTTGTGCCTGTTATGCATTTTTCATGTGCTCTTGATGTTTAGCATTAGAGGGGCTGTCATCCCACCTCTGTGTTAGAATCTAGTGTATCATTGAATGTGTTATGCAGGTTTCTGTTATCTTAGTGCCAGAGAGCTGTCATCTTGTCTATGCATTAGGAAATAGATTTGCAAACCTCTTTACTGGTTGCAGTCGGCCATCACATGGTCTTGTGCATCTGCTGGTGTGGTCAGTATTCTCCATGTTCACCTAATCCTCAAACTGTGAGTAATTGGTGGTCTAAAGCCTTGTAGTCTAGGGGTGTTCACCCATGTCTAGGTTAAGGATAGTAGAAGTGGTTATCTGGCTTGAATATGCATCATTCCTTCCATTCATCCACCTATTTCCAACATTTTTGTTAAGTTTGTAATGTTCCCGATCATCTCTGAGATACAACCTAGGAGAGTTTCTTGGGGTGATAATAGTACTTGGTCATTCTCAGTCTGAAGAATTTCTCATAAGAAGAATCGGATTGGTAACCCATCTGTCTAGCATCATATCAACCAGCATTGTCACATAGAAATTCCTTGACTAACAACTCTATCCACATGATCGGAGCATAATGCTGGCGAGACCAATGATTCATAAACACCATAATCATGTTGAAAAATCTAGGGCATGAAGATTATGGAGAAATTCTTTTGAAAATGATAACTATTTGTGAAATACATTTTACTTGTCTTATTAGCACAATCTTCTCTTATTATTATTAGTGTGTTTTCTTTTACTTCATCAAACATTTACCAAAACAAGACGAGACAAGAACACAAGATGTTGGCTCTCAGCCAGGGAAAAACCTCTCTCTCCTAGAGAGGAAAACCCTTCTGAAAATTTCTCTTATTGAAGCTTCAATTGACAAATTCCAAACCCTAGACCCTTAACAAGAAGATCCTCCAAGAACAATTCAAGCCTTTCCCTTTGAACTAAGATTATTTCTTCTTGCAGCACTTCAACCTCCTTCTTCATCCTTCTTTTGCTTATGACTTTCCTGCAACAACCCTAGTCATGCATACCCTAAAAGAGACATTCTTATTTTCTTCCTTCACTTGAGATGGAGCCTTCCCTTGATAGAGGGGAAGACCTTGCTCCTATCCCAACCAAGCTCTCTTTTCTTCATTGTAGTTACAGATATGGGACAGCAACAGTATGGCTCCTTTTTATTCACACATGTGGAGGATACCTTCAAGAATTGCATCTTTGCTTACTCTCTTTCCTTTGCTTGAGTATTCTCTTCCTTCGCTTGAGTAAGAGGCCTACTTAGAACCCTTTTACTAGCCCAATCAAGCCTCTTCATATGACTATAATAGTAGGTCTAATATAGCAGCAGAATGAGCCTCCTTTCTTTCGCACGTGTGACTGTAATTGGGCCATAAATAGACCTTCCAAACTCAGCCTTCTACCCTTCCTTCTTTGTTGAAGTAGAGACACCTTCTCTTGCTTTTTCGCACCTCTTCTAACCCTCTTCTCTTTTTTGATTTTAGAGATCACTTCATGGTATAATTTTGAGGTCGAATGGCCCTATATATAGGAGTATGTCCCTCTTATTGGGCCGACTTGATCTAGTGAGGCCGACTTGTCCTTAAAATTCTGAATTATTTCTTTTGTTGAGGCTGACATATGGAGGAGGCTCATTACTTTGCTTGGAGGTCATAATTTGACTCTAATACATAGATTTTCATGGTGTAACATGTCCACATGGGTCTTTGACAATTACATTGACTCTTTGACTTTCCTAGAAGCACCCAAACATGTGCTTGACCTATGTAATGAGAAAGACACTCATTTTTACAATTTACAAAAATAATAATTATTTTCATTTACAAGTACAAAGATAAATTACATTTATGAAGACTGAACCTAGTTACACTTTCTTCAATACTCCCTCTTAACTAGGGAGGTATTCATAAAACATTACAAGGTGTTTGGACATTTTCAATCTGAAGAATTCACATAAGAGAAATTGAATTGGAAATCCATCTGTTATAGCATAATAGTAACCAACATTGTTTCCATAGAAAGGCCTTGACTGACAGCTCTATCTCTCATTAGATCAGAGCATAATGTTGGCGAGGCCGATGACTATAGACACCTTCATCATTGTCTCTCAAGGTACATACCCATCCGGGTGTTCACTGAGTATGACCTTCTAGGACTATTCTTATCTTAGGTTCCCAACCCTCAAAGAATATCAGTCCTCTTACCTAATCTTATCTTGGATGCCCTACACATACTCAAAGAGCATCGGATGCCAGATGATTACCCAATCCTCCATTCCTTCTTCCCAAGTGAAGACAATAATGTTGTGTTTATCTCTCCCTCTCAAGGAATGTAACCAAGTTTCCTCTAACCAGGAACTTGCCCAAGCTCCCTCTTAATTAGGGACTTTTAAAAGCTCCATCTTCAACTAGGGACTCTCCTTTCCATCAACAACTTCTTCTTTGTGGGTCCTACATTTGCTTGATCAATTTCTTTCCTTGATGTCACGAAATTCAGCCGAGCTTCTTCTTTATAGGGCATCGACCAGTGATCACTTTCCTTCTTGGTTTGCCATGTCATTCCTTTCTTCATGGAAAGTGGCCTTCTTGATACATATCTGGGACCTTCATCATATGGCTACTTCTTCTCATCATGCTTCATTCGGGAATTTCCATCCACTACATGAATGATAGTTGTACTTGTACTTACAACCCTTTTTCTAGTAGCCCTACACGAAATCATCCAGATATTATTCAAGAAATCAAAAATAACATTAAATCAAATAGTACCTTATGAGATGGATTTCCTTCATGACATCTTGTTGGCTTGAATAATCAGCATCCTGCATGTTCATATCTCCAAGACCTTTTTAGGTGTCAAGGGTCCTTTGATCTTTTTCTTTGTCGGAGTTCACATGCCTTCTTCCAGGAGATGTCTTAAAAAATATGTCGAATGTTGATTCCTAGAATCCATGGTGTCATTTTATCCTTGATCTCTTTTCCCATAGGCTTCTTTATAGGTTTACTAGTCAATAACCTCATACTCCATATGAGTTCATTTCTCATGTTGACTTTTAATATTGTGTGAACCATGCCTTTGCACATATTCTTAATCAAATAGATCCACCCTACCCTTGACCATGCTTCCAGAGAAATTCCCCATGCTCATTAATAAAAATGATGACATGACTTTAACTGAAAAAAAGATGCATACACACCTCTTATTTATTTTCTTGATCATCTCAACTTCCTTTGACAGCTTCCTAGATTGAGATTACCTCAATCTCCTTTGTGTTGCTACATATTTCCTTGCCTACATATCATTTTTTCTTGAATCCCCATAAGTGGAATTCCTATCAAGACATCTTCTTTTCTTGAAAGTCATGAATACTCTATTGAAGATTCCACAGGAGGATCCTTATAGTCCTCATTTTGCAAATGCTCCTTCCTGTTGATGATAGTGGCTTTCTAAGATGATTATTCTTGGTCATCATCATTTCTTTGTTGATGAGGTTATCCAATGGCTACATCCTTCCTACATGAATATCTTTATCTGAGCTATCTCTACAAAATGTTCCTATATTCTTGAAGATGCCATTCTCATAAACCATGTATTCTATTCTACTTCTACATGTTCCTATGATACCCAAAACTTTAAAGAAGACTTATGTGAAGAAGTTGATCTCAGTCATAGTAGAGATCTAGGTGGTCCTACTTCTTCTCTTCTTCTTTCACTTCTTGGGTAATGTGGGCTTCTTCTCATTTCCTCTTATTTTTTTCCTTCTTGAAATTAGGACAATCCCTCTTATAGTCTCCATATTCTTGGTAGCCATAACATTTGACTTTGGACATATCTCTTTTACCCTTTCTTTGTGGACCAAATATACCAAATATCCCTTTTCTCTTGGCCATAGTAGCAAATGCTTGCTCCTTTGATCCCACATCATCCTTTCCTTTGAGTTTAGTCTCCTCAATTTTGAATAGAGACCAAAGTTAACTAAGTGGGGTAGCTTCCTTCTTGGCATATATACTTGATGTGAAGTTGTCCCATTCCTCGGGTAATGCAATGAGAACCACAGTTATCATTTCTTTGTCTGACATAACTTCTCCTAGTTCTTGTAGTTGGTCTCTCATCTCAGAGACCTTCATGAAGTAGGGAGATATTTCGTCTTCCTTGGATATCTTCCATTTTTATAATTCATTACACAATGATATCACTTCTCCAATTGTACTAGCTGAGAATATCTCCACTATCTTATCATAGATTTCTTTAGATGATTCAAGTTTGGAACATAAGGAATGAGAAGGTCCTTGATGGATTCTATCATAATTCTTTGAGCCCTTGTTTCATCCTTATTATACTTTGCTAGGGATTGAGTTTGTTCCTTAGCAGGAATAATGAAATTCCCTTCGATGTAGTCCATAACTTCATTTTCTTTAAGAAGTAGATCAATCCTCTTTTTCCATGCAAGGAAATTAGAAGTCCCAACCAATTTGTTGCTCTCCTTGCAAAAAGACATTTTGATATGTTCAAAATAGGAAATAAAAAATACTTACCTGAGAGTGTTAGTGATGAAGAGATCTTGTTGCTTCCTTGATGACTGAAGCTTCAACTTCTTGGATCTTGGAGTTCTTCAAGATGCTTCCTTGAAGGTGCCTTATGAGAGATTTTCTTGTTGATGAAAAATTCTCAATGTGTAGACCTAGAGATCTTCAATGATGGGCCTGAATCTAAGTACCTTCCTTTGAAGATGATGAGTCTTTGATGTAAACCCTTCTTGGATGAACCTTATTGAAGATTCATTTAGATGGAAGTCTTTCTTTCTGTTCCCAGAATGATAATCCCTCTTGATGGATCTAAGAAAGAAGATAGTAATCCTCCTTGCCTTTGATGGATTTGGAACCTTTGCTTGTAGATATGATGTTTCAACCTTTTATGTGTTCTTGAGATGCCCTTCCTTGATGTGTCACCTTAGCTCTGATAACATGTTGAAGAATATAGGGCATCAAGGTTATGGAGAGATTCTTCTGACAATGATAACTATTTGTGAAGTACCTTTTACTTTACTTATTAGCACAATCTTCTCTTATTGTTGACCTAGATTGTCATTGATGTCAATATGGCAATATTCTGGATGAGTAAACAATGATGTGAGGCCAAGGAGAAGTAAAGAAGATCCATGAAGAAATAGGAGCAAGAAGCCATGAGGAGAAACCAGAGGAAAGCCAAGATAGTCAAGCTATTGGAGCAGTATCAGAAGCCATCAGGGAAGCCATCAAAAGAGGAACACGCATCAGGAGGAGAAGCCAGCAGAAGAGCAGTTAACAGAGGAGCCATATTGTTCATTAGAAGGAACAAAGAGGAACATGCATCAGGAGGAGAAGCCAGCCGAAGAACAGTTAACAAAGGAGCCATATCATGCGATATTGGAGGAATCACAAATCAAAGCTATCAAAGTGTAAGAACGAAGGAGTAGAGCTATCGAAAGTCAAAGAAAGAACTATCAGGAGTATCACATATGCCAAGAGTATAACAAAGGAGTACAAAGAGCAGAGGAGTATATATATCTATAGAGATGTGATATAATAACACGGACCTGAACAGGTTATAGCAACAATCCTTAATATGACATCATATCCGCGTTCAACAGCTAACTGGAGGGTTTGTAACAGTGGCAGCGGTTTTCAGGCGGACTCAAGGTTGTAAGTGGTATTTAGGGATGATCACCTGATACCATTCATTGACCGATGCATGGTAGGAGAAGGAGAGAGGAAACCGCCTTATCGGGTGGGTAATCCTCATGTATGTAGCTCACCCGATATCGTTATCGAGCATTGGATCAAATACGGTTTTGATCTATGGTGCAGGATCACTGAGTAACTCTGTTGGTCGGGTGTAATATCAACCATCAAATGGGATGGTAGGATCTACGGTGGAGGATTGATCTGGAAAAAGGTAAGCATCGATAAATGTGCCAAGGCTATGGAAAAGTGGAAAATGCAAGTTCCTGTGTGTTTGTGTATATTTCCATTATACGAGGGTTATAATAGAATTAAAGGAAAACTACCGAATGTGATATACTATGGACCCAACGGATGTATTAACAATCGTTTAATATCATATCACATCCGCCTCATCGGAATTATCATATCATAAGTCTTAACGAGATGCCACATTGAAAGAGTTGATTGCGATATACAGTTGCAAACCCGATGGTCCTATTATATGGCGCTCTAATTATATATCATGTCCGTCATGTCGGGAGTTATGTATCGCAGAGTTTAAAGCCCGTGTCATGTCAAAACTGTGATTGCGATAATAACGTGGACCCAACTACACCATTGCAATATGATTTAACATATTATCACATCTGTTGCATATCGCATATATTGTAAAGCCTTGCCACTCTATAAAGCGCCGATTGTGATAAAGGTGTGGAGGAGCAGACCCAATGAAGTTATAGATACGGGCGTAATGCATTTGAAGTCCGGCCTTAAGCATTTCAATCAGGTTTTTCCATATATTCCTGTGTATTTCAATATTTGTATTCTCTAGGGTTTTTTAGGCCAAAATCTTATAATAACGGTTCCAATGGTCCAATGGGACTGAACTATGGCGATTGCGATTGCGATGGTGATGTGGCAGGTGGGGCCTCTTGATTGGTATAGTCTCTCCGTAAACAGTAAAGTCCTATGTATGAATGTTATTAAAGAAAAAAGGGACCTATCTGATATTTTTTAATAAGCATCATTTCCTGTGTAATTTGGCCTACTTTTCTAAATTAATGTGTCTATGAAGCATTGGTTAATTCGAATAGGCAGAGGAAACTACAGTGACCAAGGAGGGAAGCCAAAGGATCAAGCGAGTGCAGAGGAAACTACAATGACTGAGGAGGAAGCCGAAGAGCTAGCGAAAAGAGGAAACCGACGGTCAGAGGCATCAGGAAGATACAAAAATAGAGAACAAGGAAAGTTGAATGTTGTTGAAAAAACTGGAAGAAACAGAAGTAGCCGTAGGTCCAGCAGGACAAAAAAGGGCCGAAGGTCCATCAGGATAGGAGACATTCGAAGGAAGAACATCTCTGTTGATCGTGTTACCTTGTGAAAGACTCAGACCTGTGATGAATTAATCAGGTGCACAATGTATTATGTAGAACAATTCTGTGATGTAATAAATAATGTTTTATCTGACATTGTTTGAAGGGGCAAGTAGCCAGAAGAGAAGCAGTCATGTTGAAGCATTTACTATGACAGTGACAATAGATGCTTGAACAGAAAGTTGGTTCTTGTGCAGAGCTTAGTGCAGCTAATAATAGACTCACTAAAGTTGTGTGGAGACATTATCAGAGATCATGATGGCTATTGCAGACTCTGTGTGGATATATAAAGAGTTGTAAAAACTCCTTCATAAGAAGACTGGTTTCCATTGATGATGTAGCATGGAGACTACAGTGAAGCTGTAAACAGACAGAACTCAGTAAAGAAGAGTTCTGAGAGCAGAACATTACTATCAAACATGCCTTGACAAGATTGGGTCGGAGCCCTTGAGGTTGGTGCCTCAAAAGTTGGAATAATTGGTGTCCTTGGGGTTGGTTCCTCAGAAACTAGAAGGATTGGTGTCTTTGATGTTGGTGCCTCAGAACTGGAAGGATTGATGTCTTGGAGTTGGTGCTCCTAAGTCCCTTGACAAAAATAGATTTGGTGCTCTGGAGGTTGGAGCCTCACAAAAGTCCAAGTTGGTGCTTGGAAACTGATTGCAACCATTTATATATTGTATCTATTTTACTGCAAAGATTATATTAATAAAAGCATTTATTTTTATTGTTCAATTTGTGTTCTGAATGTAAATGTTTTAACTGGTAAAACAATAGTTGAAAAAGAAATACTGATTCACCCCCCCCCCCCCCCAATATTTCCAACAATTGGTATCAGAGCCAGTACCTTCATTCAAAGCTTAACAACTTGAAGGTTGATCTTTAGAACACAAATGGTGAGGTCAAGGAAGAAAGTCTCCAATCCTCCTAAGGATGTGTCACCCTCTACCACTAAAATAGAAGACAATCAATTTGAGGAGGCTTCATGGTTCAATGGGAACTTTAATATATGGGAAGCAAGAATGAGGAATTTCTTACAGACTCAAGGCATTGAAATCTGGAAATCAGTGATTGTTGATAGTAGGATGGATGGAGAATCCAAGGAGTACAATGCAAAAGCAATGAAGGAAATCTTGAATGGGCTACCTGATTCTATAAAGAACAATCTAGGAAAATATTCATCAGCAAAGGGTATATGGGACAAAATTCATGACCTTCACTCAAAAGGAGCATTGACCATGACCATCAGTCAAGAAGATGATGGAAATCAAGAAGGAAATCCAAAACCCATCATTGGAGTTGAAAATGAGAATCATGACATCAAGGCTAAAGCAAACCTAGAAGATGAAGAGAATGAAAAATATTTTGTAGAAGATCTCCTCGCTCAACTTATGGCTGCCATGGAAGAGATTAACAATTTGAAAAAGGAAAATAAGGAACTTAAGAAGATAGCACTAGCTGGTGACCAAGATCAAACAAGGGAGAAAGTTGACCTTGTCAAGCTTCAAGTACAAGAAAGGGATGAAGAGCTTGTCAAGCTTAAGAAGGAATTTCATCAAAGCAAAAGAAAGCATCATGAAGAAGTCATATCCATGACAAATCAATTGCATAAAGCAAAGAAACAGGAAGATACCTTGTTAAGTCAACTTGAAAAAAGGCACAAGAGCTTGAACAAACTTGAAGAAGAGTTTGGTCAATACAAGGTAGAGGTCTCCTTTCTCAAATCTCAACTACAAGAAACAAGGAAACAAGCACAAGGAGCTGAAAAGACAATGGAAGCATTAGAAATCATAGAAGGACAAGTTGATGAAGCTACTTGTATCAAGGAAGAAACTGAGAAACAACTTGATAAGAAGAATAATGAGTGTGAAATATTGGAAGAAGAGATTGGATTCCTCAGAAAAAGGTTGAAGGGATGAACAAAATCTTGAAGATATCTCAAGCCTTGGATGACATGCTCAGCTATCAAAGATGTCCATTTGATAAATCAAGTCTCGGGTATGCTGGTGAATCCTCAAACAAGAATGATAATGCTTCAAACAAAAGGGATGTGAAGAAGCTAGGAATAAATGGTGATGCTCCCAGTTCTAGCAAAGGAAAGGAGAAAAATCAAGGCAACAATGGAAGAAATCCTGCTCCAAGAAGAAATGTAGATGATGTCAAAGATGCGAGAGGAAATGGTTATCATCAAAGGATCTCAAGGCAAAAAGGCTTCAGAAGTACATCAAGGAAATTTCCATCTCCCAGGTACCAAAGTTCATTTTTTGGTTACTGTTATTCTTGTACAAACTTTGGTCACATGGCAAAAGATTGTAAAGCATATCATAAAGATAGATGTTATGGTTCCCAACCATCTCATAAAGATAGATATTATGGTCCCCAACAATCTTCAAGGAACAATTTTGCAGGAAGAAATCATGAATTCTTATTCATGAACAATGTAGAATGCTTCAAGTGTCATAACATTGGTCATATGGCACATGATTGTAACTTAACATGGGATCTTAAACAAGCTAGAATCATGCAAAAGAAGAAAGTTACACAAGTATGGAGAAGGAAGCAAATACAATCCGAAAGTCCCTTGAACTCACCAGCCAACAACACATGTTATTGGCCTAAATTTTGGCAATCTAAGAATTTGATGGGAAGACTCTGCCAAAAGAGATTATGTATACAGTTAGGGGGAGCCTATGATTCTTGATCATTATTGCAGAAGCTATTAGTGAAAGGGTCCTTATGAAATCCTTGTTGAGCTATATTAACAATCATTCTTTGATAAAGATCATTTCTCAGGAGTACTCCATTGAAGAACATGATCATGTAACCATTCTTTGGACTGTTGTTAAAGATGCTTTCCACTTAATCTCTAAGTAGTATTTGGAGCAACAGAGAAGGTCATCTAATGCTAGAAAAATAGGGCAAATAACTATGGTGCTGATATTACAGATGTTTTATGTCTTGACTCAGGGATTTAATGTGAGAATAGGTAAATTATGGACACAAATAGAGGCAACCTTCAAACAAACAGATACATCTGGAATGGAGTTTGAAGTAAGAGCAGCTAGCAGCATATAACAAAACTGAAGTATTGCAAGAAGATGAAAATCAGTAAAATGAATTTAAAAGACATCCAAAAATTGGATATCTAAATCTGCTAGCAGAAATAAATTGCAAAGATATGTGCAAGAACACAAGGAAAATATGGCTAATAGAAAGGAGAATGTTGTGCAGTCAAATATAACTTAACCTGATACTGGTCACTTAGAAAGTATAGCAACAGTGAGGCACAACCTTTCACCATTTCATCCAAATGCAGTGATGTTGAATACTAGATGGCAGTGACTCAAGGAGAAGCACAGAGACACAAAGGAAGTCAGATCTGAAGAAAGATAGCAAGAAAGACAATTTCAGGGGCATTTTCTCTTGATTCGGACTATGAAGGTCTCTTAATTCTGAGTGTGGAAACAACAGAATATGGATTGAAGCATAAAAACCTAGACTTGATCGTTTGGTGTGTGTCTATTTGCAATCTATTTGAAAGCATTGAAGTGGAGCATCCTTAAGCATTGTTGAAGCCATGATAAAGTAGTTCTGAGACATGAAGAGGGGATAATGTGCTAATTGATGATAAAGCATCAATCCCTCTATCTTGAGTAAAAAGAAGAGCACTATTACAGGGGGAGTAACATACTCATGAAAATCTACAATTCATAAAGAACAGAAGCAGTTTGATATGAGGAGTCCCTGAGCACTCCTTTGCCATTGATGTTAAAGGGGGAGAGAAGAAGAATATTGCCATCAATAACAAAGGCGGAGATTGTTGACCTAGATTGTCATTGATTTCATTATGGCAATATTCTGGATGAGTAAACAATGATGTGAGGCCAAGGAGAAGTAGAGCATATCCGTGAAGAAACAAGAGCAAGAAGCCATGAGGAGAAACCAAAGGAAAGCCAATATATTCAAGCTATTGGAGCGGTATCGGAAGCCATCAGGGAAGCCATCAGAAGAGGAACACGCATCAGGAGGAGAAGCCAACGGAAGAGCAGTTAACAGAGAAGCCATATTGCTCATTAGAAGGAAAAAAGAGGAAAACGCATCAGGAGGAGAAGCCAGCAGAAGAACAGTTAACAGAGGAACCATATCATGCGATATCAGAGGAATAATAGAGCAGAGCTATCAAAGTGTAAGAACAGAGGAGTAGAGCTATCGAAAGCCAAAGGAAAAACTATCAGGAGTATCGCATATGCCAATATTATAATGAAGGAGTACAAAGAGCAGAGGAGTATAGAGAGAGAGAGAGAGATGTGATATAATAACATAGACCCAAACAAGTTATAGCAATAATCCTTAATATGACATCGTATTCACATTCAACAGCTAATAGGCGGGTTTGTAATAGTGGCAGTGGTTTTCGGGCAAACTCAAGGCTGTAAGTGGTATTTAGGGCTGATCACCCAATACCATTCATCGAATGACGCGTGGCAGGAGAAGGAGAGAGGAAACCACCTTATCTAGCGGGTAATCCTCGTGCATGTAGCTCACCCGATATTGTTGTCGAGCATTGGATCAAATACAGTTTTGATCTATGGTGTAGGATCACCGAGCAGCTTTGTTGGTCAGGTGTAATATCAACCGTCGAATGGGATGGTAGGATCTACGGTGGAGGATTGATCCGGAAAAAGGTAAGCATCGATAAACGCACCAAGGCTATGGAAAAGTAGAAAATGCAAGTTCCCATGTGTTTGTGTATATTTCCATTATACGAGGGTTATAATAGAATTAAAGGGAAAACTACCGAATGCGATATACTATGGACTAGAACACAAGTTGAACAACAAGAATAAATGCTTTTGTTGATATAATATTTGTAGTAAAATAGATACAATATATAAATGGTTGCAATCAATTGCCAAGCACCAACTTGGAATTTTGTGAGGCTCCAACCTAGTCCATTGCCCAATTCAATAACCACTACCATATCTGAGAATCTGGGTAGCTTTGCAATTCTTCTTGATTCTGAGCCCAATTCAGTAGCCATGTATGAATCTGAAAATTCATCTTCTCTTGTTACATTTCACACTAAAAACAAATCTGTGTCTAATGTATCCGAAAGTGATGGGGTTTCTAGTACGTTATACTTAGAAACTGAGGTTTCGTCCACATTTCCAAATGTAGAGGTGGAAACCTCTGCAATTTCAACTGTTCATAATTTGGTTCAATGTATTTACATACCAAGTCACATAATTTTGAACCGAGATTTGAGGTAGGAAAGAGTTTCATGGAAAAATATCCAACTATTTATGTTATTTCTGACAATGCCTTTCCCAATGATAGTACATTTTTCCAAGAGGTGTTTGATAGAAAAATTGTAGAGCTTGTCATGCAAGAGTGGTATAGGATAATGAGTGACTTTCCATCTAGACTTCTTCAAGTTTTATGAAATGCGGTTGATTAACTCAGCTCATATGGTCATGTATTTTTCAATGAATACAAGGCCAACTGTGGCCATATTTGTTTCATCGGCTTTACCTAAAGTTATTTCAAGGGCATTTATTGGACGAATGATTGCGAATCCAGCCTTCCTTCATAAAATATTTTTGGAGAAGGCCACAACTATTTGTTGTAGTGCTTGGTGGGAATTAAACCATTAGAAAGATAGGATAAAACAGGAGTGGGACATAGCTTGGATGAATGTGTTAACTATTTCACTATGCAATGCAACAATAGTTTGGTCCCTTGCTCCCTACCACTCATATGGAACCACATTTTAGTTTAATCTACAAAATACTTTACAAAAGCTTCCCAACAATATTTTTGAAAGAAATTATCCTCTTCGAGAATTTATTTGTTGGTTTGCGCAAAACAGGTGATCCGACATAATTATGGCCACTTCTCTCGGCATGACAGTAAATTTTATGTTTTGTCACTTCATCCAACACATAGAGAGCAACGCCTCAGGGGCTGATGGGAGCAAAGAAAATAGTACTTATGTGATATTTGTGTTTGTGTTAAGGCCATATAAAAGGTACAAAAACTTTATGGAGCGATGGATGAAATGAAATCTGAGGGAAGCTTGGTTCCGTGCCAGAATCCGATGGGGCCACCAACTTCTTGACAAAGACGAAGAGGTTACAAGGTTTGTGCCATACATTCCCATCACGGATGAACACCTCCAATTTTCATCTACCACTGCAACACTGACACCTCTAGATGGACATCTCCGTGTGTGAGCTACCACTACAATGCCGACACCTCTGGATGAAGTCTTATCCAATAACCCAACTCTGCAGCCCGTTGTGTTCACAAGTGCAGTTAACATCCCTATGTTGATCCCCCATGCTCGACATACATGTATGTTGATCCTGTCGCTCCACGCCTCTGCCCTGCCACTCTACCTTCTCACCTTTCTGACAGCCTAACAAACTCCATTCCTCTCGTCCATGTTGTCGACAATTCGATACACAGTAAAATTAAAAAAAGGGGTCAATATATATATATATATATAGATATATAAAGAACTATACAAGCTAAGCTACCAATGACGTCAAGTTACAAATGTCAAGATAATAAAATGCAAGGTGAAGAAACTTGTTCAGGCCTAAGATGAAGGAAATTGCCAACAATAAGATTTGAGAAAAAAGCTTCTGAAGGAAGGGGCAATGTTACAAACATAAATTGGATAAAGTAAAATAAGCATCTATAAATATAAATAAATGAAAATACTAAATAATAAAGTAATGATTATGTTAAGTAGTCATTATTTAAGTGAAAAGGCAAGTCTAAAAGACATGCCCAGTCACGAAAGGACACTGGCTTAGGTATATATGCAAGTTCTCATTATAACATTTGATATCACTTGTACATTTTTATATAAATAAATTATTATTACAATTAACTTTTGAGTATTTTAGCACATTAAGTAACCAAGCTATAAGTTGTGTTGTTTCATTCTTGCAACAACCCTATTCATGCATATTGTAGAAGAGACATTCTTCTTTTCTTCATTTACTTGAGATGGAGCCTTCCTTTAATCGAGAAGAATACCTTGCTCCTAACCCAACCGAGCTCTCTTTTCTTCACTATAGTTACAGATTTGGGACAACAACAGTATGGCTCCTTTTTCTTTGCACGTGTGGAGGATACCTTCAAGAATTGCAACTTTTCTTGCTCTCTTTCCTTTGCTTGAGTAGTCTCTTCCTTCGCTTGAGTAAGAGGCCTACTTAGCACCGTTTTACTAGCCCAATCAAGCCTCTTCGTATGAATGTAATAGTAGGTATGATATAGCAACAGAATGAGCCTCTTTTATTTTTCACGTCTGATAGTAATTGGGCCAGAACTAGACCTTCCAAACTTGACCTTCTACCCTTCCTTCTTCACTAAAGTACAGACACCTTCTCTTTCTTTTTTGCACCTCTTCTAACCCTCTTCTCTTCACTGATTTCAAAGATCACTTCATCGTCTAATTGTGAGGTCGAATGGCCCTATATATAGGAGTTTGTCCCTCCTATTGGGCCAATTTGATCTAGTGAGGCCGACTTGTCCTTAATTCTGAATTACTTCTTTTATTGAGGCCGACATATGGAGGAGGCCCATGACGTTGCTTGGAGGTCATTCTTTGACTCTAATACATAGATTTGCATGGTGTAACATGCCCACATGGGTCATTGGCAATTACATTGACTCTTAGACTTTCCTAGAAGCACTCAAACATGTGCTTGACCTATGTAATGAGCAAGAAACTCATTTTTACAATTTACAAAAATAATAATTTTTTTCTTATACAAGTACAAAGATAAAAAAAAATTGCATTTATGAAGACCAAACCTAGTTACACTTTCTTCAACAAATCATTGTCTCTCAAGGTGCATACTCCACCCGGGTGTTCACAGATATGACCTACTTTGGACTATTCTTATCTTGGATAGCCAATCCTCAAAGAATATTGGTCCATGACTACTCTTATCTTGGATGCCCTATCTCATCCTCAAAGAGTATCATATGCTAGATGATTACCCAATCCTCCATTCTGTCTTCCCAGGTGGAGACCAGAATTATGTGTCTATCTCTCCCTTTCAATTAGGGAGGACATATCAATTCCAATAACGGAATGTACTCATTCCTACACAAAGAATGTACCTAAGCTCCATCTTGGCTTACGGATTTCCGGGTTTCTTCCAAGTAAGAAACTTGTTTTCCAGTGCTCTCTTAGTTAGGGACCTACAACAGCTCCTCAACCAACTACTTGACGAGATCCTTCCTTTGATGTCATGAATTTATTTTTCAAGGAGTCTTCATCTTTTTGGGGCTTCTTCATAGAGCACAGAACATCCATCACTTTCATCCATGAGTCAGTCATGTCATTATTCCTTTCATCAGAAAGTGATCCATTAGCCTTCGTATGGCCTTGCTTCATGTCATGCTAGCTTCTTCATGCCATATTTTCCGAAAGGATCTTACATCCTTCTATATGATCCTCTTGGAATACATCCACAGTTCTTCCCTTGGTATACCTGCATAAACCCATCTAGATATGTGTTCAAAAGTAAGAAATGAACACTTAAATCAAAATTACCTTTGGTGATGGTCTTTCATCATGACATCTTCCAGTTTGCATTAGCATCCTGCATACATGTTGACATATTTCCCAAAGATATCCATTGTCAAGGGTCTCCATCTTTTCCAGACTTCCATCAGAGTCTTCATATCTTTCCGGGAGATTTCCTAGTCAAATCTTCTTGGTCTTCTGGATGTTGATTTCCTTTACCATGGTTGCATATCTCATGATATCTTCCTTCCTTTCTTCACACATTTCATCTCATTCCCAGGAGCTTCCAATCAAAGTTCCTCAATTGTAGTCAACCACCTCATACTTCATATGAGGACATATTATGTTGATTTCATCTAGTGTGACGCATGCCTTCTGAAATCCTTTCATAGGAGGAGAATCCTTGCCTTTGATCATGCTTCTCAACATCAAGCAGTGATCCAAGTTACTTGCAACCATACAACTTGACTTTATAATATTTAATACAAGCATACATACCTCATTTACCTTTAGGTCATCTAGGTTTCTTTCAGTAGCTTCCTTGATTGAAAAGAGCTTCAAACCCTTGATCTTCTTCATCTCTTATGTCATCCTACCATCATCCTATGAATTCCACAAGTTTGATTTCCTAATGAAACACTTGCTTCCACTCTAGATTGGTGAACCTTTTGATGAAGATTCCATAAATGAGCCTTCAGGATCTTATCAAGCAGATGTTACCTTTTGATGTATGATGAGACTTGTCCTGGATGACTTCTTCCTTTCCTTTAGTTCCAATGAGGTTCTCAAGAGCTATATCCTTCATATTTGACTAGCATACATCCTTCATGTTTCCTATGGTGATGTCATAAGATCTTATTTCTAATGCTTTTCCTATTTCTTGGACTTCCTTCTTTCAGCTTCCTCAACTTCTTCAGTGAAATGGACTTCTTCTCTATCTTTCTTGTTATTTCCCTACTTGAGCTTAGGACAATCTTTCCTGTAATGCTCATAGCATTGAATCTTAGCTATGTTTTTCTTTTCTTTCAACAAATGTTTGAATACTTTTTTCCTTCAACCTGTCTTCTTCTATCTTACATAGAAACCATAAGTTGTTGAATAGGATAGCTTTCTTATCCTCATATAAATTTGTTACCTTGTTCATCAATTAGTTGTATGAAGACTATTTCATCCGAGATCTTTCAATTGAGATCTTATGAAGATAACCCTTTATCCTTTGATACCTTCAATTTGTGTAGATCATATCTAAGTGATGTGACCTTCTTTATCGCATCTTAAGAGAATAGTTCTACCATCTTATCATATATATATCTTTGATGTCTCAAATATTGTTATATGAGGGGACCTTTCATAAGAATCCCTTTCCATGTATTCAAAGGAGACATTTTCATTGATATGTTCAATGAATTCACTTTCTTCGAGGACTGTGTCTATCCTCCTTTTCCATGCAAGGAATTTCGATGACCCAACCAATTTATAGATCTCCTTGCAAAACGAAGTTATTTTACCAAATTTGATTATAGAACGAAAGATACTTACTTGACAAGTGAAGATGAAATCTTCAACTTGATCACTTTGATGGTGGTTAAAGAAGATGTATTAGTGTTGCTTTTGGATGATCTTTTTCTGAATGAAAAACCCTTTTTTAATAAAGGATATTTCTCCTTTTATAATGTCAACGCCTTTAGATCTAGGTTCCTTTGTTGATGGTGATTTATGACGATATTTTAATGCTTCCTTGGATGGTATTCTTCAAGGATAAGGAGGGGATCCTTGCTGCAATGATAGGGATCTTGCCTTATAGCTTTTGAATATGATGATAATGCCTTCTAGCCTTCTTTGTCTTCAATATACTTTGACTTCTTGGTGGTGAATGAGATGCAAATTAGAAATGCTTCTAGGGTCTCCAACATGAGGAAATTCTTCTTTGTAGATCTCTTCATCTTGATGAGGGTCTTTGTGGTCTTTTTGCAAAGGACTATAGGATCCAACACTCTAGCTAGTGTAGACTTCTAGTTGCCTTGATTTGTAGATCTATTCTCCTTGAGTAGAAATAAGGCTTTGGCCTTGATTATTTGATGATCCCAATACTTCTTTTGAAGAAGACTTCCTTCTTTGATGTAGGGTTTGATTCTACAATGTAGATCCTTCATATTTCTTTGATATCCTTCAATTTTCTTTGATGCCTTTCTCGAGATTCAATCCTTGAGTGTCCCTTGATAAGATGCCCTTCCTTGACTTTGACACCTTAGCTCTGATACCATGTTGAGAAATCTAGGGCATTAGCAATAGATGATTTCACTTCCTTTCGTAACTTCTTATGAATACTTTTTTCCTTTTTAAGTTATAATCTTCTTCTTGTTAGATTATTAATGTTCTTCTTCATCAAATAGAAACCAACGCATGAACATAAAATAGACAAGAGAGACAAAAATGTAGGTTATAATCCAGGGCCAAAATCGCACACTCTTTGAGAGGAAAACCTGCACAAATTCTTCTTATAGAGATTCCAATTGACGAATACCAAGACTAATACCCTTGACCTATCTGCCACATCAAGACCAAGACACAAGTCCTCTTGAAAGTCACTCTTCTTCTTGTCTCCTCTTCCACTTTGATCATCTTATCGTCATCGAGATCTTATCATTGTCTTTACACTGTGATCTCCTTCACTGTAAGATCTCCTTCTTGTCATAATGTTGAGACTTTACTTCTGTGATGTTATCGAACCCTTTCTCTTGAGGTAACATTGATATATTAAGGTAGCATCGAGACCTTTCCTTAGATTCCACCGAATGACTATGATATGTTATTGATGTGCAACTCCTTCATAGTACTGAATAGCAACCTTCATTATGGCACCAGACTGTAGCTTCTTCACTTCTATACCTTTATCCGAAATTGTGCTTCTTAACATGACATTGAACTATACTTTATTTGGATCAGAACACATCACTATAGTCTCCTATCAAATGGTAGAAGTATCTGAACTCACCACTGTGCTTGGTTACCCAAATATCAGAGGGATTTGAATTCCCTTTGCTGTGGATATATCTGAACTCTTCACTGCAACTATTCACCGAATTTTAGAAGTTTATCTGAACTGTTCTTTGTCACCCGCATCCGAAAAACTTAGAGAGATATCTAAATTTCTCTGCACTAATGTGAATATCTACATGCCCATTTATAGTTGTGGATCCATAAAATAAGCCGACCTATATTTCGAATAGGTGTGTCTTTTATAAGGTGAGCTAACATGAGCTTATACTCTTTGTTTTGAGGTCAATTTCAAGAGGATGACTTGGTGCTTGTCATTGGAGGGCTTCCAGACATTTTTGTAGACTTTCTTCATACATGACAATGACTCTTTGACTCTAATGATCAATCTAGTCTCTCAATGGGAGCCATCTAAATAAAATCTCTTGCTCATGGAACCCATGAAGCAAGTCTTACAATAATGACTGTATTCTCTTCTTTTCATCATTTACAAATATCATAATTACATGTCATTATGAAGACCTAACCTAGTTACACTTTTCAACACAAGAGACACTAGATTTGGTCAAAGACCAAGGAAAAACCCACTATGAGGAAAACGCTTTGAAAATTATTCTTCTATTAAATTGTCATAAAATGTTCAGCGAAGAGTACAATGAGCCCAATACAAAACCAACAAAATAACCCAACAATATTCAGAAATATGTTCCCAACATCAATATATATCAGAGACACTTTTTCATGTTTGCGCTCAATTGCAGTCAGATGCCAAAAATTATCTCTAGAGATCAACTGCATGGACGAGGAGTTGTGCATGCAGTTGAGATCTTCCAACCTCTCCCTTAAGCCTAGTAACCAGCGGTTATAGCAAGAAATTTCCTTTAACAAGCCTGCAGTCAGAAACCCAAACCCTAAAACGTGTGTGAGCTTCGGACCTTGTAATTTTGGACCTGAGCGAACTTCTTTTCTAAACCCAGCGTCAGACTTATGTGAACCAAACAATGAAGAAGAGAAGAAGATGCTGCTTGGTGATGTCCAAATGAGCTTTAGGTCACTTGTATTTATAGGCTTCCAAGGGTGACCAATTTCCTGTTAAGGCTGACCTATCCAAATGTGCATATGTGGGATTTTCTACATAAGTATATTTTCCTTTATCCAAATTGAGCACTTCAATAGTCAAAATTGGTCCTCTCGAAAAGAGGATTCTAGTCCCATGGTTGGAATTTGTCACTGAGCTTCCAAAGTAACACTCCCTCTCAGCTAGGGAGAAATTCCAACTGCATCATGTATCTTGTCGTGATATTATGTCCAATCTCTGCTCAACTCTATCTGCTAAAACATTCTTGAATCTAAAGAAGAAGAATCATTGGGGAGCATTAGCTACCACCCTCTATAATGTTAGATAAAACATCTCAATCTGAAACAATATCGAGGAGCATATCTCAACTTGAATCTACATGGGGGAGAAAAAAATATTTAACCCCATATCAAGCAATAGGTGATATAGGGGAGCACATCTCAACCCTTCCCATTTCCTTCCAATCTTCCCATCAATGACCCTCAAGAGTCATGTGGTAGAACACTTGCATCATAATCTGAGCTTAGGTGAGATACCTGACACATTCCTAAGCCTGCTCAACCCGTTGGCTAGACGGGTAGAGACAATGCCAACAAGCCCATCTTGTGGGTATGATACCAACTAGGGAATACTCTGCAAATACCAAGATAGGGGAGATACTTGACTTGTCTAAACAGACAAGGATCACACACACCCTATGGGTGATAGATAGGGGTGATCCCTATTGTCCAGATATCCCTCAACCCTAGGATCCGTCCATCTAAATTCCACACTTTGGGAGCTCAAACAAGAGGGAAGAGATGGCTCAATGTCCTTGATCAGCAATGCCCCTTATCAAGGGGGGTCACATCTATTAGTCCAAATTGTTCTCTGAAGACCAAGAACTTTCCTTTCAGCAAAGCCTTGGTGAGAATATTTGCAATCTGCTCATTTTTCGATGCATTATGGAGTCTAACAATTCCTCTTTGCACCATGTCTTGAATGTAATGATATCAAATCTCTATGTGCTTGGACTTCTCATGAAATACGAGATTCTCCGCCAGATGAATCCCACTCTTGTTGTCACAATATATCACTATAGTTTCTAGGACCTGCTCAATTAGCTCTCTAAAGAGCTTCCTCAACCAAACTGCTTCATAGCTAGCCATGTTGGCAACAATGTACTCAGCCTCAGCGGTACTCAATTCTACATACTTATGCTTCCTGCTCATCCCAGACATAATGGTAGATCCAAGACTAAACAACATCCAGATGTACTCTTCCTTTCAACAACATTTCCTTCCCAGGCAACATCGATGTATCCATTAAGTGGAACATCTTTGTAGATGTTAGAGTCGGTCTAATAGCCCTCCACCAGAGATCAAAGCTCTTTGAATTTCATGATTAGGTGTCCCATCAGTGTGATCATGTTGCATTCCGTTAGGCATGCCATAATCTTGGTGGAGGGAGTTTGTGTCTTTATTCCCCTCTTGTTTGGCACTGTTGGTTCAGGTTTGTTCAAGTAAATAAAGTCCTCAAAGGGTCATTCATCTTGCTTTAAGTTTTAAGGTCTTAGGTCTAGGGTTGAGTCCATTTTTGTCTTGAGAGGTCATAAAGGACCAGCAGGCCAGAGGGATGTTCTTCCTTAAAAAATTTTCAAAGATTCTCATCATTGTACAGCTAAATTTTCACTTTGTTCTCAAAAACTCTGTTTTTGAAAACAAAGGTCATTATCTCATTTTTGTAAAAATTCTCAAAATTTCAAATTCTTCAAATGTTGAAGTGCAGCCTTGGTCTCCTTTGCTAAAGCATCCTAGAAGCTATCCTTGCAAAAATTTTCAGAAGAAATCATCATTTCAACCAATTTTTCAAAGAAATGAAATCAAAGGTCAGAGCCAATTAATTCAAAAAGTGTCAACACTCAAAACATTACAAAGTGGGTTTTGGGCAAGTAAAATTAAAAGGAAGCCTATAAAAGCATGTCACTCCTCATTTGCAAACTCATTTTCCTCTCACAAGCTAAGTGTAATCTTGCAAAGGCAATTTTAGGAGTTCTTGAGCAAGTCGAGCAGTTTCAGGGGCGCGCTACACGTCAGGAGAGGCGCGCTACGCGTTGGGGGCGCACTACGCGTCAGGCAGACTTTTCCAGTGTTAATTTACAAGTGCGCTATGCGTCAGGAGCGCGCTACGCGTTGGGCAGGGTGCGCTACGCGTTGGGGATTCAGCTCAAAAAACCGCCAGCAGGTCATCAAAACGATTTTTCTCTTGGGCAAAGTGCAGGTAGGCTTCTCCTCTATGCCTAAATTTGGTTTTGCACAATGAAAAAGAGAATTAATGTGTTCAAATGCTATGTAAATGATAAATCAAAACCCTCTCTTGTTATGGAAAATTTAAAGTTTCAATGGCACTAGGGTTTTAAATTTCTCTTGCTGTCCAAGGTTGCCCTTTGTAAATTCCTTTTTCCCTCATCTTCATCATTTTTCTCCCTCAAATTTTCCCTTGAAATTTCATCCTTCTCCTCTTTAAAATTCCTAAAAGCATATTTAATTCCTAAAACCCTACTTCACTTTAAATCCCACAGTTTTGTAATTTCCCATGCTTTTCTTCCCTAAATTCCTTCTTTGTGTTTATTTTCCCTAATTCCCACATGTTCCCCTATCCCTAACAATTCCCTTGTATTTATGTCCCCTTGGTGACAGCATTTGAAAAAGTCAAAAAAGCAGTTAATTGGGTGCCAAGTCAACAATATATTTTAGTCATCTTGCCTTCATAACCATGTCAGAAACCGAATCAGATTATGAGCAGAGCTATGACAGTGGTTCAACACCAGAGGTAGAAGTGCCAAGGAGGCATCATAAGGGTGGTAAGGGTGGTCGGCATGTTAGAGAGGAGCCCACTTCATTGGCTCATTTGCAAGCTTGTCCACTTGCAATGTCATGTTTTCGATATCAATAATGTTTTGGATATTGTGAGAGGATCTCACAAATTCAACACCATAGAGAGCTGGTTCGCTTGTTTGTCCTACATTTGCACAATGGCCATGTTAACCTTGCAGGAGTAGATTTCACCTTATCACCTGAAATGGTTGCTCAAGCTACCGGGATACCAAATGTTGGGGAAGAATGGACCAAGCGCAAGCTGCTAGGCAAATTTCATTATCAACCATACATCAAACCTGGATGCATGAGGCACCTTACTGCTGTTCTTCCTTTCAGATTCCTAAGGGATGAGTATGCACCCTTGATGAGGCTCATTATGCGTTATTTCACTTGTGAGGGCAGATTTTCACGTTTATATTCGTACCATATCCGTTTGTTGATGCATTTCACCCGGGTACGAATAATGAACATTCCATTTTTCATGTGCCAAAATATAGAGAAGATGGTGCCCATAGTGCAAAGGAAAACTCCCGCACAGCAGCTCAAAAGTATATATCATTATGCACTGATCGAGATCATAGTGATGCATCAGTTGGCACAGCAGGGTATTGCTTGGGAGGATTTCATTTCTCGTGATTTCTTCATGGTGCCGCAACCACCTCCCGAGGTTGTCCGTGATGAGGGAGGGCCTTCACAGCAGTTTGATATTCCTGAGCCAGAACATGTTAGCACTCCTCCAGCTTATGTTACATATCAGAGAGGCCACAAGGCCTTATTTGCATCTGCACGGCGAGTATTATCTCCACATCAGGTGGAAGGGGTCTCGCCTTCTTCATCAGCACAACGAGTGTTATCTCCACATCAGGTGGAAGGGGCCTCGCTTTCGACAGCAACACAGGTACAGGAGAGAGGCAAGCAGCCCAAGATTGATGAGGGGCCATCAGATGATCCAGGCATAGATGTTGTTGACCTTGATATCATTTCTCCTAGCCTAGAGTCAAAGGAGATCATCCAGCAACTAAGGGCTAAAAATGACTTGTTGCAGCAAAAGTTGGAGATGGCAAATTGGACAATTACTTATTTAGAGCAGCGCAACAAGCAATTAGAGGATGAACACTCTCTTGATGAGTTGCGGAGGATCCGAGAAGACCGGAACTTGGCTCGCAAGAGACCCGGTGATTTGACACCTAAGGAGCAAAGCTCTATGCTCATTCAGGTGAACACACATTTAGAGAGGTTGATAGCAAAGGCAAACAGGGACAAAGACATGCTCCGCCACATGAAGAACCACTATTGGGCCCGCATGCATGTGTGCAAAGCAAGAATGAAGGTACTTAAAGCACGCTTGGCCAAGGCACTAAAACGGAGGAAAAGGCCCGATCCGCTTCAAATTTTGGCCGAAGCCACCTTGAGGGAGCATGGTGCTCAGTGACACACCTTCAGCTCAAATTTCAGGAAATTTTGAGCAATTTTGGTCAATTTTGACTTTTTTGTGCCTGTTGGACACCTAATCCTAAAGGGTTAGCGTGGAAGTTGAATGGACAAAGCAGTCCAAGAGACCTTGGGATCTGAATCCCAAGAGTCACCTATTGTACTATAAATGTACATCTATTGTTAATAAAAATTGTACTCAATGATTTATCTTTCCATCTGTCTCGCTGTCCATGTGAGTTTAACATGGTATCAGAGCAAGTTCGTTCATAATATGCTCAATCCTTTGTGAGCCACTTGTTTTTTGTGGCCTGTGTAAACCTACGCATCGCTCTGTCCTCTGCGTGATTCTCTGCACCTCCTGCGCTCTGCACATATACTCTGTCGATTCGCTGCCCCTCTCTGCGCTGCCTCTGACCTGACTGCGCATCCGTTTTCTCTGAGAGACTGCGCATTTTTTCCCTGAATTCGCTGCTCTCCCTGCGTGAATCGATGGTATCAAAGTAACTGTCCACTTCTTGCGCGAATCATAGCAACAGCTCTCTTGCAGTAGTAGCATCCCTTGGCATGTGTCATCTTGAGGACGCAAGCTCCAAGAAACACCACAAAAATAGCACCATCTCAATCATTTCTCATCATGAAAATCGGGAGGTAAACTAAATTCCTCTTCTTGATTCAAAATCTCCATCTCCTCATCATCTGGTTTCAGCATTTCAATATTATAGAATCGATCCAATAGTTGCAATATCTCATCTGCGGAGAAATTTCGATTTAACCTTTTCTTAAGGTATTCCATCAAGCCAAATAGAACGAAGTGTCGGTGCATCCCTTGTAGCTTGGCGGGGTGATAAATTTCCAGAGCTTGCAGCAGTGTCAGTTCCAGCTCCACCTGGGGCAGAGTTCTTCCATGGATTAAACGCAGACTATGAAGGAAGTCTGATTTTCGTCGAATTATTCGCCGGTTTTGGATCAGAGAGCTCGCCGGATAAGGGGAGCGGTTTGAGTGGCCCTTATCCCAGGCCATCATAGGTAATGTCAAGGTAGTTAATGTCGATATCTAATTATTCACTGAAAACTCTATTGCCAGAGATGCATGAGAGGATAATAAAACCAACCTTTATTGCCACCAATACTCCGAACGTCAAGAGAGTTTGAATTTCCTGCAAGACAGAATATATATAACGGGCAAGAGAGTTGTGTTATTCTTTGTACATTTGTCTGCTCATCCCAACACGACTTGTTTTCAGTCTTGCGTTGCCAGCATTATGGTATCAAAGCACCCCTGAACAGTCTCATGGCTGCCCCTTCGTGCCGTCCTCTGGTTCGATGTTGCATCCTATGATCTGCAAATCGTGAAGTCTTTCTTGTACAGTGTATCCATTAAAAGTTAAAAGTTATCGGGTTGAAGGAATGCAGCGTTCAACTTTCGTTGGACATCTTCTCATTTCATTCGTGCGGCTCGAAGTTCTTCCATTACATTTCTGTGTTCCCCATAGTGTTGACGATTGAACTTATCCTCAGCCGCTCTCGCCGCCTTGACAGTTTCAAGAATCTCTTCTGCCATTTTTATTCTGCGAACGTTCAGATCTTCGCGTTGCTGGATTGATTTCAGTCGTTCTCACGCTGGAATACGGTGAGTTGAGAGTCGAACATGATAATTGTAGCCGGATCCATAGCATTGTGCATGGAGTTCAAGACATTTATTATTTTCGCCAGAATGTCCTTTTCTTTCTGCGTAATATTTGCAAGGGATTCATTCATATGTGTCATCGACTGAAATCCATCAATTATTGTTTGCTCTTTTGCGGCGAATTTATTCTGCTCGTCTATGTAACTGAACACCATACCTGCTGAGGTGCGCTTTTGTAAGCTCCATACTACTAGCAATATCAACACAGTTTGATCCTTCGTTTACTGTAAAGCTCGTTATAGTATGTGTCGCAATAATATTTTTCAGGTTTGAAGTTTAGTAGCAGTTGGGGTGGTGTACACTGTATCTAGGTATTTTGGATATACTATAAGTTGCAAGCAGTTAAAATTTTCAAACTCAAAATCAAAGAAGAGATTATGGTGTTTGAAGGTTTAAATACCTCTGCGTGGTTCATCGATCCTGTGTAAATATCAGCGCTAGAAGCGGCCTCCCAAGAGCGAACTGTCCTGTTACATCTTTAAATGCTCTGTATTAATGGATGTGGATTAATAAATGGGCAATTGTATCTGGATTAATAAATGGGCACTTGTATCAAATAATTTGCAGGATATGCATCCAGTTTGAACGAGACCTGGCGAATCAACAGAGATGTCAGGACGGAAACTCTGCCCGGAGTTGAACAGTGGCATAGATGCATCAAAATATGCATAGGCTATTCTCCATCCTCATGAGGGTTGCAACACAAACTTCAGTGATGTATTGATCTGTTTGGAGTTATTAGTTCATCAGTCTCTAATAATCTCTTGAGCAAATCTTCACTGAAATATTAGCTTTTCATCTGCTTCCAATCTCTGTTATTATTTGAGTTGATATATCAGAGGTATATGTAGTTGAAGTTCGAATTTCAAAGAAGGAAGAAGTCATCTAGTTGTGCATCCATACAAAGAGTATCTTGGTATACCTGAGCTTTTTAAGGGTGAAACATATCTATTGTATCTGTGTTGGAAGGACTTTGAGCCTCTCATTCTTGCTGTGAAATTTCTACAGAATTTAAAGAACAGAATCTCTGAAAGTCTGGTGATATTTGTATAATTTTGACAGTTTCAAAATATCTCTGGTTGATTTTTCCCTTTAAGCTATAGGGCTCTCTTGTGCAATTCGAAGATATTTAGCAGCTTACATTTTTCTGTGGGATTTGGAGATTTTTAAGGTGTAGAAAAATGGCTAAACTTGAAAGAATATTAGAATTATTGAGAACTCTAATCATGTCCACTGCTAACAGCACAGTCAAAATTAACAAAGCTTCTCTTTCAGACATTCAAACATGTCTGCAATATGCACAAGAAAAGATAGAGTTTTTACAACTTGAATCACAACTGCAGCAAGAAGAATTACAGCAGTGGAGTCATCATTCTGAACCTGTTTCTGTTCAGAACAATGAAACAGACTCCCATGAACAGCATATTAATAATGGTACAGTTCATTCAAATAAAGCAGCAGTTGAACATGCAGATGCAGAAACTCAGTCTGCACTTCCCAAGCCCATCATCAGACCTTGGGAACAGCTTGTCCACAACAAGCACAGAACCGGTCTTGGATATGACAAGGACTTGTCCTTTCATATTCCAGACTATGCCAAGCCCATTCAGTTTCAGAGTGCTGGATTCATTTATGACAGTTCACCTGCTCCTCATGACAGTTCACCTGCTTCTCATGGCAGCTCACCTTCAGCTGTTCTAGATTCTGCCCCTCTTCCACAGCAACAACAACAACAAAAACAACAGATCGTGAAATGCCAACACTGTGACCGAGTTGGCCATTTGAAAGATCACTGTTTTGATCTTCATCCATGTAAGCACTGTCATAAAACCAGCCATTCTTCACACAGATGCTTCAAAAACAAACGACCTGCAAGAACGAAGATTCATCTTGGATGGATCGCTTCTTGGCAATGGGCATCAACAGCCAAGAAGATATTCCAAACACATGTCAGAACCTGTTCCAGAGTATTGAACAGTCTTGCAGCTGAGTTTTCTCCATCTTCTCACCTTGTACCTGACAGGGGGGGAAATGATGGTCATCTACAAGCTTCAAAGTCACATCAAGCGAGCCTGAGCTACAACCTGCCACACCAGTTTCAGAGTTGCAGCCAGAGACAAAGATGCCCGTGAACACAGATTGAGAACACTTCCTCTAGCAGAAGACTCCAGCTTCTTGCGAGTTTTGGAAGAGTTCCAGAGTTGTTGGTCATCCTTAAACCATCACAGATTGAGAACACTTCCTCTAGCAGAAGACATCAGCTTCTTGCCAGTTTTGGAAGAGTTCCAGGAATTGCATTAAGCATTCCAGAGTTGTTGGTTATCCTTAAACCATCACAGGTTGAGACTTCCCTTTTCAGGTTGAAGTTTTACCTTTTATGCGGGGTGAGACCTCCCTTTTATGGTTGAAGGTTTCCCTCTTTAAAACAATAGGATCACTTCCTCTAGCAGAAAACTTCAGTTTCTTGCCAGTTTTGGAAGAGTTCCGGGAACTGCACTAAGCGTTCCAGTGTTGGTGGTCATCCTTAAACCACCGCCCTTTATACCAACATTTCATAGAGCACGATCAGCCTAGTGCTGCCATGCATTCTTTGCACATTTTGTATTACAGCTCTTTTCTTGGACTCATACATAACCCTTCGGATTAAGGGGGGGAATGTTGGACACCTAATCCTAAAGGGTTAGCGTGGAAGTTGAATGGACAAAGCAGTCCAAGAGACCTTGGGATCTGAATCCCAAGAGTCACCTATTGTACTATAAATGTACATCTATTGTTAATAAAAATTGTACTCAATGATTTATCTTTCCATCTGTCTCGCTGTCCATGTGAGTTTAACAGTGCCAAACACAGGTTTTTGCCCTCAACGCGTAGCGCGCCGCGCGCTACCCTTAAGTTGGGGAGGTCCATTTTAGGAAAACTCAGAATTTTTTGGATTTTTCATGGAAAAATACACTTGCTCAACCACTGCCAAGAAGTTTCATGAAGATTTGAGCCCCCAAAAGGTCAAAAAACAAGCAAAAAATGACCTTCTGCCACTTTTTGGACACACAGGAAGCAGTCTTGGGAGATTGCAATTTTGGAGGGGCAAATGGCCACCAAATTGAGAAATTCCAATTGGGCTGGAGAGTCGACATCCAGACCTTTCCAGCAAGCCCACTTGTGCCTCATTTGGATGCCGGGAAGTGCCTCAAAAGTGGCTTGAAAGGCGCGCTACGCATTGAGAAATGGCGCGCTACGCGTTGGGAAAAATTGCCAGTTTTGCATCTTCAGCACAGGAAAACGCAGCAGTGACTAGTTTTGACTTTTTGGTTGGAGTTTTCATCCTCCTTGATGTATTTGATGTAATTTCATGATTAACATGACACTTTTTACCTATTCTAGAAGATTCATTCATAAAATGGCAAAAAATTAATGAATGAATTGGTTTCCTAGCTTATAAAGGCAAGTTGTTTTGATTGCCTAGATTGTAGTGCTCAGTTTAGAATTGGTTGAAACAGCTCCTAGGATGATGATCTTGACCCCTAGAGGCAAGGAAGTGTGTTAGCTTGCCTATATTATGTACTTTCTTAGTCATTTTCATGGTTGGACTCTTGAGGGATAAGCTTATACTGTTTTACTCTTTGTATCTCTGCAATTTTGGCAAAGGAAAGACCAGGGTTTTGCAGCACTATTTGGGATTCCTGTGGTGTTTTTTGTTGATGGTGTGCTTCTCTCATGTACTTGTAATTGTGTTATGTGTATCATTTTCCTACTTCTCTTTTGAGCACATTAAGTAAATGAAGTGTTAAGGTAGAATTCATAACTTATATGCTCTGCCTTTAAGTTTGCTTAATATCTATGTTTTCCTCTATCTAAAGAGAACTCTCGAAAGGTTTCTTGCTCTCTTTAGCTCCTCACCGGTCATTCCTATCCATTCACTTAAATCAAAGGCATCAAGACAATCTCCTACCTTGCCCTAAAAGACCTCTGCAAAAACTGTGTCTCATCCCCGCACCCAAAATTGCTGTGCTCAGGTTTCCAACAAAACTCTAAAAATTTAAAATCAAACTTTCCCTCTCAGATTACTAGCCTAAAATCAGTGTTCTTTATTGGTCATCTCCGCCCTTTGAAGACATTTTTCCGAGATAGACCCGGAGAGAGCCCTCTCCTGCCCCATAGGGCGAGCTACGACGCTAAGTGGTTTGATGTTGCCTTGGATTTTGTCTTTTTCAGCCTGAGGCCAAATTCAAGCGCTAACATATTGGCGAGCATACTGGGGAGAACAAACTTGTTTGCGGATTGATGTGTTTGTTTCATAAGTCTTAGACAGAGCCTGAAGTTATGCCAGGTAGCCTTCGAAACGCTTTTGCTTTGCATAAGCGGAAGTAGATAAACGCTGCTTCAGTCAATCTCCGTGAGCTTGTGAATACGGTCACTTCGATTGCATTTTACCCCAGTTCATTTGTAAACTCTGAACTTTTGGATGATTAGTTGAGAGTTTTCACAGGCTGATTGGTTATTTGTTCCTTGATATACAAACTGGCTTCAGATTCTAATCATATATTCAAATCTCATTCATGTCCAGCTGTTTTTGAGTATCTTGAAGACATTTATTTTGACGAAAGCTTTGAGTTGTCTTTGTTCAAAACCAAATCTGAAAGTGCACTTGATTCTCTAGTTCCCAACCCTGATTTTGCTGCTGCCCTTGAAATCGAGAGACACAATAAATTGGTTGAGAATTTCATCCTAAGACACCTTCAGACAGATATCCAAGTCACTAATCTTGCTGATTTCCTTGAAACTATATCTAGCAATATTGGGTCTACTATCACGGCTTTAGTTCTGCACGAACAGACCAATCCTCCTTTTATTTCTATATCCCCTATAGTTACACATCCTGAATCCATAGTCAATTCTCCTTCCTCATCACATATCGCTTCTCCTCTACCTACACCTCCCTATACTCCTCACACTTCAGCTACACCTACTCCACCTGCTACCCCTAGACCCAATCTACCTAAAGCAATGGCTGCCCGGTTTGCCCCACTTGCTCTTCCTCAAAATCTGCATGATATGCCAGCTGATTATCAGAGTAAAATTCCCATGTTTGATGGCACTCCTCAGGGTGTTTCCGCTCAGCAGCATATAGACAAGATGACAACTTACTTTGATCTATATGAGATAGATGAGGAAGATGTAACTATGCGTTTGTTTGTACAAACATTCGATGGGGAAGTAAGAAAATGGTTCAGAGGTTTGACAGCTAGAAGCATACCCACATTGGAAGAACTTCAGAAGCAGTTTCTAGATCGATGGGAAATTAGAAAGGATCCACTTCAGATCAATGTTGAGTACAATAATCTCAAACGTAATCATGGTGAGTCTGTCCAAGATTACATTATCATATTTAACACAGTTTACAATGCTATTCTAGATGATTTAAGGCCATCTAGAAAATCAGCACTTTTCAAATTCCCGGATGGTTTTGATCCAGAGATGGCTTATTCATTGCGAGATAGAGATCCGCCTACCTTGGAGGATATGCAGAAAATCGCTGTTAGTGTTGAAGCGAATTTGAATGATAAAAGAGCAAGGATGAAAGCCGAAAAGCGAGTGACAATCAAAGAAGAAGCTTCTACATCAGATCAGCTCCTTCGAAGGGTAGAAAGGTTGCTTGAAAATACTCATCTCAGCAAGCCGGAACCGCAGATCCGTAATCCTAATTTCCGAGGTCCGCAACAGCCACAATACAGAATCAAGCAGCGTGAAACAAGGGCACAAGAAACAGCAGTGCAGCAGCAAGTAAAACCTCCGCTTCAGCAGAATTTTGTTGGCCAAGAATTCGAGGATGAAAGTGATACTATAGGAGAGGAAAATCACTTTTTCACTCCTGATGATCTGCCTACCTATATTACAGAAGAAGAAGAATTGGTGAGAAATTCCATCATACTTCAGGATGAGGATTATATCTTATCAAATGATGCAGCCCTCGTGGAAGAATCGGAGGAGTACCAAAGAGGATATCTCAATGCTTTGTCCGCTCAGCAGAGACAATTAAGAAATCGAACTATTCCCATAAATCCCATTCAAAGGAGGAAAGATACTTCAGCAAAAAATGATTCAGCTTCCCCACAGACAAAAGGAAAAGATATAATTGATCCCCCAGCAAGTCAATCATCTTCAGCGGATAAGGTAAATCAGCCACCAAGCATAATGAAGGATAGAGTTGAAAGAAGAGAAGTTCCGGCCAAAGAAGGTGAAAAGGTTTCAGCATTTAGTTTGGAGAATGAAATTTCAAAGCTGAAAGTGTCTATTCCATTGACCGAAATCATGAAGAACACCACCTACCGAGGTCAAATTTCCAAAATTCTGAATATTGATCCAATGCTTGACACGGTAAATGTAGAAGATGATCAGCCGGAATTAATTTTTGGGCCTGCTTTAAATGGTGAGTCTCCTGAAAATGATGTTCCTCCCTTTTATATCAGTTTGAGGTTGCACAAGTATGTTTTACATAATGCTATGTTTGACTCGGGTGCTTCGCACAATTTGATGCCGAAAGCAATAATGGAAAGGCTAGGATTGGACATCACAAGAAGATATCATGATTTGTATTCATTTGATTCCAGCCGGGTAAAGTGTATTGGATTGATCAAGGACTTGGTGGTAAGCCTAGATCAAATTCCGGCTAAGAATGTCTTGATGGATGTGGTTGTGGCGGATATTCCTCCGCGTTTTGGTATGTTGCTTTCAAGATCTTGGGCAGCAAAGTTGAAAGGTACACTCCAGCTAGATTTTTCTTATGCTACAATTCCAGTCTTCGGTCAAATGAGAAAGTTATATCGGGAGCAAAAGATGAAATACATGATAACTAGTAAAGAAAAGCCAATAAATCATCCTGTAAATTATGTACATACAGATTTGGAATCGTTTGTTTTGTTTGCTAATAATTTTAATGAGGTAGATAGTCAGTTAGTTCAGGCAGAGGATATACCAGAGATTACTGAAAATTTTAGAGAAGTTCTGCAAAAGGAAAGAGAAGAAAAGTCAGTTGCCATGAGGCAAACAGCTGAAGCTAAGGGGCAGCAAATAGAAAAAATAGAGGCAACACAGTTTCAGCAGTTGGAGGAAGATGAAGATGGTCTTTGGACCATGGATTTCGATGGTGTTGTGGGCAGCGATGGTGCTGGTATTGGTGTGTGGATTCGAAGTCCCTTTTCTGCCCAAGACAAAGTCCCAAGCAAGGTGAGAGTGTGCTCTTATAAATTAGCATTTGATTGTTCAAACAATGAGGCAGAATATGAGGCTCTTATTGCTGGCCTTAAAATTCTTTGCAAGCTGAAAGCAAAAAAGATTGCAGTCTATGGCGACTCCGAGTTGGTGATAAAGCAAGTTAAAGGTGAGTTTCAGGCCAAGCATCCTCGCATGAGAGCATATCGAAATGTTGTCCTAGATATTTTGAAATTATTTTCTGAACATACTTTGACATGTGTGCCCCGCATACAAAATGGTGTTGCTGATGCATTGGCCAAGGCAACAAGTAATTTAAAAATTCCAATGAATTCCAGCGACAAATTTGAGATTTATGTGAAACACCACCCCACAGTTCCAGATAATCAACGATGTTGGCAAGTCTTCCAGGATGATGAAGAAATCAAAGATTTTCTGCAGATTGAAGGTGAGTTTAAAGATATTTCCATAGATATTGAACCAGAGGAGGTAAATCAAATGGATGTGCTGCAACTTAAGGATAGTTTTATTCCTAAAGGATTGATTCCTTTGGAAGAACTGTTTAATCAAGATGATGTGGCCCGCAAGCCGACATTGAGACCAACCGAAGAAGGTGTTGAGGAGGTAAACATTGGAGCAGCTGAGAATCCTAAGATGGTAAAGTTATCTAAGTCATTGTCACCAAAGGTAAAGAAGGAGTATGTCATATTGTTGTCTTCGTTTTCTAATGTCTTTGCAGGGGATTATTCAAATCTGAAAACATATGATACTAGTATCATTCAGCATACTATTCCTATAAAGCCAAATCAAAAGCCTTTCCGCCAAAAGTTGAGGAGAATCAATCCTAAATTGCTGCCATTAATAGAAAAAGAAGTGAATAGGTTGTACAAGTCTGGAATCATAGTACCTATCTGATTTTCCGATTGGATATCAAATTTGGTACCCGTGAGAAAGAAGATCGGTGAGATCCGTTTATGTATTGACTTCAGAAATTTGAATAAGGTGTCTTTAAAGGACAATTATCCGCTGCCCAAAATGGATCATATATTGCAGCGAGTAGTTGGAACATCAAGGATGTCGCTACTCGATGGCTATTCCGGGTACAATCAGATTTTGGTGCATGAGGATGATCGTGATAAAACCGCATTCACTACTCTATGGGGTACATTTCATTATGCAAAAATGCCATTTGGTTTGAAAAATGCAGGTGCAACTTTTCAGCGTGCGATGGACATGGCCTTTGCCAATGAGAAAGATGTCTTTTTAGTTGTTTACCTTGATGATTTGACTGTATTTTCAAAATCTGATGAAGAACATTTATATCACTTGCAAAATTTTTTTCAAAAGTGCAGAAAATATGGAATTTCACTGAATCCAAAGAAGAGTCTTTTCGCCATGAGGGAAGGCAAGCTCTTGGGTCACATCATTTCCAAAGACGGCATCCGTATAGATCCTGCACGTGTTGAAGCTATTCAGCAACTTGAGCAGCCCCGGAACAAAAAAGAAATACAGTCCTTTAATGGTAAGCTGAATTTTCTGCGTCGCTTCATTCCAAATCTTGCTGAGCATCTTAGAGAAATCACAAACATGCTGAAAAAGGATAGCCAGCTAAGGTGGACCGAAGAGGCTATAAAATCTTTCAATTTGGTAAAGTTGGTTTTATCTTCAGCCCCTACTCTAATCAGTCCGGATTACACACAAGATTTTATTTTGTTTTCATTTGCTTCTGAGCACACATTGGCAGCTATACTAATGCAAAAGAGAGATGGAGTTGAGAAGCCTATTGCTTTTTTCAGCCGTATTATTAGAGATGGAGCATTAAAGTATAACATCATTGAAAAACAAGCGCTTGCGCTTGTGAAAGCCCTGAAGGATTTCCGTGTGTATGTATTGCATTCCCACATTATAGCTTATGTTCCTAACGCGGCAGTAAAGGATGTGTTGGTACAAACAGAACCGGAAGGAAGGCGGGGAAAGTGGATTGCTGCATTATTGGAGTATGATGTGGAAATTAAACCCACTAAGCTGATCAAAGGGCAAGGTCTTGCCAAGTTGATGGCTGAAACAAATCTACATGTCCTAGACATCAATTTGATAGCTGCCATGTCCGATGAAGATGAGGAGAATTCAGCACAACAGGTATCTGACATCTTTATTTCTTCTCCTTGGTATGCTGATATTGTATATGTACTTCAAAATTTGTCTTCACCTCCCGGGATGCCTCGAAATAAAAGTAGGACATTGAAGTTGAAAGCAGCCAAGTTTTGCATCCTTAAATCTGCACTATATTGGAAAGATCCCGGTGGAATATTGCTGAATTGTTTGGTTGAGGAGGAAGCCAAAATAGTGGTGGAAGATTTTCATAAAGGTCACTGTGGGGGTCATTTGTTTTGGAAGACTACAGCAAATAAAATCCTAAGAGCAGGTTTTTATTGGCCTTCATTGTTTTCAGATGTATATAAAGCTGTTAAGAGTTGTCATGAGTGCCAAATTTTTCAAGGGAAACAAAAATTGCAGCCATTGCCCCTCAAACCAATTGAAGTCAGTGCACCATTTCAGCAGTGGGGCTTGGATTTTATCGGTGAGATTCATCCGGCATCGTCAGGACAGCATAGATGGATATTGACAGCTACAGATTACTTCACAAAATGGATTGAAGCCATTCCCACCTGGCAGGCCACGGATGCGGTAATTATTTCTTTCCTTGAAAATAATATACTGTCACGATTTGGCTGTCCAAGTAAGTTAATTACAGATAATGCAACAGCATTTAAATCAAAGAAAATGGTTGACTTTTGCTACAAGTATAATATCAGCTTGGGGCATTCTACCGCCTACCATCCGCAAGGAAATGGGTTGGCAGAATCTTCAAATAAGTCCTTGGTAAATATCATTAAAAAGTTGTTGGAAATCAATAAGAAGAGCTGGCATAAAAATTTAGTGAATGCACTGTGGGCCGATAGGGTAAGTCATAAAAAGTCAATTGGCATGTCTCCTTTTGAGTTGGTGTACGGGATAGATGCAGTGTTTCCTACTTCGCTTGCTATTCCGGTAGTCAAATTGCTTCAAGAAGTTGATAGTGAGGAAGATCCTATGCAAAGGCGGATTAATCAAATGATTCATTTACAGCAGACACGGGAGGAGGTTCTTCACAATACTCTCAAATTGCAAGAGCGCATAAAGAAGATTTATGACAGGAAAGCAAAATCAGATGACTTCCAAATAGATGATGTGGTTTTGAAGTGGGATGCTCGGAATGAAGACAAAGGGAAGCACGGCAAATTTGATAATCTATGGAAGGGTCCCTATAAGATCGCAACATATCGTGGCCCAAATGCTTTTCTTCTCAAGGAAATGAACGGAGATGATTATCCCGGAGGGTCGATCAATGGTCGGCTGCTGAAGAGGTACCATGTCTGAGCATTTTCTGTTCTTGTCACCATCATTGTATATACCGTTTTACTTCTGTTTTATCGCATGTGTGTGCTGATCTTTCATCCTCAGTCTGGGGCCCGCGGTGAAGGCTATAATTCTGAAGATGGAGATTGGTTGGTTTGAGGTTTGTCAAGGTGTTTTTATCAGTCAATTTTCTGTGCACAATTGAGTTAGTTTGGGTCCAAGTTGTGTCCAATTTTCAGTCAAATCTGCAGTTATTAAAGCTGTCAGAATTCGTGTCAAATGAGTAAATAATGACTCCATCGCCCAATGTTTGAAAGCACTGGTCTACTCTCCCAGAGGATTGTGGTTCTTGGCACCTCCAAGGAGCTACCATCCCCATTGGAGCCAATGTTAGAGTCGGTCTAATAGCCCTCCACCAGAGATCAAAGCTCTTTGCATTTCATGATTAGGTGTCCCATCAGTGTGATCATGTTGCATTCCGTTAGGCATGCCATAATCTTGGTGGAGGGAGTTTGTGTCTTTATTCCCCTCTTGTTTGGCACTGCTGGTTCAGGTTTGTTCAAGTAAATAAAGTCCTCAAAGGGTCATTCATCTTGCTTTAAGTTTTAAGGTCTTAGGTCTAGGGTTGAGTCCATTTTTGTCTTGAGAGGTCATAAAGGACCAGCAGGCCAGAGGGATGTTCTTCCTTAAATATTTTTTCAAAGATTCTCATCATTGTACAGCTAAATTTTCACTTTGTTCTCGAAAACTCTGTTTTTGAAAACAAAGGTCATTATCTCATTTTTGTAAAAATTCTCAAAAGTTCAAATTCTTCAAATGTTGAAGTGCAGCCTTGGTCTCCTTTGCTAAAGCATCCTAGAAGCTGTCCCTGCAAAAATTTTCAGAAGAAATCATCATTTCAACCAATTTTTCAAAGAAATGAAATCAAAGGTCAGAGCCAATTAATTCAAAAAGTGTCAACACTCAAAACATTACAAAGTGGGTTTTGGGCAAGTAAAAATTAAAAGGAAGCCTATAAAAGCATGTCACTCCTCATTTGCAAACTCATTTGCCTCTCACAAGCTAAGTGTAATCTTGCAAAGGCGATTTTAGGAGTTCTTGAGCAAGTCGAGCAGTTTCAGGGGCGCGCTACGCGTCAGGAGAGGCGCGCTACGCGTCGGGGGCGCGCTACGCGTCAGGCAGACTTTTCCAGTGTTAATTTACAAGTGCGCTACGCATCAGGAGCGTGCTACGCGTTGGGCAGGGCGCGCTACGTGTTGGGGATTCAGCTCAAAAAACCGCCAGCAAGTCATCAAAACGATTTTTCTCTTGGGCAAAGTGCAGGTAGGCTTCTCCTCTATGCCTAAATTTGGTTTTGCACAATGAAAAAGAGAATTAATGTGTTCAAATGCTATGTAAATGATAAATCAAAACCCTCTCTTGTTATGGAAAATTTAAAGTTTCAATGGCACTAGGGTTTTAAATTTCTCTTGCTGTCCAAGGTTGCCCTTTGTAAATTCCTTTTTCCCTCATCTTCATCATTTTTCTCCCTCAAATTTTCCCTTGAAATTTCATCCTTCTCCTCTTTAAAATTCCTAAAAGCATATTTAATTCCTAAAACCCTACTTCACTTTAAATCCCACAGTTTTGTAATTTCCCATGCTTTTCTTCCCTAAATTCCTTCTTTGTGTTTATTTTCCCTAATTCCCACATGTTCCCCTATCCCTAACAATTCCCTTGTATTTATGTCCCCTTGGTGACAGCATTTGAAAAAGTCAAAAAAGCAGTTAATTGGGTGCCAAGTCAACAATATATTTCAGTCATCTTGCCTTCATAACCATGTCAGAAACCGAATCAGATTATGAGCAGAGCTATGACAGTGGTTCAGCACCAGAGGTAGAAGTGCCAAGGAGGCATCATAAGGGTGGTAAGCGTGGTCGGCATGTTAGAGAGGAGCCCACTTCATTGGCTCATTTGCAAGCTTGTCCACTTGCAATGTCATGTTTTCGATATCAATCATGCTTTGGATATTGTGAGAGGATCTCACAAATTCAACACCATAGAGAGTTGGTCCGCTTGTTTGTCCTACATTTGCACAATGGCCATGTTAACCTTGCAGGAGTAGATTTCACCTTATCACCTGAAATGGTTGCTCAAGCTACCGGGATACCAAATGTTGGGGAAGAATGGACCAAGCGCAAGCTGCTAGGCAAATTTCATTATCAACCATACATCAAACCTGGATGCATGAGGCACCTTACTGCTGTTTTTCCTTTCAAATTCCTAAGGGATGAGTATGCACCCTTGATGAGGCTCATTATGCGTTATTTCACTTGTGAGGGCAGATTTTCACATTTATATTCGTACCATATCCGTTTGTTGATGCATTTCACCCGGGTACGAATGATGAACATTCCATTTTTCATGTGCCGAAATATAGAGAAGATGGTGCCCGTAGTGCAAAGGAAAACTCCCGCACAGCAGCTCAAAAGTATATATCATTATGCACTGATCGAGATCATAGTGATGCATCAGTTGGCACAGCAGGGTATTGCTTGGGAGGATTTCATTTCTCGTGATTTCTTCATGGTGCCACAGCCACCTCCCGAGGTTGTCCGTGATGAGGGAGGGCCTTCACAGCAGTTTGATATTCCTGAGCCAGAACATGTCAGCACTCCTCCAGCTTATGTTACATATCAGAGAGGCCACAGGGCCTTATTTGCATCTGCACGGCGAGTATTATCTCCACATCAGGTGGAAGGGGTCTCGCCTTCTTCATCAGCACAACGAGTGTTATCTCCACATCAGGTGGAAGGGGCCTTGCTTTCGACAGCAGCACAGGTACAGGAAAGAGGCAAGCAGCCCAAGATTGATGAGGGGCCATCAGGTGATCCAGGTATAGATGTTGTTGACCTTGATATCATTTCTCCTAGCCTAGAGTCAAAGGAGATCATCCAGCAACTAAGGGTTGAAAATGACTTGTTGCAGCAAAAGTTGGAGATGGAAAATTGGACAATTACTTATTTAGAGCAGCGCAACAAGCAATTAGAGGATGAACACTCTCTTGATGAGTTGCGGAGGATCCGAGAAGACCAGAACTTGGCTCGCAAGAGACCCGGTGATTTGACACCTAAGGAGCAAAGCTCTATGCTCATTCAGGTGAACACACATTTAGAGAGGTTGATAGCAAAGGCAAACAGGGACAAAGACATGCTCTGCCACATGAAGAACCACTATTGGGCCCGCATGCATGTGTGCAAAGCAAGAATGAAGGTACTTAAAGCACGCTTGGCCAAGGCACTAAAACGGAGGAAAAGGCCCGATCCGCTTCAAATTTTGGCCGAAGCCACCTTGAGGGAGCATGGTGCTCAGTGACACACCTTCAGCTCAAATTTCAGGAAATTTTGAGCAATTTTGGTCAATTTTGACTTTTTTGTGCCAAACACAGGTTTTTGCCCTCAACGCGTAGTGCGCCGCGCGCTACCCTTAAGTTGGGGAGGTCCATTTCAGGAAAACTCAGCATTTTTGGATTTGTCATGGAAAAATACACTTGCTCAGCCACTGCCAAGAAGTTTCATGAAGATTTGAGCCCCCAAAAAGTCAAAAAACAAGCAGAAAATGACCTTCTGCTACTTTTTGGACACACAAGAAGCAGTCTTGGGAGATTGCAATTTTGGAGGGGCAAATGGCCACCAAATTGAGAAATTCCACTTGGGCTGGAGAGTAGACATCCAAACCTTTCCAGCAAGTCCACTTGTGCCTCATTTGGATGCCGGGAAGTGCCTCAAAAGTGGCCTGAAAGGCGCACTACGCGTTGAGAAATGGCGTGCTACGCATTGGGAAAAATTGCCAGTTTTGCATCTTTAGCACAGGGAAACGCAGCAGTGACTAGTTTTGACTTTTTGGTTGGAGTTTTCATCCTCCTTGATGTATTTGATGTAATTTCATGATTGACATGACACTTTTTACCTATTCTAGAAGATTCATTCATAAAATGGCAAAAAATTAATGAATGAATTGGTTTCCTAGCTTATAGAGGCAAGTTGTTTTGATTGCCTAGATTGTAGTGCTCAGTTTAGAATTGGTTGAAACAGCTCCTAGGATAATGAGCTCGACCCCTAGAGGCAAGGAAGTGTGTTAGCTTGCCTATATTATGTACTTTCTTAGTCATTTTCATGGTTGGACTCTTGAGGGATAAGCTTATACTGTTTTACTCTTTGTATCTCTGCAATTTTGGCAAAGGAAAGACCAGGGTTTTGCAGCACTATTTGGGATTCCTGTGGTGTTTTGTGTTGATGGTGTGCTTCTCTCATGTACTTGTAAGTGTGTTATGTGTATCATTTTCCTACTTCTCTTTTGAGCACATTAAGTAAATGAAGTGTTAAGGTAGAATTCATAACTTACATGCTCTGCCTTTAAGTTTGCTTAATATCTATGTTTTCCTCTGTCTAAAGAGAACTCTCGAAAGGTTTCTTGCTCTCTTTAGCTCCTCACCGGTCATTCCTATCCATTCACTTAAATCAAAGGCATCAAGACAATATCCTACCTTGCCCCAAAAAGACCTCTGCAAAAACTGTGTCTCATCCCCGCACCCAAAATTGTTGTGCTCAGTTTTCCAACAAAACTCTAAAAATTTAAAATCAAACTTTCCCTATCAGTTTACTAGCCTAAAATCAGTGTTCTTTATTGGTCATCTCCGCCCTTTGAAGACCTTTTGCCGAGATAGACCCGGAGAGAGCCCTCTCCTGCCCCGTAGGGCTAGCTACGAGGCTAAGTGGTTTGATGTTGCCTTGGATTTTGTCTTTTTCAGCCTGAGGCCAAATTCAAGCGCTAACAGTAGAATATCTCAGACCAAGTGTGATCGTCCCATGCAAATATCTCAAAAAAAATTGGCAGCAATCCAATTGCATGTAGAGGCTCAGTCATGAATTGATTCAACGTGTTCATTTCATAGCATATGTTTCGACGAGTGTTCACTAAGAACATCATAGCCCCAATCAATTGTATATAATCGAATGGATTCGCCAAATCAGGTCCTGCAACTTCTCTGCATAAATTTTTGAAATTCATTTCCATCGGTGTGGGAAAGAAAGGACTTGTATTCTGTCACTTTCCTTGTGAAAGGAAAATCTCACCAAGCCTTTGCCACACCACAAGGCCTAGAAAACAATGCATGAGTCCAAGGTCCTTCATCTCGAATTCAGAGGCTAACTCCCTCTTACACTCAACCTTCAGGGGCTCACTACTTGTCAAGAATAGATCAAAAATATATAAAACCAAAATCAACGACAGACCTTGGACTACCTTGAAGCAGAGGTCAGGATCAACATTGCTTCTTGTGAATCCCAATCTTACTAGATAACTATCTATATGAGTGTACCATGCTCTGGGGCTTTCTTCAAACCATACAATACCTTCTTCAACCTGCAAACATGTGTCTTTTGATCCTCTACTTCAAACCCCTATGGATGCTAAACGTACACTTCTTCTTGTAACATACCATGGAGGAATGTTGTCTTCACGTCCATTTGATGAAGGGTCCATCCTTGAATTGTGGCAAGAACAACTACCGAATGAATGGTTGTATATCGAGAAATAGGTGCAAATATATCATCATAATCTTCTCCCTCTTTTTTAGAGAATCATCAGGCCATGAACCTTTCTCTGTATTTCTCAATGTTATCATCAACTCCATGTTTGATCTTGAATAGCCACTTTGAAGTCACCACGGATTTCCCCTTCAATCTCAGCACAACATCCCATATGTCATTCTTCATAATTGATTCCTATTGTTCGGCCATAGCATCCATACAAACTTGTTCTTTCATGACTTCTTCAAAGGTAGGAGGTCCAGCTTGAATCATAGTGCCCATGGTTGCAACATATCCCTAGTACCTGCATGGCTTCTTCCTTCTCTAAATGATCTTCGGACAAGAACTCATCTCTCATCATCATGTAATGTGTCACGAAGCCAAATTGGCCTCTTTCTGGTAGGAGGATCTAAGGATCTATGGGCTCCATGGGATCATCAACAATATTTGTCTCAGATTAAGGCACGAAAGGGCCATATAAAATATCCATACCATCATTCCTCTTCTCAGGAGGAGGAGGAGGAGGAAGGTCCCTTGCTTTACCAAGGGAAACATCTTCATTGAATGTTACATCCATGCTAATTTCAACCTTCCTTGGACCAGGAATATATATTTTAAATGATTTTAGAATTTTCACAATATCCAACAAACGTACCTTTTCTTCATGTGACTTCTAGTTTGTTTTTTTTCCTTCGACATGTGAAAATATACGGGGCAGCCAAAGATACGAAGCTGGCCAACATCATGCTTGATACCTGTGAACACTTCTTCAGGGGTCTTGTTGTCTAATTCTTTATGAGGCACCCTGTTTTGAACATATACGACAACATTCGTTGCTTCTCCCCAAAGGAACTTCGACAACTTTTGGTCATGGAGCATCGCATGGGTGGCTTCTACAATAGATCTATTTTTTCTTTCAACAACTCCATTTTGTTCGGGAGTATAGCGCACAATTGTTTCTTTCTTGATACCTTTGTTCTTGCAAAAATAAATGAACTCCTTTGAAATGTACTCTCCACCATTACCAATCCTGAATATCTTGACTTTCTTCCCTGATTGATTTTCAACCAAAGCTTTGAACTCCTTGAACATTTCAAAGGCTTCATCCTTATGCTTCAAATAATATATCCATATATTTCTTGAGAAGTCATCAATGAAGGTGATGTAGTAGAGATGGCCACCAATAGAATGTACGGGCATCATACCACATATATCAGAATGAATGAGTTGGAGGATGTCATTCGTCTTGTTCTCGCTAGAGGGGAATGGTCCCCTTGTCTTCTTTCCACTGGCACAACCTGGACATACTCCATCATGTTGGGCTTGAACATCGGGAATACCAGAGACCAATTTCTTCAATTTCAGAAGAGCATCATAATGTAGATGGGCCAATCTTCGGTGCCATAGCTCGCCTAGGTGATTTGTCATGCATCAATGTTAGAAGAGGTCTACTAGTGACTCTATAGAGTCCTTCAAATCTCGATCCCAATGTAAATGCATTCCTCATAGGTGATCCAACAGGCCAAGTAAGAACCTTTCCCTTGATGAAGGCAACCCTCATTCCTTTGTCTTCCAAAGTGAGTATTGATACCAAATTCTTCTTCAATCCTGGCACATACATCACATCATGGAGAAAAACTGATTCACCAAAATCCAAATAAAATTTGACAAACCCAAAACCTTTAACAAGATGAGTGGAGTTGTCTCCAAGAATAATTTTCAAATTTGACTCCCTCTCTACCAAATTATAGAAAACTTCCTTATACCCAACGAAGTGATGAGTGGCCCCACTATCAACCATCGAATATCCCACAAATCTGGAGGAGAGGAACTAGTAAGGGCATAAATAAGAATATATCTAGATTGATGAGCAACATTACTTTCATACCTAGAGAATCTTGACTTCTTTTGAGGACGACTATCTTCTTCATGATCACTTGGAGCATCTCTTCTTCTTATTTCATCTCTTCCATTGTGACCATTCCTTCAGTCATATCTTCTTCTTCGATCATCAAACCTGTTGTTGTTGCTTCTAGTGTTGTAGTGTGGACCATTTTTCTTCTCAATGCAATCTCGAGCATAGTTGCCTCTCTTACAACAATTGAAGAATTCAATGTGCAATGATTCCTTGGATCTTCCAAACCTTATATTTGAAGTTTGATGAGGAGGATTTCATGATTTGATGGACCTCCTTTTCCTTTCTTCTTCTTCTTTTCATGAGTGATGAATGCAACGGGCTCTCCTTCTTCATGCTTTTGTATCCTGCCTCTAAAAGCCATCATTTATTCTTCTTGAGTGAGCTTTCCAACAATCTCATCAAGAAGGAAAAACATTATTGTTGCTTATAATAGTAATAAAGGTTTCCCAAATAGGAGGGAGACCTCTAAGAGTAACAATCACCAATTCCCTGTCAAGCATAGTTTCTCCAACTCTTTGCAATTGATCTCTGAGACGAGATATCCTCATAATGTAGGATGCACAGACTTTCCTTTGTTCATTTTTATGTCTTTGAGTTGATCTTTCAAGGAGATGATTTCATTCAAATTGTTGACTTCATACATGTTGACTATCTTATCATCCCTGTCCTTAGACTTCCTCAAATTCCCAACATATGCAAGTAAACTATCTTGTAAACCATCAGCTATAATTTGCCTTGCTTTTAACTCACCTTTATTGTACTTGTTCTTGGTGGTGGCGTAAGCTTTCTCCAAAGGATCAGGTACTTTTCCTTGAATGTATTCCAAAACATTATTGTTATTAACTATGATCTACAACCTAATTTTCAATGTAGTAAAGTTAGATGAGTTACCCAACTTCTCATGTTCCTTGAACAAAGAGGAAGACATCTTGACTTGACTAAATCGGCTCCTACAACTTTCCAAATATGATTGCTTCAATGTTTGTCTCCTTTTTGGCTTGTCCTTCACCTTAGCTCTGATACCATGTTAAATTTTCATTTTGTATAATCTTGTATCAATTACTTTAGCCCAGCTCAATACCTCAATTAGCAACATTTTCAATATCAATTAATCTTTCCAACCATCAACAGTAATTGAAAATAGAACAATAAATGACAAAGGAGACAATCAACACATGAATAAGAGACACTAGATTTGGTCAAAGACCAAGGAAAACCCCTTTCCTTTGTCCAAATTGAGTCAAAATTGGTCCTCTCAAAAAGAGGAATCTAATACCATGGTTGGAATTTGTCACTGAGGTGCCAAATTAACATCTTATCCTCAAATCTTATTCACATCTGCGCTTTATATGTGTTAGGTAATTAATGAACAATTCTACAATCATGTCTCACATTCTCTTATACTCATTAGAGAAACTTTGAGGTCAAAAATGGGTCTCAAAACAAAAATGTACAACAAAAAATCAACTTTATAAGAACTAATAGGATTCAATATGATGATGTCAACCATGGGGGATGATTCAACATTTTTGGAGTACAAAAGAAAAAAAAGGTAAAAAATTTATTTTTTCAACTTGTATTTTCAACTTATCTCCTTATGATTTTACTCAAATTTTGAGCAGGAACACTTCTTGGATGCAAAATTTAATTTTGAATCCAAAGAGTACTCATGTTGCATACTTTCGATTGACCCTACTGCACGAAAAAGGTGAAATACAAGAAAAAAGTTATTGCAATCACATTTTTTCATGTATTTCACATTTTTCGTGTAGTAGGGTCTATAAAAAATATGCAACATGGGTATTCTTTGGATGTAAAGTTATATTCTACATCCAACGAGTGCGCCTGCTCGAAATTTGAGTAAAATCATAGGAAGATACGTTGAAAATATGAGTTGAATTTTTTTATTTTTTTTTCCCTCCAAAACTTGGTGAGGTAAACTAATATTATTTTATTATTTCTACTATTATTTTATAATATTCCTTGGGAGGCCCATTTTATACCTCAAATTTTCTCTAATGCTAACCATTTTTCCTTTCAAATTACATATTTTCGTAAAGATAATTTGTTGGATTTTAGTATTCCACACAAGAATATGAAGTGAATAGTCTTGCCTCTTTGCCTTCCACCAATTCATTTCACACGTTTTCAAATTTTGAATATTAAAAACAAAAATAAATGCTCCATCAAATAGTATTTTGAGCCACATGTAATGATTAAATACACCAACATAATGCCAAGACCATGTTACTTAACACTTACACTCCACTCACCAAGCATTACCAAGCATCAACAATACTTTTGCATATCAAGCATACCAACAACATATCCTTTGCAATTTATGCAACTTCATATATCAACAACCTCATCATAATATATTGACATAATACATCAACTTGTTCATCAACTATGCAGACACTTTGTCATCAACCTTTGCAACTCCTTTGTTCTGATGTCAACACCTTTGCCTTGTTGCTCCTTTTCCATCACTCTGTGCACCACAACTTCTTCATGCCTTTGTCGTAGCCTTTCATCAAAACAATGATCATGCCTTTGCCTTGCATCATAACAATCTTCTTGCATCACAACATCTCACTCATCATATGCATACATGTTTACGATTAGCCACTACTCCATATGCACACAATTTGCCTCACTAATCAATCAACATATGTAACCCCAACACCCTTTGCAACATAACAAACATATGAAAGCAACTTGAACAATATGTTCAGTTGATGCCATCATGTCATCAATTGTGCATATGCCATCATACTTTACTACGCCTTTACCCTGATGTCAACATGTCAACTTCTCATACTCATAGGATGCTCACACCTCATGTTTCTCCTTTTGTCATCAAGCATACCAAGCATGTGTTGTTGCTCCTAAGATTTCCTTTGCCATCAATGACAACAATCCCATCATTGAGTGTAGAGAGGCCCCACAATACAGGTCATCCCAAGAGACTATGCCCGAAGCAAATCAAGGAAGCATAAAATGAAAAGAGTTGGGTAATGGGACCCGAGGAATGGAAAGATTGCTAACAACTAATATATATATATATATATATATATATATATATATATATATATATATATATATATATATATCACACATGTAAATGTGAAGACCTAGGCCATGAATGGGTCGATAGCTATACACTAATGCCAAGTGGCATTGGGAGGCTAGCTAGGATAGCCATGTGCCAAGTTGATGACTTGGCACCATCTGATTCGTTGAGATTCGAATAGTCATATCTCTCGATCCAGAGGTCAAACTAAGACATAATTTATATTGCTAGGATCATCTCGATGAGACGAGCGTGATGTAAGCACCCATATGAATTTTTGATGCAGTTGGAAAGGATTCAAAAATTTTAGACCCCATTTCCATAACGCTACCTTAGATCTCGGGTTAGCATAGTGACCACCTCCTTCTAACATTTGGTTGATGGGTCATGGGAGGGTTTGTGTTACAAAAACTGAGTGAAACCCACTAGCTCAAGTCAAAACTATAATCAAAATACAATAAGTGGGTGTCAACTCCCTCACAATCCTCCAATAGAAGAGTGACTCACCAAAAGTGGTTAAATGTACAACAAAAAGGTTACATGTGTGGTCTTGAGGGGATAGGACAAGTGCACCCTTCGAAAAACATGCCAACGTGCCATAAACGAGTAAAAAAAAGGTCAACCATGGGCCTAAGGACTAGAACGCTCCAACAAATCTGAAAAGAAGGGCACAATCATTTCAAATCACAACCACCACACAACTATGATGTGAGGCGTCTAAGGGGAACATCCAATGTAGGATGCCACATGTGGCTCCTCAACCAAGGTGCTCCTCTAATAAGATTTTGATTCAAGTGCCATGTCTTTTGCAATTGTTGTAACTTGTGACCCTATGTAATGACCTCATAGGAGTCCTCAAACACCTCAACAACCTCCCACATGTGGTTCAAGAAGGGGATAATCATGCATTTGTGTGAATACATCCATTTGTGCAAGAGGGGTATCTCTCAATAATGACGGACAAGATGAACTCTTGGTTGAGAATCTTCTTGAGGGTTTTCAAGTATGGTCACGCAAAGCACTATAGATAAATACTCCAGTCATTTAATTCTCCCTTGAGAGTCTTTTATAATCCAATAAATCATTCAAAAGAGAATTTTTTAATATTATGTAAACCCAAAGGAACTTTGAGTCAAGATATTGAATTGAATTGTTAACAAACCTCTTATAAAAAAAAGGTTGACTTGTTAACAAAATATATTTTAATCCATGTCCAAGAATGATATTGAAAGAATCAACAAACTATCCTAAATCCCAATATCTCTTGCCTAGATAAAAAGAAGAAAGCTCCAAATGGTCAAGTTGCATAATGAAATGTTACTTCAATCATCAATAAATGAATGAGATTTCACTATCCTATAATACGAGTGGGAAAAATATAGTATGTTTTATATTTCTACGAGACTTAAATCTATGTAGTATCATTATTGTCATAAGGATTAACATGAATTCAAATATGAATATATGAGGTGGCTAAAATGTTGATATTTTTCTTAGTTTTATTGGAAGAAAAACATGTGATGGGGTCTCTCTGCACATTAAGTTTCTTATGCTAGATGTTTATGGTCCATACCATGAATCTAGTGTAAATCCAAGCACAAACTTATAAACGCAAGTGTTTATTGTTTTTAACCAGTAAGGTCCCATACCCATGAGGGATTTTCTTTCTAGTCAAATGTATGATTGCACACAAAGAAATTATATTAAATGATCTTGTAACCATGCTCACAAGTTTATCAAAGCACGCCTTTATAGCCTTCATTGTTTTTGAAGCTCAATAGGTTCAACTGGTTTGAATGCACTGTTTCATAGTAGAGTTTTTTAGAGTGTTTCACGAGGTCTCTAATTCTAGTCCTACCAAGGTTCAAGTTCGTTCAAGTCTCACTAAGCTACCAACTACTCTTGTGGCTCGCAATTTAGCCAACCTCTTTCGAGACATTCCAGGAAAAATGGAGATCTATTAAGGTTATATATATATATATATATATAGGTATTCAAGCAAAATATCAATTAATTAAAGGTAGCAAGTTTATAGAATTCTTATAGTTTTCAAACATGGTCCTTTCTTATGATTACATCATGGTTATTCAAGAATATAATCTACTTGAAAAAAAAAATAAAGAAAATATATATATATAAAGTGACCCACTGAGATGTCTCAGATGTACTATAAATAACAAAGGTATTATTGTAAGTAGCAAGGAAATATTACACTTGCCGATTATTGTAATATTTCCTTGCTACTTACAATAATACATTTGTTATTTATAGTACATCTGAGACATCTCAGTGGGTCACTTTAGAGTAGCTATAAACATCAAAATTCAGTTTACTTTATAGCTCCAAAAATGAAATATCGCATAGCTCAATTAAGAACAGAGATGCATGCAACCTCTAGTCTATGGACAATCATATAAACTATAATCTTTATGTTGCACACTTATTCCATTGATAATGATCTTCCTCTTGTTTTCACAACCATGGATGTAGACCTCCAGTGTTTCTCATTAATCTACCATGGTCTATCCCAGAAGTTGTCAGTGCTTGTATATGGATTTCAATGCAATGGATTACAAAGGGAAACTATCCAAGCAATAGATTTGATAGTAGCCAAATAACTGGGAATCTGTATAAACTGCTAAAATTGCTTGATTTTAACTTTTTAGTTGTTGCTAATTGCTCACCATCATATAGTCAGCTCAGGTTTTAAATTTGAGCTCGCAAAGTTCAGGATTCAAAGATAACCTGATGCTTATTAGGCACCCATGATCTCACCATGACTTGGGAGATCAACACCTAATGCTTACAAAATTCCAATTGTTGTGCTTCACCAGTCCTTGACTTCATCCATAGCAATCCTGCTGACCTCAGGCATTCTCCAACTAATATCCTCCATAACGGGTGGTAAATAGTAAAGGCCATTAATTTGCCTCCAACCCATACAGGCATTGACTCATTATTAATTACAACATGTTTCCCAAACATGGAACACATAATGCACTGGCTGAGCATTTCTAATAAAGGAAAAGAGAAAATGATTGTATTTGGAATTCAAATTATAAACATGCAGGAAAACTATACTGTTAATTAGCTTCTAAAATGTAATACTAACTGACCCAAGAAAAAGAAAATGCGTTTCAGGATCAAATATAAAGCCCATCCTTATTAGGCACCCATGTTGTCACCATGACTTGGGAGATCCATACCTAATGCTTAAAAATTTTCAATTGTTGTGGTTCACCGAAGTTCAGGATTCAAATATAACCCCTTGTTTATTAGGCACCCATGTTCTCACCATGACATGGAAGATCCACACCTAATGCTTATAAATTTTCAATCGTTGTGGTTCACAAGCCCATGATTTCATCCATAGCACTCCTGCTGACCTCAGGTATTCTCCAAATAACATCCTCCATAAGGGGTAGTAAATGGAAAAAGCCATTAATTTGCCTCCTGCCCATACAGGCATTGACTCATTACTAACTGAACATGTTTTCACAAGGTAGAACACATAATGCACTGGCTGAGCATTTCTAACAAGGGAAAAGAGAAAAGCATTGTATTTGCAATTCAAATTATAAAACACACAGGAAAACTATGTGGTTAATTAGCTTTCCAAATGCAATGCCAACTGACCCAAGAAAATGAAAATTCTTTTCTTTATTGCTGAGCATTAGCTCTAAATAATTTATTACATGCCCATTTCAATTGAAAATAGGCCTCCAAATCTAACCAAAGAATAAACATCTTTAATATGCATCAATTCATCATTATGCAGATGCTAAGCAAGTCTTGTTTTGGACATCCTCTTCATCATCTGAGAACTTATAATTTGAATAAACATCCAATAGCATTTCTCTACAAGGAACAACTGCTCCCAATTTAATGCATGCTAAAAATGCACCAGATAGTTTTCTATGCAAGCTGTATGCCTCATCAGGTGGAGGAGACAAACGATGCTTCAGCATAGTAGCTCCCAAGTGTGAAATGTCGCTGGTCATATTATTAGATTTGAAGTCAAAGCCACCTGTCCTTAAGAAAGGAAGCCCAACAAGGAAAGCTGCTTCTGTGTGTGCATCTAACATAATCTGAGATTCCATCCCAGTAAGGAAACCCAATCTGCGGGACATTTCGATGACATTATCTTTGTCCCGATTTGCACATGCAAGCACCTGCTTAATTAAGAAATTCAAAAGGTCATAAAAACATACCTCATAAATAAAACGCTAGAGGAAATAAACAAGCACAGATATTTACCATTCTCAAATAGTTATCAACAAAATCCTTCGGGTAATCTCGTGCAGCGCCAAAGTCAATCAAGTTTATTATATTTGTGCTTTCATCATAGAGGAAATTGCCCCAGTTGGGGTCAGTCTGTCCAGCCACATAAACATGTCAAGGCTCAACATAATAAAATAGGCATTTAAATAACCTCCTATTGATCATCCAATAATAACATTGCAAAGGATGTAAATATTGAAAATAGGCAGTAAAACTTAAAAGACAGTCATGTTCAGCTGCCAATACTGTCTAGTGACTTTTATCCTCTAAAGAACACATTTACTTTTCAACGAGAAAACTACGCATGTGATATTAATACTTATATATAAACATGTCAAACCCATAAGTGAAGATATATGCAACAAACGAACAAGGGGTTAATGAGCTGAGGTAAAAACCAAATCCATTAGACAACATTTTCTTAAACAAAGATAAAGCTCTGAAAACAAATGTTGCTGGTGTATCCAATGCATTGAATATAGAAGTTGAAATTAAATTTGTTTTCAACTTTGCATATGTTGATGAATTTGAATCAGAACTAAAAATTAGAATTCAAGTTTGTGACACAAGCAGAACAATGTACTCTAATACATGCACGCAAAAAAGTATAAAGAATTCACACCTAATGAATTGTCATATGAAAAGAAGTAAAATACAATTTTATCAGCTCCATACTCAATACATGGAAGAAAACTCTTAGAAAAAAAATTCAATCACAGAGATATCCAGAACACACATCTTCCATAGATGTCCGTGAATTAATACAACTTGAACTCCAAACCAAGTTTATATTCAATCATGGAGTCTCCAAAACATCTAAAACCATCTCTACTGCTGTATGCCTGGTTTTGAGTTGCCAAGATTCTAGGAGCTTGCTCATGTCATAAAATCCCAGATGGAATATATATTTGAAGGCCCTGACCAAAGTTCTTAGAAGGGAGTATTCCATTAAACGAACATATTTTGACTTGTTGACCATCTTTGAAGGCCTGAAACATGGAAATGGCACAAGGATAGAGTGCTCAACCTTTCGAGCATTATGAAACATAATGAATGGAAGACGACTTGGAAATCTGCATTAATTAATGAGAAATCTGTTGAAAGGAGTGCCAAGTGACACAATTGATATTAAACACCCAAAGAGCACTCTCATAGAAGACAATTAAATGTATTTTACACATCTAAAATCCCCTAGAAGAGGAGTGTGCTCCACATACAAGAGGATTTAGTTATGTTTTATTGCCAAAATATTATGATTCCAAGTTAAATAATGTGGCAAGCATCTCATCAAACATATACCATGAAGGTGATCCACCAAGCAAAAGCATGAAATATGAACGACCAACCATGGCAATCCACTACTAAGGAGAAAAGTGAGTTTCCTCCACCAACACTGTTAAAATTGGCAACTAGGGCCAAACTCCATGTGGGTCATCTTATTTATGGCAGCTGATATTTTTCTTGGATCCCTCTCATCGAGAGGTGTAGGATTGATCTAAAGATCATCCAATTCCGATGAGTATTCATGGAGTTATGAATTTATTTGTGTTATAAGACAATCCGTCAAGGTCGGCTAGCAACCAAATAAACCCCACATGTGCTCAACGTTTTAGTATAAATAGAGGTGGCCTTCAAGTCATTTCAACACACTTGGGATCTCTTCCTCTCTCTACTTGTCTTTGGGTTTTAGTAGGAGGAAAGATCCTAAGGAATAACGTTGCCCTGATCCAAAGGGCAAAAAGCCGGAAAACCCGAAAAAGCCAAAACTGCCGCAAAAGTCGGAACTGCCGGCACTGCCGGAAAAGCCGGAAATGCCGAAACTACTAGAAAAGTTGGAACTGCCGGAAATGTCGGAAAATCCGGAACTGCCGGAAATACCGAACCTACTAGAAAAGCCGGAAAAGCCGGAACTGCCATAAAAGCCGAAAAAGCCAAAACTGCCGAAAAAGCCAAAACTGCCGAAAAAGCCAAAAAAGACGGAACTGCCAGAAAGGTCGGAACTGCCGAAAAATCCGGAAATGCCAAAAAAGCCGGAAAAGCCGGAAATATCGGAACTGCCAGAAAAGCTGGAACTGTCAAAAAAACTGGAACGCCAGGACTGCTGGCATTGCCGGAACTGCCGAGAACAACCGAAACTACTGAAACTGTGGGGAACAGCCAGAACTACAAGGAACTACCGAAACAACCGAAGCATCTGTCTCTGAAGGAAAGCAGCATGCAAGGGACAGCTAACTAACAATGGGACAGTTGTATGGTACTTAGCAACAAATACACCAAGCATGCAATGTTATAGCTAGCATGCAAGGGACAACTAGCATGCAACAACAAACATGCTAAGGACAACAAGCATGCTAGGGACAACAAGCAAGCAAGGGACAACAGGCAAGCAAGGTGCAGCCAACACATAGGTCGAGATGGCAACATGGTGTAGCAATGGCACATAATGCAGTACAATGATGGGTACAGTTATGATTAATGAAGCGTGATGAGATGCAGCATAATGATGATGGGTGCAGCATGGTGCAGCGCGGTGAGGTTCAGCATGATGACAAAATGCAGCAAAACGACAGGTGAAGGAGTCATCTTGGAGAATTAGTTGAAGCAACATGTCTTCAACTGATCTCATGTATCATTTTCTTAGAGATGATCTATGCTCTTATCTAGATAAGTCAAAGTGTTGACTTCTGTTGTAAACGTACTCTCTCTCTCTCTCTGATGAATTATTGAAGAACATATAAGAAGAACTGATCAAGGGTTTCTCCCTGGCTAGCGCCACATCTTGTGTCCTCTTGTCTTGGCTTGTCTTCTGCGATTTATGTTTATTTTCTATTTGCAGTTTACTTTAATGCTGATGTGATTGCTAATCTGGAAAAGATATGGAGCTAACTGTGAAAATTGAAATAAAATGCTCTAAGCATAAAACATACCTAAAATTAACATGGTATCGGAGCTAAGGTGAAGACAATGCCCAAGCAAGAGTGATAGAGCAATCACCGAAGACGATTGGGAAAGGACAAAAGGATCAGTGGATTCCTCATCCGTCTTCAAATTCACCGGGGGTGAAGTCGAAGCAGAGAATATTATCAGAATGGCGCAGCAAAAGTTTCTGATGGCCTACCTAAAGATCACTTCAATGGGAAGTTTGGATCTAAGGGTGGAAGGAAAGGCAAATGCCTTGGTTGTAATAAGTTCGGCCATTATGCGAAGGAGTGTCTGAATGGTAGAGACACATCTCTTGATGAAGATAACAATCATTCCAAGGACATCTTCAATGATCAAAGGAATGACAGGTAATGCAGGTCATCAAGGAAACGGCCGACTCTTCAAAGAAAGCAAGGAACCCCAGAAGGGTGCACTCTCTAATTTGGTAGAGATGGAAACAATCGTGGGATTATACTTGGAGTCGATGCCACCTATCCCGGAAAGGGTGTAGAGAATGTTACCCCTCAATTGAATGAGGGTAACTCGATTCATTTACAGAATCTCGTTTATGTACCTAATCGCAAGAACCTGGTGTCCATTTCGGCAATGGAAGCCAAAGGTTACAGGGTGGCATTCATCGATGGAAAGGTTCGTGTTTGAAAATATAATTTTCAAATATGCTTTTTCTCATGGGTTTAGGGTTGGCAATTTGTATCAAGTTGCAGGATGGTCCATTGGGGATCATGTCAATTGACATATCGCATCTATAACACCGGAGGTCTACCTATGGGGCCCTACCTGATGTGAGGCAAATGGTGATAGGGATGTCTGAATTCAAGTAGAGCATGAAGGTACATGTTTGAGATGTACCAAAGGAAAATCTTATAAGGGGACCATTCCCCTCATGCAGCAGGTCCACAGGTTTGGAACAACCCGAGGAGTTTGAGATTCATGATCAAGAATCTCATGTATACAGGTGAAAGAAAGCCCTCTATGGCTTGAAGCAAAACTCCCCGGGCGTAGTATGAGAGGATTGATAGCTGTCTGATGAAGCTGAGATTCACTAAGAGTGAAGCCAATCCAAACCATTGTTTGAAGGTTGTGGATGATAGACCTCTCATACCAACACCTTATGAGGATGACATGTTTTTGAAAGGTGCAGACCCTCTCATTTGCAGATGTAAGAGGGAGTTGGATTGCGAATGTGGAATGATAAACTGCAATCCTGTGACTACCTCAAGGATCTTATATTTCAGAAGTTATATGGTAGTGATGTCGAACCAAATTTGGGAAATGTCTCTGAGTTTCATAAACTCATTCACGTTGATGTTCTTGGTGAACTTTCGTCTGGATATATGTTTTGCAGTTAGCATGGTGAGCTCATATTTGGTTGAGCCTCACTGGATTGGTGCCAAAAATCTTCTGAGATATCTTCAGAGCACAATCTCTCATGGATTGAGATACACTGCTGGAAATATGAAACTGCATGATTATTCGAATGTTGACTGGGTAGGCAGTGTGGAGGATCACTAGAACACTTCTCAGTGCTGGTTCTCCCTGGATTCTGCTTCGATATCATGGATGAGAAGGAAGCAGAAGTCCGTTGCTATAAGCACTGCCGAGACCAAATACATAGCTACAAGTATGATCTCGTGTGAAGTTGCATGGTTGCAGAAGCTCTTAAGTGAGTTGTTTGTAACTTTGTACACATGATGAATACCACTGTGATTCTCTGTTACAACCAGAGGGGGGATTCGACTATTGAGGAATCTCGTATTTGATGATTGCTCCAGCAGATAGACATCAAATACTGCCTTATCTGCGATATGGTAAGTTGATGAGCGAGGAGGCTCCATCGCATTGAGACTGATGTACAGCTCGCAGACATTTTGTCAAAGCCCCGAAGAAAAGGTCAAATCTGTGACTTTCCCGAACGACTTAGAGTCGTTGAGATACCTTCTTATAAGTGTCCTGCATGTTGCATGCATTGAGCTTTGGGAGCTCTGGGGGGCTTGGGGTACTTACTGGAGCAACATACGACCACAGGGCGACTCACCCTCCCTTGGTGGTGCACTATGAATAGGATGATTAGTTCTTCTGTGGACCAGGATGATTAGTTCTCCCATGGCAACTGTGGAACAAGATGATTAGTTCTCCTATGGGCCGGGATGATTAGTTATCCCGTGGCAACTGTGGAACAGGATGATTAGTTCTCCTGTGGGCCAGGATGATTTGTTCTCCGTGGCGACTGTGGAATAGGATGATTAGTTCTCATGTGGGCCAGGATGATTAGTTCTCCGTGGCATCCACTGACAGGATGATTCGTTCTTCTATGGACAGGATGATTAGTTCTCCTGTCAAGGCATCCTACCCATGCAGTCTGGGACTCATGGGAAGTACCTCTCATATGATCAATGAGTAGGGAAATGAGGATAGGGACCATAGTAGTACTATCGATGGACGCATTGTTGTATCTACCGTACTCACTATGCTAGGATGACCTCCATTGATCTGGGATCAGTATGAGTGGTTTGAGACACTCTCTTGTCACATTGATCTGGGATCAATGAAACTGATTTGGGATCAGTATGAGGGGTTTGAGACACTATCTGTGATATTGATCTGGGATCCATAAAACTAACTTCGGGTCAGTAAGGGTGATGTGACACACTCTCTTCAAATGACACTGACTTCAAGTCAGTAGAGAATGGTATGAGAAATTCTCGATCAATTCTTCTTCTTCATGGTTCAACAAAGCAAAGCTCGGCAGATCAAAGCAGAGCAGAGCAGTGCAGGGCACTAATGGCAAAGATAGTACAATCGGACATATGGATCAACGGATGGAGTTCTCCCTAGTTGAGAGGGAGTGTTAAAATTGGCAACTAGGGCCAAACTCCATGTGGGTCATCTTATTTATGGCAGCTGATATTTTTCTTGGATCCCTCTCATCGAGAGGTGTAGGATTGATCTAAAGATCATACGATTCCGATAAGTATTCATGGAGTTACGAATTTATTTGTGTTATAAGACAATTTGTCAAGGTCAGCCAGCAACCAAATAAACCCCACATGTGCTCAACATTTTAGTATCAATAGAGGTGGCCTTCAAGTCATTTCAACACACTTGGGATCTCTTCCTCTCTCTACTTGTCTTTGGGTTTTAGTAGGAGGAGAGATCCTAAGGAATAACGTTGCCCTAATCCAGAGGGCAGAAAGCCGGAAAAGCTGGAAAAGCCAGAACTGCGGGAAAAGCCGAAAAAGCCGAAACTACCGGAAATGCCGGAAATGCCGGAACTGCTCGAAAAGCCGAAAAAGCCGGAACTGCTAGAAAAGCCGGAAATGCTAGAAAAGCCAAAACTACCGGAAAAACTGGAACTGCTAGAAAAGCCGGAAAACCCAGAACTACCAGAAAAGCTGGAAAAGCCGAACCACCGGAAAAGCCAGAATTGTCGGAAAAGCCGGAAAAGACGGAACTGCCGGAAAAGCCAGAACTGCTGGAAAAGCCGGAAAAGTCGAAACTGCCAAAAAAGCCGGAAAAGCCGAAAATGCCAGAAGAGCCGAAACTGCCGGACCTGCTGGAAAAGCCGGAACTGCCGGAAAAGCCAGAACTACCAGAAAAGCCGGAACGCCGGGACTATCGGGACTGTCGGAACTGCCGGGAACAACCGGAACTGTCGGAACTGCGAGGAATAGCCGGAACTACCAGAACTGGCGAAACAGCCGGAGCATCTGTCTCCGAAGGAGAGCAACATGCAAGGGACAACTAACTAACATTGGGACAGTTGTATGGTACTTAGCAGCAAATACACCAAGCATGCAAGGGACAACTAGCATGCAACAACAAGCATGCTAAGGACAACAAGCATGCTAGGGACAACAAGCAAGCAAGGGACAACAAGCAAGCAAGGTGCAGCCAACACATAGGTCAGGATGGCAACATGGTGTAGCAATGGCACATAATGCAGTACAGTGATGGGTACAGTCATGATTAATGAAGCGTGATGAGATGCAGCATAGTGATGATGGGTGCAGCATGGTGAGGTGCAGCATGATGACGAAATGCAGCACAATGATAGGTGAAGGAGTCACCTTGGAGAATTAGTTGAAGCAGCATGTCTTCAACTGATCTCATGTATCATCTTCTTAGAGAGAATCTATGCTCTTATCTAGATAAGCCAAAGTGTTGACTTCTGTTGTAAACGTACTATCTCTCTCTCTCTCTCTCTCTGCTGAACTATTGAAGAACATATAAGAAGAATTGATCAAGGGTTTCCCCACATTGGGGTTTGTCCCTGGCTAGCGCCACATCTTGTGTCCTCTTGTCTTGGCTTGTCTTCTGCAATTTATGTTTATGTTCTATCTGCAGTTTACTTTAATGCTGATGTGATTGCTAATCTGGAAAAGATATGCAACTAACTCTGAAAAATGAAATAAATTGCTCTAAGCATAGAACATACCTAAAATTAAAAAAAAAACCAACTCAAATCATATGATACTACCATCTCCAAGCATAGGGGTGTAAGAAAAGAAAGCAACTAAATGAAGCTCTGTACCCTCATTCCATCTAGAACACCATAGGGATCATGCTATGAATAATGTCTTGTGATGAAAATCAAAAGGGGAACCTCATGAAGCACATCGAAGGAGCATTAAACACACCTTATGGAGCACCCTTTAATTTGGAGCCTTGCTTGTGGAGGAAATCACCTTGAAGCTTGGCATGTGTACCTTAGAAGTGTAGCGCTCCATATCTATGAGCCTACATGTGTCTTTGTAGGTTGCTTGTAAGGGCATTGTCCCACATATGCATTGTCAGCCTCCCTCACCTCTCATATATATAGAGGAAAGAAGGAGTCCTTTCACTATTTCAAATTCATTCATTCTTGCTCATCTTGTGTAAGAGATGTGACTAGGAGGAACAAACAGTAGAAAATCTAGAGCATCCTCCAAGCTAATAATTACTTCTAATGAATATAGTTAAGTTAAATCATTTCTTGTGTTCTTTTCCATCATAAAATAATTATACAGAGGATCTCAACAATAAAACAAGAATGCAATAAGAATCATAAAGAGACAGCCACACAAGAACACAACATTTACCCTCGGAAAACCCACATGGGGGAAACCAAACAACCTTTTCCTTATAGAATCAATTCAACAAGAGACATCAAAGTCATAGACAAACTTACCAGAATAGAAGCAAGATGACCATCCACCAAGAGCCAAGCCAACCCTCCACAAATTCCAAGACAAGTGTCCTCAAATCTGTCCACAAAATCTCTGCAACAAGGTCTGCTTCAGGTCTACAAGAGGGCCAAAATTCGTCCTGCAACTCGGCCTCAGACTTTGCACTATACCACAGAAAGTATGCCACAAAAACTCATCCAGAACTCAATCTCCTTTGTCAAAAAGAGCAAGGGCAGATAAAGTGATTTTCTTCCTTCTGATTTCAGCCTTTATACTCCTTGTCTTCTTCGCTTAGAACAAAGATATGACCATCATCCAAAGTGCTCTTGGAAGGAGATCGAATGGGCTACTTATAGCCTTCAAGTGAAGCGAGTGGGTGTATCTTTGGGCACGCCGACATGATGTCTTGGAGGGCCAATTTGGTCAGTTCTGGAGGCAAAAATACAAATTCAAAATTCAAAATTTCTTTTGCAAAGGTCATGAAAAACATGCCTTTCATAATTTTTCTTTTGACAATCATGAGCATGAGGAACATGCTTGACAAATGATAATTTTATTAAATCAAATACATCAATGATAAAAATATACATTATGAAGATTGACCATAGTTACAAAATTCAACACAAACTTGTGTTCCTCTCTCTTGGATTTTCTTTTGTACTTCATCTCTCGTCTTGGAGTCCCTGGTCTTTCTTGGAGCTTCTTGAAGCATCTGGAATATTAGGGTTACGGTTTTATCCCTTGGAGATTTTGATATTAAGGTTTTGAAATAAAACCCTATGTTGTACTTACAAAAGTGAAGAAGAGGTGATGTATTCCCTTGGAGGACATGTTTGTGTGATGCTGACACAAACTTGTCTCCCTCTCTCTTGGATTTTCTTTTGTACTTTATCTCTCGTCTTGGAGTCCTTGGTCTTTCCTGGAGCTTCTTGAAGCATCTGGAATATTTGGGTTATGATTTCATCCCTTGGAGATTTGGATATTAGGGTTTTGAAATAAAACCCTATGTTGTACTTAGAGAAGTGAAGAAGAGGTTATGTATTCCCTTGGAGGACATGTTTGTGTGATGCTAACACATTGGAGCTCCTTGTTGTGAGCTATGGTTTTCTTTGTTTGGCCTTGCTAGGAGAGCCAAAGGATTGTACTAGCCTTGGAAGGCTATGCGATATACATGAACTTCATCTTTATGTATATATATGAAGTTTCCAAATGTTTTTCGATATTACATATTTCATTTTCAGCCATATATTTCTTCAAGGTTTTGTAATTTTTAGCACTTACATATCTTGTTGATTTGACATAATTTAACGTTGAATGTATTAAGTGATTTAACATTTGTATTGAAGAAGATAGCACAGATTTACTGATGTATTTACTAGTGTTTCACATATCAATAATATCGGAATTATCGCGATATTATCGCCAAATTGCCCCTTGCCGATATTATCGCCAAACTGCCCCTTGCCGATATTATCGCCAAACTGCCCCTCGGCGATATTATCGCCATAACTTATCGCAATAATTTCCTTGTTTTGAATTTATCGCGATAATTCGAAATTATTGCCCTGCTTTTCTCAATTTCAACTTATTACCAATTCTTTTTCTTTTAACCCTAATTTTTTAAAAATGAGTTAGGGCACCGAGTTGTGAGGATACTCTGCATATTTCCATCACGCAAACAAAGGGGAAATCCATTGTTTTCATTTCCCAAGATTCATCTCATGATACACATACCCTAATAATTAATGGTAATATTAAATTCTTAAAGTAAAAAGTGACATTTTCCTTCATCTTTCGTTTTCATCCTTTTACTTAAATTTTTAACACTACCATTAATTGACTCAAGATGTTTGAGAATGGTTCTAACCTCATTGGATTTCATATGGAGAAGGTAGAATTTTAGATCCCTGTCAAAATCTAGTAGACTTAACAATTTTTAGGATTTCAGTATTGGCGAGATTGCAACATTTCTACTAGATTTTGTGATCCATGAGGGTATGGAAGTAACATTTAATCAAGATCACCAAGCCCTCTATGTACCTTGATGTTGGTGGCATGGACTTTTGAGCTCTTCCTTCATGACCCTAGTAAAAATGTACACTTCACTCAACCAAAATCATTGATAAGGATGTTAAGTTTTTTCAATCCTATTTTAATGCTTAGAGGGTGATCTTGATGAGTAGGATCCCAATATAGGTAATGATTTTGATGTTAAGTAGCTAATTGTTGTAGCATGATTTTCTTTGGATTTCAGAGCCTCTTAGTCTCTATTCATCTATTTTGATCCAGAGTGGATTGCACTCAGTGATATTTTGGTTATATGCACCCTTGCTATATGCATGAGAATTTTTTGCACATTTGTGCATAATAATTTGGATTCATATGGATGCACATGAATTATATGTTCTTTTCAAAATTTGAATATTTTATGTATTTTTCGGTCGACCAATCTTTTGGTCCAATTCTAATAACATTGTTGAGGATGATGTGACCATTTTCCATTAAGCAAGCAAGGGGAAAGTTGTTGTTTTCGTTGCCATGATTCATCTCAAGAGATACATTTCTTTTTGTTTTAATATGATTTTTGCGTCATTTTATTAGATCTTATGCTAGGACAAACATCATACTCAAATATCGATAGGTGATGTATCACTTGAAATCTTATATATCGATCTAATTTTCATATTTATGTACCAATGTGTTTGTTTAATGTTGATGTTGTTTATAAGTCAAAAATTTGAAAAAAAAATTGATAAATTTTGTGCTTTTCAAGTTTCCTGATAATTTCCAATAATTTCCTTGATATTGCCGATAATTTAAATTTTAGAACCCCGGCGATAAATTGCCGATAACAATAAATATAACAATGGTATTTACAACTATTATAAGTGATTTTCATATCTGTTATATGCATGATTGTCCTACGAGATTGAAGCTCATTGCTATCTTATCCCTTGAGTTGTCGAGTGGATTGGTATGAGAGTCTTATTGAAATGTGGTTGTCATTTGTCAACCCAGTAGCACCAGAAGATGCCCCACCTTTTGTTGACCAAAGTGACATGGAAAATCATAGCTTTTCAAGTCTAGATCATCCTTGTTGGATTCTTCTCATCGAGACAATTCTGGTGGTATGTGGCACAACACAAGAGGCCTCACGGTTTGAGAGATATCCTTGTTTGAAGATGAAGCCCCCATCTTGTGGGAAAAAACCCCAAAGGGAGATGATGCGGCACTCCTTCATTGGCCAGTGTATCATTCAAATCAAGGAAGTAGGGCTTTCATCAAAGTTTATGGCTAACATATCTCATGAAGGGCTTCAAAGATTATTTTATATCTACAAGGGGTTTTTGACTTCAAATAAAAATTAAATCCTAATTCTCAAAAGGAGACGGCCTCATCCTTGGGCTCCAAACATTTAAAATTCAAATTTTAAATTTGGTTCTCCCTCCAAAATAGTAATTCAGTGGCCCTTATGAACCCCTCCAAAACTATAAAAAGGTACTAGATCTCACTTCCAATGTATGGATTCAACGAATATCATTTGAAGTATTTACAGTGTTCCACGGGGACGCGTCCCCCAGGGTGGGATGCGTGCACCCCTCGCATCCCCACGCACCCGGGACAGGGAGACTCTCGGGGGTGCGTTTACCCACGTCCCCCTTTTGGGGAGACTTGGGGAGAAGCAAGGGGGTGCGTTTCCCCAGGGTGGGAGACTCGTCTCCCCGAAAGGGGTACTTCTGGGCATCCCCCCCCAAAAATGGGGTTCTTCTGGGCGTCCCCCCGAAAATGGGGTTCTTCTGGGCGTCCCCCCTTCATTTTTGTCTAATTACCCTTTATATAAAAAAAAAAAAAAAAAAAAAAATGAAAATTAATTTATTAAAAAAAAAATAAAAATAAACTAAACTAACAATTACAAATAAAAAATTACATGAAAAGTTAGGTTTAACTCTACTTTTCATTCTGTCGCCATTCATTATGCTCTTACCTCTGTTAAAAGTTAAAACAGCTGAGCGCATTTTTTTCTTCCATCGTTTCAGTGTGAATCTGCTCCCACTGCGCCCACGAGAGCCTCAAAGCTTCAACTCACGCCTTATCCTCCCTCTTCTCCACGCAACGGCTTGTTGTTAGTAGTTACGTTACAGTGGTTACTGGTTACCTTGCTGCTCCATGCAGCCCGCAGCATTGCTGCTCCACGGTTCCACCAGCCCTCCACGCAGCTGGCAACTGAAACAACGATTTGTTATGTTCTATTTGATGTGCTGGTAATTTCTGTTTTGCAATCTACTATGCCAGTCTCTTAACATTTTATCTACCTTCTAAATTTTAATCCAATTCAGGCCATGCACTATTATTATTAAACTGTTTTTCGGATTTCCCTGTGTTGTTTGTCTCTTTAAAACATGGGTTCAACCTCTGCTTGCTAGGTGGGTGTTTATTTCACGGTTCCACCAAACCCTCCACGTGGTCAGCAACATTGCTGCTATAATATGTCATTATTTGATTCAATTATGAATTTAAATTTTATGTATGGATAAAATTTGAAATTTCAATGTATTGGTATTATTGTTACTAATTAGTCTATTTAATATGCTTTCATTATTGATCAATGAATATGAACATGAAAATTTCAAAATTATATACATATATATATATATATAATTAAAAATTATATTATATATACCTCGACATCCCCCCGTCTCCCCTAAATTTCCCTAAAATTTGAGGGTACTCCCACACGTCCCCTTTGTGCGTCTCCCCGCACCTGCGTCTCCCCGTCCCGGAGACTTGGTGGAACATTGAGTATTTGAGATCTGAAACTCTTCTCTCGGCCCTGTTGAGTACTTGAAAATCAAATGAGAGGCATCGGTTATGTGGGTTTTGGCATATCATTTTGGGATTTGTTGTTTTCTATTGCAGGAAGGAGGGTTTTGGCCTTCTTTAAGGCATCAATTCTAAGCACAAAAAGGTTTATCTCTGTGATTTGAGTGAGTTCCAGGGACAACGAAGAAGTTAGGTCAATGACCTAATTACATCAATCTCTGTAGACCTGTATCTTATGGCATGGAGCAACCTTGTTAGGGAAATATCTCAATGCATGGAAGTTTTGGTCTCCTTTTTTGTAGTTCCTCAGAAAAATGAAGTGTTTTTGTTTGATACAGGACTACCATTCCTTTGAAAAGGACTAAGGTCTGTCAGTAAGACAAACTATGATCAAAATTCCAAAACAATATCAATATTTTGAAGGACGATCCATTGGGGAATTGTAGAAAGTGACCTCCTGAAGTTGGTTAGGGCCTATACTTTGTGTATAGTGTGTTGATAGTTGAGGTTTGATAGGCTTGCAGCCCCATTAAATGTCTCAGCCTTGGACTATTTTGAAGTGTAAATCTCTGCCTTTATTCCACTAATCCAAGGATTTAAATCAACGTGCTAATATGACTTTCGTATGCCCTCATGTCTGGTATTGTTAGCACTCTTTGGTGTCACAAGAGTACGAGAAGGATTTGCGGCCTACTTTTTTGGGCATATCTGAAAGTTGTCAAGAGTTTGCATCTGTGGCATTATTTGAGGCACTTGGTCTAGGGCATTTTCTGAGATCTCAACCCTAAGGAATAGCTACAAGAAGCCTTTGGCTGGTTGGTGTTACATTACAATACTTCTAGGCCTGGCGCTCCACTTAAAATCTAGAATTTTGAGAGCAAATATATACATTTACACTTGCTATATGTACATCTCTTAAAGCCGACCTTTGAGCATTGAATTGAGCGAGTCCTAGACTCATCTTTGTGACCTGTAGTTAAAGCATTGATGCAATTACATTGAAGGATTCGGCCTCCATACACCAAGTTGATTTGGAAACATCATCTGACGCTAAGTATCATTGAAATTCAATCTTGACATAACAATGCTCAATCTACAAATTAACTCTGGTTATTAATATGCACTGCTAAGGTATGTTTGATCTCTCTAATGTTGATCAGTGGTTGTCATTGATGTCAACCCAAGCAACACCAAGGGCTACCCCGATCTTGCATGGGCATTTTGACTTGACAACTTACTCTATTCTGATTCAAGGATCTTCTAGATGGATTCTACTCGTCGAGATGTTTTCGTTGATATATGGCGCACCAAGTAATTCTTCATGGTTTGAGAAATATTCAAGTTTGAAGTTAGTAACCCCGGTTAGTGGGCTAAAACCCTATGGGGTTGTTGCATGGCACTCATAATTGGTTGTGGTCATTGAATAGTAAATAATTAATAATAATAAAAATTACTCCTAAAATCCCTCCAATGTTCACTTGTTGAGGACCCTCTCAACTCAAGACATTCATATAAATAATGACCCTCTATTAAGTTTTGGTATGTTCTATGCTTAGAGCAAATTTACTTCAATTTTCATATTAGCTCAATATCAATTCCAAATTAGCAATCACATTTAACATGATAGTAAAATGTAGATAGAACATAAACATAAATCACATAAAACAAGCCAATACAAGAGGACACAAGATGTGGTGTCAGCCAGCGACAAACCCCAATGTGAGGAAACCCTTGATCAAATCTTCTTATGATCTTCAATAGTTCAGCACAGAGAGAGATAGTACATATACGTTTGAAGTCAACACTTTGACTTGCCAAAATCAGACATCAGAGATCTTCACCACAAAGATGACAGAATGAGGTTGCAAAACTAATGACAAGGACTGCAATTCTGAACTCGGGTGAAGGCAAACATTCTTCGACTGATTCTCCAAGGTGATTCCATCACCATGCTGCACCCTCAACACAGTAATATGAACCCATGATAATGTTGATTTAGGGTAGCATCGGATGTGCTCTAGCCACAAAAATTGGTGGAGAGGCTAAGGCACATCAGATCTCCAATACCCAGAAAGGGTTTGGGTAGATTCTAAACAGTTTGGGAGATATTAAAATAATTAATATTTTTAATAGAGTCCCTAAGTCTAAACTTAGGGAAATTAAAATATTAATGTGAATTAATATAAAACTGTGTTAGAATGGTCCAAAAATCATGGATCAAGCCAGATCTAATCTTAACCGTTGATTAGGGACTTAATCTCAACCGTTGATTTGTCAACGAGAAAAGTATAAGAGGAGGCTTGAGGGTCACTTGGAAAACACAACAAGAGATCAAGATTTCGACTTTCTGGGGCTGGGTTTGCTAAGAAAGTTGAGAGAGTGGTCAAAGTTGCAGCTGACAGGTAGTGAATACGGAAGCAGAGAGGCAAAGATAGCACTAGGAGGATCAGCGTAGTAGCCAGAGAGAGGAACGCAAAAGCAGCCAAGGGTTCACACAGAGGCAGCCAGGAGTTGCGCAGTGCCTCAGAGGGCCAGCGTGGGTGACACAGAAGGCCAGAGGGTTGACGCAGTGCCTCCAGAGGCTGATGCAGGCCAAGCCAGAGTGACATTGGGCTAACACTGGGCCAGAGAGAGGCTGACGCAGTCCCTAGAGGCTGACATTAGGGTTTCATGGGGCAGATTGGAGCTGTGGAGCTGCCGGAGTGTTTATCCGAGGTTTCAGCTAGAATATCTGCTTCCGAGTAGAGAGGTGCTACTGCCACGATTTTTCTATGTTGGGTGAGCCGGATTTGGCACCTAGATTGAATTTTGAAACTGCTTAATAAATCAAACCCTCAGATCATTGCACCGATCTTCCCACATTGGGTTTTTCCGGGGATATTAGTCCAAAAACAACAGTGTCACTTGTGTGCTTGTTTCTATTTCCTTCAGTTGATGATTGTAATGTGTTGAGCATGTACTTGTATTTATTTCCAGTATTTACATAGTAAATAACTTGTTAATTAACAGAACAAGTAGGTAGGAATAAATCAGTAAAGTGCATTAAGGATTTCTAACATGTCAGATTTAGAAATTCCAATAGATAATAGCTTTGTCCATCTCATATTGCAGCAGCATCATACAGCCCTCTAATGGCTTCAGCAGTATGACAGCTCCATGTATTATGCTAATGATTTGAGCCCTCAAATACCCATACGAAATATTGACTGTGGTGTTATGGCCTGCGGCCTAACACACAATCTTCAGGTAGCATCATAAACCTCTGCTGCTCACAAGGAAGTCTGCACCTTCATATTCTCTTACACGATCAGCTCATCAATCTACCTTCTATCAATGACGAAGCTCCACCAAGGTCACTGAACATAGGCCTATATTAATCTGCCTTCTAACAGTCCCCTTTGCTGCTCCAAAGGTCACTGTACCAAGGTCTTCAACACAGTGATTTCTTCCACAGAATTCATTGTTCATAGCCTTCATCAAGTTCAGGATCTCACACCCCTTGCTCCATCCAAGTGACTGTACACAGCTTCTAAATCAAGGTCTGCAACATACAACAATAATGCCCTTGCATTTATTGTCAACACAGCCCTAAAATATGTTGTCCAAGCACGCCTTGCTGGACAGACTTCAACGCATACCCTTCAGCACTCTTCTCCACGTCATACAAGCCACTCGTACTGAATTTCAGACCTTCCTTATCTGCCTGAAGCTTGACGTTGTCCCTGTCCAAATCAGAGGTCAGATTAGGCCTCTTTTCTCTGCGGCAAGGGCATAGCTTGACCCTCCATTCTCTGTGGCCAGATTACTCCTTGTTGGACTGCGGATGAGGGCTTTTAAGGGCCTCCTCTTGCTGCATACAAACCCTTAATGATTGCGGCCTAGGACAATGTATTAGGGCTAAAGCTTTGCTGTAGTTAGATCTCCTTTAGGGCTGAGATTAGGGTGCCTCCATGCTTGCGTTAAAGCCTCTCCTAGGACTGCGTAGGAGAGCCTCCTTTAGGGCAACATAGGTGCTTCTCTTCAATGTGATAATCATCCTCCAAGACTACGTCCATAGGGCCAGCGTCTAGATGTCTCATGACTGTAATTTAGGGCAGCGTATAGGTCTCTTTAGACAGCATCTAGGGCTAGAGCATCTCCTCTAGAGCAGCATATTCTCTTAGGGACTTCTCCTTCCACCAAAACCCAAATAAGTGGAGAAGAAGAGATTACAACAAGTTGATGTGACCAAAAGACTTAAGAATCCACACTATTTATCTGTAAGGTTGAGGTTGAGTGGGGGGAATTTGGTTGCTGGACAACCTTGACGAATTGTCCC